>CM049841.1:16911896-18113838 GCA_027422415.1 Schizothorax lantsangensis
GAAAGTTTAAAATAACAACATGTATTTCAAATAGCAAAAAGGTGATTTAAAAAAGTGGATGGTGACAATTTCCTTTATAGAATTATATACAATTTAACCTCAAATTCTGGACTAAAGCCCATGGACATTTTTTTTGTCAAGTTCCCCATATATCAGCCGCTCACACACCTGCAAATTGAGGCTGGGTTTGGTGTTTGCATCAAATATCCTGCGGATGCTCTCAGCAGCACGGACTGGCACCGTGCTCTTCTCCGTAACGATTTTATACCCATCCGACATCTCCACAATCCGCCGTGCACATGCTTCGATAAACTTCAAATCAGCAGCACGACCCTTGCCCATACCATAGGTCTTAGTTGGGGTGTTTACCTGATCAAAAGAGAAAAATATTAGGATCAGTGCACAGACCAACATGCAAAACCACATTAAAATAGTTTGTTACACTCACAGAAATGAAGACCAGATCTGCCTCTTTAATGGCAGAGTCGATATCTGTGGAGAAAAAGAGGTTCTTCCCACGGCAAGACAGCACCACTTCATTCAGACCTGGCTACAACAGCAAGAAGAAGAGACACATTTCATGAAGAATTCGCATTAAAAAAACATTTGTAAATGGATGAAGCATTTCTTTTATTAATTTTTTGTACTATTCACTTGTTTAAGGGTAAAATATTTCTAATTGAGAAAATAAATCAGAGTGCACCTTTGACTTGAATTTATATCTTTAACATTGTTACCTCGTAGATGGGCAGGGTGTCAGAGTTCCAGGCTTTGATCCGGGATTCATTAACATCCACTACTGTTACTGTGATCTCAGGACACATGCTTGCAATCACACTACATGTCGGACCTCCAACATACCCAGCGCCTATACAGCAAATCTTTTTAATCTGAAACATCTGAGAAAAGAGACATATGGAATCAAGATTAAAAAATAGCCCTAAATGGTCTGCAACAGATTATGAATGGCCCCTTATTAACCAGCCAACTAGTCTCAAGGCAATTCCTTCTCTTTCACAGAGATCCAGGGCCTCATGTGGCGGTCACTGCTGGTAAGTATCATATTACTGACCCCCTGGGGCTAAGTAGTGATGAGAAGTTCGGCTCCTTTGCGACGTTCGGTTCTTTTGAACAGTTCATCCAATAATCCGATTCAGCCATTCTTTTAAATAATATATATTTAGCGATCCACTAATAAATGCTATTAAATATATATCCTAAAATCAGTTAAGCCTCACGTGTATATTACATTTAAGGTAATAAAAAAATAACTTTTAAATTAATTATAATACAGTTTACAGTTTAAGTAAATTACATTTCAACCCTTCAGTCCAATCTCACTCATCGTTTTTCTGGTAAATTAGTCAGTGGGGTTTTGACATCACTTGGTGGATGAAACGTCTGGGGTGCGTTTCCCAAAAGTATCGTTAGCTAACTATGGTGGTAAGTCCCATTGAACTCTATTGGTAACGACGGAAATTGCGACCATAGTTGCTTTTGGGAAACACACCCCAGAGTGGTTTTGCGAAACAGCAGATCAAAAAAAATCACTGAAAAAAATCCGACTCAAAAGACGAAACTAACGTGTCTGGCTCTGCTGTAACAGCCAATAATAATAATAAAAAAAGATGATAAAATTTAAAGACGGATAGAAAGAACGCAAATTTTGTGTTCGCAAAAAAAAAAAAAAAGTTTATAACTGTTGCCAGTTGATGCTTTTAACACGTAAAATGTCATTAAATTATTTATGTTTTGATTGCTGATGTTCTCGTGAACATAGGAACTAAAACTTTTATAACTTAACTGTTTTATCATTTAAAGATTTACAGAATATGATCAGTTTTAGATCACAACTTTAAATTCTGTGTGACACTTTAAAATATAAAAGATTTCAATAGCTATAATACAGACTTACCTTGTCTCACAGTGAAGTTCTTCAGTTAAACACTCTTCTGTGTGACTCAAGCCAGTATGCAGGTAAAGTTCCTCCGTCTGAGGTGCCTTGTTCCCGAATGAATAAAACTATTATATCCTTGATACATATTCACGCAGAACACACACACACACCCACTGGGAGGATAGCAACGTAAACACTTCAGAGAGAGGAGGGACAAACTCTGCTTCCGGGTCATAAAGTCTTTTTCAAACTAAGAGTCTCGTTAACCTAAAGGAAGCGCTGATCAAATATTTTGACTGTGATTTAAACAGAACAGACAAACGTTCATAAACCGAAATAGCGTATTCTTGTTATTTAAATCTAATTTGATTAAATAACGTAAAATAAATGCGGTGAAACTGATTATTGGGACATTTCATTTGACATGAATTCCTCTGTCTAAAGCGAAACAGTACGTGTGGAGAACGCAGACGTTTCAGAAGCAGCCAATCAGGGACAGAGAGGTCTCGGTGACGTAACATCAAAGGAAAGTATTAGTGGTCCTTTTGACGCAGAAAATACTCTCGAGAGTAGAGTCATATCGACCAATTCTAATTAGAAACGTCTGAAAGAGACTAACCACCACCAAAAAATATTCCCATTCCCATATTTAACAAAAGAAAAACACGTCCTGATGCTATATAATATTTATTTGTAGTAACCAAAAGTGCATAGATCAAGCCCTTTCTCATAGAGCAGTTTCATTAGAACAGTGTACATAGACAGAATTTACATGCCCTGAAATCCACACCACCACCTTAATTGATCTACCCAGAAATCATTAGTCCAGCCAATTACACCAACTTACTTTTGTGCAATTAAGATATTCTAACATTCTCACAGAACTGAAGAGACAGGAAGTTTGAGTAAGTTACACCAAACTTGATATGGAGCAAATTTACATCCTCTCTTTGGTGTTTTTCTGGAGCTTTGCATTCTGTACAGAACTGTAAAGGTGCCACAAACAAAGTGCTACCATTTGTAGATTTGCCTTTAAGCGTAACCTAAAAGGCAATCTCACTCTTCACAAATACTCCCAAAATTCCTAAGAACCCATTTTTTTTTCTTATTATTTTGAAAGATTACATTGTTTTTAGATTTTCATCACTGACATTTGACAGCTACCCATACCATTTGACTAGCTGTTTAAGTATAGCTACATAATGATTCCTGAGCAAATGCAAAAAAAACTGTTAAGAATGGCATTCAAGTGGCTATGCTAGCAATTGCTCTAGTGATTTTTATACATAAAGGGTAAATAGATTGTCAAAGTCTTCAGGGTGGAGAGGTCTGCTTTAGATCAGACACCTCTCTGTGGTCAACAGATCCCAGACCATGACAACATCCACACAGCCATGACGTCAACAGTGACGAGAGCCTAGTAAAAACTGGAATACGCCCATTTCATTATTTCCCCTTGCACAAAAAATTTAGTCTTGGTCAACCATAAATCATTTCAATTACATCTATGTTTAGAATGACTCAATGCAGAGTCAAGGCTCATTCTCCTCCCTGGACCGATGACATCATGTCTGTGAAGTCATCATAGCTTTGGAATGTATTGGCTACCACAGGACAAGAAATCCTCTTCACCTCAGTCTACTCACAAATAACCCAAATCTTTTGATGACACCCAATTTCTATGTAACCTTTCTTCTAGATTCAATTCATATTCAGGCTGATCTAGGGCAAATGTCATTATATAGGCCTATATGTCATTTTAACAACTTGTTAAATACCTAATAATGCTTTATAATAAAAATATAATGAGAAAAAAAAAATGAAGACAGATATATAAATCTGGGAAACTTTAGACTCCAACAATTCAGCAATTTCACCACTAGGGCAACTTTCTCTTTTTGCTTCCTCTTTTGAAATGTAAGGTTGTAGAAACACCTTGTTATCCAAGTGTCTGTGTAGATCAGCACCCCCTCATTGGACTAAAGAATCTGGAATCTGAAGCACTGACAAATGATTAAGGAAACGAACAAGTTATATTAGTCACAGTAGATGATCAGGTGGAAGCTGGATTATAAGATCAAATCTTTTGTGGTGGAAAAACCTCTAGTCCACAGGAGGTGCTGGTGGCTCTCTGCCATGATTCTAAATGAGGAGAAAAAAATTCCATCCAGTGACTACAGGAATTACAATTCAAGGATTAATGTAAATTAACAGTGTTGAGTTGCTACACTTTCTGATTACAAGTTATTTCACCGTACTGATCATTCATACACTACTGATCAAACGTTTGGAATAATTAAATAAAGATTTTTTTATGTTTTTGAAAGAATTCTCTTATGTTGACCAAGGCTGCATTTATTTGATTGGAATACAATAAAACAGTACTATTGTGAAATATTATTAAAGTTTTATTTTAAATAATCTCTGAATTCTCAGCAGCTATTACTCCAGTCTTCAGTATCACATGATCCTTCAGAAATCATTCTAATATGCAGATTTGGTCCTCAAGTAATATTTTTATTATTATCAATCTTGAAAACTGCTTTTGCTGCTTAATATTTTTGTGGTAACAGTTATACAATACAATTTAAGTTCGGGGTAAGAAAGAAATATATACTTTTATTCAGCAAGAACACATTAAATCCATCAAAAGTGACAGTAAAGACATTTATAATGTTACAAAACATTTGTTTCCAAATACGTGCTGTTCTTTTAAATTTTCTATTCATTAAAGAATCTCGAAAAAAAAATGCATCATGATCTCCACAAAAATATTAAGCAGCAAAAACAGTTTTCAACATTGATAATAATAAGAACTATTAATTAAATTGTAATAATATGTCACTGTATTAATGTTTATCTGTATTTTTAATCAAATAAACAGCTTTGTAGAGCATAGAGACTTATTAAAAAAAAATAAAAAAAAAAAAAATAAAAGGTAGTTATTCCAAACTTTTGACCGCTAATGTAAGTGATAACTCACACAGTTTGACATCATTATGAGGGAGTTTTTCTGTCAGGACTTACACCATGGGGGCCGGAGGGCTTGCTGCTGGCTGAAGGGCCTCTCAAGCTGGCTGGGCGGAACAAGAAGAGCATGAGAGCTAGAACTAGCCATCCCATAATAATCATGGGTAGAGTGATGTCCCCTTCTAAGGAGGAGTTGGGGCCTGGCACTGCACACACAAGACTCAAATGTTAGAAAATATAACAGAATATGTGCTATAGTGTGATATGCAAATATGCTTTTGTTTTGGACAGACAGACTTACTCTCCTGAAGGCACTCTGTATCTGTACAGTAGGACTGGGACTGTCTCAGCTTGGAAATGAAATCACAAAAGAAAATATTTTATCAAAAAGGCTAATTAAAAAAAACATACTCTATGACAACATTGTGTGTGGACGTGGGCTTCTACATTGCATTAATTCATAAAACATTTATTGATATCAAATTTAATTTGAAACAATCAGTGTGTGATTTATATATAACAAAAGTATTTTTGTGTTTATACCAGCCCAAAAAAAAAAAAAAAAATTAGATCTTTCATTTCAAATGCTTGTTCAAAAAATACTTCAAATAGCTGAATCAAATGTTATTCTTTGGCTTATTTAGGTGAACCAAAGAAGCATTAGCGTCATCTACTGGCTATTTATTTAAACTACAAAAGCAGAATTATTCAACACATATAGCGTAATTTTTAAAACATAAAAAACTACATCAAGATATGTAGTTGCATAGTCCACTACAGCTCTTAAAAACTACAATTGGAACATACAAGCTCTGTCAGATTGGCACACATCCAAATGAAATTAATTTATTGAAATTAAATGGATTTCTACACCATTACAAAAACATTTTGGCAATTATTTATTAGTACCATAGCTTCATTAGCCAGTGTGAAATTCATTCAGTTATAACTCTCTCTCTCTATTATAAAAAACCCTGACATTACTATTCCATAGCTATAGAATCACAAGAAATATACACAATAATGTTATTTGGATAAAACTAAGTAAATGGAGGTTTAATTAAAGCCAATTTAGTTCAAGGTTGTTTACAATAATATTAAAATTTATGAAAATTCAGTTTTGTGTTCATTTAGAACACTTGTGTTCCCAAGTGCACATGAGATCCCTTTGAAAAATATGAAGACTGCTACTCTAAAAGAAGATAAATCACATTCATTCACATTTCTTTCATACAGATCAGTAGATCAGTAAGTAAAATAAAATTCAAAAGATCAATTTCTATTTGCACATCTGGAGTAAGCAAATGCAAGTTATATTATATTATATGATATTATATTTGAAACGCTGATCTGGAAAACAGAGAGAAAAGGAGATGAAGAACTCACCAGGCTGATGAGTCTCCTCATGGCATGTTCATGAGAGCAGATGCACTCACAGGGGTCAAAACCTCCCTCTGCCATCCTCTCCTGAATAAGACGGAGGATTCACAAATTCCAAAAAATGTATAAAAATTACAAACACTAATAATATTCAATTATTTTAAACACACACAGAGACTCAAAATCGGAATGGGTGTGGTGAATTATAATGGCTTCACATGTGAAGGTTGTCAGCATGACTCACATTTGAAATCCAAATAAGCACAAAGCTGTGGTAGGCTTCTTTAAATAAGCTACCCAATGGACTGCCAATGTTGTAAAGTTAACAATCTAGACCAAAAACTGTATGATGACTGCTTCTCCTCTCCCAAGCTTCATCTAATGCAGTGGGGGTTTTCTTTTAATTCCTTAAAGTTTGTGGATAAAAATCTGTTTGCGTACTTGATGAACCATGACAAACTGTAAGTAAATAAATAGGCCTAAATAAATAAATGTCCAAGCACCAAATTGTTAATGGATTTTTTTTTATCTTGTTTCAGCCTCATACTGACCCAAGTCACGAAGAATTGACGATTTAATGACAAATAAGTAAAAATGTATTTCCAAGTTTTAATTTATACGAAATATTGAAAGATAGGCTATTATATTGAAAATTCCCATATGCGAATTACACAGTTAAAAATTAACGAGTAAAAATGTAATTATTGCATTAATATGTAGATGCTGTGATGGTTGTCAATTGCTTCAGGTAGGCTAATGGGTGCGCGCTCTGAACTGCACGCTCCAGTTAAATCAACTTCTCGCGAATGAAGTGAGTGTAGCACTCATTAGTTCCTAAATCGAATACTGCGGTACAAATTTGCATTCCTAAACATGTTTGTTTGCCACAGCAATTACGTCCAACATGATCTAGACATAGTAGCCTAATGCTTTCAAAACTGGACTGTTTTGTTCCGTGTGTTTTAATAACTGAATGAATTTGGCATTTAAGTCATGACTGAATCTTGGAAACTGTAAACAAATAAAAGGAACCCCAAAATTAGGTTTGCTGGAACACAACAGTGAACTACCACACTAATTTTCCACAAAATAATGCGAACGCTTGATAGACCTTTGATGCAAATGTCTTGTTGTCAGTTGGCTACATTTTGTTCGTAACTTGGTTCTGTTTTGTTTGCTTCCTCTTCGACTCAACCGGCTGACTTCAAAAACATGTCTATTTGAACACTAAAAACGTATAAACCCACTCATAAACACACAAAATGTATATTAAGTAATAATCTATACAATAAACAAAGAATAAAAAGTAATGTTTTCACATCGTGTAATGCCGAAAATATTCTTGTTTAAAGCATTTTGCAGTGTTATTTGGGATATACGTCTTCAAAGTTTATTTATTCAATAAAGCAATGTAAATGTTTTAATAGAGAAAGCATTTTAAAAAACAAAAAATACATGAATAAGATTTTTACCCAAGTGCAAAACAAACCAGATTTGGATAGACAGATGTCTTACCGATGACTTCGACAACTCACTCGAAGAGATTTAAAACCATTCGCTTCAAACCAGGAGGACCGAAATGTGAATATTGACCCCTGAGAGTCTCCGCCAGCACAGGCCAAATCCTGTGCAAATGCTCCCTTGTGTACACTGGTGTTTGGCAACGGGCCCCAGCTCCGGTTGATGTTCCGTCTGTGTTTTGATAAGGATCGGGGAAGCAAAAATTTGGAATGTTACTATGGCGAAGGCTCGGTTCATGAATGGCAAATAGCTCGCGCTGACGTTGATTTGTATCTGTACTGAGGCGTCCAATTGCGCAGCCTAATTATTATTCATGAGGTAAGTCTTCATCGCGTCAACGTCTACATTTCAGCCAAACAGCAAGGCGGACTGGACGAACATAACACCTAATATATTAATATACAGAAGGGAAGCCTTTGCCATAGTAGGATTCGGACATCGACGTGGTGGAATTAACAGATGAGAGCCACGTCGCTACATGACGTGAAATGTCGCATGTTTTGGTAAACACTGAAAGGGCGTTACATTACTCACCGTTCGCAAACCGTACCGTCTATTCGTTGGATATCGGCATTTTGCTGGCTGAGTGTAAATAATGAAATGTATATTTGCAGTGCACATCACTGCTAGTCACAGGAGTGTGTCTGTGTGAATGAAGTGTGTATGTGTGCTGCTCTTAATCTGAGAAAATGCAAGCTCATCTTGGTCATCTAAACTGCAAAGGGTTGTGCACATAGAAATGAACAGTAAGTTTGGAAAATATTTTGAAAAATAATGGAGGCTACACTAACATGAAATGAATACTCAGTCATCTCAATAGCCTAATCAGTCTTACCAGAATTTAGGATAAAATTATTGAAATCATGTTGTATTACAGTCAAAACCCGCCAATAATCCTGGTGTATGTTAGTGATTGCAAGACTATTAACTGTAAATAGCCTATTTATGTGCATAATTTCTGAATTTGTGGCCCTGTTCCCCCAACCATAAGACAATGGTGATATCAGAAATACTTGTAATTCTGCTTTGCAGCAAATACATAATTGTGTTAGAAACAATAGCTTGCAAACTTTCACTGAATCAATACAGAATATAATCAGTGACACTGATTATATACTGTATATTTTAAATGTTTTTAAATATTTTAAATGTGTTGAATTATTATTTAAAGTTTTTTTTACAGTTTAGCAGTTATATTACTGTCTATTATTGTAATATTGTTTTTGCATTTTTAAACTATTTATAGTAGTATTATCAGTGAATGCCTTCACTTGAAATATTAAATGTGCATATCCAGGAAAATAATGTTCTTATTTTAAAAAAAGATGCTTCATTTTACATGGTATGAGGCCACTTTATGGAAGCCACATAGATAAGATCACATAACCAGCTGAATACTGCAAAAATATTGAAAATGAATCCTGGCTGATTGCAAATAAAGCATTTCTATGGAACTGCATTCTGTGGAAGGGAAAGGAAAGCTTTGTGGAAATCAGAAATTGTCCTAAATGCATCTAACCTCCCAAAGAAAACTTTACATTTTGTAAAAACTGAAAGTAAATTTAGTTTGTGTGAGTTATTTGTGACTTGCTAATTGTGCTTGGATTATGATTAAGATTCATATAAAAATGTCCCTTTAAATTCAAATTAAAACTCTTTTGGTATACAGTGGATCATGTAATGGCAAAAATACTTGAAAGTAATTTTGTAGAGTGAATTTGCACTTCTGCGATTTACTTTAACGTCACCCCAACACTTCAGAACAGCAAATGACATGTCTTATAATATTTACATTTTTATTATTATTATTATTTGAAAAGAGAAAATAATGCCACATGACATGCAACTATTAATGTGCTTTGCACCAAAACAATCTTTACTGTCTGCTTTTCATAACCCGATAGAGCTTACTTGTTACTTAGAGAAGCCCTAATTTACATGTGTCTGTTATGTATGAGTGATGGTGCGTGAGTGGATGATTAAGTGAGAGAGTGAATAATAGAGCAATGGAGAAAAGGACCTATAAAAATAGAGACTAGGTTTGTTCATATGCCTGCACTCCAGACAGTTTTGGCAGGCTGCATTTTATTTTATTTTTTTACCACGATAAGTTTGTTTTTTTAGACTGAGATTTATTGTATAATGCTTTCTGGAAACTGCTATACAACTCTCCCTCTTGTAATGCATTGTTTGACAGTCCAAATCCATGATGAATATGAATTTTTCTGAAATGAAACCTTTAAAATCAGTATTTCACAATGAGCTTAATCTCTCAAAATTCAGCATGTTTGGCAGCAATTTGTATAAAAAGCATTAAGAGTAAGAGTACTGGCCTTTGGATGCTAATTAATAATAATTCTTAAGAAACATTTAGGTTGTACATACAATCCAGTGTCTTATTACCATTCTAAGGTTTTATTATAGAGGGGCAATTACAGTCTTCTTCATGTCACCCACCTGTTAAACATTCACAAATATAAACATGATGTGCTTTTAAGGCGAGTATAATGAATAGGTACAATTCATTTAAAGATAAGTTACAGGGCCTCAAAAGATCAATACAAATATTCATGTCAAGTGAGAATTCTTCTTAAATAAAATCCATTATAGACACAAGGAAGACACAGTTATATGGTTACAGCCAGAGTATAAAATATAAAAATATAATCCATTATGTGCTCTACTGTTTAAACATTTGGGGTTGGTAAGAATGATTTTTTAATGTTATTGAAAGTTTTTATGGTCACCAAGCTATACTGTTTTATTTGATCTAAAACACAGTAAAAATAGAAAATACCAATAATAATACAATTTGTCTCTATTTTAATATATTTTAAAATGTAGGCTAATTGATTCCTGTGATGACAAAACGAAATGTTCAGCAGCCATTACTTCAGTCTTCAGTGTCACGTGAGTCTTCTGAAATCTAATAATATGCTTCAGAAATTCTAATTTGCTATTTTGGTGCTCAATAAACAATACTTACTATTATCAATGCTGAAAAAAGCTGTGATGCACAATATTGTTGTTGAAACTGTGACCCCCCCCCCCCCCATTCTTTGATGAATTAAAAGTAAAAAAAAAAAAACTTTATAGATTTTGTTTGCGGTCACTTATCAATTTAATGAATTCTTGCAAATAAAAATAGTCATTTTAAGTAAATAAATAAATAAACCCAACTTTTTGAATGGTAGTGTAATTAAACACATAGGCTGATTGTACATTGTGGGTTGCATTCAAAAAGTTTAATTTTAATATTTATATTTCATAATATTCGTTTGTGCCTATTTTACTATTGACTTGCCTAACATCTTATCAAAAACAGTGCAGGGGTGAGAATGGACACTTGGACAGATGTGATTTGGACGTGGGAGTGAAACATGTATCCAAGCAGTAGAGACACGATATCATGTGACAGATACTAGATCTGGATGCATTCTGGATCTGTCAAGAGCTCTGCTTTTCTGCTGCGTAATATCACCACCTGCTTCAACAAAGAGGACAAACGCAGTGTTCTAGTGTAGTGTTTGAGTTTTCCAGACTCTCATTGTGCTCGCCAGTGTTTGTACTGGAGCTCAGTGAACTGTTTTAGGAGAGAGAGAGAGAGAGAGGCACTATCAGACTTTGCGGACTGGAGAGGCTCAAAAACAGCGGAAGAGAGAAAGAGAGAGAGTGATAGAGAGAGGAATCAATCAGCCATGGCAAATATCGCTGTGCAGAGGATCAAGCGAGAGTTCAAAGAAGTGCTGAAAAGCGAAGAGGTTTGCAAAACGTTACTTTACTCTATTTTCCTCCCCGTTAAGAGCAAACAAAAGGACTTTTGGGAAAAACATCCAGAAGCCAGTGAGCTAGCTTAGCATGCTAAGCTAATGTTAGCATGAACTGTCATATGATGGCCTTTAGATACGGAAGTCTTACGTATGACAAATGTGTTTCCTTTGATATTTTAAAACGAAAGCCTTGACCAAAATGTGAAAACCATTTATGGACATATCAAAGTACCACTAGATTCTTGACAGCACTCGCCGTTCTTTAGCCATGGAGCTAACTTGCTATTTGACATAGTTAGCCTGTTAGCTGCTTCACTAACCCTTCTTTAGTGTGTTATAATATTAGCACTCGTGTTTGTCGCCAATTAACGTATAGTTCTTCATTTAAAATACTTTACTGGTTGTGTCCAGACATGTTTGCTGTGTTAGTGTCAGTTTGCAGGACTGCTGGACTGTTTAAGTAGTTTTCAGTAGTGCAGCACCATGGTTGTTTCAAAATTCATTGAGGTGCCTACCTAGACAGCATTTCTGGGAACCACAGGCACCTTTCATGCTGTCTACCTAGGCTGCTCATTGTTTTGAAACAGTCCTACGACTTAATTGGTCACTTCTTTGTTCTGGGCAGCTGAAGTAAAGAAACAACCTTGTTTGACTAACTAAAGGCTTGTTTCTGCCATTTTTTTTTACTGATCCCAGTTATATTAAACGCACAAAGGTTAACTGGATTAATAATCCTTTTTCCTGTTTCTATTTTTGTTCTGCTTTATAACAGACAAGTAAAAATCAAATAAAAGTAGATCTGGTGGATGAAAACTTCACAGAGTTAAAGGGAGAAATAGCAGGACCACCAGACACACCGTATGAAGGTAGTGAGGCTATTTTCATCTGTCTTCTCTATTGCTGATGATGTTTGGAGATACATGAATGTTGTGGTTAAGATTATAATTTACAAGCTTTTTTTCACCATAGGGGGCAGATACCAGCTAGAAATCAAGATACCTGAGACATATCCTTTTAACCCACCCAAGGTAATCCTTTATTTGATGTTTTAGTAATATTAGTGATTGCAGTTAATATTTAAGGTAAAATTAATCTGAAGTGTTTGTAAGTAAATCATGTTTTTCAATAGCTGACTTGATATTACCTATCCGGAATTGATTAGGTTTTTAATAGTGGGTCTTGCATTTCTTAATGGAGCCAGGTGATCAAAGACACACAACCATGTTAACTTAATAATAAATATCAAAAACAAAGAACTTACCAACTTACACTTGCTAAATTGTTAGCACATTGTTTGCACCATTTGAAATTTGTAGAGGGAGGAGAATTGTGAAATTGTGTAGTGTATGATGGACACAGACTTAAGACTTTTTTTTGGCTTCAGACTACGATTCCATCTATTTTCAAGATATCAAATATATTTGATATTTTGAACTATTATAAAAACACATTGTTTCCGACTGTCATGTGTCTACTTGCAACAAGGCACATGTTTGAATGAATTTGGTTTGTTTGTAACAACTTGAACGTCTGTTAGTGTGTGATTCACAGTCCTTGTGTATGAGGTACAGTTTCTCTCCGTTACCCTTTACAAAAGTTGGCAAGTGTATGACTAGTGTTTTAAAGTCTGCTCCGTTGTGTAGTGTATTCCATCCTGAACACTTGACTTGATTAACAAAGCAGTGAAGAACTATTTTCTGTGGTTACTGAACCTAATCAAGCAGTAACTAACTACTACTGTGTCTAACATTATCTAAAAATACCTGCATATGCTAAATTTGATTGTAAACAGAGATAACAGAAACTTGTAATAAAAATCAAATAATCATAAATTACTGAAGTTTTTAATTTTACTTGAACTACTTGAAGACATGAAGACCGTGTGTAGAAAATAAAACTGCACAGAAAAAATTCAGATAAATATTTTTTTTATTTACCAATGAAAAGATTAAAGACTAAAGGGGTATAATGTCATATCTGGGTAATAATTCAAGCTCATTTGTTTTGTTTTATGCAAGATTGTACTTTTTTTTTTTTTTTTTTTTTAATGTTGACTTGATTTGAAAGATCATAGGACTTTGAAGTTATATTTTTTTCCTACATGTTTTTCAGGTGCGGTTTATTACTAAGATCTGGCATCCCAATATAAGTTCAGTTACTGGGGCAATATGTTTGGACATTTTAAAAGACCAGTGGTGAGTGCTTATAATTAAAGATAATGACAGGAGTTGTTTACTGTCATCAAGCCTTATAATGTGTTTCACACGGTTTTGTTTATTTCCCCAATTACTGTTGTACTCTCTCTTTCCTGTTCCCTTTTCTATACTTTCTTCATCTCCTCTGTATTGTGTCTTCACTTCCTGTGCACAGGGCTGCTGCTATGACTCTGCGAACAGTTCTGCTCTCACTACAGGCTCTGTTAGCTGCAGCAGAGCCAGATGATCCTCAAGACGCTGTGGTAGCCAATCAGGTACACATGCATGTCTGAATGAGAACGTACAATAACAAAGCATTGCCAACCTTTCAACTATGTTACTGTTGTTGTTTTTTGCAGTATAAGCAGAATCCAGAAATGTTCAAACAAACCGCTCGTCTCTGGTCTCACGTTTACGCTGGTGCTCCCGTGTCCAGTCCCGAGTACACACGCAAAATAGACAAACTTTGTGCAATGGGCTTTGATAAAGTAAGTACTGAAAAGTGGACAGCTGCTAGTGTGGTTAAAAATTCAGATGCAGCAGGGGTTTGCAACCTTAGGGACGTGTGGCACTATTGGCATGTGTAGCCAGTCAGTGAGGTTTTAAACTTGTCATGCATGATCTTTTATGATTTATACAACGATGGTGGCTTGTGAATATCAAATTTGATCAGCCACTTAGATTTTTTTCTTTTTGTAAAGGGTCCCTGATTTGGTTTTTGAGGTGTACTAGATTAGGTTTTTATGCTTGATTGAAAAAAAAACAACATAATTTTTGATAATTACCAATATAATTAGGGATGCATCGATCCAATACTGGCATTTTCTGCCGACCAGGTATCGGTGAGACAAGACCGATCCAAATCCGACATTGTGCGTATACTATTGTGTTATTGTAAAGCCCCATGAAAGGCACAAAAACATTATAAAGCACCATAAAGTTTTTGTGCACTATATTTCAAGTGTTCTGAAGCCGTTCCATAGTTCAATGTGAGGTACAGATGAATATTTAAGTCGTTAAATTCAAGTTGATGTAAACTCTTCTCTCCGCTGCGGCTGTCTGTCATCCATTCAGCATTTCACGTTCGGTTACTACAGTCAAAACAATGAAACTCTCTTCAAGAGTGCACAATAACTGAGATTTAAAACTGTTAAAAGAAAAGATTCGGCAGATTTTGGGATTGGTAAAAAAAAAAAAAGGTAACGTTGCATCCCTATTTATAATATTTTACATTATTGCAGCACCTCTCTTCCCAGTCTGTCTCGAACGCTCTCTGTACTTCCTTTTTCGATAAAACCCTCCTTCTGAAATGTGCTGATTGGTTAGCTGGTCCAGTGTTGTGATTGGCAAACTGCTTAGAGCTTGTTCCAGAAATGTCGCGCCCTTACCATAACCGCGAGTTTCTATCAGGTCTAAATATTAACTATGGTATCAATTTTGCCATTCTAATTCGAGCCTGTTTCAGATGAACAAGAGGATTGTGCAGAACCTGCAATCACAAATAATTGGGTTTTGGAACAGGGTTTGGAAACAGTAATATCTATTCATTTTTAGTCCTCTTTACAAACAACTCCAAAACAAAAAATAAATACCTTTTAAAGCAATTTTTGAAAGAAAAAAACTATAGGATGTGGACCATCAGTTGTTGATTGAACGGTGGCAGATCTTAAAGTGAGTGTGCATTCAATTGCCAGGTTTTCTTTTGTTCATTTTCAAATAACTTTAAAATCTAAATCAAATGTTACTTTAGTAGTTGTGTCTCTTTTTGTTTACAAACCAACATTTTTTTGTTCAAGGGTAATCACATATGTCTGGCAGCCACAGTGCTACTTGCCAAAAAGTACCAACAGTTAAGTTATCACCACATGACATCAAAAGAGTAAACTACTAAACCTATTTTATATTAACAAAAACAGAATAAAAATCACATTTGACACTTATGTCAAAAAGGTTGCTTACTCCTAGACTTGGAAGTATACACTCAACTTGTATTCCACAATGAAATTTAATCCATATTTTTAGGTAAATATTTTCACATATAGAAAATACACTATGGTTTAGAGGTTTGGGGTTGGTAAGATGTTTTGCTTGTGTATGTTTTTTTTTTTTAAAGAATTCTCTTATGCTCACCAAAGCTGCATTTATTTGATCAGAAATCGAAACGGTAATAGTGAAAAAAGAATTACAATTTAAAACAACAAGCTGAGTTTTCTGCAACCATTAGTCCAGTCTTCCAGGATCCTTTAGAAATCATTCTAATATGCTGATTTGGTGCTCAAATAATCAGTATTGAAAAGGGTTGTGCTGCTTAAAATTATAGCATTTATTTCATATAAAAATCTTTTGTAACATTAAAAGTGCCTTTACTGTCAATTTAACGCTTCCTTGCTGAATAAAAGTATAAACAATACAATAACCAATCCCAAACCTTTGAATGGGAGTATAAAAATATGCAGAATACTGTTTAGTAGGCACTGTTGAAAGGATAATGAAATTATCCTTCAAATAAATTTTAGATCAGTTTAATTGATTTGTGGAGTAGCACTTTATGCTATATTGAATGAGCAAAAATGTTCTGTTTTGTCAGGATGGCTGTGATTCAACTGTTTTCAGTGATATTTAGTCAAATTAGTGAACTGTTAGCGTCATCTAAGAGGTAATTCAGCAAATTTACTGTTGCTTACAAATGTTAACATTCTGTCTTTGTCTCTCTCAAACAGAATGCAGTAATAGTAGCCTTGTCCTCAAAATCATGGGATGTGGAGACAGCGACAGAGCTGCTACTAAGCAACTGATCATCCAGTTCTCTTCATCAGGCCATGTTTTCCTCAAAACCCCTCCTGCATCATGACCCATTCACTCCACATGCACACAGGCATCACCCGTCTTGGTTTGTGTTCAGAATGAATGTTTGAGTAAGAGACAGCGGTTAGACAGCGAGACCTCGGAGTCATCATCTCTCTCTTAGCAAATGTTCACATCCCTTGTCTTGTCTTTTTTTCTTCCCAACATTTTTTCTGTTTTTGCCTTACTACAATCATTTTCCCTCTTAAATTTAGGCTGTCACTATCCTTCTAAAGAAACCCAAAAAAGACCAAGCCTCGATCAGTCATTTCATGCAAAAAGAAACACCCACTTGCATCGGTGAGACAATGTTAGTACATGCAAATTAGTATATTTAAGGTTGTGTACATTTAAAAGGCAAAATAGCTGGATTTTTTTTTTTCAATCTGTACACCATAAAAATGTTTTGGGAAATGCTTATTTGAATGCGATATTTAGCATATAAAAACTAAAATCTGGAGATTAATACCCCTTCTATTTGACGCTCTCTTACAATGAACAAATGTGTGATTTTATTTGCTCATTTGATTCTTTTAATGTTTCTTTTGGCTTTCCTTTGCACTTATCTGCCTGTATAGTAGTTGATATGGCCAGATGACATGGTGTTATGTGAGTGCAGACACAGTTTCAGACTTACTGGGTGAAGTGTTATTTTTTTAAATGAAAGGAAGATTGCCCTTTTTCATTTTCCCTCTTTTTGAAAAGGGGGATGATGCAGGATTGGTGGTCTCAAACCTTTTCTTTTTGTTTTCTAAGCAGCTGTGGGGTTTGCAACTTGATAACGGACAGATATATCTTGAGTTGCCTCATTTATTTTTGTTTTTTTTTGAAGAATGTATTGTATGAAACAACTTTCATTTAAGTGTAAACATTTTGTACATGTAGAGATGAGAAAGTGAAGACTTAAGAGTTTGTTCTCTTAAAACGATTGGCTTTTTTTGTAGAACAGTCAGTATGGTGAGACATTCAGTTTGGCATCAAAGTATGTTGATGTGGAGGTTTAAAAAAGGTTTCTGAGAGTGAGGTGGGGTGCGTTTCTTAGCATACCAAAATTGTATTCAGATTTCCACTCACAAGCTGCAGATATAATTTCATATTTTGCACTTAACTGATGTTGCAAGCATGACTCAAACGGCTAGAGTTTTCTAGTCAACAAAGATGCTTCAAAGCAAACGGGCCAAGAGCGATTACTGCCACACAATGCTTTGTGAACCTGTTTTTATCTAGTGTTCTGTTCTTTTCTTACAGGGGTGAATTGTTAAGTTTCTTTTCTCCCTTTGCTATGTGCTCTACTTCGATTTGCTAGCATTCCCATATAACATCTGTTTTCAAAATGCCCCCACTTTCACAGCTAGTTGCTTTCATACACCTCCTTTCTCATGTACATACAGCCAAGTTTTTTTGGTGGGGGGGAGAGGGGATAAAGTACTGTTCATCTCTAGAATGCACCATCGATGGCTGGATTTATATTTTGTATGAAAATCAAAAATGAAACAAAAAACAAAAAGACTGTCTTCCTGTAGTGATCACCTTGTTCAATATTGCACGAAGAAGTGAATTAAAGGACAAAAACTCTTGTCAAAGGAGAAATGCAGGTCATGGGCTCTGGCTTTAGTCACTTTAAGCTCCTTTACAAAACAAGACAGAAAAAAACCTACTCGAGCCGTACAAGCATGGTTATTTATTGTGAAACTGTCATTCTTTTGAATTAAAAAAAAAAGTGAAAAAAACTAACTTGCGTTATCTGTGAATCTCTGCTCTGCGCCTGTTAGGACATCTACATCAGTAAGTGTCAAATTTTTAAGTGGACTCGTGTTTGAAATGCATATCATTAACAATTTGAATGTTAAAAATAGATTTAGGGAATAGATATGAACGTGGGGAAAAATGAAACTGAACAGCTTTTTCTTTTTAAATGCGAAGCAATTTGAGCACTGAATTTTGAACACGTTTCTAAATATTTAGTATTGATTTTAAACAAAATTCATGTAGCAACGACAAGGTGTCCCTTGCAACAGTATGAGGAATTCATGCTCATACACCCAACAGAATAAATAGCAGCATTATTAATCATACAGTCTTGTAGTCTTTGCACTTTAAATTTATAGAGTTCAACTAATTGAATACAAGACATGAGCCTCAATAAATCCTTGCAATCAACGAAATCTGAGGACAGTATTTGGATTTAATAGAGGATTAAAAGAGGACAGGGAGATAAAACAGTAAAAAAATCTTTCCAGGTATTTAATAAGCAACCATAGAGCAGATTAAAATTTTTTTCTTTCTTTCAAATGTTTCTTTTTAAAAATGGCTCCGGACAGAGAAGCAAAGAGCAACGTGAACAATTTCAACACAAAACAAAAAAATAAAACGAATGAAGAGAAACAGGGCTGTGTTTCTACATACAAGTTTGAACATCTGAATCTAAAGAATTCATTCCTCATTCATCTGAGGTGTGGGGTAATGACAGTTCAGGTTTGTGAAGAGCGTTTGATGTATTAAGTGGATGCGTCTCTTCGTAGGGTCACTCAATCCTTTACTGCCTGACCGTCCTTGTCTTCACACATCGACGCTTTACCTGAAACCAGAAAAATTGATGAATCAATTAATCTACATTACAGCAGAGAATGGCATTATGGTGAAAACTACATTTAAAATATTAAAATGGAAAACAGTTCCGTTAACAGTTCCCAGTTGGTAACATGTTTTAGTCTGTTCCTGACACTAAGCTAACATACGACATAAGACTTAAAAATATATAAAGAAATTAGTGCTGTCAAAATTAGCGCGTTAACGCAGCTGATTAATTTTTCCATTTTAACGGTGTTAAAATACGCAATTAACAGGGGCAAAGCTAGGGTTGTCACCCCACTCTACTGCTGCTTGTCTCTTATTTCTTGACAAGATTTGCGTTTATTTAGACACAGAATGTCTTTACATCTACATCAAATGGGAGATTTTTCAGAAGCGCACTCCAACTTCGCCTCAGCGCCAGGCGCTAGTCAAATAAGCAGGCGGAAACGGTACAAGTGATGAGACAGCTTCAGTATAACAACAGGGAACTTCTGTCAGATGAGATGCTGTCAGGTATCAGTAAAAATGAATCTTCCTGTCCTGTCAGCTGTTCTACTGTGCTCGTAGCACGTGCTCTGCAATTGCACGCACAAATGTGGCGGCACGCACTGTAGCCTGTATCATTCCATATTAAAGCGTGAAAGAAACTACGAGCATGCAGTGTCATTATGTCGTCGAAAATACGATGCGTGTCAGATCCGCGTCAGATCTGCGTCATGTTCAGCAGCGGCAGCTCTTAAAGTAGTAGCAAACAAAAAATCTAATAACCCAGCAGCTGTGATGTCTGTTCAAGGAACAAAATAAAGTTGTTGTATTGTTATCAGTGATGCTTACCTTCAGTCATAAAAAAAGATGCCACTAAACAAATATAAAAAAATAAACTGTCTTTGTTTCTACATTAATTTGAAGATTGCATGTGAAATTATTGCAATATAAAAATATATTTAAAAACTTTAATGTTAGGTGGGATTAATCGCAGAAAATAATGTGAGATTGATAATTTTTTTTTTTTTTCGATTGACAGCACTAAAAGAATTACAAAACACAAGTCATACATTCTACTTTTATGGCGTTACTGTTTTATGGAAAACAAGCCTATACATAATTAAAATGTTCTCCTATTATAACATGAAAAACAAAAGCATAGAGTTTGAAACAAAATTAGGGCAAGTAAATTACACAAATTCATTTTTAGGTGAACTATTCTTCTAAGCTAATAGCTACAACAAAATTAAACTGCTTAGGAGCTCAAGGTTACAGCGTGACCTCACTGCTAAATGAGGCTCCCTCTCAGACACTCACTGACAGCCCGCCCTGCTCTGCTGCATAGGCGGATTCTTTCTGTTTGGGGCCTGCTGCACCCCTGAACTGCTTGCGAATGGCTTCTTCCTGCTGCTCCTGTAGCTGTGTGAGTGAGAGTACATACTCTGGGCTGGACTCAAATTCTCTCTCTGTCTCCCCTTCACTTCCATATGTCTTCTGAGATGCTTGCTGATCTCGCTGTGCTACCCTCACTGATCTTAGACAAAAGAAACACCTGCCTCAAATTCACATAAAAGACTTCAATAACAGCTGAAGATGACAAAGTTACAGGCTGTTCACACCAAGTCCGATGCCAGTATGTAACATACAAGGTTCCATTAAAAAAACGATTCCATCGATGCAAATTAAATGCAAATGTGTCATTCTCTGAAAAAGATTTGCATGCAAGAATAAGAAAAATGCACTCTGGCCGTTGATATGCTCAATGAAAAACTTGCTTGACAAATAGGAGTGGGTTTATAATTTATAGGGCCACAAACAAAGTTCTTCTCCGTCCATGCCAATTCACATAAATTAACAAAAATAAACTATTTATTAACTTAAAAATAAATTGAAAACCCCCATAAACATCACTCTCATTGAATGGCAAAATAGAGGGGGTGGGGACATGATATAGGAATACACAATTTTAAATTTTGGGGTTGGTTGGACTGTTGATGTTTTAAAAGAGTTCTCCAAGACTGCATTTATTTACTCAAAATATAGTAAAACTATAAAAATGTAAAATATTATTGAAATTTAAATGAGCTGTTTTCTATTTTCATTAATTTTAGAAACTTCTTTCTATTTAAGAAAGACTTATGTTTAAAATAATGTTAAAAATTAATAATTTGAGTAAAATTATAATTTTTTTTCAGTTCAAAAGAGCAGCATTAATTTAAAATTATTTTTTTTTGTAACAAATGTAAAGGTCTTGCTGAATTAAAGCATTAAGTTTTCTTTCAAAAAACTTTAACAAAGCACAGTTAAAATTATATTATTATAATTAATAATATATTATATAATAATAATAATTTTGATATATACTACAAATGATAATTATACTAAAAATGATAGTTACTAGCATAATTATAATTATATACTACTTCTACTAAACAATCATTTTTCTTAGCATGGCTGGAAAAAAGAAACCAAGGCCACACTTCCCATTTTATAGCACATCACTCCTCTACCTCTGCCACAAAAGCTGTTATTGTTTGCACTCTTGGTACCAAAAACATCACCCAACAATAAAATATTACAGGTTTTAAGTTTTCAGCATACTGGAAAACAAATCACAGAAAAAAAACCTTGAGTTTTCAGAATTGGTGTGAAGGCATTCGTAGAAATGTCATATGCAGGCATACTGGTAACTTGGATAGTCTAGTGACAGATTTATTTCCAATAAAACTGACTGATATAATACTATGCATACAATGCAAAAAAAGTCATTGTTGCACTCAGTTACCTTTGCAGGTCAATCTGTCTCTGTGGTGCCGCTCTTTTCGGTTCTGCTTCTTTCTGCTGTTTTGGTGTCTTGCCACTGATTGAATCAGCTGAGGCTGCGGTGGCAGGATCCTGGGCAGGTGCTGCTCTCTTCCGGCCCCGTCCGGCCCCTCCTCCTGTCGTAGCTCCAGCCTCTTTATCTGGTGTGGCAACGCCCGCAGCATTTTTAGGGGGTCGACCACGTCGAGGTTTATTGGCAGGGGGCTGTGACCCTGCTGAGGGGTTTGAAGACACACTGTTCTCTGTGCCGTCACTCGCAGGAGCAGCACGCTTCTTCCCGCTGGGCTGAGCGGTCTCCTCCTAAAAGAAAGTAAAAAACCCATAAGGGATGATAGAAGTGTGAACGTGTAGCATTTCTAGGTTTGAGTAGAAAAAATACCGGTTAATGTTTTATTTGCCAATATACTACTACTACTACTAAGTACAGCGCTTGCTTCACTCAAAAAATAAATAAATAGAGAAAATAAAAAAAAAAACATGCAGAGAGTCCTAGTCTGGTATCTTGCATCTAGTCATATCCAATACAGCATCATCTTTTATAGCAAGATTTTGCCAAATGTATTAAACGAAAGCAAAAACTGTCAACGCTTTAAAGAAATTAAAAGTATTTTTTCAGGATATTTAAAAATGTTTGCTGCATGGTTAAAAAAATACACTACTCATATAAAATTGATTAGTCAATTGATAAAAAGGATAAGTTGCGTAGGCAATACGTCACGTTTTATCATAACATTCAGAAATAACAGGCTAAAATACCAGTAAATAAAGCAAAATGTTTTATTATAATATATTTTATATATTATTTTATTAAACACAGCTACAGGCTAATTTTAGTTGCCTTCTCTCCACAACAAATCCTCTAAAGTTAACAGTTTATATGAACGTCACGCAAAAAAGCAAGTTGGCTGTATGTCTGCAACCCTAGTTATACGCATGTATAAATATTTATATCTGTAACAGACTTAAGCAGATTACTTTGCTAAACTAACACAATACAACCAGACAAAGCCGTTAGCTATAGCTAACGCAACATTTAAAAACCTGTAATATTGAGTTAATACATATTAAAACACAAACCAACACATTGAATGGCACAGATTGTACTACAAACTATTAAATTGAGCAGTGTATCTTATGTTTCTTTAACTAAATTTTATTTAGATAATGAACAGGCTGCGATGTCAAGTTAGCAAAAAAATGTGCGCGCGCGTGAGGTGCCGGCGTGATCACTGGCATTGTTTTCCCTTCTAAGAGAGGAAACTGTTACTCCATAATTTATAGTCATACAGATAGAAGCAAGACATCATTTGAAACTGTAAAGCTTTTGCAAAATGACGAAAACAAGCAGGATGCCGCTTTCTGCAGTCTCAGTTTTCTTTCCATGAACTATGGAGCAATGAACCGAAACTCAATTTTTTCTTTCATTTAGTTGATCTGTTAATGATTTAAGTAAAATCTATTTCACATATAGGTCTAGAAGCAGGTGTGTGATGTGACCTTGTGTGAATCCATCTTCTACACTATCCTGGTAAATTTCACAGGCATTGCCATTGCGTCTTACCTATGATGAATTTACAGCTGAGCACGGGCATTTCACTCGTTGGATGCATCAACACAACATCTTCTAATTTGTGATTGGTTGATTGCAAAATTAAAATACTAAACAGAACAATAAAATAATGTTATTAACGGGTTAATGGCCATTTTAAATAAGCGTTTCAGTTCAAAACTATTACATTTTATTTCGTTTCTGTTTTTGGTTATGCTCCTGTCAAAATTTAGTTCATTTCCAGCTATTGTTTTTTTTCCTTTGAACCGTTTTTTCGGTTTTTAGTGTTTACATGAGATATATCTTACCTTCTTTACATGAGATATATCTTACCTTCTTTACAACTCCTGCTTTTGTGATTACAGGGTTCTCTTCATTCTCTCTCGCCCCTGTTTCTGAGGCCTCAGAACTCACATCCCTTTATGATAGAGAAAAATCAAATTGTAAATTCTTGATAAAGAACCTCTTGCAGTATAGTTTAATCAACACTGGATAAATGCCACATCACAGTGAATGAAAAGTAAAGAAATTCTGATAAGCACAAACCTGCTCTTATTTGTTGCAGGTGAGCTGGGTTGAGAGTTGGTGCTTGCGTTGCTTACTGTGTCAGAGGTGGGGGTTTTAATGTACGGTCGGCGAGCTGTTACCGTTAAAGGTTTGTTCACTGCCCCCAGCACACCTGTCTGCTTTGGTGGTTGCTTTGGTGGAAATATATGAACAAGTGTGAGTAATGTAACGCAGTCAAGGCATTCATTTGTTAGTTACTGGTAATTGCATATTTAAAAAAAAAAAAAAAAAGAATGTTGATATGTCATCGATCCCTGTGTGCAAAACAACCAACTACTTTGAAATTTGAACACACACAAACTTTTTTGTCTGCTAAACCTAAAATATACTTACTTGGAGATTATAATGTTCTAATCTTTTAATGTAATGAATTTTTTTTGTAACTTATTTTTGTTTAATTGTTCATAAGTTTGGGGTAGTTAAGATCTCACTCTCATGCTTACCATGGCTGTATTAATCAAAAATATTATCAAGAACAGTAATACTGTAAAATATTGCAATTTAAAATAATGTAATTTATTCCTGGCAAAGCTGGATTTTCAGTGTCACATGATCCTTTAGAAATCATTATACTATGCCAATTTGATCCTCAAGAAACATTTTTAATTATCAATGTTGAAAACAGTTGTGCAGCTTAACATTTTTGCAGAAACCATGACATTCACACAGCACATTTTATTTTTTAAATAGTTCTATTTCCATTAAACTAATCAAAAGTGACAGTAAGGGCTTTTATATTGTTCTAAAGGATTTCAAATAAATACTGTTCTTACTGACCCCAAACTTTTGAACAATAGTGTCTATTTTTGTGTTTTATTTTTATGTATTTATTTTTTATTTTAATGATACATTTTTATATTTATTTGGAACTGGCTTTCTATAACAAACTGTACAACCTTTTAATTGCATAAAATATAGAGCACCTAAATTGATAAAATCTTTCTTACATAACCTACAACTTACTGTACTCGTCACTTTTAGAAATTCATCAGGGTATTACTCACATACAGTTGCAAATGTGACAAAACCTACCTGGATTTTTCCTGTCTGCAGAACTATTTTGGCTTCTGGGGACAAATATTCCTTATCATTGATAAAATCCTGTAGAGAGGGACAGACAGAATGAGTTTCATAGTAAGGTTACATGTAGAGTGTCACTGCAGAAAGTCAGAGTGGTTGTTACCTTATCAGGTGGGGTAAAGAACTTGCTAGGCAGCACAGGATCTTTTGGGGAGTCCAGATGACATGAAGTGCTCTTGTTCGCGATCACAAATAACGCCACATCACACACAATGTAAAGTTTCTGTAAATACATGAGAACAAGAGTAAAAAAAACACTGGGATTCAGAAATAGATAAACATTATGCAGGACAGGTTAATGGTGACAAACCTCATTTGCCTTTGGGTCATCTGGGGCCTGAGCATCTTTTGTTTGTTTGATGTTCTCTACCATCTTCCTCAGGAACGAGTGACTGTTATTCTCATTCTTTGTCATCAACACCTCCAGCATGAACCACAAGCACCTGAAAAAAAAAATCTCATCTGAATTAGTCTGAATTCAATCTAAAACATAAATCCTATGAGAACATAAGTATCTGTCAACTCACTATGAGCAGAAATAAAAAGAGAAGTGCAGTGCAAAAGTGTGTGAACGTGTTTAAAACTCGTACTCTTTGACGTCTCTGAGCTGCTCCAAATCCTGTGGTTTGGTAAGGTCTGGATCATGAGCTAGAAGATGGATCATGTAGGGCACCACATATTCTGGCAGTAGAGACAGCAGCTTTTCTGAGAATCAAACACACAGGATATTTAGGTCTTGGCCATTCAAGCAATTCCTCAGTATGGCATGTGTGATACTAAAAACCAGAAACTGTATCTACCATGGGCCATGGGGTTCTGTTTGATGTACTCTCTGCGGACACTGATGTTCTTGAGCAGGCACTGTCGGGCATGAGCACGGCGCTCTTTCACTGGGTCTTTAGCACACAATGCAAACACAGCCATGTACTCCAGTGGCAACAACAGCTTCACCAGAGCAACATGCAACTTCTGAGCAAAGATCTGGCGCACCTGATAACACTCATCCTATAAAGAGAGGGGAAAGGGAAGGTAAAACATGAAAATATGTGAAGTTGTGGCTAATATACGTTTTTGTAGCATGTTCTTATGTCCACTGTTATTTGATGTTTCTTGTTACAAAACAGTGTTAATAAGCTATTATATAATTACTAGCACCACCATCTACAAGGAAATCCTTAGATCCAATATATTAGCACCATTTAGTTAACATCTTATATTTTTTCAGCTTCAGTCGATATTGGATTGGATATTGCTTATTTCACCTAGTTTTACATTAACATTTATTTTCCCATAGTTTCTACCTTTAGATTAAGTGAGCATTAAATGACAGTAAAATTAATGTAATCCTTAGCAAATCTAAGAATGAATTTTCATACTATATACAATCTTGTTATTCCTAAATTCACTTGCATCATTTAAAATGATTGATTTTAGTTTACAGGTTTTAGTTTTATTTAGACAAAACAGTATAGAATTTTAAAGCCAGCCATTATGTAAAAAAAATAAATAATTATGTTCCATGTTCCATATGTGTCCATGTAGTCTTGTGCTGAACTCACATTAATGACGAGTCCACAGAGCTGGAACTGTTCTGGAGTGATGATGTCATGGTAACAGGGCTCTTGTGCCAGTTTCATGATGGCCCCTCCCGCTGCAAGCCTCAGCCGAGACATGTCAGACTTGCTGTGTCCACAAACACGCATGTTAGGGGCCTATTAGCCATATTAGGGCAGCTTTCGAAATTGTATACAATCACTCTGGGGATCTTGACCCTCAGTTAGTACCTGATCTTTTTCTGCTCTGTAAGGTCTCCCTCGCTGACCAGCATGGCTGAGAGGAGTCTGAGAGTAGAGTTAGCTGATTTGGACAGATTATTCTTCATTCCGAGCAACCAGCGGACCAACAGCTTAATGGCTTGCACCTGGCAACACTCATGCACATTAATACACACAAATCACCAAGAGATGTTGCTTCAAACCTGATTACTTAAAATAAATTTTACCTTAGCCAGCACTTCAGGAGAAACCTCATCGTCAGCTGTCCAAAGCCGCCCATTTTTGTTTCCCACAGACTGAGAGGTAGAGAGGGCTCATTTAACATGCAATAAAACCATTCATACATGCTCAAAGCAGAACACCACATCAATATGCTCACTCTGTCATTCATCAGAAGGTCCTTCACGATAAAATTGGCTACGATTGACTTCATGGGTGATGCAAACTGATCCGGGGCCAGCATAGAAATGTGTCCAAGAGAGACAAGCGGAGTGATGAGCTGTTCAGGCACATCTGCATTCAGACTGCGAGACAACGGCTGGAACAAGAGACAGACAGAAAAGCATGTATGAAAAATTCTCATGCGGCAAAAAATGTGAATATATTGTAATATTCACATAATTTGACAGTCAAAAAAGTGAGCATTTTAAGAAAAATGCTTTTATGCGCTTAGATTTACCTCAAATATTTGCGCTAACTGGACCTCTTTGTTGTGAAAGATGGCATGGATGCAGTTGACCGCCTGTTTGGCCTGGTGAGGGGTGCCTCGTTTTGCCTTCTGATGTAGTATGGGAATTAGAGTCCTGCACAAAGATAACAGAACAACATTTTACTACATCAAACTTTTGTATTTGATTTTAATAAACCTGACGAGACTTTTTAAGAGTGAGTTCATATGACACAGTTTTACTCTGCTATTATTGAGTCGGTTCTGTGCTCCTCTATAACTGTCTGGTTTGGGTCAGCCAGCAAATCAGATACAAGACGACTGCAGCTGTCCACCTGCCCAGCCTTCAGGACTTGTACAACTCCAGAGTGAAGAAACGGGCAGGTAACATCATCACAGACCCCTCACCCTGGACACAACCTGTTTGCACTTCTCCCTTCAGGCAGACGCTACAGATCTCTGTGCACTAGAACATCTAGGCATAAAAACAGTTCTTCCCCCCCATGCCATCTCCAGCCTAAACAGCTAACACAGGAATTATTACCTGTGTTCTGTAATTCATGCCTGTAATTCATTACATATTACCTCTCTCTCAAGTACTATGTAAATACATATGCATATTTTCTATACAGCTATATATATATATATATATATATATATATTATATATTAGGGGTGTAACGATACGCGTATTCGTATTGAACCGTTCGGTACGAGGCTTTCGGTTCGGTGCACATTACAAACCGAACGATTCATTGGATTAATCCTATTACGTTTGGAAAATAAAAGAGCGTAAAGTGTGTGAAATATATCAGTGCCACTGCGCTCAACAATGCAGCCCAAACGTCGTAACAGGCAACGTGCTGTCTGCCCCGTGATAACCTCCCCTTGCTGAGGAGAATCTTCACTTCAACTGAATTGCTAAAATATTTAATTATAACTGCAATACGCTGTTATACAGCAGTGAATTATATTATTTTATATGGAGCACAAACGTCCGTCTGTGTAACAAACTATGTGCATATTTACAGACGAACTAACTTACACTCATGTTCATATGCCCAGACAGTCAACAGTGATAGGTTTTTGGAAAGGCTGTTTTGTACGCGTTCATTCACAAGTCTGCTGCGGTTCGGTTCTTTGAATGCTGCCGGTTTCTTTTGAAACTCTGCCGGTGGAGAAAGACTGCGTCGGGAAGGCGAAACCTCGCGCTCGCGTGGCGAAACCGGTGACATTATTCTACTGAATGAAAGCTTAAGGTTTATCCAAAATGTTGCTAGTTGCTATGCGCTTTGTCTTACAAAAGAGTCTGTAAACACTGCAGCACTGGTTCATGTGCCGTGTGCGCGTGTGTGTGTGTGCGTGCATGTGTGTGTGCCACGCACGGAGGTCTGAGTGATACAAGTGAAGTGTGCTTGAAATACGAAGTCGAGGCGGGTCCGGATTTAATTCCCTCCCGGTCCGGTGTCCTGACTTTGAGAAGCGCTGGGCTATACCGTTATCAGCATGTTGAAGTAGATTCGTCTCTCTTTGTCTCTGAGAGAATATGCGGCGTCAGATGCTGAAAGCTCCGTCATTACATTTTTACTTTCACTTTCTGTTTATAGTGAATTGACTGCGATTAAGACATTCACCGGCATAAATCTTGAACAAAGTTTGCACGTGTGCAAACCCTGGAGCAAACGCGTGCTTGTTTGATATCCATTGGCTCGCCTTCATGGTTTAAAACAGAAATATTTCCAACATTGGGAGGTAACCAATTGCCCTGCCCCCCGTATCGAAAACATACCGAACCGTGACACCACTGTGTCGCATCGAACCGAACCGTGAATTTTGTGAACCGTTACACCCCTAATATATATATATATATATAGAGAGAGAGAGAGAGAGAGTAAATTATGCACAAATCTGTACATAAATCTTCTGTTCCAGATTCATACACATTATTATTATTTATTGTTAAGCCTCTTTAAATGTTTTTGTTCTCATGTCAGATAAAGTATGTATGTATGTATGTATGTATGTATGCATGCATGCATGCATGTATGTGTGTATGTACCAAGAGCTTCTTAAAAACCACAACAAATTCCTTGTGTGCTTGCGCACACTTGGCGAATAAAGCTGATTCTGATTCTTCTGATAATGAGTTTTGGTACTGGTTCTAAACAGTTGTGTGTATGCATGTGGGAGTTGTTCATACGAGCGAATCTGTGGCAGTTCTGTCTCAATCTTTTGTCCTGTGTTTCTGAAGATCTGTATTGCTGCTTCTGCCACTTTATCGTCCTCCATCTTCAGACACTGCAGCAAAGACTCGTATGTCTCAGCTGAGTGGAACGCAGTGGGGTGAGTAAATGACAAAACCTAAGGTAGGGACAGACAGAACAACAAACTTGCATTAAAATAAAGAACATAACTGTGAATGAGTCAAAGATACTTAGTACTGAGGAGAGCAATAGCCCATATTTTTTTAGCAATTTATTTTAATTTTAAAAAATTTTCTATTACATGATCGAATATCTACATTGTACTTCAAACTCTTATTTCAAAAGAGCTAGAAATCCTGTTTTCCATGACATTTAAACTTGAAACTTGTGCATTTGAAGTTACAAACAGTACCTTTAGTAGCTCAAGTCCAGCACGAATGGCAGTATCAGGGGTTACTCCCTCATCTTCATCATCAGCAGTGCCCTCAGTTGACTTATTTAACAGCTTAACCAGGGCGCTGCACACACACATACACACATTATTGGTGATCCAAAACGTCTACACAATACCTGCAGTTACACTTCACTCTCACTAGATGTCTCACCCATAACAAGCTATTCAGACTGTTACACAACCGTTGAGAGGAAAAAAGCACATGGCCCATATTGCGCTTATCTCTCTCCCACTCAGTCAGTTTCTATTCCCTTCTCATTCATGTTCTCGCTTTACATCTGCAGGTGCACTGAATCTGATAGGAGTCCATATCCGATATTGCTGTTCAAACAAAGTGCATGCATTCTCTCTGACTGTGCTTCATCCTGCACATCATTTCCGATTTGCTTTTCTGACTTGATTTTTAGGGCTGATTGTCTGCACAGTTATTTTGCAGGTGCGAAAATTTATTTGGGCATTGTAGTCCATGTACAGTATGTTTACAGTAGTTGTTATAATAACGACTCTTGATAGACAGCATTTGTGGAAAATAATGGACTCATCCCTCACAACAAAAATATTATAATAAAAAAAATAATAATAATAATTTACCACCAGTATTTCAATAAGGTATTTCAAATAAAAACAGAATGGCAATTTCTTGCTGGATGCATGTTCATTAATTAAAAAAATAAAAAATAAACTAAAATCTCATCTGCCATTTGACCTCATCGCCTACCTGATGGCCTCAGAGTCGATGTGCACCGGTGCGATTCTCTCCAGCAGAAATTTCACCATCTCCAGGAATGGGTTTGTGGGCTGCTTGGGGAATGTCAGCTTTCGTGTGATTTCCCTCTGTAAAAAAATAATAAAATACCACTCTTAGATGACTTATATCTGTTTAATGTTTAATGCTACTACATACTGTTGATTGGAACAGGTCTAAGTTAATATGCATTATATATGAAAACCTATCATGTGAGCTTGGAAAGTGCAGTGTTGAATGTGATTGGTGGAGATAGTGCTTTTAAACTTACCACACACTGTTCAGCCTGTTTACATGAGCAGGTGGGGCTGATGAGTTGCTCAAGCTGAAGACGGAGTTTCTCATCTTCACCCAGAACCTGATTAAACTTCTTCATAAAGTCCTGAGCTTTACCTGGATCTGGGAGATTCTCTGAGAATGAGAGAGATGAATTACACATTGTAAAGTCTGTTTGTCTTACTAACTATCCTTTTACAGGCATATGTATATATATGTATATATATATATATATATGTATAATAAAAATAAATATAAAAATAAATATATATGTATATATATATATATATATATATATATATATATATGTATGTATGTTGTATGTATATACATATGTGTATATGTATATACATATATATATGCATATATATGTATGTATATTATTATATATATATATTATATATATATATATATATATATATATATATATTATATATATATATATATATATATATATATATATTGTGTGCTTACTAGCAATGGTCATAAGTTTTCCAAACATGGCTGTGGTGTTTGCTTCAGACTGCGGGAGGAGAAAAACAACAGTTATATTTTTGTTTGTCACTGTATCTATCATTTGTACTAATGCTTTGGCATGTAAAATAAATGTCAAACAGTTAAGACAATAAAGCACTTTGATTAGGACAACACATTCTCAATTTTTTTCCTTTAGAACATATTTAATAAAAATATACAATATGCGAAGGAAACGGCTCACACCTACATGCAAAAACACTTCACCAAGAAATAAATGCAAGCTTCAGCAGAGATGAAGATTATCAGTAAGAACAAATTTATGTCTGTTGTCACGATACTGGAATTTCTAAGTTTGATACAATACCTTGAAAAATATTGGTATTCAATACCATTTTCGACACTGAGAAAAATTGGCACAACATTAAGAGCATTCAATTCTAACAGTATCTAAGATTCTATGTAAGTATCTAAGATAATAACAATAATAATATTTCTAAGACAGAAATATATTATCGTAATAACAACAAAACAACAAAAACAAAAATGATATTTCATAAGTATTTTACTACATTATCAAATTAAAATTCAACTTAATTTCTTTACTTGTTTGCAAATGCTTTTCATTACATATCTACATTAAATGCTGTAACTATTAATCCACAAATATGTTGGAAATTATGCTTATGTGATAACATGTAACTGGCACGCACTGTATTCCCAACAGTCTGTTTAACTCACAGCACATACAAAGACGGAGTTAGCTGCATTTTAATTGAAATACATATTGTACTGTCAACTTGATGTAGAGGAAAAAGTGAGAGTGCAGATGGTACGAGTGCAGCAATACTGCAGAAAATTAATATAGAGAATATACATATACAGTGCACAGCATAAATGAGTACACCCCCTCTGAATAAATATAAAATATGTATTTTCTTAATGATCACAAATATAATTCATGGAAAGATGGCAAAATTGAAATGTATTAAACATATACTTAATAAAAATGCAAAATATATGCCAACATTTTCTGTAAGATAAGTAAATTAGCCAATTTAGTTTAAATGAAGGACTGCAGAAATGAGTACACCCTAGATTTAATTCAGCAAATGTATAATACTCTAGTACTTAGTATGTCCTCCAGAACTTTAAGTATACTGCTCTGACCCTTCTTGGCACTGAGTGTACAAGTTCATGACAAATGTTCACATCTGTCCTGTTTAACTCCTGGAGGACGACCTCCTTAAATGCTCTGGTCTTTAATGGCAAGTTTTGCTCAGCTCGTCTCTACAGAATCCCCCACAGCTGCTCAAGAGTGCTAAGATTGAGTGAAATACATGTCCACTGAAGGATTTTCACCTTGGGAGAATGAATATCTTCATTGTCATGCTGAAAAAATGCCCAATAATGCAGGGAATGAGGGGAGGGTAGCATCTTCTGTTTCAAGTTTTTGTATTCCATCACACAGTAGTGTGTGAATTCATGACAGCGTTGATAAAGCACAACTCCCTCATACCTTCAGCACTCATTCATCCCTATACAAGAGCTTTACTACCACTGAATGTCACTGTGGGTACCAAACACTTCTCACTGTACTCCTCCTCTAGCAACAACAGAACATTTTGGATGCTTTTGGATCTGAAATGATTGACTTGGTCTCTTGAGACCAGAGTATGGATTCCCAGAACTCTCTATTTTGTAAATATGGGCCTTGGAAGAGGTTAAATTAGTTTATTTTGCTTTGGCTACAGTAGGGTAATTCTAGTGGTGACAACAACCATGCATGTCACTTCTGCAGGCTGCGTCATACTCTGTGAGATAAAGTGTCACTCTTTTATAGCTTTTGCCGGCTCTGAGACACTTGCATGTTATTTCTCCTGCTCTTTTTCTAACAAAAATTCACTCATCACTAAATGAAAACTTAAAGACCTGATTATTTCAGGAGCCTTGTCACAAGTCCATTGTTTTTGAATGTCGATGCTACTTCTGCTATATTTTGACACTTAAAACAATAATTTGGTATTCCTCTTGTAACATTGTCCTCTTTTATGCTAAGGAATAAGTCACCTAGCAGTTCTCTCCCAACTGGTTCCACTGCTGCCAGCATTAAGTCTGAGTATGATTCAGAGGACTATGTAACACTTTTAATTGTCAGAAAATTACTGGTCTTTAAAAGTTTATATATACTCACCTGTTGATCAAAAATAGCCTTAAGCATTTTTTTTTTGAAACTTTCAGGAGGGTTTACTCATTTTTGCAACACAACATTTTATCACTTTGATAAGAAAATCTTATTTTGATGAATAATTTTGACATTCTTCTTTGGTAATTGATCAAGCAGGCTTGTTGGAATATTATATCTCCAAAGAACCCTAACGTGTCATCTAAGTAAAGAGTATTTGCTGAATTTGTTAAGTATTAGAGGGGGTGTACTCATTTATGCTGTGCACTGTACATCTATAAGCCTGGTCCTTACAAAGTTCTACAGTATGACTTCATGAGATTTGGAATACTGCACACAATTCACAATTTCTTTTTGTATATTGTAGATCTGGTCACCATGAGCATACAGGTTCGAAACAAGAGAGTAAATATAAAAAAAATTGTGTTAACTATGGCTTTAACAAATAAGGAGAGCATCAAGGTGAATGTGAGTTATCACAGCCTTTTTATGGTGTTTGTGTGTGCATGTTCCAATAATAGAGCCAAATATGTAAGCGAGAGTATTTTTATACCATACCATTATTAGAGTATTAGTGTTTGTGTAACTTACTGTAGGCAATTTGTGTAAGTCCAGCAGTTCTCGAACAAGCCCTCTCAGCATATTCTGACACTTCCACATTTCATTCAGTGCTCTGAAAAACAATGAGATGTTCTCTGCTTGATATAATTAAACACATCAATGAGATGAGTGCTGTTAATAGATGTACAGTGATACTGTCCAAAACGTTCAGATGAGAACCAGAGACTCTCTCTTGGCAATCTGAGACTCACTTGACTGCGTTAGTGTCCAAGCAGGCATAAAGGTAGTACAGACACTTCATCTTCTCCTCAGTCTCCAGACTGTGAGGAACCATGCACTGTGCAAAGATCTTCTCCACCAGCAACCTATTACACAAGCACACTTTAAGAACCTGACGCTTCGATATTAGGCATGCTTCATTGTTTAATGTCAATAAATTAGTAAATGAAGCACATGAAATCATTTGTGTATACACGCAGGTGTGTGGCTCCTACTTGTCATCTATGCTGTTCTGGTAGTAGATGTGTAAGAGCTTGTCTTTGATCCAGCTGATTTTCAATGCGGACTCCTTCCCGGCCTCATGGTGCAGACAGTACTTCTTATAAAGCTGAGCCAACCCCATCATTGCTTCTTTACGGACACGCCACTGAAACAAAACAATTCCATTTAAATCTAATACATCAGAAGTGTTCTGTGTTTTTCTCAGCTCCCTTTTCATTTACATTCCAAATAGATTTGAATCACGGCTCCAAGATATATCAAAATAAAATTGATATTGCAATGAGTTTATCAAATAATGGAATCAGTCTTTGCTTTTCTTTTTATAGTATCCTTTCCAACAAGAGTGCTCCAACATAGGTCTTTTTTTTTTTTTTCACGACAAAACTAAATAACCAAGTGACAAACTCCAAATCTTCTCCTTCTGCGAGGCGGAAGACTGCCATCCTACAACATAATGCATCTTACCGGCACTCACACATCAAACATGCAACACATGGCTCAAAAAACCTACATTCACTCTCTTTTAGCAAACCGCACTAGTTGTCTTCAAATACTGCACATACAACACATGCATATAGGAGACAAAGACAACTGCCCTTACATTCCTCATCAGTCCCTCATTCTGCAGGTCAGTCATCGTGACCACCACGCTGGTTTGAATCCATGGTGTCCTTATTATCCAAAGCAACAACTGGGGTTCCTACTTGATCTTCTCAACATACACTACATCACTGAACATGCTTCTCCTACCATTGCTGCCTGACACACAGCACTATGTATGAAAAGGCTGCCTATCCGGCAGTGGACCTATTGGGACTGAGCACGGTCCCTGTGAAGACTTCTCACAAAGCTTACAAACCAGCTGACAAATGCAAAGAATGCAGGTTTGCGCTTTTGCCCTTCCAACCAACTTCTGTCCATGCTAGCTGGAACTAGGCTGCAGCGGCACATTGCAACACCTCTCTTATCTAGCTACCAAGCCTCGCACATTTGCTTGATTTGTGCCAAATCTGAGATCTGCTAGTGAGCGACGCCTCCCATGAGTCCAGTTTCTGCATCAAGCCGCTCTGAGAGAGGCTTAAATACTGTATAATGAGCTGAGTGTAAATGAACAGTGCCATGTCTCATTCTGAAACCTGCAGCACATATTTGCTGGCAAAACAGCAAATTAAAAGTTTGATGGTTTAACATTTGAAAAGAAATTAAGACGCAAATAGTACACTGTCCTTTTACAGTTGTACTAAATTATTTTTTTTATTAAATATTACTTTTTTATTTTACAGTTCAATAGACACTTTTGCTTAATATTTTGTATTTAATAATAACAAAAAATTTTTTTTTATAGCAGTATTGAATGTGTCAAAAATAGTGGGAATGTAGACTATAAGATTTTATTTTCTGTTCACTTTAATGTTAATGAAAGAGGTTTGAGTTGGTTCTTGTTAAGAGCCAAGTGTGAATACACAAATTGTTCAGCCATGAAGAATGGTGCACACACACAAAAATAAACTGAAAATTTACTTTTACTCTAAATAAGTAAATTATTTATGCTCCATGCAGATCCACCACTAATAAAATCACCCAAATCATTCTACAATGATTCATTCTTTCTTTAAAGGCAATGCAGTACTTTTTCATATTGCATATTGTAGATCACTGGAAAAAAAATCATGCCATTGAGCTCAGATGACTTTAGGGTAACCTTTTCATCTTTCTCACCCTCTTGTCCAACATCCTCTCTCTGACAAACCCCAACAGTTGATCATTCACCAGGTTCAGATCTTTCTTCCCTGCGTTGATGATGGTCACAATGACATCATGCCTGATTGCCTCCTCTGGGTCATGTGATCTCACCTTCAGAAAATCTGATGTAACAGACAGACAGTTACACAAGATGTTTACGAGTCAAGCAATGCTTAAAATGGAAAAAATCAGTAGACATCACGCATTAATCCTGAACACACCAGTAAGATCCTTGGCAAGGTCTGGGTGGTTCATCAGGCAGTGGCTAGCAAACTTTACACACTCCAGTCTCACAGGAACATGGATGTCATTGAATCTTTGGGAGGAAAATAAAAATAAAATCAGAATTCAATAAACCCTCAAATGATAAATATTTGATGAATCTGTCTTTCAGGACAGTTTTCCAACGTAGGAAGCTTTCACCTTCCCAGAAAGCACTGCCAGAGTGGGCGATTCTGAGTGGCCAGTTCAGAGTCTTTTGCTCCAAAGAGTTTAGCCAACAGTTTCACCACAGCCAACCTCTCCTCTCCATCATTACTCTAAACAGACAACAAAAAAAACAGATTAGTCTTGCAATAAAAGGGTTTGTATGCAAGCTGGTGCACAAGTAAGTGTATGTGCATTGTCACCTTCAATTTGAACTCAAGTTGTGGCATCACAGAGACAAGGAGCAGAGGGTCGATTGCAAAGAGCTCCTGAATGAGGTCAAATACATGCTCAGACAGATCACTCACGGAGGACTTTCCCATCACCAACACCTGATTAAAGAACTACAGAGAAAGAGAAGAAAGGGTTTAAGTCAATACAACATCTGTCATAACATTTTGTCTTCTTCAAAGGAACTGAACTCATTACATCATTGAAATGTACTAAATTCTGAAAGGACAAATGGACATTTTTGTGACTCACTGAGGCAATGCAGGTTTCAATGGTCTGAACCGTTCTTTTCAGAAGAGTCTTGGCCAGGTCATATGCCTGCTTATTCAAGTTCTAAAGCACAGAAAGAGGTACAACCACACACTGGTTAGCCATCTGAGACTGGACTGGGAAATGAGACTGGGAAGTAATAAGATGTTTGCCTACTTTGTGAGCAGGGATGAGGTTGATGAGGATTGTGTCCAGCAACTCCTGCGTCACTCCATCTCCCTCCATGATGATGGAACTCATCAGGTCCAACATGTGCATCTGCACCTTCTGATTATGGCTGTTACTGGAAGAGGGAGAAGTCCTGATCAAAAAGAGTACAGTTGCGTAACAGAAGAGACGATTAAACTCACTTAAAATTAAACTCACTTGATGACAGAAAAGAGGGTTTTGAAGAGCTGGATGAAGATCTCATTACAGTCCTCCAATTCAAAACAGATGTTGTAGGACTTCACCCATGCCAGGTTCTGTGCAAATTAAAGTTCAACATATTAGCTATGACAATTAAACTACATTCTAAATCTTAAATGAAAAACAAACTGGTAAATATTGCTGCTATGTGGCTTATAATCCCACAAGCCTGAAAGTACATTTAAAACAAGCATATATAAACAACCAGTTATTTGTGAAAACACAGCAAAGAAAAGCTCACCTCTAGTAAGTAAAAATATCTGTTGAACTGAGGGCTCTTGGTATCCTCTAATCCCTTCAACTGCCGTGTAATGAAGAGAAAAATTTCCTAGATGGAGGATAAAAAGAAAATGAATTACATTTTTTAAACTGTAGAGCTAATCTCAATTCTGTGTTGTTCATAATGGGTGATGGGATAGTGTGCAGGATGGGGAAAAAAGGACAGCTTGACATGAGGTGCAAGTGTGAGATCAGTTTTCAATCATACATTTTTAGTGTGAGCCATAAGCAAGAGGTCAGTTTATCAATAAAGTCATATGTGAGATATGAAGTTTATCTTTTGAGCAGTACATGTCATACCTTGAGCTTGTCATGTGAGGTGTATGGGGCCTCTGGAGCATAAATCCTGAAGATGTCAGCAAGACAGCAGGCCACAAGTAACCGTACATCCTTGTTGGGGTTTCGCAGGAAAAACTCAGAGGCTAAGTGAAGAGCCAAAGCCAAGTACTGCTGCTTTTCCTCCTCTGAGTCTTGATCCATGTCCATATATGTCTTGACCACCAGCTATAAAACAGAAAGGCATCATTTAATGCCCCTTTACAGTTTCTCTTATACACTGAGTAAAATATCTCAAACTATTTAATTAATCATTCTGTAAAAGGCAAATCTCTCTAAACTTTAGACACAATCTACCTGCTTTTACACATTGCATAACTATAAAACCTATTTAACAAGTTTAAACAAATTTTTTTTTAGCATTTCTCATGAATTTAACAGAAAACCTTTTAAGACACTATTAACAAATCCAGCAGCACCTGGACACAATTTTTAGGTTAATAGCTACAACATTACATTAACATTCAATAAATCTGCATTAATGAAGTGAAGGGAATTTATCTATCTACTCTATTTTTAAATGTAAGAACATAATATTATTATAGTTACCATTAACAAAATGAGTTAAGAGCACAAATAGTTTTACTGCATTTTGCAGACATATGAATTGCTACCAAATCATCACACACAGTTGCAGCGGCAGATGACTACTCTTAGACATGACTGAGAGAACTGAAACTGACAGTCCTCAAAACCCTGCCTGTGGCAGGCAGCATTAAAACACCACTCTTTCCTCCATCTCATCGGCACAAACTCCACAAGCTGTAGGCTAAGTTTAACACTAATGCATTTTCATTTTAAAATGCATAACTTTGCCATGGTTACGCTTGGCATCCACACTACTCCAGAGTTTTCGACCCTCGAAAACCGAGACTTCTGGAAACGTTGCAGACCCCGTTTTAGTTTAAAAAGCATTTCAGTGTAGACTGATCAAAATGGAGACTTTTACCTGATTGGGTCTTCTGTGTCAACATCATACTGTCCATTAGGACTTGTTAGCTAATTTGAGTTTATTTCATATTTCTTTAACCTGTTAGCCAGCACCCCCCATATTGGGAATCACAGCTGAAAATGACTAACTAACTTAAAATGGTAACAGTTCCGGACTTCAGTGTGCCACAACACAATTTTGGTGTTGGAAAGACGACCCGGACTTCAGATAATACTCAAAAATATGTGCCAGTGCCTTGAAAAAAATTGTACCACACACACAAGTCCTTCCAGAAAAGTTGGGTGTCTCTTGGAACTTCGAGACCCGAGTCTTTCGCTCTGCTGACTTTGTCAAATATTTTATTATCCTGTCAGTAAATTTCAAACCATTTTGCATACTCATCATGATCACATCGATCGGAAAAGAGAGATTTTTTGCCTCCTAAAAATATAAAAAGACTTCGGCACCAAGATTTTGACACTGAAAAAGAGCCTTTCACATTCTGAGGTGCACGTTCTTTTTTAATTTCATATAAAAATACTTGAAATCAGTCCTGGAGCAATCCGGAAGGAAAAACTCTGATCGGCCGCGTACTCTCATCTTCCGTGTGCTAAGATGGCATGACAGATTGGAGATTCTGAAAGGTGCTCGGCAGGATTATCTGGTGAAATGCACACAGGACAATGTCACGCTACAATTTTTTCCTGACTTTAGTCCAGTTACAGCCGCCAAGAGAAAAAGCTTGGTTCCGGTTTTGAGGTCGATGACGGCGCTTGGTCTCCAGCCCTTCCTCGTCGGCGGTAATTAAGCTACGGCACGGGGGTGAACAGAGATGCTGCGATTCTCTTCGGAAAGCGGAGGATTTTGTCGGCTCCCTGTCACAGAGTGGGACATTTGCTGCGGATCCACAGGGCAGCGGGAGGGAGGCGGCCGCCCTTTCTTTGACCCGGCGGGAGGGGCTTGGTGGTCGGAATGGAGGAGATGGTGGCGGGAGGGATATGGATGATTGCTAGATCTCTCTTTTTTTCTTTTTTCTTCTTTCCTCTCTCCTCCTGGGATAGTATTTATATTGTATTCTATACACTTGTCCCCTTGCTGGTAAGACTAACCCCCCCTTTTTTTCTTTCATTAAAAAGAAGGTTGTAGGTTTCATTACAATAATGTTTTGGTTATGTGAGCCTTTTGGGAGGCTCGTTGTGGGCTGAAGTGGATCGGTCACGGATCATCACAAGTTTTTGTTGCTCAATCAGACCTATGTTCTCGGTAACGTGCGGCCTGAATTGTTTTTTTGTCTATAGTTGTTGGTCATCTCTGTCTGTGTTGCTTTTATTTTTTACAACAGATATTCATGCTTTTATTTACTTTACCTTGTTTTTAAGGGGATTTTTCATCCAAGTGTTTTGATATCTAGAACGCACACTAACGTTTACATGTCATTTACAGAATGGGAGAGCGTTTGCTTCTCTTCATTTGTTGAAAACAATTTTGAGATTATGAATATTTAATGTATACTCTAAACATTTTATTACTGAATGTGACGGGCTTAAATTCTGCTGTTAAACGAACCTGTGTGTTAGAATATTTACACCGTAAATCTATTTCTGGTGCCCTGATATGTAACTGCGTCATCGGGTATTTTTCTCCATGTGTTTTGGGAGTGTCCTGTGGTCATGGATCTGTGGACGCATGTAGACCTGGTTTTGTCTTCCTCACTGCGGACTGATTGCTTTGCTGATACAAGTGTTTGTCTTCTTGAAGCTTAATGCAAAGTAGAAGGCTGTTTGATGGTTTTGCGGCTGTGAGGAGGACGATGATGTAGAACTGGTGTGAGCCGCACGTGTGTGGAGAGGCATATTGGATTGGATATTATTATTACTTTATTTCTATTTTTTTATTTTTTTCTAACATATGTGATTATATAAAGGAAGGACCTGTTTTGTTGTTACTTTTTCCCTCCCTCTCTCTCTCCCCTTTGATTGGATCTTTAAAACATGGAGTATGTGTCTGTTGTTTTGTTTTGTTTGTTTTGAGTGGATGTTATGTTGTGATGTTGTGTGTGAAAAAATAAAATAAAAAATGTTGATAACAAAAAGAAAGTCACATGTCTCATGAGTTTATATTTCAAATCTGAAGAAGATACCGTGAAAAATGAGATTCCTGCAATCATTTTTCTGAGGCTATGTCTAGTCTCTCACCCCCCCCCCCACCCGTTTGAGGAAAAATATTTACCAAATGTATTGAAGAGTTCTACAAGCCATTTAGTCATTATACATACAGCTGCATAGTTTTTTAATTATAGTAATTTAGTACAGTATATACTATAGCAGTGGTTTTCAAACCCTGGGTCGAGGGTCGCGAGACTTAAAAAATGGGTCGTCAGGATGATTTAAGGAAAACGTATGTATGTAACCAAGTTCAAGACTCAGGAAAGAAGCAACTAAATAAACAAACAACAAAACGAAAGTAACCGGCAGCCGCCTCAGGTCGGAATCAAATGTGTATTTGTGTTTGCGCTCTGTTTTTGCAGCGTTGTACATTGTAGAAAATCAGAGACATATCTGTTGATTTCAATAATGCAATGGCCAATCAGAGGAGTTTAGTGAGTCAGAATCCACTCACCGCTCAGAATGCGAGTGTTCTTGTTCAGTCCAGAGTTCTGGAAGCTCGCGACGCGAACCCTCTGATTGTAATGAACAAAGTGTAGCGGTGATGTAAATAAGAGATTAATTGTGCCGTGTTGACAGACTCATTGATTATAGCGGAATTAGAGATTGCGATAAACTTAAATGAGTGCCAGCTTTTTAAGGACGTGCACTTTGCGCGCTTTCTTTGCTGTATATAGCCTATTCTCCATTCAGAATTTGAATAAAAGTTTAGTTTTTTATGCTGTTAAGAGGACCAATGTGGCGTAATTGCAACAAACTTTCGGAAGTGACATCCGCATATTGACATATTGCAATGACATTGTGATAATCATAATATGGATTGGACAAAATATGATATGTCAGAATAGATGTGCATGAAGGCAAAGCACCCTCACTAATTTCAGCACCGACAGTGATTTGATTTTGGAACAGAGCATCCTTCCGGAGCTCTACGGTGGAACTCGAGATTGTTCTGTCGCACAGTTGTTTTTCCTTCCGTCTTTTTCTTTCTTTATTTCTTGTATATATATACACAGCCCTCCAAAAGTTTGGAAACGCCCTAGAAAAGCGGGGTTTTGGACGATATTGGCATGAATCCTTTTTAATTTGTGATAATTTTGCACTGATAAGGGACAACAGAAACTACGAAAACATATTTTATTACATAAACAGTTTATACATAGAAAAAACTAAAATTTTCGATTCATCAAAATATCCACCATTAGCAGCTATTACAGCTCTGCATAATCTGGGCATCCGAGCTGTCAGTTTATTCAAACATTGACTTTGAATTGGCAATCAATTGTTGAAGCTATTAAAGGTGTGCTGACCCAAAAATCTTTTAAAAACCTGGGCCAAGTTTAAACCAGTAACCAGGCATCACAGCTGGCAAAGGGGCATGTCTGACTTTGACATGTATATATTGCCATTATTATGGTCTTCAATGATAATGTCAAGTTACTTTAATGTATTTGCACCAAAAAATGATAAGGATTTATGCTGATATCATCCAAAACCACACTTTGCCAGGGGTGTTTCCAAACTTTTGGAATATATATATATATATATATATATATATAATATATATATATATTTATATATATATATATATATATATATATATATATATAGTACTGTCAATCGATTAAAAAATGTAATCGCATTAATCACAGTCCTGGACTGTGATTAATCATGATTAATCACAAATTTAAAATACTAGGATTTACCTGTAAATGTGTTGAAATAAACAAATGCATGACAAACTAGTTTAAGGAAACATAACCTTTCACACTTCCGCCAGGTATGAGACATAATCCTTATTATTCTTTTATCATTATTCATTTGTTTTTATGCAGCCATTATCAGTCTTTATACTGGCAATAAAACGTTTAAGTTACCAAGCCACATCACTTCAATCCCAGTACACATTTACCCAACTATTATCAAAAGTATTTCTAAATAAATACAACAAAACATTTTCTTGCGACCTTACGTGAAGTATTATGATAAAATGCATTATGAAGAAGAATTGGACCTGTTATGCAGGTGCATTAGAGCTAATATTAGCATCATGCTTCATAAAACAATGAGATTAATAGTACACTTTTACTCAGAACTCACTTCAAACCACCATCGAGTGTTTGTAATAACTTCCTTTTGCGATCACATGTGGAATTTGGTTGTTTACTGTTGTTAAAATATGCTTTTTATAGCCTTTTATATCGCTGCAAAAATTAGCATTTCAGATATAAGTTACACATTCATCTCAAGAAAATCACATACAAACCATATCCTATCGTAATCGTGTGTTTATTATTTTATATAATCTATAGTGGCTGTTGTCATGTTTATTTCTGCTGTGTTGTATGCTCTGGCTAAACCTCACGTTGTTTGTGATGTTACAACCGTCTCTCCGTTCTGAAGTTGCCAGGTATACATTCCAAGTATGATACACATTAGCAAAAGGATCTATTTTAATTTTTATTTGTCTATATACACTTTGGGCGGCCGCGGTAGATTATAAAAGTAGCCCAAAAAAACGCAACCCTCGGCTCTGTAATTTTTCCCGCGACTGTATTTTCAAAATAACCCACGGCCACTTCTGCCGCAGCCGTTACCCTGGCAACACTGGTTCACTCTACGCTCATCACACACTGATAGATAACCTTCCGCGCTGCGATGACGGGAAGAAGTTGGGGTCAAACCTTATCAAACGATTAATTTGCGCTAAAAAAATATTAACGCGGTAAATCTTTTAGATTAATCACATGCGTTAACGCGCTAAAGTTGACACCCCTAATATATATATTAGGGGTGTCAACTTTAGCGCGTAAAAGAAAGAATGTGGGTCGCGTCAATTTAAAAAGAAAAAAATAGGGTCGCTCTTAAAAAAGTTTGAAAACCACTGTACTATAGTATAGTAATAAATTACAGGAAATTTATTAAAAATTGTTGCTGCTCCAATTAAGCTCAGTGTGTTCTCTTTAAACTCCTCCACATTGAACGTCTATATAAATACTTCATAAACAGACTTTAAATATAACTGATGGTTGTCACTTTAAGTACATCTTTATAAAATGATTAATAACTTATTTTCACAGCCTTAAGATGACAAAATCTAGGCGTAACTATAGTTTATGCCCAAAGATGAAAGAGGCATGTTGTTCGTACAAAGAAGGAGCCATCAGAACCCTGTCGTATCTGTCCAGGAAAAAAGCGACTAAAGGCTAGAATACACTACTTTCACAATTTGAAAAGATTTTTAAAACACCAGGCATCATACACTTACTGACTTTGTAAATAGTGACAGAGGAAAACTGGCCATCACACGCTAAACGACTGAGGATCACACACTACCAGACTTTAAATTCCTTCCGATCACAACAAACTCACACAGAAATGTGTGCATTGTTGCTAGGAGACACGTGACAAATTAAAAATGTGTTTTAAAATCTGCTGAAAATATCAAACACGTTTGATCTCTTTCGACTGGATGGAATCAGTGTTAATTTTGGCAGGCATTTTTGATTTAGTCAGTCTTTATCTTGAGACGAAAATGCTTAATAGTCTTAGTCACATTTTAGTCATTTGAGTCTTTCATAGTTTTAGTCTAGTTTTAGTCGACAAAAAGTCATTGCATTTTTGTCAACTTTTAGTCATTACTTTTAGTCAAACTGCAGTTACCCACATTTATTTTGGTAGCTATTTTATATGTAGTATTCAAACTAAAATAGTCATCAATTCTTCTCTCTTTAGACCAAATCAATTAAGCTTATGAGAAATTTGAATCAATTTGGAAAAACTGGAATAAATGTTATTTTTTTGGTAGAGATACAAATTAAACTCATTTTTCAGATACAGTAGGTTTACTTAAGTATACATTTATTTAACATCTTTTGTTGGTTAACATTGATGACAGATAATTAGGAATGCTGTCCATTTAAGACGGAAGGTATGCATGTAATACTGACACACATTCAGTTTTCACCCACTACGGTCACTTAAGCCATAACCGACTGTATTTACGTGAGATACTCTGACTCTACACAATAGACATTTGGACTGATGTGTGTGTATTTGAGCGCTGAGAACTGAGAACTGATCGCGCACTGTATGAGAACTGAAGAAGTGGAGCGTGCACGATAGAGCAGCGCTATCAGCGCGATTCCGCCTATCGCACCTTCACTAACTTTAAGCTAATCGACAACGAATTGTGACTCCCGGGAAAAACAGGATGTCTGGTCACTCAATCCCTAACCCTTCGGGTGCTGAGGCCATTGTTTCAGATCGCTACTTCGCGTTTTGGTAGCCTATCTGTCCGCTGCGGCTGCCATACTGAGACTAGATACGCAAACACCCCTTATCCAATGACAGAGACGCACATTTTGAAAGACAAGACAGTTAACTTAGCCTATAGGATGTATTTTGAATGTCCGGTAGTCCTCAAATAACATTTAAGTCCTGTCTCGTCTTGTTAACAAAGACAAGACGTTAATATCTGTTTATCATCAGATATTAGTTTTAGCTCGTCAACGTCTCGTCTTAGTCACAGGAAAAAGGTTCGTTGACGAATATTTTTCGTCGTCGTCTTCGCCGACGAAATTAACACCGGATGGAATCAAAGTCTGAAGCTAAAAGAATTGGAGTCTGTGATCATCATACATTACGTGATTTTCTATGTAATCAGTCAACTCAAATCTGCAGACTGGCTCTGACCTTTGGCAACTAGTATCAACTTTTTCAGACTGTAAATCGGTGGAAAATCAGGGCAAAAATGATGTAGTGTATTCCAGCCTTAAGAGACTATAGATAAGTTGACATCCATTTAATAAGAGGCTTCATAATGAGGCTAGTTTCAGTGTTCATCCACATGAATGAAATGTTTTATTGGTTTGTTTTATCTGACTTTTGAATGTGTAACTTAGCTGAACGTGGACTAGTATAGATGTTGCCATGTGCTTAAATGACACTCACTATGAATATATAACTGATCAAATTGAATGCCTTGTTGCTTGATTTTAGTGTTCTGTTTTTTTGTGATTGACTCTGTACCTTCAAATTAATTATTCAATTAATTTTTCAATTATTCTTTAAAAAGATTGTTTAAAATAAACAAGATTTTTTTATAAAACATGATGTGAGCTTATTGGGAACAGGGGTGTGCTTAAAGGGTACAAAAACGTACACATTAAGCACAGCCAGACTTTTTGAATTTAATGATGTATATGTTCATCGAAATGCTTTTGTCATTTAAAATAAAATTAGATATTTTTGTGTGACAGATTAATATTTTATTTTAACATAACTTCTTGTACCGAAATAAATATCTTGTGCACTAAAAATGTCTGAATGTAGATTTTGGTGTGCTTAATAGGTACATTTACCCTATATTTTTTAAACAAATGAGCTCTAAAATATTTTCAGAATTTTTAGAACTCTTTTGCTTTAGACCATCTACAAATGTTAAATCTTAAAATAAAATGTTAAGGTTATTACTGAATCTTTCCAAAAAAAAAAAAAAATGCAGCGATTGATATATAGTTTATTTATAGTTATTTTCAAAGCTTCAATGTACTGTCATTAAAAAAGAACTTCATTATTGTTTATTTAATTCTAACAAATAAGTTCTTGTTAAAAACTAACCGAAAATTAAAAATAATTTACTTATAACATCCACACAAGGAGAGACTTGGTGTTGTTTCCAAACAAAAGGAAATATATCCGTATCAGCATCGGCTATCGGTCAAAGTGAGTTGAAAAGTATCGGCATATCGAATATCGGCAAAAATCCAATACTGCGCATCCCTAGAAAACAATGGCAATTTCAAATCTATTACTTGCCTAAAATAAAGACCAATGTTTTGGAGAAATTTGGAATAATTACTGATTGACAAAAATAACATTGTTTTGGCCCTTGCAGATGCAGTTTGGACTGCAATTTTTGTTAAAATCACAATGAAATGGAAACAGTGACAGATCTTTTCTTCCTTATTGTGACGCATATGAAATTGAATTATCAAAAAAGGATCAACAAAAAATTTAGGGTGGGGACTAGATCTGTTGTTGATTGGATTTACCTCTTCATAAAAGCAATGGTCATACTTTGCTACAGGTAAATAATTAGGCTAATCTGCATGAAGAGTGCAATGTTGAATTGAGATGACCGTTGAGTCTTTGCGTGCATTTTTTTGCACTTTGCGTGCGTTTCTGTAGATCTCATCTTTCAAAAGCACTTTACAGTTATAGTTCTAGGACCCAGGAGAAATGATTTTCTCTACTTTCTACCTCTCTGGCGCCTGTGTGTGTGTGTGTGTGTGTGTGTGTGTGTGTGTGTGTGTGTGTGTGTGTGTGTGTGTGTGTGTGTGTGTGAGAGAGAGAGAGAGAGAGAGAGCATGTTTGGTAAAGTGGGGGGAAGGGCAGCCTGTGCTCTAAACTCAAGGAAAGCAGTTGAGCTTCAGACTCAGTCAAAACCAGCACACTGGAAAAACCAGGAAGGCCAGTAGTCACTCCATTTTCCTCCAAAAGTCTTTGATACTCTCCCTAACAACCAACATTTTTACACATTTAATAAGTGAATACTACACAAAGCTAGAGTGAAAGAATCTCTGGAAACGTGTATAAATTGATTGCTGCAAAGAGCCCACAGTTGTTTAATTCATTAAGGTATTTATGAGAGAAAAAAGAACTTGTGGCACTATGTTTCAATCTGATTACCCAATTATTTCCACCACCACTGGATATTTTGGGGGGACGGGCTGACCTAATTCATGTTTAGTTCACAAGAAGGACAGCCTCATCTATGAGATCACAATGTTATTTTCCACAAAAAGTGAACAACATGTTAGCTGAAAGGGTATATTTAATGGCCTGATTTGTTGAAAACATATCCATCTATTCAGCACAGCCATAATGGTTGTGTAACAATACAAAACACAATCACACACAAGTTGAAATGTAGGACTGCAAAGCATTTTAGAGACAGTCTACAAGTTGCACTTGAATGTGTAACAGTATAAAACACTCAACACTTAACAGTAGGGGTGTGCAATATTTATTGTTCCACAATATCATAATTGTTTAACAATTATATCAAATCATTTAACAATATGCGAGCTGACATTTAGTTATGTAACTCACTTTGCAAAAAAAAACTAGGCTAAATAAAAAAACAACATTGTATTGAGAGTCCAAAAGCATTTACTGCATGATGAAGCTATTAGAATGCCCCTATGATTAAAGCAATGTAAAGCAAAAATATCCCTGTATGTTTTTTTTTATAAGATAAGATATAGTTAAGAAATATTATACAAGCAAAAGTGCCGTTTTCCTGAAGGTTAGTGATCATGAATATTAACTTCATACAACAGTTTAAAAAAAACTTTAAATTTAGCATAAAGGGAATTACATTTGAGACACAATATTGTTTTTTTCTTCCGCCAAATGAAAAAGCTGGAACAGATAAAAAAATTAAAAATATGTCAATATCGTACGCCCCTACTCCAAAGAATTACAGTATCAAGAGGATAAGGCAGCACAACAATGCACTAATCTCTCCACCATATTATACATTACATATTCATTTCTAATTCAAAGAATGCAGAAAAAAAACCCATGCACACATTTATTCGTAATTACATGTAGGTGAGAATTAACAATTCAGAGATGCACACAGAAAACCAATGAGCTTGTCTTTCTCTCCACTCTTACTTCCACAGTGAAGGAAGTGCCATTGTCTTTATAATGCTAATCTTCAGTTAAGTTAAAACAGAGCTAAACTGTGTAATTAGCTATTCAATGTTAAAAAATTTAAATGCAGAAACAAAGCAGTAATCCAACCAATATTAGGTTGATTTCAGTAGAGTATAAACTAGGGATGTGCACTACGACTAGCTTAATTTGACTGTCGTTTAAACAGAAGTTAATCTATCTGTATCTGATTAGTCGACTAGTCTAAAAGCAAGAAACCCCCAAAAGATAGTAAGAAGAAAAAAAAAGAAAAAAAAAAACTCTGCATCTGTATATAATAGCCTACATTTGAAACCCTTAATCTATGAATCACACTGTCAAATCCCTCAATGAATTCCGCTAAAAATAGGTCACAATTGACTGTTCGCAAAGAGCTTGATTGACAGGCGATCTGACCAATCAGAACGCGTATATTATGCGCCGCCGCTGCTATCCGCCATCTTGCCCTACAGCTACGGCCTGTCTCCATAGAAATCCATGTTAAAACGGAGTAAAAAAGATCGACTCAATTGAAACTTTTTCAATATAACTAAATATGAAAATGTGCTGAGGGTTAAGCTGTGCTGTTGTTGGCTGCTACAGTAACGGTAATAAGCTAAGGTATTCCTTTAAAGTACTTGTTTTGCGTACCAGAAAACCTGTCATGTCTGGCGCTGTATGCATGGCTTGCAGCGCTTAATGGGTTTTGTTAAATACGGATCTTTTCCTTCCCTTCGTATGCTTAAATAATAACCTTTTGTGTCTTGCCCCCCTTGTGCAATGATATGTTAAAAGTCTTCCCCATGTGCTGAGAGACCTTATCCTTCTGTGGACAAAGTCCCGTGAACTTCGCCCCGATCAGGAGCTGTATATACAGTATACATGTGCGCTCATCTGTTTTCAATGCAGCTAACCTCGCGTCGCTTCATGTCATCTTCCCTCTCAGTAAACTATGACAGGTGCTTTACTGCAAAAAGACGGTCACTGCGACACTCTAAAGTGATGAAACTACGGCACCATGTGCTTTTTTTATACCATTTTCATAGGTTTCACGTTATACTGTTGGCTCGGAAAATATGTAAATGTTAATGCCCAGTAGCTGCAGCTGTATCCCTTCTAGCCTTAACCACAAATCAGACAGGAGAGCAGATTAACTTCGGTGGACTTAAACTTGAAAAATGGTGTGTTCCGTGGTTGAAATAAAACACTTTCTGATGTTTGTTCATGTTCATTTCGTGCTTTAAGTAAATATGAAAAGACGATCGGTTCACGTGTTTGAACTGAGGCAATACAGCGATCTGTCACGACGCATTGAAGAGCCACAAAACTGTATTTATTAGGGCTGTGTATCACCAGCAAAGTCACGATACGATACGTATCACGATACAGAGGCCTCGATACGATACACATCACGATACGGGACTGCACTAAATTTCACCTCAGAATAATTTAGTAAAACAGCTGTTTATTAAGCACTGTATACTATAGGGCCGTTTGCAGTTGACCTCTGCATTATGAAGGGCCTCCATAACTGTACCACAGTACAATATAGGTAATGGCATATGTTTCATGTTTACATTGTGCACTCCCCACCAGGTAAAATATTCTGATTGCTTGCATCTTGTTTTTAAGCCCATAAATAATAATGTACTCATTCTAATAAATTTATATTGTAATGTACTCATAATAATATATTAAAAAATCATCTTAACGTTGCTGGTAGGTTATCATTGCACAAATTAACGCACTCTCTCCATTAAAAAAATTTAACTTAGAAGAGTTCTAAACTAATGCGCTGTCTTCACTGAATCTCACGCACACACACGCTCAGTCACTCACAGATCACGTTGCGGCCACACACAGACATTCAGGAATAAACTTTTTAGCTCTGCCGTGCAATTTTATCAATAAAATAGCTTAATCGCTCAAGAGCTACATTGAATTCTTTTTCAACAAGGAGCTAACCGGGTAACATCATTGTTTCTAAAGGAATTAAAGCCACAGCTTCAGTTGTGTTCCTCTGCGGCTAGGGATGCAGCGATACCGGTTTCGCTATTACCGGCTTTAAAACATCACGGTTAATACGTAAAGGTTCCGTACAGTGTTTCTTTTGCACGGAACGGAACTGTTGCAGCTTGCCAAAACGAAAACTCTCTCTCTTTCTCTCGAAGCTTTATTTCATAAATAAACACTTGATGAATTACACTTTTCTGACAATAGAATATCGAAGTGGAGATCAGAAAGGGATGAAATAGTGCTAAACTGCAAGCTAACCGGTGTTTTCAGAAGTCGCGGGGCAGCAAGAAAGCGCGTTTATCCACAGTGGAGAGAGCGCATGCACATGGTTGCCAGGTTGACAAAGATAATAAAAACCAACAAACACATGTAGCAGATATTTCATTAAATACGTATTGCGCATGTGGGGAAGCTCTGTTTATTATTATTTTTCGGGGATTACGTCTCTTTATATCAGGCAACCCAGTTGTGTTCCTCTGCGGCCAGATTAAACCTTGTTGTAGCCTATATATAATGCTCTATTCATTATTTTTTTAGAAACCTCGCACTTTTCTACTCCATTTTAAACGGTGTTCTTGTATTCAAATTAAGCGCGGTCCACTGCTGCACACGTGCCACAATATCGATACAGGGCCAGGTGTATCGATACTCGTAACGTCAAATCTCTGTGACGATACATCGTCGTATCGAACACAGCACTAGTAGTTATGGTTTGAATATATTTTAAAATGACCATTTAAAAGCTGAGGGTCCTGAGATCTTGTTTCATATCAGAATTAATCTGCTCTGCGTGAGAACGTGCAGTGTGAGAGCCGCATTGTATGTCGGCATAGTAACAGTAACTAAGGGTGGGCGGGTTTTGCGAACGGTTTTTGACTCGTATTATCATCATTTAATTTTAGGCAGTCGTTAATAAAAATAAAAAAATCTAAATATTTATTCAAATCAGCTGGGGCAATGCAGAACAATGGAAAAAATTAATAGCCTGACAAAATTCATCTTCATATAACGTTAGCCAACATATTAAAACAAGTCAAAAACAATAGGAAAGTTCAGCAAGGAATAGCATTAAAACTAGGGCTGGGTAAAAACAATATTGATTCTTAAATCCCAAGGACCGCTTGGTCTAGCCCAGGGGTAGGCAACGTCAGTCCTGGAGTGCCGCTGTCCTGTAGAGTTTAGCTCCAACCCTAATCAAACACACCTGAACAAGCTAATCAAGGTCTTCAGGATCACTAGGGCTATAGGCAGGTGAGTTTTTTTTTTCAGGGTTGGAGCTAAACTCTGCAGGACAGCAGCACTCCAGGACCGACCTTGCCTACCCCTGAGCTGTGTCCGAAACTGCTCCCTATCCACTATATATCAGGGGTGTCCAAACTACGGCCCGCGGGGTCCAGTTTTGTAGTGGCCCGCAGAATTCTGAAAATATAATTGAATATGGCCCACACAAGAACGAGCTCAACACTGTTGCACTTCTCAGTTTCAACACTTGGAGCCAGCCATGGAAACGGGCTTCTCAACCGTTACCAGGTTTAAACAAAATAAGCAAAGAAAAACTTTTTTGGCAGCACCCAAGAAACGAAAAATAACAAGTGAGTGTAGAAGATTTCAAACACGGTGGGAAAGTGAATATCAAAGAAATCAACGGAAAGTGTGTCTGTTTGATTTGCAATGAAGATGTTGCTGTGATGAAAGACTATAATATCAGTTATGAAACCAAAATCAGAGCTACACATCGTAACCGGTGTGAACGAACACAGAAACAACAAATGGCAGCTGCCTGCAAGCTCAACAAAGTGCTAACAAAATACAGGAAAACGCCACAACAGCAAGCTATGAAGTGCTAAACTTATTGCCCAGCACGGCAAACCGTTTACATAAAGCAGTGTTCACAGAAATAATGTGCCCAGAGAAAGTGCAGGATTTCAACAACGTGAAGATCCAGAAAAACAAATACATGTCAGCTAACACTCGAGCTACGACAATAATAGCTTGTCTGTGTACTCGATTCGATGAGAGCACAGATCTACAGACACCGCACAGCTGTATTTTTTTGCGGGGAGTAGATGATAATTTAAAATCCATTGCTAACAGGAGCTGCATTAGTAGCCTATGGAACGGGTAGAGATATTTTTCTGTCCGGTTGAAAAGATCTTAAATTCTGTGTAACAACGGATGGAGCTATCACGGGTGATTCACAAAAGGAAGCATTCGATGGTGTTGTGGACAAGGTAAAAGTGAGAGGAGGTGAGGCTGTTAGGAGCACTGTTATCCACCAAGAAGCACTGTGTGCCAAGACTGTCCAGCTGGGCGTTGTGAAACACTGTGTAAAAACTGTCAACATAATTCGCTAGAACTGTACAAGAGAATTTTCAAGCTTTAGGCTGATGTGGATGCTGAATACGGGGATGTACTCTACCAGCTAGGGCTGGGCGGTATATAGCAGCGGTTTGTACGATGAGATCAGAAATCGATATATCAGTTTATGAAATCGATAGGGCCGTTACCTCTTCATATGAAGCAATGACCTGGCAGTTAATATTGATATACAGTAGTTCTGAATACGAGCGCATCTGATACAAATACCTAAAGGGAACAGTGACACCAGCACTGAAAGCCTTCTGTGTAAAGCTCCGCCTGTTTGAGACACAATACGAAGCTTTAATGCTGCACACTTTGCGCTGTCTGAAATCAATGCTTTATCCATGAAGGACCTTTCTGCTAAAAAAAAAAATAATTGCACTCGTAAGATACAGTAGCCTATAGTTTCCATAGTTTCAGTTTGAAAAAGCGGCAAATCAAGCTGTTCTCTACCCCCTTCCTGGTGGATCAGAAGATGCTCAGTTGAACATTGAAAGGCTGCAATGTGATGCCGCTGACAGAGATCAGCTTCTCGCGCTGACTTCTAATGTGTTTGCTAGTGCAAAGTTTCCTGATGAGATGCAGCTGTTAACTTACAATGTCACAAGGTACATTCTCCATCTGTAAATGTTACTGAGATCCATGGAATGGCTGATATTTCCACTTTTTGACATGTCAGCCATCCTTCAATCCAAAGGACAGCATCACTGCTCCCACTGAGTGTACATCTCTGCTAAACTTCACAGACTTCAGGTGAGTTAGAAATGAGGCTACACTGTCACGACCCCCTGTGCGCAGGCCTGCGCGCCAAACAGACGGCGCGCAATGAAATAGTTGAGCAGTTCCAGTTATAACTCTGACTGCAAACACACAAATATACAATTTTGCTTTAATAATAAAAGTTCTTTATTTAAAACCTAAACTGTTTGTTCGTGTTCCTTTTTACGTGCGTTTCGAGAGAGTAACAAGCCAGGTCAAATATTCATTGTCAATCGATAGTCACCTCAGTGTGTGGCACCGAAATGAGGCACCTTTGTTTATTTTTCTGATTTGGCCCTCACTAAAAAAAGTTTGGATATATACACTATATAACAGCCATTTTGTAGTGCTGTCCGAATTCTGAGTGAACAACGTCATTCCCTACATTCGTTCACTACTTTTTACCCACAATGCAATCTGATTTCGAGTGTACAACCGATGTACACTCGCTGAAGCACTATTTCCCACAATCCAATGCGGAGAAGTGACGAGCTGGACGAGAGAGCGGGAGCGAGCGAGTTTGAATGAGAGATGCCGTTTATATCTTTTGTTATTTCTGCTTTAACGTTTATTTCATACATTTAAAATATCTTATGTAGGCAATAACTCAGTGTAATATTTTACTAATTTACTGAGGTTGCATCGTTGTTAACTAACAAAAATTGATGATAATTTGGTGGATGATTTAAAAATGTTAGTTAATCGCCTGTAGGTAGCGTTTTCATTCTGATTTAAAATTAACGGTCGCCTGAGGGCGCTCTACGACCATTATCTTATCTGAGCTCAAGACGCTGCTCAGGAGAGTTTCAAGATACTAAAAATAATAAATACATAAAATTATGAACGTGTTAATGTGTGTTTATTTTTGTTCAGTATTTTAATAGTATTTAATGATTATGAACATAAAAGCATTACAAAACAAATTAATAATATACCATCAATGAAACCACAAAGCTGACGCGGAGGTATGTATAGTTACAATATTTAAAGTAATTTTGAGTGTTATTGCTATTAGTATTATTTTCTAAAATAAGGTACATGTAATATAAAAGTGCATATGTGACGAAGATGTTTTTGCAACAGCGCAAGTCTCACACGCAGTGTATACGTCACCATCCAAATCCGTTCACTTATTTCGTTCACTCCTTTCTGATATAGTCAACTGCCATACACTATATAGGGATTAGTGAATGAGTGAACGAGTGAGCGATTTCGGACACAGCTCTGGTCTAGCCTGTGTTCAGTTAATGGACGGAACATTGAAGGGCACCTCCCATCTAATATATTGCAATAAGCATTGTGCTTTGGTACTTTTATGTACTAAGATTAGAAGATTCAAGTGGTGCCGCGATATCAAGATGGGCTGCTGTATGGTGTGGCTGCTCCCGTTTGTGGAATTCCCGTTCTTTTAATGTTTTTATTTGTTTGTTTTGTCATTCTATCTATTTCTATCAGTTTTACCAGAGACGAACCACTGGACATAAGGCAACACACACCGGACAATTTTTTTCCGGTTTTTGAGTATTCAGACGCTTTGTTGGATGTTTTGGTCGGAGGGGCAGCGGTCCTAGTCAAACGCGCGCTCAGACGGAAAAGAGACGGAAAAGCCGGCGCGTGCCGGCGCTCCGCGAACGGTTAAGCTTCCGCGAACGCGGCTTCCGAACTGCGCTCCCAAGCATTCATCTCGCGAATCTCCGATCCCTTCCTAACAAAACGGATGAACTACTACTCCTCACCCACACACAAACAAGGACTTTTCAAACTCTGCTGCATTGTGCTTCACTGAAACCTGGCTGAGTGAAACCATCCCGGATAACGCGCTTCATTTGCCGGGCTATCAGCTGTTCAGATCAGATCGCATCACGGAGCTAACGGGGAAAACGAGAGGTGGTGGACTATGTTTCTACATAAATGAAGGTTGGTGTTCAGATGTAACAACTCTGAAGAAGATGTGTTCTCCTAATTTGGAGGCCCTCTTCATAAACTGTAAACCGTTCTATTCGCCCCGAGAGTTTTCCTCTTTCATTCTCGTGAATGTGTATGTGCCTCCGGCGTGCGTGTGTGAGTGCCGCGATGCAACAGCTGGCCGAACAAATATCTGAAACGGAAAAAGGTAACGGACTCTCTGGTACCCATTCTTGGAGATTTTAATAAGGCAAATCTCTCCCGCGAACTGCCAAAATACAGACAGCACGTTACTGTCCCACAAGAGACAGTAATATATTGGATCACTGTTACACAATAATTAAAGATGCATATCACTCTGTCCCACGGGCAGCTCTGGGGCTCTCCGATCACTGTTTGGTTCATGCCAAAATACAGACAACACGTTACAAAAATGTTAATCTTCTAAGCCTGATTGAGATACTGTTAAAAGATGGCATATAATGAAGCAGAGCAAGATTTAAAAGCTTGTTTTGACGAGGGCACTGACTGCGACTAAAACGGTCATCATTCATACCAACCAAAAATATTCATTTGCGAGTGATATTTTTGCTGATTCGAACTGTTAAAAGATGGACTGGAAGCAGATAAATTTAAGATTTATGCTTGTAAACAATTCCAGACTGCAATTGTTTTGCGATCACATCTTTTGTTATGTTCCCGTATTAAACATGGGCGCTGAAAAAATACACACCGCATACGCACCACAGACGGAGAATGTGTGAACCTGGCGTTACGTCTTTATGCCCGGTCTGTTCTGTTCTGGCGCTCCATAAAAGACGCGCGCTGCAATTCTGTGAATCGGAAACATCCTCGTCTCTGCGGGGGCGCGGGAGCAGAATCGTGCACAGTCTGCTGATTTAGAAAGTTGTGCACGCGAGAGAGATCGAAATTGGATTAATCGCACAGTGCCTAAGCTATAGTGTCTGTGTTAATTCGTGAACTTCATATTATTTGTAGCACACTTGCCGTCCAGTCGCAAAAAGCTTTGTGGATTTGTTACTTTTTAATAAACAAAGTATCTGCTTTAAAATGATGCCAAATTCATAACGAAATTCAAACGATACAGTTTTGGCGTTCTTTAATTCGGCAGGTGCGTTCGCTTTAGCGCCTCAGTTCAAGCAGCAAGTGAACCTTTTATATCTTTCTATTTACTACTATAGTGTGAAATGAACATGAATTAACATCAAAAAGTAGGCTATTTTATAAGAGTGCCTATAGTACAACTTAATTGAAATGTCTCATGTAAAAGCTCCTTCAGTGTTTCAAACTGAGGAAAACGTGTAAAGCTTGTAAACATTGCAGCGTAATAATACATTTACCTCAGAAAAACCATAAGCTCATCAGTCAGCTAGAAAAATAACTATAAAGGAGCATTTTGCTATATTTATGCGCTATTGCATATTAATATTTTTACTTAATCTGTTGTCTACATGATTCAACTCCTCCTATAAAATAGCATTTTACTAATGAAGAAAAACAGACTGAATGTGTGAAAGACATGACAACATTTATAGGATGCACTGAGGAGGAGCCCAAACTACACTCGGTGGCCAAGTGATGCTTATGGTACATGATATTGGTACAGATTCTGTCAATGAACAATTCTTTGTGACTGTATATTTCAAGTTGGAAAAGACCTTTAGTTCCCACTTTAAGTGAACCTTAGTTCCCAGGTTGACCTGATCATCTATTAAAATGCTGATAAAGTCAAGAAAAGATGAGACATAAACACATGACAGTATGATTGAAATGTTAAAATGTAGGAAAATAATAATAACAATAATAATAATAAAATAAAACACTTTTATTCTGTGGCACCTAAAAAAATAATTTGGCGCCCTAGGTTTTTTTCTTATAGGAGCCAATGGCTCCTTACTCGATTTTTTTGTCTGGAGCCCTGTTTGACCTCACTGATTGGAGTGTTTTTGAAGCTACTGCCACCGATCTGGACGAGCTCACAGAGACTGTAACTTCATATATCAGTTTCTGTGAGGATATATGCATCCCCACCAGGACATTCTTATCATTCAATAATGATAAACCGTGGTTTACTGGGAAACTCAAACAGCTTCGTCAGGCCAAAGAGGACGCTTACAGAAGTGGGGATAAAATATTGTATAACCAGGCGAGGAACAGACTAACAAAGGAGATCAGAGTGGCTAAAAAGAACTACTCTGAGAAGTTGAAGAAAGAACTTTCTGCAAATGATCCGGCGTCAGTATGGACTGGTCTGAGGAACATTACCATGTACAAGACACCACCCCCACAGTCTGTGGAGAATCAACAACTGGCTGACGATCTCAATGTGTTTTACTGTCGATTTGAAAAGGCCAGATTGACACCCAGCACCCGCTCTGATCTGCACTTCACACATTCACCTACCCCCCTGCAACCCCACTTCCTCCCTCCCCCACCACTCTACCTGCGTTTAAAGTCTGTGTAGAGGATGTGAACCGGGTCTTCAGAAAACAGAAATCTAGGAAAGCTTCAGGACCAGACGGTATTTCACCTGCCTGTCTAAAAGTCTGTGCTGACCAACTGGACCCCATCTTTACACAGATCTTCAACAGATCTCTGGAGCTGTGTGAAGTTCCCTGCTGCTTCAAACGCTCCACCATCATTCCCGTCCCCAAAAAGCCCAAAATCACTGGACTTAATGACTACAGACCTGTCGCACTCACGTCTGTGGTCATGAAGTCACTTGAGAGACTGGTCCTGGCCTACCTGAAGGACATCACTAGCCCCTTGCTGGATCCTCTTCAGTTTGCCTACAGAGCAAACAGGTCTGTGGATGACGCTGTCAATATGGGACTGCATTACATCCTGCAACACCTCGACAAACCTGGGAATTACGCAAGGATCTTATTTGTGGACTTCAGCTCGGCCTTCAATACCATCATGCCTGACCTTCTCTCAGACAAACTGACACAGCTCTCTGTGCCCACCTCCATCTGTCAGTGGATCACCAGCTTCCTGACAGACAGGCAGCAGCTAGTGAGGCTGGGCAAACTCACATCCAGGACTCTCACCATCAGCACTGGCGCCCCTCAGGGTTGCGTTCTCTCCCTACTGCTCTTCTCCCTCTACACGAATGACTGCACTTCAAAAGGACCACTCTGTCAAGCTCCTGAAGTTTGCAGATGACACTACAGTCATCGGCCTCATCAAGGACGGTGACGAGTCTGCTTACAGACAGGAGGTTGAGCAGCTGGCTGTCTGGTGCAGTCTTAACAACCTGGAGCTAAACACTCTCAAAACTGTGGAGATGATAGTGGACTTCAGAAGGAACCCCCCTGCTCTCCCCCCACTCACCATCATGAACAGCACTGTGACTGCAGTGGAGTCATTCAGGTTCCTGGGAACCACCATCTCTCAGGACCTGAAGTGGGACAATCACATTGACTCTATCGCGAAAAAGGCCCAGCAGAGGCTGTATTTCCTCCGCCAGCTAAGGAAGTTCAACCTGCCTCAGGAGCTGCTGATACAGTTCTACTCTGCCATCATCGAGTCTGTCCTATGTTCATCTATAACTGTTTGGTTCAGCTACCAAAACAGACATCAGAAGACTACAACGGACAGTCAGGACTGCTGAGAGGATTATCGGTGCCCCTCTTCCCAGCCTCCAAGAACTTTACACCTCCAGAGTGAGGAAAAGGGCTAAGAAAGTCACTCTGGAGCCCTCACACCCAGCTCACTCTCTCTTTGTACTGTTGCCCTCTGGCCGGCGCTACAGATCACTGAGCACAAAAACAGCCAGACACAAGAATATTTTTTTCCCCCAGGCCGTATCCCACCTGAACAACACATAACACACCCCGGTACTGTATATCTGTAAATAACTCATCAAACCTTCATCTGTACATAGGACACATGCACATTCACAGTTCTGTCTATGGACATTTTTCTTTCTGTATATTTTTATTTTTTATTACTATTGTTATTCTTAATTATTGCCTATTCTCTTCATTATTAGTGTTCTTTATTACCTTAATTATATGTTGTCTCTGTTTGCACTGTATTGTTTCTGTACTGGAAGCTCCTAACACCAAGACAAATTCCTTGTGTGTGCAAACACACTTGGCAATAAAGCTCTTTCTTTCTTTAATATAAACAGTCTCAGATTTCAAATTCTGTCCATTGTATTGCAGTATTAAAACAATAAATGCCGTTTTGGTGCGGTTTAATCTGGAGTGACAGATCGCTGTAGCGCCTCAGTTGAACAGACACGGCAGTGTGTAGCGCATCTGAACTGATCATCTCCTCCACATTAATAGCAGTTTCAGCACAAAATAAACATGACTAAACATCCGAAGGTAAGTTAAAAGGAGGAGTACAACTTTACAATCCATATCCTGTCTCATGTAATCGCTCAATCAGTGTTTCAGCCGCGCAAAGACGTCAATATAACGGTTTGTAAACAATGCCATGTAACGTCACATTTACCTCTGAAAAAACATATTCTGTGATCATAAACTCATTAGTCAGCAAGAAAAATAAACTGTAGAGAGGGGCATTTTGTTAAAGGTGCTGTATGTAGGATTTTGACTCTGCTAAAGCATAAAAATACCATAATATGCTTGCAGACATTTAGGAAACATGTTAAGTTAACATACTTGTTTATCTGTAAAACAATGCTACAGTCAGTTATTCTGCTTTGAAAATGTGCGGTCCGGCCCGGAATGTCTGTGTTTGTTATGGTTTGTGAAACCCGCCCACTGCCAGTTTACCCAATTGTATTTCGGCACCCCAGGTTGCCAGTTGCCGGAAAACACAGCGTATTTAATTTAATTCATTGTCATGTGCGCTCGTTCCTGTTGGTGTCGTTAATCTGGCATCCTGCGCGTGTGTCAAATCTGAGGAGGAGGGGCTGGTGAAAAAAACCGTCTCCAATATTTTGAATTTGGACTGCAATACTTAGTTCAACCGCTAGGTGTCAATCCTACATACAGCACCTTTAAATATATGCACCATATAATATATTCATTATAATTAGAACTTTTACTGTTCTTCAATTAGGGCTGTGCGATATGACGATATATCGCACAGCGATAATACGATGGACGAAATAAAAAGTCTATCGTTTCATATTATGCTCTATCGTTTATTTCGTGGTGTCGCAAAATACATTGTTTACGGTAACGTTACTTTTTCATCATTTGGATGACTGCGATCTTTACACGCCACCACGGGGCGTGAAGGGGAGACAGAAGCAGGTGGAGAACGACCAGAACTAAACGAGGGACTACATCTGTAGCAGGGGCACGCGTTTTTAAGCACTGCAGTTTTAAAACAACCGATTTTAAGCTGTTGAAACGTAAACAACAGCGCTGTGTGTGCGCCGTCTCTGTTTCTGTGTGAGAGGACCACGCTTTTTTTTTTTTCCCGCTTTATTGGCTTTGAACGATTACATAAACACACTTATGCGTCAGAATCCCCGTCTTTGCAAGCATCCTCATAAACACAGCGATTTAGAAAGAAATTCTTAAGAAAGAAAACAGCTGCAAGAGAAAACACATATGTAACAGTGTATTGGATCCGGACTTCGGTCTTAAAGGGGAAGCGGTCCAATATTCGTTCTGTCTGTCATTCATATTAATCATAGCACATTGCTAGAAAATCTCTCACTGCTCTTGACTAAATCATTTTTGTAACTTTAATAAGAAGAAATAAAAAAAATGATATATTTATATATATATGTATAGATACAGCACTATCTATCTATGATAGATATAATTAACACGTGTATTATGTATATATTCTATACATATATATAAATATTATTTAAAAAAAATTACAAAAATAATGATATATTTATATATATGTATAGAATCTATACATAATACACGTGTTAATTATATCCATCATAGATAGATAGATATAATTAACACAGTGAAGACTAATTCATTTACACAATGTATGTAGCTTTTCTTATTTATTGTAGTTTTTTGTCCTATTGCTTGCAATTAGTTTCTTATTCTTATTTTATCACTGACTGTTTATCTTCAGTGAGCTTGAGTTTTTTTTGTGTCTCTCTTTTTAGGCTTGTATTAGTTTGATATTGACATTGGTGACAAGGATTATGACAATTCTATAGTATCAAAGATTTTAATATCATAAAAACCTTTTTAAAAGAAAAAAATTACTATATCGTGATATATATCGTTATCTTGATATAAAATTTGTCATATCGTGATATAAGATTTTGGTCATATCGCCCACCCCTATCTTCAATGTTTAATTTATATTTTTTTTATGACAGCCACCATTTAATGTTTATTAAAAAAATTTGAAGTAGAAATATTATGTAATTGTAACTATTATAAAACTTCATTAATTGTAATTTAAGCAATTCAAGCCTAATAAAAAAATCTGTCAGTTTTAACCTTCAATATTATAGTAATGTAGTACCAACTGACTCATGTATAATTTTACAGCATTAGTTAAGATAATTTTTTTCCTTGAGAAAATTTGGCATGTGTACCTGATATATATCCAAAATAATCAATATTGAATCGAATTGGGAATCGAATCAAATCGCAAGCTTGCGAATGAGAATCTAATCGTGAATTTTTTTGTCAAAACTCAGCCCTAATTAAAATGGTTTTTAGAATGCACAGGGGTTAAAGCAAAAAAAAAAACTGAGCCTGAACTTTTTTTTCCAGGGGCGGGGAGGGGGGGGGACTCTTCCACAGTGACTGTGGCAACTTTAACATTTGAAAGGATACTATGGCAAAGTTATTGCTTTCCTTATTCAAACTGATTTTTTTTTCATGAATATATGGTTGACCTGAAGAATAAAAGCTATATCATACATAAAATTATGAGCTATATCACCACTTATCGACACTAGGGGTGTGACAATACACTTAGCTCACGAGATGAGACAAAATACAGATACTTGGTTCACTAGAACGAGACTATATTTTAATACTATTTTTTAAGAAATGTTCAATGACAAAATATTTGTCTTTTAATTTCAAAAAGTAAAAATGCAGTTGTATTTTGAAATATTTTAACTAATCTAGGGCTGTAATTAATGATTATTTTGGCAATCAAGTAATCTACTGATTATTTTGACAAATGAGTAATCTGATATTTTTTAGTAACATAAACAGACCTAAGTGAAAACCAGGCTTTAATATGACTATTTATATATAAACTAACGATGAGGCAATAATAATTGGCTCAAATAAAATATCAAAACCAAGTAATTACATGGTTTTATTGAACAACACTGTTAAAATGCATAATGTTATATGCCTATACATAATATGAACATAACCAATTAAATTGCATTATGTATTATAACAAATACCTGCAGAGGGCGCCAACTGCCTGGTGATGTCTATGCTGGTGACGTTTCACTTTACAGCGTGATTAAACGATGTTTAAATCCACCATATTTTAATATTTGGCCACATGCAAACTCAGAAACCTTTTTTATGAAATCGCGATGTACAATAAATGACATATTTAGAAATAGGTTGATGTATTCTGTTGGCATTTGGTAAATGATTTACGTTACAAATCTATTGAGATAATGCACACTGTTTCCCAGATGAACGTTAAGCAATTCAAATTCACAGCCTATACAGAGGAAGAGTTTAGCCCCTTTCACACATACAGCCTTTACTGGTAAATTACCGATAAGGGATCATGTGTGAACACTACCTTTTCAAAAATCCCGGTAAATTTGTTCTGGCAATCATATCGTTCTTATGATGTCTACTCTGAGCTGTTCACAAAGCTCTGCTGCTTTTTAATTAGTTTTTCTATGTAAATATGCGCTAGATCAGGGGTGCCCAATAGGTCGATCGCGAAGGCAATGCTGGTAGATAGCGCTTATGGTCAGCGGTTCTCAACCGGGGGGCGCGAGATAGGCTACCGTAAAACTAAAATATAATATTCAGTAATGTTATGACTAATATGTTAAATAATGTAAAAATCTATAGCCTATAAATAAATAACAGAACCACCTCTCTACGTATTCTGTGATATTCTGTGTTTCGGAGCAGCAAACAGTTTCTCATCGCGCTGTGTGAAATACAGACCAGCGACTGATCACTATAACATCATATTTCTGCTTGAATACAGCTCAGTATATTCACATAGTTGAATACAGCGAGTGTTTTATAATGGATGCTCGTGTGTTTTGGAGAAGTTTGTGAGGATCAGTGGTGTTCATGTACACACGGGCATCAAACGCTCCAAACAGATTGTTCTGACAGAGGAACTGATGGCGTCGAGCTGCCGAGTTCAGAATATACATACTTTTACATACGCTACTTTTAAGTTGTATAGAGTATCTGCAGTAACATTTTTGCGAAGTATGTTTGCAAAAAAGAACATGGAATGTTTAAATCCATCTTGAATTTGCTATGCTTAAAAAAATTACATGAAAATACAAAGGTTTTGGTGAATAGAAAAGTTTGGGCTTGCAGTATTGATTTGGAGAGGAGGGGGTCTTGGAGTAAAAATGCGGGCACGGTTCCATGGGGGTACTAAGAATTTAACTATTTTATTATAACCGTTTTCTAAAAAAATAAATTAATGCAATATAAAGATACGTTCCAACAAGCTTTTTTATTTAGGCCTATTTATTTTATATGCATTTTATTATTTATTTAATTTTCACTTGGTAGATCTCGGTGAGTTTCTCATTTGAAAAGTAGATCCCTACACAAAAAAGAGTGGGCACCCCTGCACTAGATGGACATCTTTGACCATTGCGCCTCGCAGCTTTTTCAACGTGTCACGCTTCTCCATTCATCAGGGCTGCGACTCTGCTACTGGATACTATTATGCGCATCTCGTGTTTATAAGCGCAAAACATTCTGATTGGCTAGTAATGTTAGTTTGGTTGAGATTGAAAGCTGTGCTCCTCTCATATCATTGGTAGGCGAACTCATGGACTCGAAAGTGATAAACAAGTTTTTTTTTTTTTTCGCAGTCAAACGCTTCACGCCGGAGATCCGGCACAGTGCCGGAGAACTTTAAGCCCTGAATGCAACAATGCCCATTTTTACTTTAGACGATGCGTTGTCAACATGGTCTGGTGAAAGATGGGAGCTGAGGTGATTAACAATTATTCCTGCACAATTATTTTCATTTAAGCCCCTGAAAATGGGAAACCCATTCTTCAATCATTTAAGCAATACATTGTTTCAGACAAAATCTGAAAAATAAGAAATCACAATTCCCTTGATCTTTTGATAAGAGGTTATTGTGCTATAAAAACTAGGGATGCATCGATCCGATACTCAGGATCGGTATCGGCTCCGATCCGGTCATTTTCTGCGGATCGGGTATCGGAGAGATTAGACCGATCCAAATCCGATATTGTGTGTATACTATTCTGTGTTATTGTTAAGCCCCGCGAAAGCACAAAAGCATTATAAAGCACCATAAAGTCAAAGTCCAGGTGTTCTGAAGTCGTTTCATAGTTTAATGTGAGGTACAGATGAATATTTAAGTCATTAAATTCAAGTTCAGGTAAACTCTTCTCTCTGCTGCGGCTGTCCGTTATCCTCCGTTCAGCGTTCAAACTGCGTGTTGCGTTCGGTTACTACAGTCAAAACAATGAAACTCTCTTCAAGATCGCTCAATAACAGATTTAAAACCGTTAAAAGAAAAGGCTCAAAAAACTATCGCGCAGATTTAATAAACTATGCATCAATCTCTCTTTCCTCTGTGCTTTGAACTTCTCTGACCGGAGCTGCGCGCTGTGACTCCGTGCTGCTTCAAGCGCATCATTCTGCGCACGGGAAGTGCATAAGCGCTTTGTACCGCTCTCTATTGGAGCTTTTCGTATTATAATACTTTTGTGCAATGAAATATTATTTATAGTGTTTCTTGTACTGTTCTATCAAGTCTATTAATAATCTAATGTATAGCACAGTTATGGAGGCAGCAACATATGATAGATAGGATAGGACTCTATCATATGTTGCTGCCTTCAATACTGTGATATATATATATTTAAAATAAATGTCTTTTTAATTTTGCAGTTTATATTTATAAATAAATACATTTACTTGTTTTCATTAATGTATTTTAGAACAATGCAAAGAGCAATGTGTAACATTTTACCAGGTTTAGTCCTTCACATATTCACTTTTATTTGTTCCCTACTAAATAATGTTATTTCACTAAATGTTTAGATTTTATAAAATTGTGCACTCCTGATTTTTCTAGAATAAATTTTGCTGCTAAATTATCCACTAACCTAGTTTATAATAGTATTTTTGTCATAGATTATGAATGGGCCTGTTCATGGTCACTTCATGTATTTTCTCTGATCGGATATCTATCTGATTTGTTAAAACGTTTCCATTTACACTTGGCCACATAAATGTGTCTTCGCAAAACGGATATAAATCCGATCTTCAATTCCCGCGCTATATTTCATTTTAACGAAGTTCACGTCAACGAAATCAAAACCGCTGCATTTTATTAATTATCAGCTCATTTTAAGATCAAAGACCGCAATAGTGCGCAGCATCAGCACTGGAAAGATAGGTTGTCTCACTACTTTTAATGAAGATGATTGTGTTGATACTTTCAGTTTTTCACGGCAGTTTGCGCGTCTGCTTGCTGAAGAGAACTCAGCTACTCGTCCGCGGTGATGCGTGTTGCATTAGCGCAGTCATATCTGAATGTCATATAGCCTATAACACGGTCTCACACGTTTATTATTTTTACATTTTGGGAGGAGTAAAATTCACATATGTGGTTTCAACAACCAGATGCATTTACACATGTCCAGTTTCATCTGGAATGCGGCCCAGAACCTCCTGAAGTGTTTTGAGCGATCGGATATTACAAAACGCTTGACCAGTGACCAGGTGTAAACAGCCCCTATATATATTTTCATGTTATTTTTCATTAAAATTAAGTTGTCTAGTAGATTGTGTTTAACACACAAAAGAGTGACACAGAAGTATAGAAATTCTAAATTGTGCACTAGGATCGGAATCTCGGATCGGTGATTTTCTCGTTAGTCTAAAACAGCTTATATTGAAGCCAATATGCCAAAATGACAGGTTGTGGAATGTGCCACTTATTATGATGTAATAGTGTGGCAAAACACCGCCTCCACAGAAGATGATCAATGCCGCCTTCTCCATCACTTTATGATTTTAAAGTGATCACCGAAGTGATCAACTTTATCACCGAATCCATCGTGGCCTCTTGAGATTCTTCGAAACGCGGAGAACAAAGGCCACAGGAGACGGAACAAGAAACACTGTGGAAAAAGCGCTGGTATTCGTAACAGACTGAGGGAAAGGGCTCACAGTCCTCCTTTACCGAGCATTCTGCTCGCTAATGTCCAATCCTTGGAGAATAAGATGGACGATCTTAGAGCCAGGATAAGTTTCCAATGGGACATAAGGGATTGTAACATCATCTGCTTGACTGAAACATGGCTCACGCCCTCGGTTCCGGACACTGCTGTAACGCCGTCTGACAACTTTTCTGTTTTACGGATGGACAGAACAGCCGAGGCCGGTAAATCCAAAGGTGGAGTAGGACTGGGCGATATGACGATATATATCGGATGGACAAAATAAAAAGTCTATCGTTTCATATTATGCTCTATCGTTTATTTCGTGGTGTCGCAAAATACATTGTTTACGGTAATACTTTTTCATCATTTGGATGACTGCGTGAAGAGTAGACACAGAAGCAGGTGGCTCCGAGTAGGAGCACGATCAGACACGACAAAACAAGGAGCTCGTTCCTAAACGAGGGACTACATCTGTAGCATGGACACGCGTTTTTAAGCACTGCAGTTTTAAAACAAGCGATTTTAAGCCGTTGAAACTAGGGTTGTCACGATACCATAAAAATGTCTTACGATACTATACCAGCTGAAGTATCACGATACCAAGTAGTATCACGATACCATGCACAATTGTGTTAATTTAAAATTCAATTCTACAAAATGAATCAAAATTTCATAAATAAATAGATGTAGATGAAAACAGACAATATTTTTCTCTGAATACTTAATGTGAATGAATGACTGGCTATTGTTATCATGAAATGATCTAAACAAAACTCATCTTAGCACTGCACAGAAGCTGCATGATGTGACATTTAGATGTGCATTTATACATTTAGACTGTATTTATAATTGCATAAATAAAGTTATGAGATTAATGTTTTAAATACTAAATTCTGAATATAGAAATATGTTGGAAAATAATGTAATATGCCTACTTTTAGATGGGAAACTTAAAACGGCCAGCAGGTGGCAGAAGTTCGTGATTGAATCACTGAGTCATTCAAACGATTCTTTCAAAACGGCTGAATCCTTCAGAAGTGAATCAAATGACTGTTTTTATGAATGGTTTAGTGAATCAGTGATTCAGAGACAACGCGGATTTGGATTCGAACACAGAAACGAAACAAAAACAGCACTCTTGCTCGTGTCATATTGCCGAACTGTCAGGAGCATTTTTTGCTCGCATATCTTGAAATTTCCAAGTTAGCAGCATGTATATTAAAACATAACATTATAAATGAATAAATATATATATATATAATGATTGATAAGAACCAAGTGCAAAGCGCTATGTTGATGAATGGAACTGCGTTCGTGATCGCAAAGATGCTTCCAGAAACGAACTAGTTCACCTGTTCTAGAAGTGGTCAAATTAATAAACCTGCGATAATACTTTCTTGCAAGATATTATGATGTTGAATAAGTGATGCTTGATCTGCTGTTTTTTAAAATGACATCAGACGGTCTGAATCAGACCCTTTCTTCTGATAAACTGCAGCATGAACAACGACGTGCAACTGCAACTTCTCATTGCAAACTGAACTGAAGCGTCGGGAAACACTCAATACAATATAAAGCGTATACACAGACTAAACTACACAGAGCACAGCAGAAAGACATTTGGCAATCAACTTGTAATGTTTCTGCTGGCATGCATGTTCAAATGAACGTTTAAAACAGTGTTGCTGCCGTGTATACTACATATCTTTTTTACGGTACCTTATGGACGATACTACCGTTTAAAAAATGCAATGGCACCGCGGGTATTTTTAAGCTTTAGTATCGCGATACTACCGTAGCACCGGTGTATCGTGCAACCCTAGTTGAAACACAAACAACTATATGCGTGCGCCGTCTCTGTTTCTGTGCGAGAGGAGCACGCTTTTTTTTTTTTTTTTTGCCGCTTTATTGGCTTTGAACGATTACATAAACACACTTCTATGCGTAAGAATCCCTGTCTTTTCAAGTATCCTCATAAACAAAGTTATTTAGGTCTATAGAGGGAGTAATCAGCTGAAAAAAACGCATTATGTAACAGTATATTGGATCCGGACTTCGGTCTTAAAGGGGAAGCTGTCCAATATTCGTCTGCCATTAATCAAACAACAGAAAATCTCTCACTGCTCTTGACTATATCACTTTTGTAACTTTAATAAGATTAAATTAAAAATAATAATAATAGGCTATATATAAATAATTTGTATGAAGAACTATACAATAATATAAATCATGTTAATTGATATTCTAAAACACAGTGAGCAGACTACATTAATTTACACACATGTGTAGCGTTTCTTGTTGTAGGTTTTTGCTAGGCTTATCCTTCCATTGCTTATCCTTCAGGCGTTTCTTTTTGTAGTTTTTTTTTATTTCACTTGTATTGTTGGGATTTCTTCCAAAAATTTTTATCCATAGCATTACCTCCACAGCAATACATTTACATTACAATATACACACACACTGGGTTTACGCCTTTTTTGTTTTTTTATATTTTTTATATTTTTTATTTTATTTGTATTATGGTGACAAGGATTCAATTGGAAGATCAAACAAAAAATTAAAAAAAAAAAAAATAAACATACCGTGATATATATCGTTACCGTGATATAGAATTAGTCATATCGTGATATAAGATTTTGGTCATATCGCCCACCCCTAAGGTGGAGTGTGTTTCATGATTAACAAGAAATGGTGTGACCCCAGGAATATCTCCTCTCTGTCGCGCTCCTGTTCGCCTCATCTGGAACATCTATCCATTATTTGCCGCCCATTCTATCTGCCCCGTGAGTTCTCCGCGGTCATCGTTACTGCTGCTTACATTCCACCACAGGCAGACACCGGCTTGGCTTTGTCTAAACTTCACGATGTGCTCAGCGGCTACATTAACAAACATCCTGACGCTGCCTTTATCATCGCGGGGGATTTTAACAAAGCCAACCTCAGGCAGGTCATGCCGAACTTTCACCAACATGTATCCTGTCCAACTAGAGGACCGAATACACTGGATCATTGCTACTCTCAGTTTAAGAATGCCTACAAAGCCCGCTCACTACCGGCTTTTGGTAAATCGGACCATGCCGCCATTTTCCTCACACCGGAATATAAACAAAGGCTCGCACAGGAACCCCCGGTGAAGAGGGAAGTGACGCGTTGGTCCTCCCACTCAGAAGCTATGCTACAGGCGGCTCTTGATGACGTCGACTGGGACATGTTCAGGGCGAGTTCATCTGACGTCAGCGAGTTCACGGATGTAGCAGTGAGCTTTGTAAATACACTAACCGAACAAGCTACAGAAACGATAACTGCAAGGACTAGGGATGTTCATTTCGGTTATTTTTCCTAACCGACGCTGGTTAACCGATTATTAACCGTTAACCGACAAGATTATTTTAAATTAGAACATAATTAAATTAGAAAGAATAAGTGTCTGTGACCCGTTAAAAATTCTAACATTTGTTTTCCGGGGATTAATTTTACATGTGCAAAAAGCAGCAAAAACTGAACATGAGGATTCACATGATCATATCATATCACATCACGCACCTGCAGCGCTTCTGCAAGCGGAGAAAAACATAATAAAGCTAGGCTCGTGTATATTAGGGATGGGCATTTTAAGCAAAAGTAATATTCAATAATCGCTGGGTATTATTCGATTACTATTTGAAAATCGCACCCCTCCCGCGCATGCACCCATCCACGCACGCACGCATACACACACACATAAACAGAGAGAAAGGGAGAGAGACCATTCAGGCTTTCAATCTGTATGAAACAGTTTAATTAATTAGAGAATAGACTATCTTAACCCAAGCCAATTAATGGTTGTAACATATGATTGCTGAAACATATTAATATAACATAACCGAATGACGGCACTTAATAACAGAACAGTCCGTCGATTATCAACTGCTCATAAGGCTATAGGACATTTCTATTTTAAAAATGAGCATGAACATTCATAGCATTTAAAAAAATATATATATTTGACAGTTTGATTAATTCATACATGAATATTAGTGTTAAAACATATTGCGCGCTAAAACATATTGTGAACAGCCTGAATGACGGCACATGTAATACGGCACACTGCTGGTTATACAATCTCTGTATAGTCGTGTATGTGACAAATAAAACTTGAAACTTGAAACATGTGAACATTAATTTTAACGTCTGTCTTCATAATAACCTATTTGATATTTTTATTTAAAAAAATTAGCATGTTTGCTCGGGAAGAAGACGGGGGCGCAATTTGTACACCATTAGACCGGGGAACTTTTAATTGAAACGAGGGAACGAATATAGAGCCCTGCAGCTTATCAGAATTCTCCGCCCGCGTCTCTCTCTCTCTCTCTTTCTCTCTCTCTCCTCCCCATTACACAGCTGCTGTTGCAGCCATTAAAATAGTTCAGTTTTGGTTTTGAATCATGAAGGTTTTTGAGAGACTTGTTAAGAGCCACATTAGCTCATCCATCCCTGTTACTTTGGACCCTCTTCAGTTCATCGTTCCAATAGATCTACTGATGATGCCATCTCTCACATACTCCACTCTGTGGCATCCAACCTGTCATTCTTCACATTTAACACGAAAAACAGCACAAATCTTTTGCATATTGGCCGTAAATGTTTATGGTCATCAACCAGTGGAATATTAAATTTTATTCTTTCAACAAATAACAAATCATTTGAATGCAGCGAGCTCGTAATCAAGGCTTCACAGGGCTCGAAATTAACTTTTTTACTTGGTAGCACTGGTGCTCCCAACTTTAAGAAGTTAGGAGCACCAAATTTTTTTAGGAGCACCCACTGAATATTAAGGAGCAACACAACTGCCAAATGAGCGGAAGGGCTGGCAACATCCTTCCTGATGATTAAAAATCTTCATCAATTGAACCTGATCCTTAAGCTGCAGTGCTTTGTTTTTTATACATGCAATATACAGAGGCAAGATGAGAATAAAATGTAATTTAAACTTTTCTCAAAACAGTCAGTTCCCCTCAGAAATACATTCATATAAACCCCCACTCCCAATTCAATATTTAGGATTTCCCTTCCATATTTCGCATAGTGAACGTTGAGCTTGCTCAGGCTGCTACAGTATTTTCTTTTCTTTGTGTCAGTCTTCAGCGTTAATGACTGTTTACACACTTGGCCATATTTCCACACAAATGAAATTTTGGAAAATTATTTCAATGCAGTTTGTGCAAGTGCGGTCACAAAACCGGTCAGTTCCAAGTAGGGGTGGGCGATATGGCAAAAATATATCAACATTTCATGATTTTATCATGATTCTTTGTCATGTTAGTTTTACTATTTTGTCTGAGCAGTATGGCCAGACTAATTTCCCTATTATAAAGACAAAACCTTTCAAGGTAACAGAATATAAAAAAGAATGGTGGATATTTAGGGCAAAGTGGGTGAAGATAAAAATCTTTGTCATTATTTTATCTTTGTTATTAAAAAATAAGAACAAAGATACACATTACAAATACACATAATATACAAATAAAATAAACAGTGTTTTATTTTCAGGTACAACAGGCATATTTAGCAGGAGCATTCAAGAAATTGAGTGAACAAATATAAAAATAAATCACTATATTGATTTCGATTTCTATAAAAGTAACTATTATTTTTTCAGTCAAGAGTAGTTAGTTATTTCTTTCTCTTTGTGTTTTGTTGTTTTAACATTAAAGAATAAAAATGATGTCATCTGTCTGTCGATTCTGTCAGTGTTTTATAGTTATACCATCATTTACTCACTCAAAATTAGTTTTAAACCTGAGTTTCTTTCTTCTGCTGAACATAAATGCTATTTAAACAGTTGCTGGTCCATAGTGACTTCCATAGTATTTTTTTTTATCCTACAATCAAGTGTACCAGCAACTGTTTGTTTACCCACATTCTTCAAAATATCTTCTTTTGTGTTCGGCACATGAAAGAAATTAATATAGGTTTGGGACAACATGTGAGTGAGTAAATAATGACAAATTAAATTTTAGGGTGAACTATCCCTTTAATGACAGTCGGCTGCATGTTTAGTTCTGTCCCTTTAAGAGCTGCACGCATCTAATATACAGGCACGCATCCGTTCCTCTCAGCTGTTTACTTTTATTTTAGACATAACTAACTGAGTCTATATGTAAACCTTGTGTGTTTTGACAGTATTAGCTCAAAAGATAACTTAGTTCAGTAATCAGGCGCTGTTAGACAGGCTTTTCAGTTCGCGCGCTTCAGGTGCACGAGCTCAGAAAAAGCGCACGTCAGACCAGCGCGTGAATGAAAAGCTTAACTGGCAAGGCTTTAAATCACACGCAAATAATGTACTTTTGTGATTGTGAATAAGTGCAGTGTTTCGTGAGTGTAACTCTACCGCTGAGTTAACACTGAATGGATGTGGCGTTGTACAGTACATACAGACGGAGGCACCAGAACTGCAACTGAAAGAATGTGCGCTGTTGCACTATACTACAATATTTCTTCAAAAGCAGATCGTGGAGACATTTTTATCGTCCTCGATCAAAAATCATTATATCGCACACCCCTAGTTCCAAGTTAGCTCCCTGTCACGTGGCACATGCTGTGCAGTAATTCGCGAACGTTTAGCAGAGAACTGTAACGTTAGAGGTCGCACCACAACAATTATTTGCACTCGCACAAATGCTCCCAAATATATTTTGGAGTCGCACAGATTACATTTCGGGAGCATATGCGACCAAAATGGTCGCAATTTCGAGCCCTGCTTCATAAGTGGGAAACAGGACGTTTCCGATAGTGAAGACAGCAGAGAAGCGCTCTCGCTCAGCACAGTGGAGTGCATCGTTTTGTTAACTTTGTGGTTTATTATTTTGAGTTGTTTGGGACGCGGTAACACACGGCCCTCTCACAATATATTGCTTAACAGGTCTATTGTTCATGCAATCAGGCTGCACGTATCAGAAGTTCTGTGCTCCGGCGCGGTTAGCGCTCACACTACATGCGTGCCGCGCTCGGTCCAACTGAACCGCGCTCTGGCCCACCTCTTCCAACCGAGCCAGGGCCGGCTAAACGAACCGCGGGCACGGTTCAAAACGCCCAGTGTGAGTACACCTTTAGAAAATAATTGCACAACCTAATCGATATTCTATAATTAAATCGAATATTTAAAAACGTTTTTTCTTTTTTTTTATAGGCGTATCTTATTTTAACCATGCAGCAAACCTTTTAAAATATTTTGATAAATTACTGAAAAAAATAAATAAATAAGTGACTTTAAACCGTTTAACTGATTGTATTAATCGGTCAAACTTCTAATCGGTCGGTTAACGGTTAAAATGAACATCCCTAGTAAGGACCTTCCCAAATCAGAAACCGTGGGTGGACAGAACAATCCGTGATGCGGTTAACAAACGTACTGCCGCATACAAGGAGGCTCTTTTGTCTGGGAATATGAGCGAGTATAAAGCATCGTGTTATGCTCTCCGACGGGCAGTAAGAGCCGCCAAATTCAGATACAGTGAGAGAATTGAGTCTCATTTTCAGCTCAATGACCCTCGACGCATGTGGCAGGGACTAAGGACCATCTGTGCCTTTGGAAACAAATCCTCCGTGGAGGTGAGAGCAGATCCGTTGCTGGCCGACGAATTAAACACCTTCTACGGCCGCTTTGAATGCAATGGCGGCAGCGCGGCCCTGCCGAGCAGCGCGTCAGGAAGCAGCAGGCAGAGAAGCGATAATCATGTGATCACCGTGACGGAGGACGAGGTTCGCAGGGCCCTAAAGAGAGTGAACGTAAGGAAAGCGGCCGGACCTGACGGGATTACTGGCCGGGTTCTGAGGTCCTGCGCTGATCAGCTTGCTGGTTTGTTCACTTCAATCTTTAATGAGTCCCTTGCTACCTCTGTGGTTCCCACCTCCTTTAAAAAATCCATCATCATCCCTGTGCCTAAGAACAATAAACCCTCTTGCCTGAATGACTATCGACCAGTGGCCCTCACATCAATAGTCATGAAGGTTTTTGAGAGACTTGTTAAGAGCCACATTAGCTCATCCATCCCTGTTACTTTGGACCCTCTTCAGTTCATCGTTCCAATAGATCTACTGATGATGCCATCTCTCACATACTCCACTCCTCCCTCACACACATTGACAGCAGCAATGGGAACTTTGCAAGGCTGCTATTCATAGACTATAGCTCAGCTTTCAACACCATAGTCCCCATCAAGCTGACTTCTAAACTCACAGGCCTCGGCCTAAACACTTCACTCTGCGACTGGATTCAAGATTTCCTCACCGGCAGACCTCAAGTGGTGAAGGTAGGCCAGTTCACCTCAAACTCCATCACCCTGAACGTAGGAGCCCCGCAGGGTTGTGTCCTGAGTCCCCTGCTCTACTCTCTCTACACACATGACTGCGTGTCCTCTCACAGATCCACATCTATTTTCAAATTTGCTGATGATACTGTGGTTCTGGGCCTCATTTCCAACAATGATGAGACCGCATACTTGGATGAGGTAGAGAGACTCACATCATGGTGCCAGGACAACTGTCTCTCTCTGAATGCGAGCAAAACTAAAGAGCTGATTTACCTGAGACACCTGCTGCCCTACACTCCTCTTATGATCAGTGGGACCCCTGTGGAGAGAGTAAGCAGCTTCAAGTACCTCGGTGTAAACATCTCCGAGGACCTGACTTGGACTACACACATTCAAACACAGGTTAAGAAAGCCGGGCAAAGGCTGTACCATATGCGACAGCTGAGGAAATTCAGGGTCTCACCAACAATCCTGAAAACTTTCTATTCAGGGACCATAGAAAGTGTATTGACTCAGTGTATCTCAGTGTGGTATGGAAACAGCTCCAGTCAAGACTGCAAAGCCTTGCAGAGAGTTGTGCGCTTAGCTGAGCGCATCTCAGGGTCTGCTCTCCCCTCTCTGCAGGACATCTACCTCAAACGCTGCAGAAGCAGAGCTGTCAAAATCATCAAAGACTCAAATCACCCTGGTAACTGTCTTTTCACTTTGCTGCCATCTGGTAAGCGCTTCCGCTGCGCTGCCTGATGGCAAAAACTGAGAGACTTAGGAGGAGTTTCTTCCCCCAGGCCATCAGGGTCCTGAACTCAAACTCAGCCTCTTAACATCACCATGACTTCACTTATTAATCACTCACAATCAGTAAGATACTCACACTCATTATTCTCTACCTCATACTGACAGTGTCATTTGCACACATCACTTTCTGTGTTTTGGTATCTTTTTTTTTTTTTTTTTTAGATTGCTGCTACATGTCAACCATGTACAACCTATTTGCACATTCCTCTCTTGTACAGTCATGCTTATCTTAATATTTAAGTCTACAGTATACTATCATGCACATTATTTTATATTTTGTTCTTTATATCTTTTTTTTTATTCATTTCATTTTATGTATACTTCTTTGTGTTGTTTTCTATAATATTGCACTGTCCATGGAGCAGACCTGACTCACATTTCACTGCTGGTTAATACTCTCTGTATAATCTTGTATGTGACAAATAAATCTTGAACTTGAACTGCCTGTTTAGCCCCGCCCACCAACTCGCACATATAGTAGGTAAATGACAAAAGCGGCAAACGCAGGTCTACGCAGAAACAAAACAAACTTTATTTGAAGAACTTTATTTTTAATGAAGTGCCAGACTGTGTCAGTGAGAACTTGGTCCTTTGTTCACTTCATTTTACCGTGGATTTGTTTACAAAAGGCACTATTCGACGCAGGAATTTCAGAAAGACAAACTGCAAGACGATGCTGTTCTGACTATATTGGATCCGATGTCGAACCACACAAGCGTGAGTAACTGTTTTCATTACATGGTAACTATTGCTTTATTACATATCGTTTCATACACTATCAAAAGTTTTGAACAGTAAGAATTTTAATGTTTTTTATAATGACTCCAAGCTTTTGAATGGTATAGTGTATAATGTTACAAAAGCTTTTTATTTCAGATAAATGCTGATCTTTGTATCTTTCTATTCATCAAAGAATCCTGAAAAATAAGTACTCAATTGTATTAAATATTGATGATAATAATAACATTGTTGATAACAATGGTATAATAACAATGTTTCTTGAACAGCAAATCAGCATATTAGAATGATTTCTGAAGGATCATGTGACACTGAAGACTGGAGTAATGATGCTGAAAATTTAGCTTTGCTCGCAGGAATAAATTCCATTTTAAAATGTATTCAATTAGAAAGCAGTTATTTTAAATAGTAAAAAACATTAAAAATCTTACTGTTCAAAAACTTTTGACTGGTAGTGTTATGTACCGAGTATTTATGCTAGGGATGCACCGAAATGAAAATTCTTGGCCGAAGCCGAACAAAATGAAACACTGGGCCGAAGGCCAAATACAGAACATGTATTTTTTGCGTTTTTTTCCCAGCAGATTTAGAAATGATTTTCATTATGATTTTGGGAAGATGTTTGTCGCATGTATCACATTGCCACACGACTTGTAGAAATTCATAAAAATGTTAACTGACAAGTAACACTGTTTCAACGTAGATAATCTACAGCGTTTAATTTAGCGCTTTGGACTTTGAACCCTGGCTAACAAGCAGATAGTGCCGCGAGCTCGTGCAGCGCTGTTTGAATACATGCAATTCGTGTGTGTATTAGAAAACACAACATTCTGCAGTTTATTTAATTGTTTAAGGCCATTTTGCGATTTCAATAATCATACAGTAACCAGCAACAACCACCCCTTCCTCTTCTCATCGAAGACATGCAGTACTAAACAGTCTCACGCTGTTAGTGCTTGTCATGATTTTTTGTGTTTCTCTGACAGTTTTGAATGCTTCCACACTGCTGACATGTTTGCTGCATTAGCGCGCGCCTCTATTTGATCACGTCATGTCATTGTTTGGTACAATTTATTCCGTCTTTTCCCTTATTCGGCCGAACACCGAAAGAGCTTTTTTTTTGTTGCTATTTTCGGCTGAATAATTTTGGTTGCCGAACATTTGGTGCATCCCTAATTTATGCGTTTTTAACCTAAAACACAGCAGCGTCCATCTATGAAGGATGTAGGCTGTCAAATAGAGGTCGACCGATTCATCGGTTTTGCCGATTAATCGGCACCGATAGTTGATTTGCAGAACAATCGGTTATCGGCAAAAATCCATGCCGATAGTTTTCGGTGTTGTTGTTTTTTTTTCTTCGTGTTGCGTCTGTTGCTGGAGTGGTTGAGAATGGTCTGCTATCATTATACAGTATGAGAGCGGCCTCTAGAGGCGGAAATCACTGACAGCACATGTTGTTTGTTTTGGCATGTGACACTGCGCGCTGCACAGAGCGGGAAACTTCAAACGCGCATTTAAATGCAGCCGACAGAAAATCCTGCCGCGGAACAGAGCGCCATTCACATAGTTTCCCATTAAATAACATTATAGCCTATTTGTCCCAAATCATTGTTAATGTACATGACTTCGCCCTAGGCTATAAATTATGTATTGTGCATTTTTCAGCAAAACGTTTGTCTTTCCGTGGCTCTAATACAGTCTGTATGCTTCATATAGAGAGCTGTAATACAGATCGCGCTTTCTCTTTCCGTTTGCTCTGTTATTTAAACACCGAACTTCAAACTCATTTATGACACATAATTCATTCTTGAAGCAAACTTATGTCCGTTTGGTGATTAAATAAACAGTTTTAGACCGCTGCTTAAATTGAACGTGACGCGTCTGGTGTGTGTGTGTGTGATACCCGTGACTTCTCCAAGACGCAGCGCTGTGCTTTTGCACAGTGTGTCACTCACTTGCATATTTGTTTATATTTTAATTAGATAATCATGCAGTGTTCTAAAATAGCAGCAAATAAAGAGTGCACATACAATATCAATAACCTGTGCATGTAATTTTAATATGGCCTTTTGTAGGTATTTCAAGATGGCCATCTTTAAGCATGACTGTTGAAATGAAATGGTAATACTTAATAAGAGTCCATTTGTAACATTAACGAAAGCTGTAGAAGTATTGTTCCTTGTTAGAGTGTGTTCATTTCATTTCAACATTTACTAATAGGCTTCATTTTTAAATTTTAAAGTTTCTTCTTTTAACATTTGTAAACTATGAAATAACTTTAATAATCAATATAGTAATAAATATTAATACTAAATTTTTATTCATTTATAAAGTATAGTTCAGTACTGTTACTGTTTTTTTTTTTTAAATAGTAAAGCTCTATTTAGTTTTCATTCAGTATCTATTTTAAAAACTATCGGTTGATTAATCAGTATCGGCCAGTGTGGTCCAACCTAGCTATCGGTATCGGTAAAATCCACTATCGGTCGACCTCTACTGTCAAACATACACAACTGTTTGCCAATCATAGCAGTGGGTGTTTACTTCAGAGTTTACAATCCACCATGCCTATTCAAACAGAGCATTCTGATGAGGGGGGTTAAAACGGCAGTTCATGACCCCTTTAAAATAATTACATTTATTCCCAAAAAATATTTTAAAATAAATAAACACTAAGAAAAATGCAGTAAACTAAGTTATTTTGTTCTGAAAGCTTTTCTAAACAATACTACTGCAATACTACCCTTTCTGTGCCACTGACTTCCATCAATACATAGGCTATTCAAACAAACAGAAAGAACATAAACATCAATTATGCAATGAAAATGACAGCAAGAAATGGGTTGTTTACTGACCCAAATCAAAAGTGCCCACCTCAAAGTCTTAATATTCACTAGATACAGCTTTACTCCCTCTGTCAGTGCAAGTCTAAGGGATTTTTTTCACAGAAAGAAAGTCTCCAAGGTGCAGGTCTGATCACATCAAGATAATAAAATGTACTCACTTTCAGTATATCCAAGACGTAGATAAGTTTTTTTTTCCCTTATCAAAACAGATTTGGAGAAATTTAGCATTTTATCACTTGCTCACCAATGGACCCTCTGCAGTGAACGGGTGCTGTCAAAATGAGTTCAAACAGCAGATAAAAACATCACAATAATCCACAACTCAACTCTAGTCTATCAATTAACATCTTGAAGTGAAAAGCTTAAAAAAGACTTTTTAACTTTAAATCATCACTTCTGGCCATATTAGTCCATAATCCATAATAATGATTCCTCCAGTGAAAAAGTGCATCCCCGGTTGTCCTCTCACATCAAAATCCACTTTCATATTTGTTTAGAATTTTTTTTGCTTGTAGATTGCGTTTGATCAGCGTGTATTTCTCTCCTGCTTCAGACAAGATGATTTTTTTTCACTGGAGAAAGCAATATTATAGATGGGGGACTTAGCCGTAAGCAACACTTTGAAGTAAAACGTCTTAATGATCGGTTTATTACAAACACACAGCTTTTAGCTTCACAAGATGTTACGTGATGGACTGGAACTGTGTTGTAAATTATTGTGATGCTCTCCTTCAGACAGCACCCATTCACTGCAGCGGATCCACTGGTAAGCAAGTGATGTAATGCTATATTTCTTCAATTCTATTCTGAAAAAGAATCATGCTCATTATCTTAGATGGCCTAAGGTTGAGTGATTTTTCAGAAAATTTTCAGTTTTCTGTGAGCTATTCATTTAACCTCTAGCCTCCATCCATGTTCATAGCCCTAAAAGCCTGAGCAATGGCAATATGATAGCTGCATTTTGCAAATATTATCAGTGCACTATTACTGGTCCATGTACATGCACCAAACGTCCCTTGATGAGTCAAAATTGGATTTAACTAGAACTAAACTAGGCTAACAAATGCCATTTAACCTGTTACAGGAAATTGTGTGACTGCTTGTCATCAAGTACAGTACAGACAGGACACAACATCACGGCCATCCAGTCTAACCAATTCACCATCTTCAGAAGGGGGACATTAAAACATAAATAATAACATATAAAGTATCTAACTAGTAACGTATATTAATTAAACCTGCAATAAAGCTGGATATATTAATTCCAGTGATGTGATTGCATGTCACTCTTACCTTGAGTCGTTTGACGACTTCATCGTTGCTGATTTTATCAGTGATCTCTTTGACACCCAGTGGGTAGATGATCTTTCCGTCCCCCGCCGGTCTTTGCTGCTGAGGCTGCTGCGGGAACTCCATCATCATTCTCCAGACAGACAGACGGTCCTCTACTGGCCTCTATAGGCAACAACACTAAAGTTCAGCACACAAACCCACCACACCACTACAAAAACACTGAAAAACACCTTATGCACTTCTGTTTCGTGCTCTCTGGGCGTGTAGCTAACATCTCTATAACCGTGCAATGACACGAAAGCCGTACAGACGACAGTTTGCGGAAAAATCCCGAATAAAAGCACGAAGCTAATGAAGCTAATAGCAGTCCTAGCCTGAGAGCTAACGAGACCCGCTCCGCTGCCGCGCTTTTACTCTAAAACCTAGTAACTATGCATTTAAAGCAATCCTGACAAGGGTCTCCACATATTATGCACATTCAGACATAACCATACTACTTGGATAATAAAACATCGTTTAAAAGCGCCCCAGAGAGTAAAAGATCTCCTTGAGCTACTATTGGCCTAGCCGTCAGCTCCAGGCCTCAAACTATTCAACAAACACACAGCCAACACTCGCATTTACCTATTAAAATCACAACCCGCCGCTTCCTGTGACCCCAAAAACATTTATTCCATATCGCTCACTCGACACTACTCCACCACGGACGTTATCTTAACTTTAACGTTAGACGGTAAGAAATCTAAAATGTTTACTTGTTTTCTCTGTACAAGTTCACTCAGCGAGGCAAACAGCGACTACCAACTTGATCATCCCACACAAACTGTTTGAATTAAACTCCCTCGAGCGACCCCAATTGCCTTACAACCGCCTTCAGATCATTCTCCGGTCATTACCTCACAGACAAGTCGTTGTTTTAATTCATGAGTCGGGTTCGGGTGTTTTTTTTAGTTTAGGGCACAAAGCTCCGTCTCTTTCACACAGGGTTGTGTGGACGTCCTCGCGAGGAAAGTGGAGGCGCAGCGACCCCATTGGCTGAAAGACGGCATTGCAACGCGCCGATGGAGGGAGAAACATTACCATACAGCTTAGAAAAGAGACGCCTATAAATGTGAAAGAACGGCATTGAACTTTGTTTACCGTAAATTTTAGAGAAGACGCGCCTCTATATTGGCTTGTACAACCAAAGACTAAAAGGGACTTTGGTACAACCCTGGTGAAATAACCGCATCTCTATGTGTTAACAATGTAGGCAATTGCATAGCATACGTTTTTTACTTACCCCTTCCTTATTTGAAATATAATCTTTTGTACTGTAAATTTACTGTCACTTTTGATCAATTTAATACATATTTACTGAATAAAAACGCACACACACGTTTTTGAATGGACCCAAACATTTGAATGGTAGTATATCATGGTTTCTGTATAAACATTAAGTAGCACAACTGTTTTCAATATTGATAATAATGTTGAATGATCATTAATAAGATTTTTCTTGAGCAGCAGATCAGCATTAATGATAGAATGATTTCTAAAGGATCGTGTGACACTGATGTAATAAAATGTAGCCATCACAGGAATAAATTACATTTTAAAATATACTACAATAGAAAACAGTCGAAGTGTAATATTATTTCACAATATTAGTGTTTTTATGTATTTTTGAGCACATAAATGCAGCCTTGGTGATCAACAAGCTATTCGTTTACATTTTGGTGTAATCCTACACTTCTTATAGATTTTAATAAATAAATATATATATATATATATATATACACACACACACACACACACTCTTGTTTTATCTTGTATTTTTCCCTGTGTACTGGAGGTTTCATCAAGACAAATTCCTCGTTTGTGTTGGCATGCTTGCCATTAAATCTCTGTTTCTGATTTTTTTTATCCATGTAGTTGTCTATCAATACAACAAAGCTGGAGTCATGCAGTTTCCATCCACTAGAGGCGCTGCAGTGTTTTTGCTTCTCCGCTGAGAGTTGTTCGTCTGGTTTTCTTCTTTACTTTCCTTCCTCTAGTAAAACTAGTAAACAGTGGATTTGTCGTCGGTGTCTTGTGAACGGGTTACAGCAGAATGCCAAAGAAAAAGAAAAACGGACTGAGTCCCTCTCGAGCCCCGTTGCATGCGGCTGAATACGGGAGCGGAACCGAGAGTCGAGCACACGGGTCAAACGGACCTTTTGTGACCCGGCCCGACTCATCATATGATGACTTTGGATCCACGCAGTTCAGGAGCGGTCAGCTGGAATCTCAAAGCAGAGACGAAATCATCCAGAGCATGCAGGAGATGTTTTCACATCTGGATCCAGAAGTCATTTACATGATGCTCTCAGAAGCAGATTTCAAAGGTAAGAGTAAATGGCCACCACTGGCTGGAATTTTAGCAGGTGTCTGGTTCAATTTAGTTTTGGGAACAGACAGCACACAATCCAATAAGATACAGTATAATCAACGATTGTATTTATATATCTTTTGTTACAATTACCTGTAGGAAAACCTATCTGAAGCTGGTAGATTTGTTTTGGAACATGGTAGCTGGTCTTCACTTGGTGCAAGATGGCCATTAGCTGCCTGACCAACTACCATGTTCCAAACCAGCTTGCCTATCTATCTTCACCTGATATGGCCAAATAGTAGCAGGTTTGTTAATGGTCAGAGATGGCTAAAGATCAGCTTGGACCTCCTAATGGCCATGTTAGGCCACCTAGAAAAAAGCAACATATACCAAAGCACCACCTTCACCTAGATTCACTTAGTTAATATTAATAGGCTATATTTTCTATTTATTATTATTATTATTATATTTAAAATCTTGGGAGTTGACGCTGTCATGACGTAAGAACATGACGATTATGTTCTAAAAATGATATGACATGCAAGTTTGGGATAATTCATATTTTTTTATGTTTTTGTAAGACATGTTCACCAAGGTTGAATTTATTTGATCAGAAATATATTACAAACAGTAATATTGGGAAGTATTATTAACTAAAATAACTTTTCTATTTTAATGTATTTTAAAATTTAATTCCTGTATTTGCAAAGCTGTTTTTTTTTCTTGTGTCTTAATTGTCAGATCCTTCAGAAATTATTCTGATATGCTGATTTGGTGCAAAATTATTATCAATTATTATTGGTGCTCAATTATTAATTATGGCTCTTTGTATGTAGTTTATGCTGCTTACTAGTTTTTGTGTGTGTGTGTGTGTGTAAACTGTGCTAAACTGTTTCAGTATTTTTTTGACTAATTAAAAGTTTAAAAGCAACAGAATTTATTTGAAATGGAAGTCTTTTTTTAAAATTACAGACTTGCTGAAAGTATAAAATAATTTTTAATCCTTACGCATTCCCAAACTTTTAAACAGTTATCTGCAAATTATATTCTTAGAAGCAAAAACTATTCTCTCTATTGATAATAATAATCAGGAATATTATTATTTCTTGCGCACCAAATCAGCTTATAAGAATTTCTGAAGGATCATGTAACACTACAGAACAATGGCATTGTCATCACAAGAATAAATTACAAATTTTATTATACATTTTAAATATATATTTAAATAGAAAACATTTTTTAATTGTAATAATATTTCAAAATGTCCTTAAATATTGCACATGTGCTGTTTTACAATATTCAAGTTTTTCTTGTTCATCTGCATTAGTGGACAATGCGATGGATTCCCTTTTGGAGCTGTCAAATGCTGCTGAGGTCATAGCTCCACCCCCTCCTCCTGTCTCAGGATTTGAGCAGGCAGCCGCTCTCCTGGGAACAAACACCACTCAAGCAGATCCCCTCAGTGGAATGGCGCAGAGCTTCACCTTTTCAAACCAGCCTGCATCTCAAGCAGAGCTCAGTCCTACTGAAACACACCTGACAGAAGAGTTTGATGCTCTCATAGATAAGGAACTTCAAACATTGACGTCACAGCAGACAAAAACTAGCTTGCATCCTCTGATGTCCTCCATACCACTGTCTTCTCTGCCCCCTCCTTCTCAATCGATCCCTCTCTCCTCGCTGCCTCTTACACCCCAGACTCAGCTTCCAGCTCCTCCAACTTTACCAGAGCAGGCTGAGCAGGCCTCATACTCTGACCCCGGGCTTAGTGAGGCCTGTGGCGGTAGTTCACCCATGAATGAATTAAGTTTTAGTGGGGTTCATATCCCTGAGACCAACACCTTATCTCTTGACTTTAGTCACCTAACGCTGGAGGCCAGCTCTACTGAACCACGGCCCTCAGCCTTCCAGGTTTACCGTAGACCTGACCAACTCCGTAACCACGCAGCGGCAAAGCAGCATCAAGAAGCACTCCGCACTCCTGCCATGTTCTGGAACACTCAGGCTGCTGAGTTTCATCCTTGCGCTGTGGGGCCAACCTTCATTACACCTGTCATTCCTAACCCCACACCTTGGAGCACTAATCCCATCCCTGCTGCTCAGTGGTTGGCTCATGGACCTATCAGACAAGCACCTTTGAAACCTTCTGCGACTGTACCGGAGTCATGGACTCTGCCCCCCAGGAACAGACTCCAATTGGAAGGGCAGTTGTTGGTGTTACTTAGAGGGGCTCCTGGATCAGGCAAAACCACCCTTGCCAAGTAAGCAAGAAGACACATATCTGGGATATGTGTTATTTTACTGAAAAGAGAAGGAATAGCGTAAAGGAAACCTCTTCTTTTTTTGGTATTTTATGTTTTGGAAGAAGAAAGTATAATGTGCTATTTTCTTCTTTAAACAATGTAGTCCAGGAGAGCAGTTCATGACGTTCAAAACTCCATTATGTAGAGGAAATAGATTTCCTTAGGGGGAAGTTATAATAACTTCTTGAGCATGGAGTTTGGAACATTAAGATTAATTTAGATGGTGCTAAAAGAATGAGATGGATTGTCCTTTGGTAACACTTCATGGGTAGGAATTATACCATGTGGTGGTGTTAAATTTTCATATTTTTACAATTGTTGAAACTTTTTTTTGTTACATGATATTAGTACAGTATTGTATTGCATTACAAAACAGGTTTGCAAGATAAACCTTGTTGTTTTAGTGAAGTTTCAGTGTACTTTTTAAATATCAGATTGGCCTTGGAAAATAAAAAAAACATTTAAGAAACTAAATTGTATTTTAAATAAATAGAAAAAAGTAAAATAAATATTAAAAACATATTTGAACGTCCTGTGGAGCAAAAGAGCAAAAGCTTGTTTCATTTAGAATTTTTGGTATGCATGCAGACTGTGAAAGCAATAATACATGACATTTATCAAAGTATGCTGTAGCGAATACCAGCACATATATTGTAATTAGATTTTGAAATGAACTACACTGGCAGATAACCGTGCTCACCGCAGATATGGTGGGGTATGTTCATAGATAAAGTGTATTAGTTTTTGTCTCTCTCTGTTGTTCAGTGCTATGTTGGCGCAGAACCCTGGAGGAGTTGTTTTAAGCACTGATGATTATTTTACTCGAAATGGACAGTACCATTTTGAGCCAAATTTACTAGGAGAGGCCCATGAGTGGAATCACCAGAGAGGTGAGTATTACAGGCCTGTTTAGTTCAAGCCAAAGCAAAATGTCAGGTGTGCCCAATTATTTGTAGTTATTGCCCTGTTAAATTATTTACCTACCCATTGACTACATAGTCCGATTTTGATAATGATGTGTGCAGTTTTTTTATAGATCTTTTCTTCAAAATTGACTACCTATACCAGTTTAGTATGCTGAAACAACAAGTCAGCAATTTATATGCTAATTACTGTGAAATTGTACACTCTACATCTTAATGTCACTGTAAAAAACTCAACCAGCCTGACATGGCACCATTTATATAATCTTTCTGCAATTTCTGATCAACATTTCAGCAAAAGAGGCTTTTGAAAAAGGACAGTCACCCATCATAATAGACAACACCAATATGCAATGTTGGGAGATGAAACCATACGTTGCCATGGTAAGCAATTTATTTTGAAACGCGTTGTATGAAATAGGACTAAGTTATTAATTTTCAATATCAGACAATGACCATATGTTTTTGAATTGTGAAAAATCAGCTGTGGCTCTTCCAGGTTTAATTTCACAAGTTGAACAATTTATTGTAATGCATATATCGTGATACACAATTATACATTAGTAAAGATCTTATTTATAGGTTTAACTTTAGAATATTCCATACTTTATAGTGTACACAGACATGACCTGCAAACAGATTCGTTCCATTGTGCTGATTTTCTTTCTCCTAGGCACAGAAACACAGATATAAGGTGCTGTTTCGTGAGCCAGATACCTGGTGGAAAACTAAACCCAGAGAGCTGGAGAAGTATGTTAAACACAACCACAATCCAGAAATAACTATCGTTACTGCACATTTTATACACAATCCATAAACATAACTAATTTAAGAACAGTTATCTTTAAACTGGTTTTCTTGGGAGTCTTAACAAATGACCCTTAATATATGTAGAACTCATGCACAACTGTGATCCATTGCTTTTAAGTAATTTTATGAACAGGAATGTTTGCAATTTTTGCCAACTCTTTGATTTTCCCTCTTTATAAAGGCGCACAAGACATCAAGTAACAAAGGAGAAGATCCGACGCATATTAGAACGGTATGACCGATTTGTCTCTGTCCAGAGCATCATGACTTCACAAAGACCAGAACCAGTGCCAAGTGTTGTGGATTCATCACAAACAGAGACTGAGCAACCCCAGTAAGTATATGCGTTATATTAATGTTACTTCACAGAATTGTTGATGTGTTTTACGGTGTCACACCTTTAGTAATTATGAAAACACTGACTGTGAAGCCGTACGATTTCTTATGTATTTAAACAACAATATGTATTTCTCTCATTCCTTTCAGGCAATCTTTACACCCTGGTTTCAGTCATCCTGATCTTGTTGGTGACTCTGGGTTGAGCAAACTCAGCACAAACCTTTCCTCATCTCTCCCCGATGTGTCCTCTGTTAGCCAGACTTACAGTACCATATCTGCAGGCGAGGAAGAAGGTGAAATGGGCTCCTACAGTTCCAAGGAATCAGTCTTGTTCCATGAAGATATTCTGGAAGGGTCTGGAACTCCTCAGTCTGATCTTCTTGATACTGAAGGGTTAGACTTAGAGCTAGATGCCTGCCTTGTGGACACGGAAAAAGATTTGGGAAATTTGAGTTGCAGGACAACTGAAGAATTTGAAGTGTCAGCGCATGAAAAGTTTCCGGAGCTGCCTGTGGCATTTTCAGAGTCCATTTCTCAGCGTGTGAGGAGGGACAGAGTAAAATATAGAAATGCACTAGGAACTAGTGCCATTGATCAACCTGTGAACTTTGACCCCAGTGTTGACTCTCCAGGGCAAGATAAGGAGGAGGGATGTGAAGGCGAGACTCTTTCTGAAGACAAAGTAGTGCGGCCAGAGCTGTTGGATTTTGTTGGGGACTGGCCACTGGAATCTCAAGGTCAACGTCAAGGAAGACGTCAGAATTCAAAGAATAATACTGTTAAGAGCACTGTTTTGGAATCCAGTGTTGTTGAACACAAAGATAACACTTCTTCTGATGAAGACAAGCATTCTGATACTGATAAGCTGAATACAGTTGAATTTCAAAAACTTATAGATCTACTGCAATGTGGAATAAACTCTTCTCCAGGTTTTTACCACGGTCCAGCTCCAAGTAAAGAGACTACTCTGAATTCCCCTTCCTTTGGTGGAAAAGAGGGTAACATGAACCTGGAGAGTGTGGTTTGGCCTGAACTTCCTGACTGTGTGCTGGAGAGAACGTTCTCAGAGTGCACTGACCCATGCAAGGATTACTTGAACTCTTCAAGTCCATCAAAAGAGAGAGCAAACCCAACTGAGCAGTCTAATCAGGTGTCTGCTGAGAAGAGCACACAGGATGAGGTTGAGCAGGAGGACAATGTGTTGTCAGAAGATAAATGCAGATTGAGCCCAAATGTCCAAGAAACTCTGTGCTCAAAGGTTGCCGTAGACTCAGAGAGCAGTCTGGAAAGACGAAGAGGGCTTAGCCGAAGAGTGGGGAAATCTTGTAAACTGGCTCTTACCTTCACCAATCAAAGCTCTTCATCACCTTGCTCACAATCTCCAGTTGTTTCACATCTGCACCCTGATCTTACACCTACAGCACAAACACCTTCATTGCCTGTGGAGTCATGTTTCAGTGCCTCAACCCAGACACAACCTCAGGACTTTGCCTTGCTTTGGCGAATTGACCAGAAGAAATGTTCTGAATTAGACTCAGACTTATCTAGTTGCGGTGTGTTTCTTTTGGAGGGAAACTCTTCGCGTTTCAAGCCAAAAACAAGTGAACAGGAGTCTGCCTGCCAGCAGGGAGTGCCGTACCGTGTTTTCCATGAGAAGGGTTCTCAGGTAGAAGAGAATGACTTTAGAGAATCTAACTCTAAAAAGCAAAACCTTGAGATTCTGAGCCGCCATTTCAGACGTGTCTCCATTGATATTCTGGAGGACCTTTATGAGAAGTGCCATCAAGATATCGAGTGGACAACCAACTTGTTACTAGATTCCGGAGAACGACTGTATAAAGAAGATGATGAGGGAGATGATGATTTGGTTCCTGAGGAAGAGTCATGTAAATCATCTATAGAACCATCAGAAACTGTGATGGGCTCAGAAAGTGTCCAGGCTAGACCTGTATTGTCTGATGACTCCAGCAACAGTTCAGGAAGTAGCATCAATCTCAAGTCCCAAGAAACTAACCTTAGTGAAGTGAGCCAAGCTGATGATGATTGGACTCCAGGTCAGAGTTCACAAAGTGAAGCTGAAGTATCTGATGAGGCAAGCATGACAAAGGAGAAATGTGAGCCCATAACTTCCTTTGGAACATTAAAACAGCCGATAGGAGGCACTGAAGTACAACTGGAGGATACGGCAGCTAATGAGCAACAGGCAGACAACACAGGTCAGCAAGGTCCAGAGCAGGAAGAGGCATTAGTGACAGAAGGTGAGAAAGTTCAATGCCTGGAGGAAGCATTGAAGGAATGGAGTGAAGAGGAGGCAGGAGAGAAGGAAAAGGAAGATGAGGAGACAAGAGAAGAGATGAATGCCATAACACAGTCACTGCTGTGTCAGATTGACGAAATGGAGCGCAAAGAGGAGGAAGAGAGGAAGGAACGAGAAAGGGAAAGAAAGAGAACTGCACAGGGGGGGAGGGAGCCAAGTTCAATGGATATTCAAACCTTGGAGCTGAAACTTCCAACTGAACTTGCATTGCAGCTCACTGAGCTTTTTGGACCTGTTGGGGTCAGTCCAGGTAATAAAACATCTAATTGATATGTCAAATAAATTATTCAGTTATTAATTTAGTGAATCGAGTAAGTCGTTCCAGTGACATCAAGTGGTGACCCAAAACAATACCAAACCCGTAACGCATATTCAATGTAGCGTGGGTCTATATTTTCAAACCTTGAGTAGTTTTGTTCATGGTTTTTACATGATGGAATTTCCCTAATTTGGCTACCTTCTACCAAGTGACGGATAAATTTGCTACAAAATACTGTAAAATTTGATTGGACTTACAGTCTTGAATAACAACAACAACAGATATTTGGAAGTGTTTTTTCTCCTTTTAAAAAGTTGATGCCTGTTTATTTTGTTATCGTAACTGTGATTATGTGGTTGGTTTAATTTTCATGAAGCATTGTTTTTTACTTGCTGTCTGCAATCCTGTTTGAACAGAACTGAGAACCACTGCACCACTATTGTGTTCCGTGAAGGCTAAAGCCCATTAAAAAGTAATAGTTCAGCTTAAAAGTAGTGTAACAGATAAAAAGAAACTGATTCTAGTTTTGTTTTAATACAGTAATGTGAAAAGCTCTTACTTGGAAATGAGTAACCACATCAATCTTCATTTACACTCATAAAATAGTTTTAAAATCTCTTTGAACTCCATATGGTTGCAGGTGCGTTTTCATCAGATGACTGTGCAGTGCAGATAGACCTGAATTTGGCCAAACTGCTGCACCAGAAATGGAAGGAGACTATCCAAGTGAGTTCAGACTTTTTTTCCCCTATGTTTACAGTGTTTAGATATTAACCTACAAAAAACAACATGGGTTGTTTAATGTGACTGATTCTGAATTTATGTAAAACTTACCTAGTGTCTATTGTCTTTTGCAGGAGAAGCACAGACAGGCAGCTCTGTCCTATCAGCTAATGCAAGAGAGTGAGACAGCTTATCCTCTCAATACACACAAACACAAATTGATTACAGATGTACACCATATACTTCATAATCACTAATCACACACTCATTATTCTCTACCTCATACTGACAGTGTCATTTGCACATTTGCACACAACACTTTCTGTGTCTTGATATCTTATCTTATTTTTTATATTTATTTTATTTTTTTGTGATTGGCTGCTTCATGTCAACCATGTTCAACCTGTTTGCACATTCCTCTCTGTACAGTCATGCTTATCTTAATATTTAATTCTACAGCATACTGTCATGCACATTCTTTTATACCTTATATTTTATATTTTATTCTTTATATTATTTTTTATTCAGTTTATTTTATGTATACTTCCCTTGTGTTGTATTTTTCAATATTTGCACTGTCCATGGAGCGGACCCGACTCACATTTCACTGCTGGTTATACAATCTCTGTATAGTCGTGTATGTGACAAATAAAACTTGAAACTTGATATACTAACCAGTAGTGATACAATAAAGCATTAAGAGAGAAATCACCTCTTCTTGGGTGGCTATGTTGGGCAGTCAGACCCAGAGTGAAATCTTAATGGTCCACTATTTTGCTCCATCTGTCTCAAACATCAGTATTTCACTTTCAGTGAGGTGCCTGTTCTTTCTTTCTTTCTTTCTTTCTTTCTTTCTTTCTTTCTTTCTTTCTTTCTTTCTTTCCATTTTATATTAGGTGGCATTAACTACTGTGTACTTACATCAAAAAATAAGTACAATGTACTTATGTGTTCATATTGCAAAACACTTTTGCTGCTATTGAGGTGAGATACGAGTAAGGTTAGGGACAGGTTTGGTGGTATGAGTGTAATTATAATGTTATTATGTTGCAATGTTATTACATGCAAGTACTTTTAAAATTATAAGTACAGTGTATAAACATGTATGTACACTAAGTATACTGTATCAAAGGATTAATTAAAATGTAAGTACATAGTAGTTAATATATAAAGTGGGACCCTTTCTTTCTACATATACAAAATGAAGTCACCCTAAATCCTTTATTAGCTGTTTTTTTATTTTAATGTAAAACTATTTTATTTTTTTATATTTATATGCCTTTTTATTGTTATCTACTAATAAACATCTACTAATCAAAATTGCAAAGACAAAATTCATATAATATATAAAACAATTATATGTGGGAGAGGGGTGCACAGAGGTGCTTGATGGAAGTGACTGTTCATGGCACCCTGGGGCCACTGTAGTGTGCAAAATTGGGGATATAACTATTTACGCATTTCTTAATGAAAATTAGTTAAAAGTTAAAGTGCAATTTTTCTTCAACTGATTGTCAAATGATTTTTACATTTTTATATGCTTTGTTGGAAACCTCTGAGGTGGAAAAGGCCAAAAGAAGAGAATACAGACAGACATTTTTAAAAAACTACGTTGTTTTTTTTTCTAAAATGTATGTTAATGATACTTTATCTAACATATGTAATAGTTCTCACAACGAAAAAAAGGGATGGATTTGTGTCTCTAATGCTTTTAAAAATGTCATGAGACACCAAAGTACCCAATTTGTGAAAACTGCTCTATACTGGAAATAATTTTTCTCTGTTTCTGCTCTTTGCTCCTCATCTCTCTTTGTGTCTCCATGGTAACGAAGGTCCTGTCCACTGGGGTGAATCGCAGGGAAGCAAAACCAGATTGAGGGACCAATTAGGTTCGCGTGAAGAAATTCCTTTTATGGATCACTGGAGTGCATCCTGTGCTCCTGTCTCACTGAGGGACATCATGATCGAAGAGCAGGTGATGCAAGACAGCATGGAGAAGGTAATAGTCACACATAGAAGAAAAAAAAAATCACTGCCTTGAACTTTGAAAGAAAGTAGTGAAAATTTGCTATGTTTGGGTTTTAGTCCAGGTCAAGTCGGAGGGACCTGGATAAGAAAGATAGTGCAGCCAAGCTGAAGGAGAACCAGCTGTTTTCCATGTTCCCCACCATAGACCGACATTTTCTCAGGGACATCTTCAGAGATCACAAGTGAGAATATGATACATAGTGGTAGACACATATCAGAATCAGCTTTATTCGCCATGTGTCTGCAAACACACGAGGAATTTGTTGTGGTTTTTAAGAAGCTCTTTTTAAGAAGTGCTTTTTAAGAAGCTCTTGGTACATACATGCATTTACATTTACATTTACATTTAATCATTTAGCAGACGCTTTTATCCAAAGCAACGTACAAATGAGGAGAACAATAGAAGCAATCCGACCATCGAGAGAGCAACAGTATGCATTCATGCATACATACATATATATATATATATATATATATGTAGTTCTTCACACACGGTTCGGCAAGCGCTAGGACCGCGGTTCAACTTAAATCTGACAACGCATCTGCAATATGGTTTGTTATAAATAACACGTAAAAAACAAAAACAAAACAGGGTTCGGCTAATGTATGCTTCTGTTGATGGAAGCGCATTCTGGCTTCCCAGTACATTACAACAACAGCGAAAAAAAAAAAAAAAAAAAAGTGTACAAACCATTCACTCTTGAGTGCCGTATGCTGGAATATGAGCATTTATTCCGTCATCACCCGGGTGCTGATAGCGTGTGCGCACAGGTGAGACCTGAAGAGCACACGTTGATATCTGTGTTTAAACTAAACCCATGGATGCTTTGCCAGTTTAAACATTTAAGAGCCAGAGGACGCGAGCTCGCACGCACAGTGAGAAGATTTGTGCGTGCGCTCATCAGCGCGCAAACCCGCGCCTCAGAACGCACGCAAATATTAAGCTCTCTCTGAAATATAATATAAAATATATAAACAAAGTTGAACAATTCAACAACAACAACCCAAGAAGCATGTGGCAGGGCATCAACAACATCACAGGTTTTAAAGGGAATAAACCAGCTACTGTGAACATTGCGGCCTCTCTACCGGATGAGCTGAATACCTTTTATGCTCGTTTCGAGGCTCATAACACCGCCCACACAGAGTGCGCTCCCACGGCTGCTGCAGAAGAGGTGAGTCCACTCTCCCTTTCTGTCGCGGATGTAACTCGATCCTTCAAACGGGTGAACATCCGCAAAGCTGTGGGCCCGGATGGCATCCCAGGCCGTGTGCTCAAAGCATGCGCTTACCAACTAGCCGGGGTTTTTACAGACATCTTCAATCTGTCCCTCTTTCTGTCTGTGGTTCCCTCATGCTTCAAAAAATCCACCATTGTGCCCATACCTAAGAAAAATAAAATCACATGCTTGAATGACTGGAGGCCTGTTGCGCTGACACCCATCTTCAGAAAGTGTTTTGAGAAGCTCATCAGAGACCACATCTGCTCTGTGCTGCCTGCCTCACTGGACCCACTACAATTTGCATACCGCAGAAACCGTTCCACAGACGACGCTATTGCCTTCACCCTGCACACTGCTCTCTCCCACCTGGAAAATAAGAACACCTATGTAAGGATGCTGTTCGTGGATTATAGTTCAGCATTTAACACCATAGTGCCTGCCACACTGGTTGAGAAGCTCCAGACTCTGGGACTGAACAGATCTCTGTGCAGCTGGATCCTGGACTTCCTGACAGGCAGAAGTCAGGTGTTCAGAATGGGCAACAACACCTCATCTCCCCTGATCCTCAACACTGGTGCCCCGCAGGGCTGCGTCCTCAGCCCACTCCTGTACTCCCTGTACACACACGCCTGTACAGCTACACACAGCTCCAACGTCATTGTCAAATTTGCCGATGACACAACGGTGATAGGCCTGATCACCGACAATGATGAGACGGCCTACAGAGAGGAGGTGAGTACCCTGACTAAATGGTGCCAGGAGAACCACCTCTCACTCAACATCGACAAGACCAAGGAGCTGGTGGTGGATTTCAGGAGACAGAGCAGAGAACACACACCCATCTCCATCGACAAGACACCTGTGGAGCGGGTAAACAGCTTTAAGTTCCTCGGCGTTCACATCACCGAGGATCTCACATGGTCTGCTCACACAGACGCAGTGCTGAAGAAGGCACATCAGCGCCTCTTCTTCCTGAGACGGCTGAGGAAGTTTGGAATGAGCCCCAGCATCCTCAGATCCTTCTACACCTGCACTGTGGAGAGCATCCTGACCGGCTGCATCACCGCCTGGTTTGGAAACAGCACCGCTGGCAACCGCAAAGCTCTGCAAAGGGTCGCGCGAACTGCCCGCCACATTGTTGGAGGTGAGCTTCCCTCCCTCCAGGACATCTACACCAGGCGGTGTATAAGGAAAGCCAGGAGGATCATCAAGGACTCCAGCCATCCATCCCACAGACTGCTCTCTCTGCTGCCCTCAGGGAGACGTCTCCGCAGCATCCGATCCCGCACTAGCCGACTGAGGGACAGCTTTTTCCCTCAGGCTATCAGGCTAATGAACAGTCAGAACTAATTCACCCTACATCAAACTCCCACTCACACAACATGCCATGCACTGCACTTTACCACCGTTCTACTGGACTACACGCACACACTGCAATAATACAACCTATCTGCTATCACATGATACCATACAATGCACAGCCACGACATTGCATATGTATAATCTGTTGCACCTTAGCACAACTATCTATTGCACAAATAATCTGTTGTAAATGTATAATCTGTGGCACCTTCACATATTACTATGTATAGATGTGTACATAATGTAGAATGTGTACATACGGTGTATTGGTAACTAAGTATGTCTTTATAAGTACACTGTGTGTATTGAGTATGTGTATGTGTATTTTGCACATTGTCTTCTGTACAGTCTGTAAATATGTACTGTCTATATGTAAATTTTTTTTTTTTTTTTTGCACTGTCTGGAGCACGCTCTCAAGAATTTCACTCACCAAGGCACTTGTGCTGTGGTGATGTGACAATAAAAGTGATTTGATTTGATTTGATTTGAAATATTGTGTTTAAATGGACAAATTCACACAAAAATTGTCAAAATGCCCATCTTGGTAAGTATCCTATAGCAGACACAGCCTGCTGAACATACAGTATCAGTGCATTCTCTTAAAGTGACAGCACTTTTTTAATATTAATCAAACAGCAACAACAAAGAAATCACTCACTGCTCTTGATTGAATAACTTTTTTAACTTTAATAAAGATCAATCTTTAATTTATACAGTTGAATATTCAATGCTGTTTTACATTTGATTACTTTATTACATTTCTGTTGGCTACCTAAAAACTAATGCTAGACCTACCTAAATAAAACTGAAAATCACTGTTTATTTGTATTTATCTGTGCTGTTGCTTGTAGTTAGATAGATTATTCTTATTTTCTTTCTTTTTATTTGACAGTATAGTTTTTCCCTAAACATACCGAACCGTACCGAAACCGTGACTCTAAAACCGTGATACAAACCGAACGGTGAAAAAGTTGAACCGTTCCACCCCTAATATATATACAGTATATATATATATAATATGTAGAATTGCTGGATAAAGGTGCTTTTGTTGTGATAGTGTTATTTTCTCCTCCTTTCCTCCTCTAATGTTGATTTCTTGGTTAAGCCTTTTTTAATTTTAATTTTTTAAAATATGCCCTGAAGAATTGTGCAATTGTAGACAGTAAAGAATTAAGAAATCAGAAATAACCTTAAAGGAAATGTCTCTTGACCATCTACTTGTTTGTTCAGCTACTCTCTGGAGCAGACCGAACAGTTTTTGCATACTCTACTTGATGACGGGCCAGTCAAAAACGTAGTAGCACCTGAACCTGCCCCTCAACGTATTGGTGCGCACAGAACTTCGAGCAAAGAGCGGGTGAGATTGTTGTAACCATATAGCATACTGAAATGAAACAAAAACCCTGTGTTGACACTTTTTTGTCTCACTCACTCAGAGATGGAAACCGAGAGATGGGGAGGTGGAAGCAGCTCAATTCCAGGATTCAGAGGATCCAGAATATGAGGACTTCCGCACAGAGGCAACACTGCAGAGACGTCAGCAGATAGAGTGTTTTAACAAGGCAGCTGAAGCTCATCATCAAGGACGAAAGGATGTGGCTAGTTTCTACGCACAACAGGTTCAAGAGATGAATATTATAATGTGTGCTGAAAAACAAAAGTTTTGAGACAAACACAAAATTTTAAACGTTTTTAACAGTGTCTTAAGGTATGAATCGTCTGGTGACAAACTATGTGTCTGTCCACACTGAACTGCTGCGCTGCAAGACAACATTTTTGATGCTTAACAGTAGGGCTGAACGATTAATTGCATTTGCGATAATATCGCGATATGAGAAAACGCGATTCTTCAACCGCAGAGGCTGCGATTACACTGTCACGTGATACGCGAGAGTGGGAATAAAGCGGTGTGCTCGACTTGAAGATCGATCGTATGACATCAAAGTACGGCGAGATAAAGCATAAGGAGACGTCTGCTCTCTTATAGCTCTCACAGTACTTTGATGACACACACAGCGATCGGTCTATCAGTGCTGCTTCAAGTCAAACACATCTAAGCAGTCTTCAGAGGAAGCATCAAGTTGGCATCGCTATGTTGCCAAGTCCGCAGTTTGCCGCGGGTTATTTTCGTGTCCGCGGGTTTTACATAACATGCAGAATTGACGCGCTACATGTAAACGATATTCTTTGTTGTATTTTCCTGTCAAAATAACGGAGTTCCTTTGGAATTCTTCAGCTTTTAAGAACTACCGGGTTCTCCGCTAGTGGGCGGAGCTAATGCGTAAACGGCAATCTCATTGGCCGGCGCTCACCTATCATCGTCCCTGTTTTGATTTCAGCGAATCAGTTCGAGCGAACGCAGACAACCTGATTAATATTCATGAACCCAGCAGCTCAATAATCCTTAGTGCGTTTTATACTGTTATTAGTAATAGAATTCGTAGTAGTTTTGTTATCTTATCAGTATTATTTGTAGTTTTCTTTTTCCTTTTTTTATAGAAACACTAAATGACAAACAATATCTTAAGCACCACCACCAATCCTAAGTTCAGTCAACATGACAAATACATTCATACATGGTTATTCTAATTACTAAAGTTATATCATCATATACTGCTCAAATTTAATGCTAAATTATCATAATATCATATTATAATGTTTTGACTGACTGATGCTAAGTGAGATATTGCTAAGTGATAAAAACTGCCATTTTACAAACATAAGCTTTATATAGATATAATTATATATAATTGAAAATCATTCAATTGATTATTGTAAATATTATCAACCCTCTATGGACACCTTGGCAATATAATCTCCATTGGCTTGTCATTTTTTTTAGTTTACTCACCAGGCCAATATTAATTATATGATATACTATAAAAAATGACAAGCCAATGCAGATTCTATTGCCAAGGTGTCTATAGAGGGTTGATAATATTTACAATAATCAATTGAATTTTATAGGTGTCTCTCACATTGTCCCACAGAAACATTAAAATAGTGTAGATTAGTGTGCAATGTTTTATAATAATAATAATAATAATAATAATGTATTCTATTTAGTGTCCATTTCATTCAGTTAACATTTAATATTGGGGACATCCAAGTTATTTGACATATTTGAACATTTAAAAAAAAAAAAGTAACAATAGTTACTTTCCCTGGTAATTAGTTTCTTTTATAATGATGTAACTCAGTTACTATTTGTGAGAAGTAACTAGTAATATAACTAATTACTTTTTTAAAGTAACGTGCCCAACACTGCATACTATACAATGATTTATTGCTTGTCTTTGTTGAATAATACAGAATATAAAGAGCTTTAAAAAAAAAAAAAATCGCATATTAAATCGCAATCGCAATATTGGTAAAAATAATCGCAATTAGATTATTTTCCAAAATCGTTCAGCCCTACTTAACAGATGGGTGGGTCTACCCAGTACAAACTCACAGAAATAGTGCGAAACAATGCCAGCCACTTTTTCAGCAGCCTTGCTTCCAGAAGCATTTTCGCTTTCATTTTTCTTATAGGAATTTTTGTTAAAGTCTTTGTTTAACAGTTATAAGCTATGAATGAAACCAATCAACTAGCAAAATTATACCAAAAGACAAAGGTACAAGAATATGTTCCTTAACAGCTTTAATGAGGGAAAAAACTACAGTCCCATAAAGCATTGTGAATGACAGTGAAATTAAAAACAATGGCAAAATATAAAAGTATTGACTAAAAGATGCTGGATGCTATATATCGTGATTCTCTGATTTCTTTGCAGAACCATGGGTAATTGTATATTTTTCACCAAGAAGCAATCAGCTCACATTATTTCTTTAAATAACTTATTTTAATAATCATATTTACTAGTGGACTGTTAACCATGATTATTTAAAGAAATAATGTGGGCTGATGGCATAAAAAATAGCCTCATAGATCACAGTAGGTCTATCTTTAAAGTTATAGTTAAAAATCAGTTCATCTATAAAGAAAATGAATGGTATTTTTACTTCCGTAACCTGACTGTTGCATTCTATAGAAATCAAAATGTTTGCAAGTTCACAACCAGGAATTGCTAATTTATAAACTGGAGAATTACTGATTTCTCCTGATTTCTAGTTATCTTTGGGCCATTCTAGGGATTTTCAGAGTTTCTACTGAATGAACTACTCATTCCATGAAGCAGTTTAAATAATGTAGAAAAATAAAGAGTTTTTTTGTATCACATCTTATTTGAACTTTCAGGACACTTACTGTTAAGCTTTTTTCCCTATGTCTGTGAGCTTTTTAAACAAATGCATGCAGAATGCAGTGCTGTTCTTTGATTAGAACTCTTACTTAAAAAGTTTCCATGTCCAATTTTGTGTACATGCTTAGGGTCACATGCATGGGGATAAGATGCGTGAAGCGAATCACAGAGCAGCCATGCAGATATTCCAGAGCGTGAATGCTTCACTCCTGCCTCAAAATATTCTAGATCTCCATGGACTGCATGTGGATGAGGCCCTTCATCATCTTAGTCAGGTTCTCACAGACAAGAATTTAGGTAAGTGAACTACAAACATACATGTATAAAAAAATAAGTTTTTCTATTGTATACAGCAGATGGATTGTACAGGTTTTTTTGTGTTGGATATTTATTTTTTTATTTCATAGTCTGGCGTTGTCTTGAATGGATGTTTTTTTTTGTTTTTTTGGGGGGGGTAGAATTCAGTCAGGGTTTGTGCCAGTCTCAGCTGTCAATCATCACAGGAAGAGGCAATCGCAGCCAAGGGGGAGTGGCACGCCTCAGGCCTGCTGTACTAGACTACCTCAGAAATCATCACTACAGGTATTGAATTTGTGATTGGTTGACAGCCAATTTCAAATATTAAATGGAACGATAAAATAACGTTGCAGGTAGGTTTCTTGAAGCATCTTGGAGACGTTGCCACAGTTCTTCTGGATTTAGTCCGTCTCAGTTTGTTCTGTTTTTTCATGTCAATCGAGACAGACTGGATGATGATGAGATCAGATCTCTGTGTGGAGCACTGGCTGTTGTCAGACAAAAATCTCACTTGATTATTACAATTAATGACAAAATCAATGTTTGGAAATGTAAACTGATATTTCCTACTGACACACTACAGCAAAAGATTGAAATAACTGACTTAAAACCATTTTTTAGCTGGTGAAAATACTAGTGTTCTAATTATTTTGGTCACCACTGTATACAAATTTGAAATTATATATATATATATATATATATATATATATATATATATATATATATATATAGTGCCCTCCACTAATATTGGCACCCTTGATAAATATGAGCAAAGGCGTCTGTGAAAATAAATCTGCATTGTTTATCCTTTTGATCTTTCACTCAAAACATTCACAAAATTCCAACCTATCATTGAAGTAAAACAATTGAAAGTGGGGAGAAAATCTCATGATGAAATAAATGTTTTTCTCCAATGAATGTTGGCCACAATTATTGGCACCCCTAGAAATTCTTATGAGTAAAATATCTCTGAAGTATATTCCCATTCATATTTACATTTTTTAGCACACCAGGGTGACTAGGAGCATGAAATTGTCCAGCCATGACTTTCTGTTCCACAGGATTATAAATATGAGGAACACAAAGGCCAAATTCCCTTAATCATCCATCACAATGAGAAAAAACAAAAAATATATTTCTGATGTGAAGAACAAGATTGTTGAGCATCACAAAATAGAAAGTGGCTGTAAGAAAAGAGTTAAAACATTGAAAATCCCCATTTCCACCATCAGGGTAATAATTAAGAGGTTCCAATCAACTTAAGATGTTAAAAATCTGCCTGAAAGAGGACGTGTGTCTATATCGTCCTAATGCACGGTGAGGAGGAGAGTTTGAGTGGCCAAAGACTCTCCAAGGATCACAGCTGGAGAATTGCAGAGATTAGTTGAGTCTTGGGGTCAGAAACCTAAAAAAAAAAAAAATCAAACATCCCCTATATCACCACATGTTGTTCGGGAGGGTTTCAAGAAAAATTCTCCTCACTCATCCAAAAACAAACTCCAGCAAATTCAGTTGTCAGACACGACTGGAACTTCAAATGGCACTGGCTTCTATTGTCAGATGAAACTGAAAAAAGAGCTTTTTGGCAGCAAACCCACCAGATGAGTTTAGTACAAACAGGGATAAAAAAGTACCCCATGACCACGATTAAATATACTGCTGGATCTTTAATGTTGTGGGCCTATATTTCTGCTGGAGGTCCTGAACATCTTGTTCAGATGCATGGCATCATGGATTCTATCAAATACCAACAGATAAAAAATCAAAATCTGACTGCCTCTGTTAGAAATCTTATAATGGGCCATGTTTTGATCTTCCACCAGGACAACAATCCAAAACAAACATCAAAATAAACACAAAAATGGGTCACTGAGCACAAAATGAATCTTTTACCATTGCTGTCTCTGTCCTCTGACCTGAACCCTACAGAAAATGAGTGAGGTGAACTGAAGAGAAGAAGCACCGTCATGGAGCTTGGAATCTGAAGGATCTGGAGAGATTCTGTATGAAGAAATGGTCTCTGATCTCTTATCAGGTGTTCTCCAAACTCTTCAGGCATTATAGGAGAAAACTCAGAGCTGTTACCCTGGGAAAAGGACGTTGCAATAATTGGGTGCCAATAATTGTGGCCAACATGAAATAGTGAAAGCATTTATTTCATCATGAGATTTTCTCCCCACTTTCAATTGTTTTACTTCAATGATAGGTTGGAATTTTGTGAATTTTTTGAATGAAAGATAAAACGGATAAACAATGCAGATTAATTTTCACAGCCGCCTTTGGTCATATTTACCAAGGGTGCCAATATTAGTGGAGGGCACTGTGTGTATATATATATATATATATATATATATATATTTTTTTTTTTTTTATCTTGCATAACCAGTTGTCATTATGTGTACATTTTGTAATTTCTTTCCTATCGTTTCTTTTTGTCTTTCTCACAGTTTTACTGAGCCTAAGACTGGATTGGTGCTGGTCACACTTCATAATGAGCTGCTACAGTGAAGCATTTACTTTTAGATTTCTCTCTTTCCACTGCCTTAATCCAAAGTGTCTTCTCTGCAGACAAATAGTGCCAGTAATTATACTGTGCTTTTGTCTTTTAACTACATACACTATTTTCATGTCTTTCTGTAATTGTGCAAGAGTTAATCCAAGTCATAAAAAAATCAAGGTACTACATATTTACACAGTGTTTTATATTGCATTGACCTGTACATATATATTTTTCTTTATTGAATGCTTATTGATGCTTCCTTATCCCACTAACTGATCCCACTTCCTAATCGTAATCACTACAATTATACGTAATTAGTTTTTTTGGGGGGGGCCTTTTGTAACAATATATATATATATATATACATATACATATACACATACACATATACATATACATATACATATACATATACACATACACATATACACATACACATACATATATATATATATATATATATATATATATATAACGGTCACACATTTTTCATAACCAGACCATATAGGAGAAAAGGTGGGTTGTTATTCAGGTACTTGTTTGATATGATGTTTGATATTTTATTTTTATTGTACATTGTTTTGATCCATACTTTTGGTTTATAAGTGTAACGTCAGTTTTACAAGACCTAGGATGCTGTGTATGGAAATGGGAATGGGGATGTCAGGATGGCTTATTCTCTTCAGTGTTGGTGTATATATAGAAATATGTTAATAGAGTTTCTGGAAATATAAATGCTGATCCTCAATCAGCTTTGCATTTTAGTTTGTTTGTGAGCAGCTTAGACAGATCCTAGATCAGAATTGAACATTTTATGTTGCTACGCTGTGCTAGTATATGATTTTTAGCTCAGCTTTGGTTTTTATATTTCCAGTTGAAAATGTTGATACCACACATATTTTATAGACATCTTAATGCTGCTATGCAAATCACAATTCTTATTGTGTAAGAATTTGTTCTGAAAAAATATTTTTGTGAAATTGTATATTTTGAACCTCGAAAGATTTTATATGTAAAATAGTTGTTATGGTTGGACCAGAAATTATGGTTGGAAAAACTGAAGAGAAGAATAAAGTCTTAATATTTACAAGCTTTGATTCTTTCGGTGAAATTAAAATGTTATGTAATTAGCACAGCTCTAGGGCTTAGCGTAACGTGCTTGGAGCTCAAAATCACAGCCGAACATTTTCTGCATCCTTGTCTCTTTCTCTACATTTCCCCTTTAATCAGTAGAAACCGTTGGTGGGGGAAAATATAACTCAGCATGTTGAACGCTCAGTAGCTGACGTTTGTTTCAATAAGTAAAGGTCAGATTCCTCCATGATGAAAGTGGCAGCTGTTGAAGTGAGTGCAGTGCACTTCCTCTCCATCAGAGGGCGACACTGTTGACTCACCGAATTACCTCGTGTCCTCTGAAATTGAATATAAGGCTTTATTAAACAAACAACTTGTTTGCTGTATTGATTAGAAATGTTTAATGCCCTTCACAATTGTCATTGAAAATCTGAATAGTTTGAATTGCTACCTTTTGTTTGTTTTTCAGTGGTAAACACAAATTCGAAGTCCAAGCCAAAACTATCATGCTTGAATTACATGCCCTTTTAAAACCTAAACAAGCGCTCTGATATTGTGGTAATTATTCTTTTTCACTTAAACTTCATGTTTTTTTGGGATCTGAGATAAAGTTTAAATACCATACTGTCTTACAGACTCTCTTAAATGTGTCTACTTGGTGATAAAATAATTTAAACTGGAAATAAGGATTAATTTCAAAACTACTAAAATGACTTATATGCAGACAGCACTGTGGTCCCAGGGACCCCAAATAAGAAAAAACAGTAAATCTCATCAGGACAAGAGAGTTGATGTAGGGCTTGATCTTGTTCTTGTTTCTATCTTTGTTTCTTTGCTGCATTACCTGCATTAGTTTCATGTACGAGTTCTTGACTGCAGAAGAAGCAAGACTCGACACCGTAGTTGTGCTGAGAACGTCACAGCGGAAGCTTAGAAGAGATTTGATGTACGATTTTACAGAGAAAAGAGCCCAGCCTCGCATTTCACTTCCCTCTACTAGAGGATGCAACATATGCTCTGTCTATGAAGGCTTATATTTTCTCTCTGTGATTAAGAGTATTTAAATTTCCTGAGTTTAATAGTATGCAGCTTTTGACTGAGTTCTGATTCTTAATGCTTAATTAAATTACATAAAATAACATGCTAAATTGAGCTTTATATGAACTTGTGAATCTCACAGTTGAAGAGTTCAAAGAGGTGAGTTGCTTTCTTCTTTCTAATACTTGTATTAACTATATTATGCTTTAGTTTAAAACTGTGAATCCGTTTTTATAAATGTATTTTCTATCTATAAACTTATTTCATCTGCATAAATTGATCAACAATCCAAACCTTATATTTATAGTGTTCATTATTTGTAAGGTTCGTAACCAGTTTAAATTTAAATGAATTATTTTTAAACATTAATTGAAATTGAGATTTTTGAAATATGACATTTTTTTATGTTTTTAACAAATGAAAATCATTTCTTGTTCCCTGGTTTAATATAACGTGGTTAACAAGGGCTTCATTAAATAAATTGTTTGATACTTTTTAACACATCAATTGTTTTTATTTACTAATAATTTTTTTATGAACAAAAATCTAAGTAAGTATTTTTATTATACCTTACAATGCTTAAAGTCTGACAACAGTGTGTCTGCTCCATCACCGAACGTATTGTGATCCTCTAAATTTAGATTATTTTTCCAATACTCGTCGTATTTCTTTCAAGAAGCACACAAGACTTTAAGAATCCTGATGTGTTTCAGCTGTTGATGAAGATATAATTACTGGAGTCATTTTAAAATACGGTATTTTCTATATTGGCTCAGAAATGTATCTAAACCGTAGAGACTAATAAATACTTGCCAGATTATTCTTATTCTTAAGAGTAATCTGTCTGATAATGTCAAAAAGTGTTTTCAGACAGAATATATTACAACCATTTGGCCTTTTGTGGTATTAACTGGAGCAGCTGTTTGAATCTTCAGTACTTTCCTCTCATGACAGCCATGTAGGCCTAGGAAGTGTAAGCCGTTGCCATTTCGAGAATCATCTATAAGGTTGTTATGTCAAAAACATCCTTACCAGCACTGGCCCATAGATTTATTAAATAAGCAAACAAATATGCTGTGGTATTTGTGTTAAACGGCATTTTTTAGAACACTCATAACCAAAAATTCTTAAATTCGACTTTAGCCGATAGCAGGGCCGTTGTCAACGGGAAGCATTGTCCCAGGCCTCATAATGAGAGAGGTCTACTGTGCTCTGTAGTATAGCGGGACTTACTATATTTCACATCTATGAAAAATGAGGAGAAAGTGAAAAACAGAGTGATTGTCTATTGCATGATGTTGTAGTATTTATTTTTTAAAGGTATATTTAGCACAAAAATGAGAATGAGAAAATGACAGAATTCTCACATCGTTTCAATTTTGTATGGCTTTCTTTATTCTTTGGAACAGAAAGGAATGCATTGTTAAGAACATTGCAGTCGAAACAACATCTGACCCTATAGACTGTCACTGTATGGACCAAAAAATAAACAAATAGAATGAGACACATTTCAAAATAGTTTATTTTGTGTTCCACATAAAGAAAGAGAATAATACAGGTTTGGAATGACACTGAGTAAAATTATAATTTATTTAAATATAAGACACATTAGATTACATATAAAAAATCTCATTGTATGAAAACATTTCTTGGTGTTTTGTGATACATGCATAATAGTAATTTTACTTCTTTATTCTTTCAATTAAGCAGGAGTCAGAGAGAGTACAACGGTCAAACGAAAGACTCGGCTGGGTGACTTCTCACTTCTGGATTTCTGTCTTAAATATCTCTAATGGTACATAATGAGTTCCTAAACCTTCACTGGAATACAGAGCCGAGGAGTAAATCACCACATCACAAGACGAAGAGCGTGAAAACTTCAGAATGCTGTTTAAAGTGCAGGGTTTTTACTCTTAGACCTCATAGTTCTGCAGACTTGAAATTACAACTATGACTTCATCATCTGTTGGACACCGCTGATATATTTTTTAGAAGCATTAGACTGTACTTTACAATAACTACAACACCGGAGACAGAAGGATGAATGGGTTGACAGAGACCTCAGTGAAATGCGTACTGATCGGGGACTGTGCAGTGGGTAAAACTGCACTTCTTGTACGATTCACTTCTGAAACTTTCCCAGACAGCTACAGACCGACGGTCTATGAAAACACTGGCGTTGATGTTTTCATGGATGGAATCCAGATCAGCTTGGGACTGTGGGATACAGCAGGACATGATACATTCCGCCAAATCCGGCCCATGTCCTATCAGCAGGCCGATGTGATTTTGCTATGTTATTCGGTGGCAAATCCAAATTCGTTAAATAATTTGCGGCATAAATGGATCGCTGAAGTGAGGGAATTTCTTCCAAAAGTACCTGTGCTGGTTGTTGCCACACAGACAGACCATCGTGAGATGGGCCCGTATCGTACTACCTGCACCACGTCCTCTGAGGGCAAACAGGTGGCACAGGAGATCCGTGCCAAGGGATATCTGGAATGCTCGGCTCTCTGCAATCGTGGTGTGCAACAGGTTTTTGAGTGTGCCGTTCGGACGGCTGTTACTCGGGCACGAAGACGGACAAGACGGAGACTGATGGACCTTAACCCCTGTAAAATCTCCTGATGATTTTAATAGAGGGATGTTGTTTAATTCTCATCACTAAGACAAAATTGTTTCTCACACACAAAACCAAGTATTTGAAGCCTCAACAAAGATTTCTTAACACTGATGTCTTAATACGGTTTACTTAAAAGACTTGTTTGACTGTTAGACTGTCTTCTAGTCAGGTTCTGAAATCTGGCCATACATTAGACACATTACAGACATTGAACAGGTATTTATTCGGTCCCACTTTATCCCCTTAGCATTCCTGGAAAATTTAACTAAGCACAAAATATACCACGAGTGACATTGGAACTCTAACAGGTTATATTAGGTTATATTAGCTGGGCTTAACTACTATGTACTTACATGTAAATTAATAATTTGATACAATGCACTTATTGTGTACATGCATGTTTTTACATTGTACTTACAGTTTACATCTGTAATTAATTTCTGTAATTACATTTATAATTACACTGTTGACCCATCCCTTACACCTTAACCCACCCTTAAACCTACCCACACCACCAAACATGTCCCTAACCCCTATCCCACCTCTATAGCAGCAAAAGTGTTTTGCAATACAATATGAACACATTAAGTACATTGTACTTATTTTTTGATGTAAGTACATAGTAGTTAAGGCCACCTAATATAAAGTGGGACCATTTATTCATTAAACAGCTGTGTCCTTGTTAATTTTATGAATATAAAATGATCGATCACAGGATTTTACTAGTCAAACATATCTTTTAAAAGACGTGCATCTTTTATTGCACTGCTACATGTGTTGGAAAATGTAATTTTTTAGGCTGTAGTTCTTCAAGTTCAGTTTTAAATTTCATTCTTGTGAATCGAAACGGACTCTTAAAATGGACTCTTAGTCTGCTGGTTCCTCTCCTACAACTGTGATCATTTAATATAAGAATTCACATCATAATGTGACACTGAGATCACCTTCTGTAATCTTAATTTTAGATGGCGATTAAATCGCTTTGGTTATGTATTTCTGATTTGCTGACAATGCTTTTTTTGTGATATGATGTTTATGGAGCTAAAATGAGGATTTCGTGAAGTTCTTATTCTTAAAAGACTGATTTCATAGTCTTTATGAAGTCACTTAAATAAGTAGTTGTTTTAATAAAAAAGAGTTTAGCTGTTACTTTGCTAATGTATCTGTGTGGTTTGTCATGCACACCGAACCATGGAAAATGTGTTTACATGTTCTGCCAAAATGAACATAAAATGATATATTTTTATATCAAAAATAAAAATGACTTTAAAAAGGGAGTTTTCAAACTTATTAATGCCAAGAATTCCTAAATATGACAATGCCCTTTTGAAGGACCCCTTCCTAAAACATAAATTTGATTAATTTAGAAAAATATTTACTATATGAGAAAAATAGAGATTTAAAAATTCTAAAATAAATTATTATAAATAAATTATATTATCTGGAAAATATTATTGTTCGAAATGTTTGTTAATGAGTTAAATTTATTTGTATACCTTTTTTTTTTTTTTACAATAAACTTTGTAGCAAAGTTTTTTTTGGTTTTTTTTACACTTAATTCCGCTGAAATTTTCTGCGGCCCACATAGCCCCTTCTGGAGGCCCCTTGGGGGTCCCCGTACCTCATTTTGAATACGCCTTGCTAAAAACAGTTTTACTAGAGATCATTCCATACTATTCAATTTGACAAACAACAATACATTTTTGAAGATACCATATAGACTTGTCTTTTGAAAATCTTTTAAAACACTGGTAAATTGGGCCTCCATTATAAATTACTTACTGCCATCATAAACATTAATGACAAAATATCTGCACAGAAAAATAACCGAGCTGTTTCTTACCTCATTTGATGTAAAACATTCTGTTTAAATATAGATCAGTAGGCTATATGGCATGTTACAAATAAATCATGATAACGTGAATTATCATCTGAGATAGTCTTAACAGATAGTCTGTTTGCAAGCCACGGGTTAAGTGTTTTTTCACACCAGATATAATATGTAATACATTATACATAATGTCTTCTCCATTACGATTCTGCATATCTGTACATGCAGGACATAAAGCAAGAATTTTATTTATAACCATTCTGAAACACTCTATTCTGAGGTTCCAGGTTTGGTTGTCAGTGTGAGAGTAAAGTGTGTGCTAGTGTCTGGTTAGAATGAACACGAAGAAAATAGAGACAGAGTTCACATTGTTCGAGCTGATCTCTACGTAAGCTTCAACGGTACTGTACAATACTGTACAGACCTTCTTGATTATGACTATATATTTTACATCAGATATTTTCAGATTTGCAGTGTGTCACAGCATACTGACAATTTGCTTGTCCAGCAAACTGATTGTGCCTTGTTTGGGAACAATATAAAACAGGTCATGTGAATAAGGCTTGATGCATAGAAGAGATCTTAGGAAAATACAGAATACAGTCATTTATAATATTCCCATGTAGTCTCTGACATTTTGAGACTTCGTGCTATATTACTAGACAGCAGTATGTTTTATAAAATAGTCGTCAAATTAACACACAGGCAAAATGTAAAAACAAAGGAGATGCGTGCTACTTACTCGCACTACATAAAAGGAAGAGTCGGCAGAGGAGAAGAAGAAGACAGAGCAACAGAAAGAAGGAGTATATGTTATGTGGTTTATGGAGACGAGGTGCTGTAGGCCGGTGCTTTTGGAGAAGAGTTCAGACCCTGAAACCACATCCCAGCAGGAGAACGTCTCTCTCTGAACTCACTGAAACCACGTTGTGCTTCGTGGCTCCCTAGAAAAACGGTATAACTGCAGTGTGAAATGTAAATACGATGTAAATCTCTTTTCGAAATGTTTTATAAGTCAAGGTATTCCTGCGCTATCAGAAATATTTTGTACCTCTAAAAATCAACTTAAAATGAGTGTGTAGTTTAAAGAACCTTTGCTCTTGAGATGAATGAACAAATGAATGGTGGCATTAGGTAATATAGTCAACAGGATTGTACTCAAACTGCAATATGCATATATATATATATATATATATATATATATATATATATATATATACGTATATATATTGTGCATACAAAAAAAAAGAAAGACATTGGGGTCCAGTGTTATTTTGGACTTCAATAACTTTAACTGTACAGTCAAAAACAGTTGAGACATTTTGCAAAGTATTTTTTTTTTATATTCCTTTTGTAATGACTTGAAAATGAAGAAATTATGACAGTTCACACCCTTTTTGTGTGAAATGTCCCTTAAAGAAATAGGCTTTAATGTGTGTAAGTGAGACTGTTGGAGATGTTATACAGGTATATATATATATATATATATATAAATGGTTTAGTCCATATTTGGCCAATTTACAGAGTGCTGTGGTCTGCACAACACACTAAATCAATACACACACACATATACACATTCGTTCTACGCGATCCACCACACATTCTGTTCTCTTTTTTTACAACAGGAAACACCTGCACTGTTCTCTTACCACATGAGCGCTCAGATACACATACACACACAATCCACCCATAAAGCATCAAAGCATTGCAAAATCACCTATTTATGACAGTTAAGCCAAAATTTAAGAGATTGTGCATCACCAGATAAGTTACATATGCATTTAAGCTCCAGCTGCTGAGGTGATGTTAAAATAGGCAAAAAACAAAAACAAAAAAACATTGGCAATAGGCAGAGATATTAAAAATCATCACTTAAACCTTTAGGATTTTCCACACTTTGTGTTGTCTGGCCAGTAGTGAGTCAGAGAGGAAGGATTGTGTAGGACAGGGAAGATACCCCTGAAAATGATACTGAGAGAATCACCCTAATTTCAGAAAACACAAAGAGAATACACATCCATCCTGAGTCATTTTGAGTCATTATGTCATTTTATTGTGTCATTTTTTTCTACACTTACCTGATCTGCTTCAGTGTAACATGAACAGGTAAGAGAGAACAATGGAAGAAAAAAAAAGATAATTACTTAAAACTGCTTTCTTTTTTAGAGAAATCTATTTAATTATCCCTGTGAATGACTGTACTGGAGCATTATGGGAAATGTAGTTCTGCAGCATAATATGTCGAAGTGCACTACAGGATATGAAACTCTCCTACGCCTGAGAAAGAAAGAGAAAGATAGAAAGACGCCTCGAGAAGAACCACTTCCTGTCTTGTTCCTGTCATCATTTCAGACCCTACAGTCATTGTGTGTGCATGTGCTTGTATTCCTGTGCAGGCTCTGGGAAATATGAGGGGGCTGTCTGACACAATCTAAAGAGATTCAGTTACAAACAGCTCCCCAAAGGTGCTTAGAAATCTGTTACTTAAGTTACTTGTAAAATGGAACTTAAATTATAACTCACTCTGATATTTTACAGATCGGAAAAACATATCCCAAGATTTGACCTGCTATGAAACATCTACACTTTGAAATGGAATTTTCAAATATATATATATATATATATATATGTACACATACATACAGTACATACAGGGATGGACAGTATTTATGATACATATTATAAAATAATATTTTGATAGGGTTGATGAAAATGGCTTAATATTTTGTATCAAAATACTTTAGTGTTTTCTATTTTTGTAGTTTTAAAATACTGTAAAATATTTTGTAAGTCTACATGATGTATATATGTATATATATATATATATATATATATAGAGAGAGAGAGAGAGAGAGAGAGAGAGAGACAGAGATACAGAGATACAGAGAGAAAGTAGTTAATTTAGAAAATGTTCTGACAACAGTCATAATATGTTGATGCAATCTGTCACATGAATTGCAAAGAATGTATCTGTGATTTTTACAATTTAAAGCTTTTTTATTAATATTTTTATTTTTATTATTATCTATTACCTTGAAGATCAGATTTGAATGCTCGTTGTGTCATTATTTAACATTTTGACATGCATACTGTAAATATATATGACACTTTATTTTTGTTTTTTAATGGTTTTGACCCGTATTTAGTAACAAGCATGGAAAACACTGTTTTTGAGAAAATACAAATGGATTTGTTTACCTGATTTAACTAAAATAATTCTTTGATACATACATTTTCATTGTTTTATAGCCTGTTCTATCTCGTGTAAAATTAGTGCACTATAACAATGTTAGTCTGAATAAATGTGGCACTGTAGTATTAGTTTAACATATACTTTTCATTTGTGTGCTTCAGCCATTGAAAAAAGAATATATCCCACCAGTAAACTAATACAAGGAACAAAATTACTTGTTCTCACTCTTTAATGAAATAGAAAGTTGATATGTGACACAGATGTAAAAAAAAAGTGGTTAAAAACGATATTTTTAATTTTAATGTCTGCAAAAAAAATTATAGAATTTATAACCTTGTAACGTGTCACCTGTTAATCTCTGCTGTCTTGAAATTCAGTGTGTGCATGTGTCAGAATTCATTGTGTGTAACACTCAAACCACATGATCTGTCTGCACTACATTCTTGTCAGATCAGCTCTCACTGTGATGGACAGGACAAACACATTCAATCACACACAATCACAATGGACAATCCTTCACAAGTCTGCAAAAGATAACATATAAGATGTTTTTGGAAAGAACAGAAGATCTCCAGTATTATAAACACACATTCTTCTTGCATAGATAAGTATCTCCACAGTGAAAAGAAGTGTGTGTACGTGTGTTAGTGTGCATGCTATGTGATACCTCGGCTCTTGTTCCAGAGAAACAGTAAGAATGACATTCAGGCCTTCAGTGTTGTACCTGCCACACCACCACTCTCAACGTTCAGACCGCTATGGGACTTTTTGCAATCTCTCTGTCCTCCTCTGCAGCTAATAACATGTGACCATGGACGGCAAATGAGAAGCAACAGCAAATAATAACTGGCAGATTTTATTTTATTTTTTGCCATTCTTCTGAAAAATGAAGATCACATTTCTTGTGGTTCACATTAGCATGTTGCTACATGGTAAGTCCATGCTCTTTTTAATGCTGATACTGACAAAAGATAAATCATTTTCCTAATCAGTATTTTGTCTTGTTTTTCAGTAGAAGATACTTGAACATTCTTAAAACAAGATAAATTTATTTAATTAGCAATATTGTTTCAGATAACAATAGATTTTCAGAATATTTTGAACTAATGTTCATACCTCATTAACAAATAGTGTTTCTTGTTTAAAATATGTGTATGTATGCACTATTATACATATTATATAATATAAACATAATTTTATAATTTATAATTTTTCTATATACTGTATATATAGTCATTTGATAAATACTGTGGTAATGATTACCGTGCTGTATTCATGGTATTTATGTCAGTATACTAAAGTATTGTGGTGTTATCATACTACATGTCTTACTATTTTTACTATTCTCTTTATTGGTGCCTTACAAAAATCACTATGGAAATCATAGTTTCACAAAATTACTATACCGGAGGAAATATTGCAATGATTTGTTAAATTTCAACAAATGCATTATTTTTTATGCTATATGACTCAATTTTTTTTAATGAAAACAACTAAATAAAATATCTCCTCTCTAGTTGTTTTTTCTGCTCAAGGTCGTTTTGCTCAAAAACTGCTGAATGACCTAATGGAGAACTATTCTAATGCTTTACGGCCTGTGGAGGACACAGACAAAGCCCTTAACGTCACTCTACAGATCACACTCTCACAGATCAAAGATATGGTGAGCACTAAACACACACACACAAGTCTATGGAATACTGACATTAAATCCTGCACCTATTTTACCTCACAATTTTAATCAATAATAGAACAGAATGAGTTTACAGCTACATGCATCAGACCTACTGCAGAAACAGTGGGTTTGAAATCACTTCCGTTGGTTCGGAGATCAAGGCATACTGTATATCGCACCAGCAAAACACCCACACGCTGTCCAACTGGCCTTGATGTGGCATGGCATGTGTATGTTCTGATCATACTTTGGCGATTTAATGCTGAAACCGCAAAGATTGCACAATTGCCCCAAACTTTTAACCTCTGAAAATACATACCTAGCTCAAAGTCATACTTATGCAGACCTAGTACTTAAATAACAACAGTTAACGATGTAGTGACAGCAAATTTGTTAATAGTGCCTATAGCCAATTTCAAAGCATGTTTTACCCTTGAAAAGCTTTTGCTTTAGCACACAGATTTTTCGTTGGACGTCAAGTGGAGAACCACCACAGCAACTTATATGTAAACAATTCATTCATTTAATAAGAAGATACACATTGGAATGGTCATCAGTGGGGAAAAATTATTTTTGTCCAAATAATTATGCAGTTACAGAATTACCAACCAGCCAAAACTGCCCCCACTGGATTAATAGCTGTGGTCTTCACTATTTGTTGCAGTTATTATGGATAACTCTAGGTGTCAGTACTTATCAAATGTTTATTGTGTGTATCCTTTTCTCATCAACTCTCTGTATCCTGTGACAATGTAAACGTTATATGCTTGTATGTATAGTATGAGCTGCGTGACTAATGTATAATAGTTTCTAGCAAATGTGCCAATGTGGATCATGTTTTATCCTCACTTCAAAGTGTTTATTTAGTGCAACAGTATGTGTGATCTAGTGATCAAGTAACCTACAAAAGTGTTGGATAATACGTTTTTTTCTCCTCTAGGTTATTTATTTATTTATTTACTTCTTGTTATAAAAGTAATGCCTTTTACATACATATATGCACACACACACACACACACACACACACACACACACACACACACACACACACACACACACACACACACACACACGAGTATAGCAAATTGAGTGAAACATTTAATTAACAAATTAATATAAACTTCAGAATATCTTACTATATGGCTTCAAGCTGAAGTGCTGAATAAACTCTACAAGTTTCTGCAATTTTTTTTATAGCATGATTTCAGAATGGTTTAATCTTGTACATCTTGTGCTTCAATGGAAGGAATAACACCTGTTTGCACAAAATAGTTCACATCAATGTCACAAGTTTGTTTATTTGATTAGACAGCGATACAAGTGTAAATGATGACAGAAATTTCATTTTTGAGTGAACAATTTATTTAAATTCTGTAATTCAATTGTAATTGTATGGTTTTACATTTAGTGTTTGTGTCTTTGTCTGTCTGTAGATAATGGTTATATAAGACACTGGTAGTCATTGTTATGTGTGTTCCAGAAAGAGACAATAAATGTATCATTCAAGAAGCACTGAATTTCCGCCCTGATCAAACTCAATCAAATATTAATTTACTGAACCTGAGGAGTACTTTTAACCAATGAGATGTGATATGTGGAAGGCATTAAGTGCAACATAAGGGTTCAGACTTTCTTTCCTTTCATTCTTCATTGTTGTGAGAAAGTGTTCCATGTACAACAACAGGGTTTTATCTTGCAGTGCAAAACCCTGTGTGACTGAATACTTGGTCTTAACATACCATGTAACTCATACCGTTACCTCAAAGAAAAATAGATATCTAACCTTATCACATTTTAACATGTTCACAGTAAGCACACAGGGTTTCAAGCTCCAAAAGGACATAAGGTGGCACAAAAGAAATCCATACAACTCTATAGTGGGATAATCCTTAGTCCATGTCTTCTGTGATCACTATGTATGATAAATAGACCAAGATTTAGGTGGTTATTCACAAATCAAATAATTGATTAATTAATACATACAGAGCCTAAATAAAACAAAAAAAATGATGTGCAGGTTTGTAAATTAAAGTTGCTTTTGCTTTGTGCTTGACTCTTTGTGCTAGGATGAAAGGAACCAGGTGTTGACCACATACCTCTGGGTGCGTCAGATCTGGCATGATGCTTATCTGAGTTGGGATAAAGATGAGTATGATGGACTTGAGGTCATTCGAATACCCAGCAGTCTTGTTTGGAGACCAGACATCGTTCTGTATAACAAGTAAATACATGTCACATACACGCTTTATCTTGCATAAAACAGGGGAACACACAAATTTGTTTATTTAAATATTATATAATGTGACAATGTAAACATTCATACTTAACTAATATGGACAACAGGCTCGAATTAGATTAATGAATACATAAAAGACTGAATTATTGACCTCTATATTTGTTTTTCACTCAGTGCGGATGAGGAGGACTCCTCCGGACCCCCAGACACAAATGTGGTGTTGAGGTATAATGGTGAGCTCACTTGGGACTCCCCTGCCATCACTAAGAGTTCCTGTAGGGTGGATGTCTCTTATTTCCCCTTTGATAGTCAGGAGTGCAACCTTACCTTTGGCTCCTGGACCTATAATGGCAACCAGGTATATGCACTTGATATGTGTACACACTTAGCAAGTACAATAGTAAGCATGCATACTTGTGTTGAATTATTCTAATACGTTGCTTTGGATAACAGCTTTTTGAGTCACACTTTATATTAGGTGGCCTTAACTATGTACTTACATTTAAATTAATCATTTGATACAATGCACTTATTGTGTACATACATGTTTTTATGTAATTACATTTACTCTCATTTTAGTTTTAAGTACACGCAAGTCAACTGTTGAATTCAAAATATCCATAGGGATAATTCACTCAAAAATTTACTCATCCTCCACTTGTTCAGCTGATGAACACAATAGAAGATAAGTTGAAGAATGTTGGTAACCAAACAGTTCGCGTTTGCTATTGACTACCACAGTATGGAAAAAAATACCATGGAAATCAATGGCTATATCAGCTGTTTGGTTACCAATATTCTTTAAATCTGTAGGTCTGATGCATGCAGCTGTAAACTCATTCTATTCTATAATTGATTAACTCATAGTGGTTTGGAACTAGTGGAGGGTGAATAAATGATGACAGAATTCTCATTTTTGGGTAGACTATCCCTTCAATAAAAGGATGAAATAAATGTAACAGTAAATGAAAAAGCTCGACTTACACGGAATATATTGTAGATGTATATGCTGCTAGTCAGTACGTCCTCAACATCTACAGATTATGAAGGGAAATCAGAATATATACAAATACACAGTAAGGAGGAATATTACTAGTTAAAGTGTATGGTGGCTAGTACCTTTATACCAGTATAAAATGTATGCTGGCTGGACCGCTGTATCATCTTCATGCATGGGAACCTCATTTCTCAAAATAAATGGAACTTTTAAAGAAGAAATCGTACTCGGTTACTATCGTAACCTCGGTTCCCTGAGATACGGAACGAGTACTGCGTCTTGATAAAGACGCATATGGGAAAAAGCCTTTTTTCTCCTGAACTGAAGTCTTATTCAATCACACAGTGAAACTGCACGACTATTGGTTCGTGTAGTGAGTAAAAAACAAACCAATGGGTCGGCAGCGGAGCTGCAAGAGCCTATGGCGACGAAACCCGCCAGATCCCGCCAGAATGGGCGGGACCATCTGGCTATATAAGCGGCCGTTTCGCCATAGGATCCTCAGGTTACTTCGACTGAAGCAACGACTGAGTCGTGCAGCTACCTGGCACGGCAAAGTACGCAGTACTCGTTCCGTATCTCAGGGAACCGAGGTTACGACAGTAACCGAGTACGTTCCCTGCCGATACTCCACTCATACTGCGTCTTGATAAAGACGCATATTGGAACTCAATTAAATCACGCCTTGCTAGGGTAGATGAACGACTGTATATACCTCCATAAGCATTAATGCCCATAGGGAAGTGAGTAGTATGCTCCAGGCTAAAACGAGCTAAACTCATAGAGGTCATGCTCGGCCTGGGTGATCGTTCCATATGACTCCTGTATACTCAGTTCAAAACCGGAGTATGCAGGGTGCCAATCAGAGAGCCTGAGCGCATTGCGGTCAAGAAGTCTCTGACAGGATTGTTCCCACAGCGTATGCATACAAGCTCATCTAAGCAGAGAGGACTCTGGCCTGTAAGGCCGGTATGTCCAGGTTATAAAACCTAGCAAATGTGGACGGCGTGGCCCAGCCAGCCGTCGCACAAATCTCTGTAATGGACACACCGCTAGACCACGCCCATGACGAGGTGATGCCTCTAGTCGAATGGGCTCGTACTCCAATGGGGCATTGTGTTGAGACTATGCCAGCATGACAGCATCCACTATCCACTTAGAGAGTCTCTGCTTCGTGACCGGATGCCCTTTGGCGTGGTTACCGAAGCTCTGACAGGGCATAACAAGGATAACTCCCGGTCCTCCTCAGACGGAGGAAGCGCGGAGAGTGTGATGACCTGAGCTCTGAACAGGGTTGAAAGTACCTTAGGTACGTAACCATGCCTTGGTTTCAGGACGACCTTGGAGTCGTTGGGCCCAAATTCCAGGCAGGCAGGGCTAATAGAGAGTGCCTGCAGGTCTCCAACTCGCTTAACCGACGCTAGTGCTAGTAGCAGAGCAGTTTTCAGCGAAAGTGACCGGAGGTTCGTAGACTGTAGCGGCTCAAAGGGAGGGCCCTTCAAGGCCCTCAGTACAGTGGGCAGATCCCATGTAGGGACAGTAAGGGGCCGAGGTGGATTCAACCTCTTGGCTCCCTTCAAAAACGGACAACTGAGTTGTCTCTGCCTACCGATTGGCCCGCTATAGGGGCATGAAAGGCCGCTATAGCTGCTACGAACACCCTGAGTGTGGAGTGAGAACGTCCTGTATCTAGCAGTTCCTGCAGAAAGGACAGAACCACCGCTAGCTCAGAGGTAGAGGGGTTTTCACCACGGTTGAGGCACCAAGTGGAGAAAACAGACCACTTAAGGGCGTAGAGGTGTCTCGTAGATGGGGCTCTAGCCTCAGAAATGGTGTTTAACACTCGCTCTGGGAGGCCGGTAGGCTCCCGTCGAGCGGCCAAAGGTGGAGAGCCCACAGCTCGGGTCGAGGGTGCCATATTGTTCCATTCGCCTGAGAGAGGAGATCCCGTCTCAGGGGCAAGGGCCAGGGGGCTGCTGTCAGCAGCTGAGTCAGCTCTGACAACCAAGGTTGGTTCCTCCACAAGGGGGCCACCAATAGCACCTTGTGACCCTGTTCCCTGACATGCCTGATGACCTGTGGAAGCAGGGTGATCAGGGGGAATGCATAAAGGAGGAGGTTGGGCCAGTTGTGGGCCAACGCGTCCCTGTCCTTCGAATAATAAGTTGGGCAGTGAGAGCTGTTTTGGAGGCGAAAAGGTCTACTTCGGCCTTGCCAAAGGTCTTCCAGATCTTCTGAACCGTCTGCGGATGGATCATCCACTCTAGCACACTTCACATCCGCTCCTTGGTTCAATCTGCCTGGCAGGTGTGCTGCCCTCAGCGAGCGCAGGTTGAGCTGAGTCCATTCCAGAAGGCGCTCTGCCAGAATGAAGAGGTGCTTCGAGGAGACACCTCCCTGGTGATTTATATAGGACACCACGGACATGATGTCTGAGCGAATCAGCACATGGCGTCCTATTAGGTCTGGCAGGAAAAACTGGCAGGCTCGACAAACTGCTAGCATTTCCAAGCAGTTGATGTGGAAGCCTTTCTCCGCCTTCGACCAATGGCCGAAGGTCGGTTTGCCTTCGCACAGCGCCCCCCAACCTGTGTTGGAGGCGTCTGTCGTGACAACTTTCCTGTTGTAGACCAACCCCATGGCCACGTCCTTCTTCATCCATCGTGGGTTCTTCCAGGGGGTCAGGGCTGTCACAGAGGCCTGATTCACCCTGATGTGCAGGCGTCCGTGAGGCCATGCGTTGTGTGGAACCCGTGGTTTCAACCAGCGTTGAAGGGGCCGCATGCGGAGCAGGCCCAGCTGTAACACTGGCGATGCTGCGGCCATTAGGCCCAGCATTCTCTGAAACACTTTGAGTGGGCGAGCGGTGCCGCTCTTGAAGGTGGCCGCGAGTTTCTGAATGGCCAGAGCGTGTTCTGGCGCTATCACAGCTCTCATGTGAGCTGAGTCCAGAACTGTTCCCAGGAACGACGCGCGTCGGCTGGGAGACAGTGCGCTCTTGGCAAAATTGACCCTGAGCCCCAGGCGCTCTAAGTGGCTGAGGAGGAGGGTTCTGTGCGAAAGTAGCTCCACCTCTGACTGGGCCACAATGAGCCAGTCGTCGAGGTAGTTGAGAATGCGGATTCCCATCTGTCTTAGAGGGGAAAGAGCCGTGTCCATGCACTTCGTAAAAGTACGGGGGGCCAGAGACAGTCCAAAGGGTAGGGCCGTGTACTGGTAAGCCACTCCCTCGAAGGCGAATCTCAAGAATCGTCTGTGATGGGAGGCTATCTGGATGTGAAAGTATGCGTCTTTCAGGTCCAGAGAACAGAACCAGTCCCCTGTGCGAATTTGCGAGAGGATCTGCTTCAGCATGATCATCCTGAACGGCCGTCTCATGAGGGCGTGATTCAGGCGTCTGAGATCGAGGATGGGCCGGACGCCGCCATCCTTTTTAGGGACGAGGAAGTAATGGCTGTAAAAACCTGACTCGCTCAGAGCTGGAGGGACCATTTCTATGGCTCCTTTTTCCAGCAACGTCATCACCTCTGAGCGCAGAACGCGAGCGTTCTCGCCCTGCACCGAGGTGGAGACCACGTCGCTGAAACACGGGGGTCTTCGAGCGAATTGGAGTGAATAACCTCGTTTTATTATCCCCATAACCCAATCTGACACTCCGGGGATGGCCTGCCAGGCCTCGGCCCGCGTGGAAAGGGGTTGGATAAACTCGAGTGGCCGGCTGCACGGAGGCAGGGCACTCGTGAAGGACAGAAGAGGAAAACTGCTCTCTTTTTGAGAATTTTTGTGTTTTATTTTTTTTCCACTATCACAGCGGATGGTTGCATGGGCGCTTGTATGGGCCCTGTATTTGCAAGAAACACAATTCCCTCTGCACCCGGAAAAGAACGGGGTGAAAAGAGTTTTTCTAAGAGAGGCTGTTTGGTGGGCGGTCCGGCCGTTGCGGGACTCGACCCTCTCCTCTTCCTGTCCTGCAGATCAGGAGGACGCCGGAGGTGCAGGGTCCAACGCTATCTTGGGTCGGGGGCCCTGGTGCTTCGGAAAGGGGTGGCGTCTGGCTGAGCGTGAACGCCCTCGCATCTGCTGAGTCTTGGCAGGCTGAGGGGCGGAAACGGCAGGTGCAGGCTTTGCGGGCTGCTGAGTCGGCGCAGTCTTGGGGCGACTCTGAGCAGCTGCTGAGCTGGAGCGCTTGAGCAGGAAGTGTCGCATAGCCTGTGACGCCTTCTGTACTTCTGTGAAGCGCTCAGCGAATCCTTCCACCGCAGGTCCAAAGAGGCCGCTGTGGGAAATCGGAGCATCAAGGAAGGAGACCTTGTCCGCGTCCTTAATCTCCGTCAGCGTGAGCCACAGGTGGCGCTCGAGCACCACCAGGCTGGCCATAGACCTTCCTATGGCTTGGGCGGTGGTCTTGGTGGCTCGCAAAGCCAGGTCTGTTGCACTTCTCAGCTCCCTGAGAGTCGCAGGATCAGGCTCAGACTCGTCTATGGCAGAGAGGAGTTTGGCCTGATAGACCTGTAGAACCGCCATAGAGTGGAGCGCCGAAGCCGCCTGTCCAGCTGAAGCGTAGGAGCGTCCAGCAAGCGCTGAAGTGGTCCTGCATGGCTTGGACGGGTGGCTGGCCGTCGCCTTCCAGCCGATGGCAGTGGGTGGGCAGAGATGTGCAGCCACTGACTCGTCTAGTTGAGGCATCCTCTCATACCCATTTTCTTCAGCGCCGTCAATTGTGGTGAGGGCGGATGAAGCGGAAGTACGGAGGCGGGCAGAGTAAGGGGAGCGCCAAGATCTTGTGAGCTCGTCGTGAACTTCAGGGAAGAACGGCGAGGGTCGTTGCTGAGGGGCCTGACAGCGCCCCGGCAGGAACCACTCATCCAGACGGCTGCGAGAGGGCTCCTCTGGTGGAGACTACTCCAAACCCAGCTCTTCAACCGCTTTTGAGAGGACACGGAAAAGTTCGGCATCCATCGTGCTGGGCGCGGGCAAACGTGAGGGGGCGGGGTCATTTACCGAGCCCGACAGCTCCTCAGCATCTGAAGCTGCCAGTGACATGCTGTCATCGGCCAGCTCATCGTCACTTCCCCCGAACGAGACCAGATCGCTCACGCTTGCAGAGGGACGCTGGTCAGGTTGGGAAAAAAGGACGGGAGAAACCTCTCTGTGTGGCGAGAGCGAGGCACGCGGGATCTGAGCTGATGTGAGCTCGCTCTCAACCGGGCGCTGAGATCCTCTGCCCCGCTGTTTTTTCCTCACAGGTCCCTGGGAGGAAGAAAACGGGAGGGCGTGAGGGGCGGGGTCGCTCTCTGAAAAGAAAGCGATCCGCCTGCGCAGAGAGGCGAGACTGATGTTCTCGCAGTGAGAACAATCAGAGCCAGCGAGCGCGGCATCTGCATGGGATTTCCCCAAGCAGGAAACGCACTCGCTGTGACCGTCATCGGCGTGCAGGGGGGACCTGCACGAGCCGCAGTAACGGCACGGCATTAGAACGCCGATTTGCTCTTTTAGGTGTGTGCGTGAGATTCGCCGGATGGCGGTAGCGAACGGGACCGGAACTGCTGCGATGCTGGGGCGCGAAGAAGCGGATCAGCCGAGCAGATCGAGGTCGCTGGGTCCAGCTGCGAGGCGTGTCAACGGCGAGTAGGCTTCTGGGTCAGTGTAGACGAAGTCGCGGCGCTGAAGGAGAAGAAATCTGAGGATCCTATGGCGAAACGGCCGCTTATATAGCCAGATGGCCCCGCCCATTCTGGCGGGATCTGGCGGGTTTTGTCGCCATAGGCTCGTGCAGCTCTGCTGCCGACCCATTGGTTCGTTTTTTACTCACTATACGATCCAATAGTCGTGCAGTTTCACTGCGTGATTGAATAAGACTTCAGTTCAGGAGAAAAAAGGCTTTTTCCCATATACGTCTTTATCAAGACGCAGTACGAGTGGAGTATTGACAGGGAACATTATTTACATACTGTATATACATTAAAATTATATATATATATATATATATACACACACATACATATAAATAGATATCCATATCTAATGTAAATGAAACCCTGTTATACAGATGTAGTTTTGGAACTGTGAATTGTCCCCTACTAAAATCCCATCACTGTAACCCCAGGTGGATATCAGAATGGGCATGGAGAGTGGTGACCTTTCAGACTTTGTGGAAAACGTGGAATGGGAGTGTCACGGCATGCCGGCCGTTAAGAACGTTATAATGTACGGCTGCTGCTCTGACCCGTACCCTGACATAACGTACACAGTCCTGCTCAAGCGGCGTTCTTCCTTCTACATCTTCAACCTTCTTCTGCCGTGTTTCCTCATCTCTTTCCTGGCTCCTCTGGGTTTCTACCTGCCTGCTGATTCTGGGGAGAAGGTCTCACTGGGGGTGACGGTTCTGCTGGCTCTGACTGTATTTCAGCTGATGGTGGCTGAGAGTATGCCACCTTCAGAAAGTGTTCCCCTAATTGGTGAGTTTACAGTAGAGCAGAATTTGGAAATATTTGGATAGGTTTTCTTTCTTTCTTTCTTTCTTTCTTTCTTTCTTTCTTTCTTTCTTTCTTTCTTTCTTTCTTTCTTTTCATTTCTCTCTGGCTAGAGACTATTGTCAATTCTGTTAAAATGCTAAATGTGGTTCTGTTTATACAGTTTGGATATAAACAAAAGTGACAACCGTATGCTGTATAGTGACTCAACTTCTAGACTTCTGTCATTGTCACTATGATTAAACACTTTACTCATGGCTCAATAGGCCCCCCAGTGGAAGTTGCAATTAACTATCAGTTTGTGAAGTGAAGTAAAAGCAGAGTACATATTACACATCACAGTCTCAGTAAGACTCTCTATTGGAAATGAATGATTTATGGTTATGGCTGTAGCTGGATGATACAGACAATAAGAAAAAATGCTATATTGTCTGTCAATCAATCAATGAAATTAAGATTGTGTCACTAAATTATCACAAATAAGAAATATCTTATCATTATTATTGATATGTTCAAATATAATATGTCATGCAAAGAAAAACAATGTCTATTGTTTATCCTTTGTCATAAGCATTGACAGCCACTTTGTTATTTATCCCTTGTTTGTCTTTCCTATAGGAAAATACTACATTGCAACAATGACCATGATAACTGCCTCTACATCTTTGACTATCTTTATCATGAATATACACTTCTGTGGAGCGGAAGCCAAACCTGTGCCCCACTGGGCCAAAGTCCTGATAATAGACTACATGTCGAAGATCTTCTTTGTGTATGAGGTAGGGGAGAACTGTACCACACCTGAAAGTGACCGAGGCACATTGTTCTCTGAAGACCCACTGGCTAGCCTTGAGAGAGATGGGTATTTTGACAAAGGGTTTTATGGAGACTGTCACCATGATGACAGAAACCACCGTCAGTTTAATGGGTACAATCACAGAGACCACCGGCATGGGAATGGGTACCATCACAACAACAGTGACTATCGACAACAGAGGCATAACCAGCAAAGGAGGACCCGCTCATCTTCAAATTCCCCTATTCGACAGAATGCCCATCATCCAAAATACACACACTACATTGGCCGAGATGGAAGTGAAAAGCTCCCACTGACAAGCCAGGAGAAACTCAAAGATAGCGAACTCTCCATTCCAGAAAAACTTACTGGATACACCTACGATCATGGCAATGGTTATCTCAGTGGAGTTGGGTATCGCCATGATAATAGCTACAGCAAAACCTTTGGAGCAGATAGTTATAATAAGACCACCACTGGCACAGGATGTGTATGTGTCTGTGGCCAACATCAGAAAGTGGTGCGAAACATTGAGTACATAGCTAACTGTTTCAGAGAGCAGAGGGCACACCAGGCCAAAGGGGCTGAGTGGAAGAAGGTTGCCAAGGTGATGGACAGGTTCTTCATGTGGGTGTTTTTCATCATGGTCTTCCTCATGAGTATCCTTGTCATGGCCAAGGCAACCTAGACCGTTTACACCTTAAAGATGTAATCAATTGATATTTCATATTGGCTAACACTATGTGTCAAAAGAACAGTTAGTTAGTGATTGTTATTTTTTTTTCAAACAATAATTCCTATAATCTTGTATTTGTTGGCAAATGGGCTCATGTTTTATACATTCAACGTAATATGTGGGTTACAGTTAATGCACGAGCGTTAGTTGTTTGAATGTCTCATTTTCTTCATTGTTTATTTAATTCTTTACATTCAAGAAGATTCTCTGGTTGTAACAGTTAAAGAAACATCATTAATATTTTAGGTGTAGACGTGTTCCCACATGTGTATATAGAGTAACACAATCTTTGTCTGGCATGGACAAACATTAATAATGCACAATTAACCCTGCACATGCGCATGGACAGACATCCACACTAATGCACATTAAAAATGCATAAATAGACCAGTCTTGAATGTTGATCACACACACACAGTGTAAAACTTGCATCCTTGACCAATGCTAACATATTATCTCATCAGAGAAATCAACATTCTGCAATTTCTGTATTTTCTTTTTTCTTTGATTTGCTGTGCTTGTTCCTTGCTTTGATCTCTTCTTATATTATTCTTTACAAATGGTGCAACACATTTTTCAAAAAACATTATCAATCACAGAATCTTAGAAACTTGATTGTTTGGAGACATATCAATTCATGCACATGTGTAAGTATTAAAGGTCCCATATTATACACCTTTCTGGAGTTTTATTTTAGGTTTTGATGTCCTTAAGAATATATATTTGCAGTATAAGTACCAAAAAGACTAGACTAGACTAGACTTACTTTATTTATCATTGTCAGAATACAACGGAATTTAGAGTGGCGGCTCTCATGACAGTAAACATTAAACACATGATTAAAACATACTCCTTAAGTAACATAATAACCTTTAAAAACATTGCACATTAGAGTAACATCATTAATAAAAAAAAAACTAAAAAAACATAGCATATCCTTTCACCATCTAAAATAACTATTAAGATTGTCCATAATTATTGTGGATGAATAGAAGTAGTAATAGGAGGTGTTAGTACAGATACAGCTTTTGCAAAGAAGCTGTTCTTTAACCTATTTGTCCTGGATTTTAAAACCCTGTACCTCTTCCCAGACGGTAAAGGGACAAACATTCTGTATCCTGGGTGGGTGTGATCCACAATAATGCTGCTGGCCTTAGTGCGTAATCGACTGACATATACAGTATCCAGGCTTGGGAGCTCAGTGCCTATTATCCGTTGTGCAGTTTTAACCACACGACACAGTTCTCTACGATTTTCCCCAGTGCAACTTGCATACCAAACAATAATCCCATAAACCAGTACACTCTCTATGATACAATGATAGAAATTCACTAGGAGCTGTGTGGACAGCCTAGCCTGCTTCATTTTTCGGAGGAAAAACAGTCTTTGTTGTGCTTTCTTTGCCAGATGTGAGGTGTTAATGGACCAAGTGAGATCTTTCGTTATGTAGACTCCCAGGAACTTGATGTCATTTACCCTCTCCACTTCCTCTCCATTAATGTGCAGAGGAAAGTGGGTAGTCTTCTTAGACCTCCTGAAGTCTACAATAATCTCTTTTGTTTTTTTTGTGTTCAGTACCAAATTATGGTCCTCACACCACTGGACAATATGTTGCACCTCCTCTCTGTAGACCATCTCAATATATTTTTACAGCTCTTCTCTCAGGAGCTCTGGTAAAAACAGGTCGATTTGTCCTGTCAAATTAATATTCATGAGCCTCTCTTCTGATTGGCCTGTTGTTTTCTGAGTGACGCACAGCTAGGCCAACCACAGGTAACTAGGGTCATGTAGGGCTGAAGTCACAATTACATCACCGCGCTAAGCTGGAAGAAAAACAAAGGGAGAACCAGTGTTGCCAACTTAGCGACTTTGTCACTAGATTTAGCGACATTTCAGACCCACCTAGCGACTTTTTTCCTAAAAAGTCTCTTTGACTGCGAGTCTCTCGCTGGTACTACCGCACGAGAGCGAGATCTTGCTTTCACAATGCGCACACACCTCCCTCTCTCTCTCTTGCTCTGTCTCTCTCTGCGGCAGAGAGGAGGAGCAATTTCAGTTAAAATAGATGATGTTGCTTCTCTAATTTTACATGCAAATATAGCCGAAAACACGGCACAGGAATTGTCTTTGTCTTTACTTATGTTATGTGTATTTGATTTCATCAGACGACGACTCGATTATAAATCAGGATTTTTTTTGCAGGATTTTATTTGCAGATTAACATCTTGGAAGGAAGAGCTGGTTATGTAGTCTTAAAGGGCCACATTTCATTCACTATTTCATATTTATCCCGTTGACTGACAACAGAAACAGTAAATTATATGAATGAAAACAGTTTTGTTGAGAATCTGGCTAAATTAAAAGACGGTGTGTGAGCACAGAGAGGCAAACAAATGTAAAAGGCAATACAACGCGATGACGTCATGAATATGCTAATTAGCGTATGACGTCATCTGGCGACATTTAGCGACTTTTCGAACTGGCTTTAGCTACTTTCCATTGATAAAAGTTGGCAACACTGGGGAGAACTGCCCATTCAAACCAGCGCAGATTCGGCTACATAAGGAGCTAATATCATCTTGTGATGTTGGGTGCCATAATTGATGTAATACAGCCTCAAATTAGAAATTTGATCGCATAGGCCCTACCTGCTGTGGTTAAACGAGATAAAACGAGTGGACTGGACAGAAACGATCGTCAAAATTGCTTGTGTTTGCAGCGCACACTTCTTATCAGAAAAGGTTCAATAAAGTATTGTCTTTTGTTGTTATGGGCGCGTCTGAAGATTTCTTGCATCTCACGACTGTCGTGTATGAAATAATGTCTGTGTGCATGTGTGTAAAACAACCAACTGACGATTTATATATAATCATTTGTAATTGTATATACATTGTTGTGATTAATTGTGGCTGGAATAATAATGTAGCTGTAAAAATAGGTGCCTGCTGAAATCGAAATGTATTTACATCTTCATCATGCTAGATAGACACGGTGAGTTTGTCTTTACTATACATGTTAGACGTGATCCACCTCATAGTAACAGTCCTGTCAGATCGTCCATCCTTTGAGTGAGAGTGTTACATGTCAGCTGATCTGGTTTCATCCGTTAAAGTTAACCTTTTCGACATGTATCCGTGTTGTTGTTGCTCAGCAATGGCATGGACATGATGCTGTCTGGGGGTTTGGCAAAAGGACGGTGGGTGGTGCTCGGGATGGTGGCGGTGACTGAGTAGTTCGGACGTCACATTTTTACAGAAGTCACAAGGGCTCGTGAAAAAACACAGCAACTTTATGCAGGACTGTTTTGAAACTTATATGGTAGTTACATAGCCCCTAGATCTCTGTTATCATGAAAAAAGCCAGGCAATTTCAGTTTTGACAATATGGGACCTTTAAAGCAAATTGCTTTGTCAGACTGGGGGGCATTTTACCCCACCCATGGGGCGTTTTGCCCCATAGGTTGGGTTAAACGCCCTCTTGGCACAAATACATTTTTTGTTAAAAATCTAATAACATGAAAACTCTGGACATTTTTCATATTTGGTTTATAATTTATGTCATTGTCACTAAAACTATGATAACTTTTCTGACTTTTCACATTTAACTTTTGTTTGACTGAAAAAAAATGAAACGACACAATCCTTAAGGGGGGCGTTTTCCCCAACTCTACCCTAACAATTACGTAATGTATTTTGTATTTTGTATAATGTATTTTTACTTTAATGCAAGGGCCATTCCACCGAATGGGTGCCATTTGCTTCCAAAACTCTTCAAAAAAAAAATCATTTTATACCTTTTTTAAAGACTGAATCTAGTAATACACATATTTAACTATTCAAAATCTATATTGGTCCATCTCAGGTAACTTTATTTAATTTTTTACACAATTTTTAAGTGGAAGATGGATGTATTTTTCTCAGTCCTGTTACCAAAACTCTAATGTCTTTTAAAAAGCATGTTTAAAATTATGTCAACAAATTCCTTCATTCCCCCCTCAGGCAGGTGTTTATTTTAAAGAAATTGTTGGTTTCATGGGCAAAAAATATTATTTTTTATCATAAAAATCACTATTTATCTACACAAGGTGTATTTTTCTGAAGTACACAAACTCATTTTTTCATTTTAATGGCGACTCAAACCTCAAGCTTATCAATTTTCTGTGATGCAATTTATTAAATAATGGGATAAATTATGGATCAAACTTAATTAAAAAAATAATGGTTTAACTTTATTTTTTAAAGAAAAAACTATTTAGTAACAGGAATGAAATGGGTAACAGGAGTGAGTATCCATTATATTAGTATACAGATTTGACTACACATGTGAGGTAATGACCGCACCGATATAGTGAAAGTGTTGAACATTGACTAGTGAGATGATCTCACTGCTAAAAAAGGCCAAATCATGTTTCTATTTAAATCTAGTGGTCTGCAGAGGTTTTTGTTAGGGTTATGTTTAGGGGTAGAGGACGGGTTATAAGATAAGATATAAATAATGAAAAAAATTATAAATATTAAATAAAAATTGATATTAAAAATAATAAACTTAAATAATATATTTTTAGATTTTCTTTGAATATTGTTTTCTTATAGCGCAGCCCACAAATGCCATTCCATAAATGAGTCTAATACATAATTGCCACAGGACAGAAATTTCATGTACATTTTCTGTCATACTTGCAGGAATGCAATATAAAACAACAATGCAGGAAAAACCATAGGTTTTCTCTGGGCAAAAGCATTGTCTCAGTGTGGATAGAAGGCCAAAACTTTGAGAAAAAGATGCATTTTCAAATGTATATGTTAGTATGGATGTAGCCTAATATTTACATTAATAAATCAGATGACACTACTCATTCCTGTTACTATTACTCAGTTTCTATATATAAGTATAGGATATATGAGTGTATGAGTAACAGGACTGAAAGTAACAGGATTGAGATTTTAGGATAAAATTAGCAAATACATATAATCTAGCCACATGGAGTACATGCTAATATTATGAGAATACTCAGCAAATTATAGTGATTCACCACATATTTGTATTTTTAAAATAAACAAGTAACATCTAAGAAATAATTTAGGTAACAGGACAGTATATTTATAATGACGCACCTAGCCACCGTTACAATATCATCAAATATATAGAAAAGAAAATAAAACCACATGCTTCCGATCATTTCATTGCCTTCAGAAGATCCAGATGTTGCAATATTATGTTGAAAATGTGTCTTGTGGAATTTTCTCAGTTTTTTAGAGGGTGAATGTGTTAGGGTAACAGGACTGAGTGAAAACCTGGGGACACGACTAAAATGTGTATTTTATCCAAAATAGTATAAATTTATTCTGAAATAAATGTATTTAAAGCACAGATGGGATATGGAGGTACACAAAAATACAAAATAAAAATTATTTCTGAAGGATTTTAAACATTATATTTAATGTTAAAATGTAGCGTTAGACACTGGGGACATGCACAAATGCTATATTTTCAGTGTTTTAGGTAGTTTTTAATAATTTGTTTAATTATATATTTTAAATTTGCAGTTAGATTAATGTGCAGGTCACTTTGCTTAATAATAAAATGTATTTTATAGTTCATTTTTATGCTTGTTTGTACCTATAATGTCCTGGGGACACAAATGGCACCCATTCGGTGGAATGGCCCGCAAACATGTATTTTAGATTTTTATAGAAATATGACAACAGTCACATATCTCACACAGAGATCGCACTGTCAAAGTGTTTGGGAATATTCATGCATAATTTAAATACATAATCACATGAAATCAGAAATAAAAATCAAACATTTTATTAGAGAACACAGCATCACGAGCATTAAGCTGTGCCGTCAGCCAGTCGTTTCCCATCATGCTTTTGATCAGCGCAGTGGCAGAATGTATATGTGCAGTATGTGAGAGGAGTGGAGTGGCAACTATTTCCCCTCCTCACTCCGAGCATTTAATAATCACTCCGCTCCAGCTCCACTCCGGGTTCACCATTTCCCGCTCCCGCGCCAATCCTCGCTCACTGATATCAGAAACACCACTCCGCCTTTGCTCCATGGCTGAAGTATTTCAGTATATTTGAAATGTCACATTTCTGTTCATAACGTAGGGTATATTAAAAGAAAAAAATAAATAAATAAAATAACAGGAGAGTTTCAAAGTGGCTTATTGGAACACTAGTGTGTAAACTTTTTTCCTACCACATGCCAAGATAATAACATGGTTGTCATCATTAAACGGTATAACTGCTGCTTTTTGCACTGCAAATTTAGTTTGTGATGAAAATAACAGTACGTATTCGTCAGTTATTTTACCTACGGATCGCTGCATTTCTTACAGATTTCTGCTCATCAGAAATCAGATAGCCTACAGATGAAGTAGCACTGTAAGGTTTGAATGCATTATTGCGAGAGCGATTGCGTGTGAATGTGTTGTACCTGTTTAAATAATGCCTTGACCTGAAAATATTCAGTATCTAGAACAGGGGTCACCAAGTTCGGTCCTGGAGGGCCGGTGTCCCTGCAGAGTTTAGCTCCAACCCTAATTAAACACACCTGAAGCAGCTAATCAAGGTCTTACTAGGTATACTTGAAACTTCCAGGCAGGTGTGTTGAGGCAAGTTGGAGCTAAACTCTGCAGGACACCAGCCCTCCAGGATCAGGTTTGATGACCCCTGATCTAGAAGGAACAAACAAATTCCTTGAGAACTATAACTTCCCGCTCATGGCTGAATATGCAGTTATATTACGGGCTGTTGGCATGAATTGTACTCGAGATGGGGCAGTGGTGGAGCGCTCTTGGAGCAAGTGAAAACCACAACGCTCAGACTTTTAAAAAATCCACTCCTCGCTCCATTCAAAATCACAGCGCTCTACTCCGTGCTGCACTCCAGCTCCCACTCCGCTCCACTCACATACTCAGGGCCCAGTGGCCTAATGGATAAGACATCACCTTGCGGAGCTAGGGGTTGTTGGTTCAAGTCCCACTTAGGTAGTCTTTGAGGGGCTATATTTAAGTTGGCTGCACAAGAAATTCCAGGATGATAAAGGCCTAAGTATACTTCATTTTTGTACGCGTAAGCTAGCGTATGCATACAGTCGAACGCGTAGCCTTTCAAAGTATACTCCATTTGAAGTTGTGCGCGAACGCAGGTGGTCGACACGCATTCTAGAAAGCTTCATCCATGTTCAGTGTCTGATCTATTTTTCCCCGTTAAGTCATGACTGATAACAAATACTTTTGAACTCTTTTAAACCAAAGCTGAGCTGTCTCATACCCTCTCGCTCACAAACGCTTGTCAATGTGAGCGTCTGTTGTTGCAGTCTCTGCTATTTAGTTGTCGTTGTCCGTCTCTTTAGTTTAATTTTCTACTGTGAAACAACGGCCCGGGACAGTGTTGCCACCATGTGGAAAAACTGTTTACTGCAAAATAACTTAAGTGCGCATGTGCGACCTGATCATACAAAGTATGCACGGTTACAAAAATCGGGTGGTGCGCATACAGTATGCGCGTACTGTTCTGATGATGCAATTCACGTCACGCGCACTGTATGCTGTCCCTCGGGTATGCGTAAAAAGTGAAGTATACTTTGTGCTTAAGTTCAAAGTGACACTGTAGCCATGAGAGTAAGCATAGAACTGGCGGCTTGCATCAGGCTGTCTGTGAATGCCTCTAGGTTGACCAGAGAAAGGGCTCAGTGTCCTAATGGATAAGGCATCAACCTCTGGAGCTGGGGATTGTCGGTTAGAGTCCCACCTGGGTCATTTTTGAGGGTTTACAGTTAAGTTTGCTGCGCAAGAAATGCCAGGGTGATTAGTTCAAAGTTACACTATAGCCATGAGAATTAGCACAGAACTGGCAATTTTCTGAAAGCACTGTCAGTTTACCTTGCGTCAGACTGATGCAATTACCTTGCGTTTCGGCTTCTGGCTTTGCTACTGTTTGGACGCTATTGCTTTGCTCCCTATTTTTGTTCTTTTCTCAGATCTCTCTAAGATTTCAACTTCAGTAGATCAGCACTGTGCTCAAACAACACTTTTTTTTTTTTTAGGAAAAAGAAGACTCTTTGCCTCCCACTGCCAGCAGTTTACATTCCGGAGACAGAAAAATACAGCTATCTACATTCAAACAGACGAGAGAAAATGCCTCTAGTGGAATCTACTTTCTGCATGAACTGCCACAGACTTCTACAAAGGATTGCAGTTCTTGAAACAAAGTTACTTGCTGGACTTCCAAAACAGACGGAACATACAGCAGGCGGTCATCACAGACCCCCTCAGCATACAGCCGGTGAGTCCTGTGAATCTAGTGAATATCAACAGTTTATACCAAGTGTAGAGGAACCAGCCGAAACTGATCGATAGACTAATCGATGGCACAAACAGGGAGCGAGACCCAAAGGCACTCAAGACATCAGATTGTCACGAATATCTCGTATTGCTGCCGTAGCATCCTCTACCCCAGATACGGCAATGACAAGACTTGTAAACACTGGTATTCTACAACCCCCTATACATCTTGAGAACAGATTTGAAGCACTGATGAATGTGGGTGAGGAATCCCAAAATGTGACAAAACTCAGATCGAATCAGCCAGCAGCTAACATTGCTACTAACAGGCGCTCAAGGTCGAGCAGACAGCGGCATTCAGCTCAGAGAGCAGCCAAGCCCAGGACTCTGATAGTGGGTGACTCTATTATTAGAAACATCAGTAGCAGGACTACAACTACATGCTGCTTTCCTCAAGCAACCATCTCTGATGTGAACAAGGAACTTCGGAACATTCTGATGAAGCACAAGACTGCAAATCGAGTCATCATCCATGTGGGGAAGAATGATATTCGGAAAGAGCAGTCAGAACTCCTTACGAAGGATTTCAGTGAACTCTTTGAAACTCTTCAAAGACTTGAAGTTCAGTTGTTCATCAGTGGACCACTCCCAGCAAGGGGAACTAACATGTTTTCACGGTTGCTTGGGCTGAATACATGGCTACAAAGGACCTGCAGTACAATAGGAGTCAACTTCAAATCAAATCAAATCACTTTTATTGTCACATCATCACAGCACATGTGCCTTGATGAGTGAAATTCTTGAGAGCGTGCTCCATACAGTGCAGAAACAATTAACATATAGACAGTACCATTACATACTTACAGACTTATACAGACAATGTGTAATATACACATACATATACTCAGTACACACAGTGTACTGTTAGACATACTTACAGTTATCAATACACATTATACACCATATGAACACATTCTACATTATGTACACACATATATACACACACAGTAATATGCAAAGGTGCAGTAGATTATACATAAGCTGGATAAGCAAATGTCCAGTGGTAGCAGATAGATTGTTGTATTAGTGCAGTGTGTACGTGTAGTCCAGTTTGAACTGTGGAGTTAAAGTGCAGTGCGTGGCATATCATAAAGTGGGAGTGTGCTGTAGGGTGTATTAGTTCTGACTGTTCATTAGCCTGATAGCCTGAGGGAAAAAGCTATCCCTCAGTCAGCTAGTGCGGGATCGGATGCTGCGGAGATGTCTTCCTGAGGGCAGCAGAGAGAACAGTCTGTGGGATGGGTGGCTGGAGTCATTGGTGATCCTCCGGGATTTCCTTATACACCGCCTGGTGTAGATATCCTGGAGGGAGGGAAGCTCACCTCCAACAATGTGGCGGGAAGTTCGCACAACCCTTTGCAGAGCTTTGCGGTTGCCAGCGGTGCTGTTTCCAAATCAGGCAGTGATGCAGCCGGTCAGGATGCTCTCCACAGTGCAGGTGTAGAATGATCTGAGGATGCTGGGGCTCGTTCAAAACTTCCTCAGCCGTCTCAGGAAGAAGAGGCGTTGATGTGACTTCTTCAGCACTGCATCTGTGTGAGCGGACCATGTGAGATCCTAAGTGATGTGAACGCCGAGGAACTTAAAGCTGTTTACCCGCTCCACAGGTGTCTTGTCGATGGTGATGGGTGTGTGTTCTCTGCTCTGTCTCCTGAAATCCACCACCAGCTCCTTGGTCTTGTCGATGTTGAGTGAGAGGTGGTTCTCCTGACACCATTTAGTCAGGGTACTCACCTCCGCTCTGTAGGCCGTCTCATCGTTGTCAGTGATCAGGCCTATCACCGTTGTGTCGTCAGCGAATTTGACGATCACGTTGGAGCTGTGTGTTGCTGCACAGTCATGTGTGTACAGGAAGTACAGGAGTGGGCTGAGAACGCAGCCCTGCGGAGCACTAGTGTTGAGGGTCAGCAGAGATGAAGTGTTGTTGCCCATTCTGACCACCTGACTTCTGCCTGTCAGAAAGTCCAGGATCCAGCTGCACAGAGATCTGTTTAGTCCTAGAGTCTGGAGCTTCGCAACCAGTGTGGCAGGCAATATGGTATTGAATGCGGAGCTGTAGTCCACAAACAGCATCCTCACATAGGCGTTCTTGTTTTCCAGGTGGGAGAGAGCAGTATGCAGGGTAAAGGCAATAGCATCGTCTGTGGAACGGTTGCTGCGATATGCAAATTGCAGCGGATCCAGTGAGGCAGGCAGCACAGAGCAGATGTAGTCTCTGATGAGTTTCTCAAAACATTTGCTGAAGATGGATGTTAGAGCAACGGGCCTCCAGTCATTCAAGCATGTGATTTTATTTTTCTTTGGTATTTGCACAATGGGCACACACTTAATCGACAACTTCAATATTTTCTGGGGCCAGAGACAACTGTTTGAACTGGATGGCCTCCACCCAAACAAACTTGGTGCAAGAGTGCTAAAGGACAATTTCTATTTCTCCCTCCGTCATCCTTCAGTGGTGTGTGCCAATCCACTCACACACACACCTGGACAGAATATGACTGACCACAGGACTTCATATCAGCTTCTGAGTCATCATGTGGTTGAAGAATCCCACAAGGACACTGATAATGCCACGCAGCCAAAACAAGCACTGCTCATGGACATCCCGGCTGAGCCCTGCCCACAGAGCTCATCACATGCAGACTGTGACGTATTACAACAGCTCCAAGACTCAGCACCAAAGGATGACTTTCTGGAAAACAGCCAGGGAAGCCAGGACAACATACCACAGCCACCGGAAACACCAGAGCCAGAGCCCCACTCACCAGACACATTATCCCTCTCTCCAGCATCTCCACTTCTAAGCTTTTCACAGAAAATGGAGGAACTGGTGTATGCTGGGACCAAACTTTCACACTCTTTCGCTGCAAGCCCCCATATATCAACTAAAAAACGGCGGGCCCCCCAACCACCAAAGACTGCAGGCCCAGCTCTCCATCCTCCTCCTGTGAGAGATCTCTGGCTGCTGCCACAACGCCAGGGCCCAAACCATCCTCCATCGGCTGTAGGTGAACCAAAAAAAAACTGATAACAGCTCTCAGTGATATGTGTCGGGTCCCCGCTATATTAGCAGCAACATTCACAAATGTTTACAAAACAAGCGGGAACCCAGTATGCCTGTAGCCTTCTCTATTTCTGTTCTATCACGTGATAGAAAGTCTAAGGCCTTCTCAAGCCGTACGGCTGACCCATCTAATCCGTGGCCTGTAATGCATCAATCTAAGATTGCTGTAGAGACAAAATGTAATTCCATCAAGCTAGCATTTTTAAACATTCGCTCACTAAAAAATAAATCATTTCTGATCAATGATTTAATAACCACAAACAACCTGGATTTTATGTTTCTAAATGAAACATGGCTAGAACACAGCTGCAGTGCAACAGTCCTCACTGAAACAGCCCCTCCTAACTTTAATTTTATAAGTGTCTGCAGGACTGTTAGGAGAGCTGGAGGTGTAGCTGCTCTATTTAAAAATGTTTATCAATGCAAGCAAGTGTCATTTGGTCAGTATTTGTCTTTTGAATACCTAAGTATTGTGCTGAAAGGTGCTCCACACATTCTGTTTATCATCATTTACAGGCCTCCAAAATACTCTCCAGCCTTTGTTGAAGAGTTCACAGAACTGTTATCAATGATTTCCTCAGAGTTTGACTGTTTTGCTATTGCAGGGGATTTTAATATTCACATAGATAATGCAGAAATCAAAACTACAAAAGAAATTATAACTGCTTTAAACACTTTTGACCTGAGTCAGCATGTGCATGGACCCACACACAATCGTGGACACACTCTAGATTTACTCATCAGTAGAGGTCTAAACATTTCATCCATTGTTATTAAGGATATAGCACTGTCTGATCATTCTGTATTTTCTTTGATATATTGACCTCTGTCACCACTGAATCTAGATCTGTCTCTGTCAGAAAGAGATGCATTAATGAGAACACTAGTGCGCTATTTATGAAGGCAATATCTTTAACACCAAGCATTTCTGCAGACTCTGTTGATCTCCTGGATTCATTTAACTTAAAAGTTAAGAATGTTATTGATGATATTGCTCCGATAAAGGTCAGCAAGAAGACTGGCAGACAAAAATAATTTTGGAGAAAATCAACAGCAGTTTAGAGTATGAAAAGACAATGCAGAAAAGCTGAGCGGATGTGGCGGAAGACGCAACTTGAAATTCACTATAGCATCTATAAAGACAGCCTTCATGCTTTCAATGTGGAACTAGCCACAGCTAGACATACCTTCTTCTCAAACCTTATAAACAGTAACTTAAACAACACTCGCAATCTTTTTGCTACTGTTGAGAGACTGACAAACCCCCCAAGTCAGATTCCCAGTGAAATGCTCTCCGACAGCAAATGCAATGAGTTTGCTTCCTTCTTTTCAGAGAAGTTCAGTAATATCAGAAAGGAGATTGGCACATCTTCCAGTAATGCAGAGGTCACACAGATTCGACCGCAATCTCAAAAAGAAGTGACTATGTCTGTTTTTGAAGCAATTGATAGCAAAATTTTGGAAGAAATAGTACAGCATCTTAAATCGTCAACCTGCTATCTTGACACACTTCCCACATCCTTTTTCAAAAGTGTGCTTAACTGTTTAGAAGCAGATCTCTTAGAAGTGGTGAACACCTCACTTCTTTCTGGGACTTTTCCAAACTCCCTGAAAACTGCAGTTGTTAAGCCCCTTCTGAAAAAGCGCAATCTTGATAACACCATGTTGAGCAACTATAGACCAATATCAAATCTTCCCTTCATAGGTAAGATTATTGAAAATATTGTTTTTAATCAGCTGAACAACTACTTAAACTCAAATGGATACATGGATAATTTTCAATCTGGTTTCCGAGTGCATCACAGCACACAGACAGCACTCATTAAGATAATAAATGATATTCGCCTTAATTCTGATTCTGGCAAAATATCAGTGCTGGTACTACTAGATCTTAGTGCTGCATTTGACACTGTCGATCATAACATACTTCTAAAGAGACTGGAAAACTGGGCCGGGCTTTCTGGGATGGAACTCAAATGGTTCAGGTCATACTTGGAAGGTAGAGGCTATTATGTGAGTATAGGAGAGCATAAGTCTAAGAGGACGTCCATGACATGCGGAGTCCCACAAGGCTCAATTATTGCACCACTCTTGTTTAGCTTGTATATGCTCCCACTAAGTCAGAAAATGAGGAAGAACCAAATTGCCTATCACAGCTATGCTGATGATACCCAGATTTAACTAGCCTTATCTCCAAATGGCTATAGCCCCATTGACTCCCTCTGCTAATGCATTGATGAAATAAACAGTTGGATGTGCCAAAACTTTCTTCAGTTAAACAAGGAGAAAACTGAAGTCATTGCATTTGGAAACAAAGATGAAGTTCTCAAGGTGAATGCATACATTGACTCTAGGGGTCAAACAACAAAAAATCAAGTCAGAAATCTTGGGTCAGTATTTGTCTTTTGAATACCTAAGTAGTGATTCTGGAGACAGACCTTAGTTTTAGTAGTCACGTCAAAACAGTAACTAAATCAGCATACCATCATCTCAAAAACATCGCACGAATTATTACATTGCACACTATAGCCATGAGAATTAGCACAGAACCGGAAATTTTCTGAAAGCAATGTCAGTTTACCTTGCATCAGACTGTCTATGAATGCCTCTGGGGTGACAAACAAAAGGGCCCAGTGGCCTAATGGATAAGGCATCAGCCTTCGGAGCAGAGGATTGTGGGTTTGAGTCCCACCTGGGTTATCTCTGAGGGGTTACATTTAAGTTTGCTGTGCAAGAAATGCCAGGATGCTAAGTTCAAAGTGACTCTAGCCGAGCCGACTTAGCATTGTAGCAAATCAGCTCAAAAGGGAAATGTATATAAATAATTATGATTAACTACAATTATTTATATCAGCTGCCAGAAGTAGCTGTAGCAGAATGAAATTGCCATCAACTAATCTATTCGTCTAGTGAAAATTCAGTGTAAGTACTTGTCAACTCTAGGAGAGGATATTTTCGTGGCCACAGAAAATACTTTCATACAGTATCATTGCATTAGAGCATGTAGCAAGGATCAAAATAGTAAAGGGACATTAATTTGATAGGCAGAATCAGAAAGACATGTAATTTGTGCACAAGAGTTTTATTAACTAAACACTAATTAGTCTAACAAACAAACTAACATAAATAATCTCACGCATGCGTACATACAAAAGGGGAGCTAAAGTGGATGAATGAATCCATTAGAGAAACCAGAGAATGCAGTTATGGATAATGAGTCAGAACCACCTGAGTTAAAAACCATCAGTGCCATTTTACAACGGGGTCTACCGCTTATACTAAACCTCTGTTTTGTTTAGTTAAATGTACAATACTTGCATTGCCTTGTTAGTTAAATGAGTGTCCGGATGCAGTCTCGGATGAAAGTTTTGATGGTTTGGTGGTGTTGGAGTTCTTCAAGTTCTTCCAGGTTTGAAAGGTGATGATCTCCAAAAGAATGGAAAGTCAAGGCCGAAGCCTGGCTCAAACTTACGGTACAGAAGACTTCTAGCTCACATCCTCATCTTCTCAGTATCTAACAGAACCGCAGACTGGCTATGTGTTGGAGCCCACCGGGCATGCCCGCACCGGCTCAGGTTCTCCACACAGGCAGCAATCAGAAGATTTTGCAGAAGAGAGGGCGGAACTGTGTGTGAGGCCTTTAAACTCTGTGGAGATCCCACCTCTCGGGGGTCAAAGAGCCAATGGTGACTTTCACTTTTGAAGGGAAAGTTTACGACTCTTTGTCTTAGACCATGGTATTTTGCATATGTGATTCGATTGGGTGTTAAGGCAAAAACTACTAAAGATTCTTAGAACACTAATATGTTGCAAAGGTATAAACATGTAATATACACTCTCAATTAGATCATCCGAAGACAAATTCATAGAGACCAAACATGGTATAGTTAAGGTTATGAAAGATAAGCATGCATAAAACAGTATACAATACAAAAGACAATATACAAGAAGAGTAACAATATACACAATGACCTGAAGGATATGTGTGTTCATTCAAAGAAAGGTTTTTCTATGAATTAATTAGAGAAGAGTCCATTTTTATGGGCATTATGTGTCTTGTCTAAGGGGAAATGGAGTGAGAGTTGCTCTGCCCGCATTCCTTTGAGCTATAAAACTAGTGTTATCAGATGATTTGTCTTTGGTCACCATGGAACCAGAGGCCTGTTCTGCCCTTTTGAGACGTTAGCTGCATTTTGGGGGAAGGGTCCATAGACCCTCATAGTTGGCCCTTTGTTTGGGTGAGGGGGATTTAGAGATTATTTGTTAAATATAACAAATAGTCGTGTGTCTGATTGGTCCAAATGCTACAGCATAGAACTGGCAATCTTCTGAAAGCTCAGTCAGTTTAGGTTGCATGCAGACTGTCGGTGAATGCCTCTGGGTTGAACAAATAAAAAAGGGCCCAGTGGCCTAATGGATAAGGCATAGCCTTCGGAGCTGAGGATTGTGGGTTCGAGTCCCACCTGGGTCACCTTTGAGGGTTTACATTAACGTTTGCTGTGCAAGAAAAGCCAGGATGATTAGTTCAAAGTTACACTATAGCCATGAGAATTAGCACAGAACCGGAAATTTTCTGAAAGCAATGTCAGTTTACCTTGCATCAGACTGTCTATGAATGCCTCTGGGGTGACAAACAAAAGGGCCCAGTGGCCTAATGGATAAGGCATCAGCCTCCGGAGCTGGGGATTGTGGGTTCAAGTCCCACCTGGGTCATCTCTGAGGGGTTACATTTAAGTTTGCTGTGCAAGAAATGCCAGGATGCTAAGTTCAAAGTGACTCTAGCCGAGCCGACTTAGCATTGTAGCAAATCAGCTCAAAAGGGAAATGTATATAAATAATTATGATTAACTACAATTATTTATATCAGCTGCCAGAAGTAGCTGTATCAGAATGAAATTGCCATCAACTAATCTATTCGTCCAGTGAAAATTCAGTGTAAGTACTTGTCAACTCTAGGAGAGGATATTTTCGTGGCCACAGAAAATACTTTCATACAGTATCATTGCATTAGAGCATGTAGCAAGGATCAAAATAGTAAAGGGACATTAATTTGATAGGCAGAATCAGAAAGACATGTAATTTGTGCACAAGAGTTTTATTAACTAAACACTAATTAGTCTGACAAACAAACAAACATAAATAATCTCACGCATGCGTACATACAAAAGGGGAGCTAAAGTGGATGAATGAATCCATTAGAGAAACCAGAGAATGCAGTTATGGATAATGAGTCAGAACCACCTGAGTTAAAAACCATCAGTGCCATTTTACAACGGGGTCTACCGCTTATACTAAACCTCTGTTTTGTTTAGTTAAATGTACGATACTTGCATTGCCTTGTTAGTTTAATGAGTGTCCGGATGCAGTCTCGGATGAAAGTTTTGATGGTTTGAAGGTTTGGTGGTGTTGGAGTTCTTCAAGTTCTTCCAGGTTTGAAGGGTGATGATCTCCAAAAGAATGGAAAGTCAAGGCCGAAGCCTGGCTCAAACTTACGGTACAGAACACTTCTAGCTCACATCCTCATCTTCTCAGTATCTAACAGAACCGCAGACTGGCTATGTGTTGGAGCCCACCGGGCATGCCCGCACCGGCTCAGGTTCTCCACACAGGCAGCAATCAGAAGATTTTGCAGAAGAGAGGGCGGAACTGTGTGTGAGGCCTTTAAACTCTGTGGAGATCCCACCTCTCGGGGGTCAAAGAGCCAATGGTGACTTTCACTTTTGAAGGGAAAGTTTACGACTCTTTGTCTTAGACCATGGTATTTTGCATATGTGATTCGATTGGGTGTTAAGGCAAAAACTAATAAAGATTCTTAGAACACTAATATGTTGCAAAGGTATAAACATGTAATATACACTCTCAATTAGATCATCCGAAGACAAATTCATAGAGACCAAACATGGTATAGTTAAGGTTATGAAAGAGAAGCATGCATAAAACAGTATACAATACAAAAGACAATATACAAGAAGAGTAACAATATACACAATGACCTGAAGGATATGTGTGTTCATTCAAAGAAAGGTTTTTCTATGAATTAATTAGAGAAGAGTCAATTTTTATGGGCATTATGTGTCTTGTCTAAGGGTACATGGAGTGAGAGTTGCTCTGCCCGCATTCCTTTGAGCTATAAAACTAGTGTTATCAGGTGATTTGTCTTTGGTCACCATGGAACCAGAGGCCTGTTCTGCCCTTTTGAGACGTTAGCTGCATTTTGGGGGAAGGGTCCATAGACCCTCATAGTTGGCCCTTTGTTTGGGTGAGGGGGAATTAGAGATTATTTGTTAAATATAACAAATAGTCGTGTGTCTGATTGGTCCAAATGCTACAGCATAGAACTGGCAATCTTCTGAAAGCTCAGTCAGTTTAGGTTGCATGCAGACTGTCGGTGAATGCCTCTGGGGTGACAAACAAAAGAGCCCAGTGGCCTAATGGATAAGGCATCAGCCTTCGGAGCTGAGGATTGTGGGTTCGAGTCCCACCTGCGTCAGCTTTGAGGGTTTACGTTAACGTTTGCTGTGCAAGAAAAGCCAGGATGATTAGTTCAAAGTTACACTATAGCCATGAGAATTAGCACAGAACCAGAAATTTTCTGAAAGCAATGTCAGTTTACCTTGCATCAGACTGTCTATGAATGCCTCTGGGGTGACAAACAAAAGGGCCCAGTGGCCTAATGGATAAGGCATCAGCCTCCGGAGCTGGGGATTGTGGGTTCAAGTCCCACCTGGGTCATCTCTGAGGGGTTACATTTAAGTTTGCTGTGCAAGAAATGCCAGGATGCTAAGTTCAAAGTGACTCTAGCCGAGCCGACTTAGCATTGTAGCAAATCAGCTCAAAAGGGAAATGTATATAAATAATTATGATTAAGTACAATTATTTATATCAGCTGCCAGAAGTAGCTGTATCAGAATGAAATTGCCATCAACTAATCTATTCGTCCAGTGAAAATTCAGTGTAAGTACTTGTCAACTCTAGGAGAGGATATTTTCGTGGCCACAGAAAATACTTTCATACAGTATCATTGCATTAGAGCATGTAGCAAGGATCAAAATAGTAAAGGGACATTAATTTGATAGGCAGAATCAGAAAGACATGTAATTTGTGCACAAGAGTTTTATTAACTAAACACTAATTAGTCTAACAAACAAACTAACATAAATAATCTCACGCATGCGTACATACAAAAGGGGAGCTAAAGTGGATGAATGAATCCATTAGAGAAACCAGAGAATGCAGTTATGGATAATGAGTCAGAACCACCTGAGTTAAAAACCATCAGTGCCATTTTACAACGGGGTCTACCGCTTATACTAAACCTCTGTTTTGTTTAGTTAAATGTACGATACTTGCATTGCCTTGTTAGTTAAATGAGTGTCCGGATGCAGTCTCGGATGAAAGTTTTGATGGTTTGGAAGGTTTGGTGGTGTTGGAGTTCTTCAAGTTCTTCCAGGTTTGAAGGGTGATGGTCTCCAAAAGAATGGAAAGTCAAGGCCGAAGCCTGGCTCAAACTTACGGTACAGAAGACTTCTAGCTCACATCCTCATCTTCTCAGTATCTAACAGAACCGCAGACTGGCTATATGTTGGAGCCCACCGGGCATGCCCGCACCGGCTCAGGTTCTCCACACAGGCAGCAATCAGAAGATTTTGCAGAAGAGAGGGCGGAACTGTGTGTGAGGCCTTTAAACTCTGTGGAGATCACACCTCTCGGGGGTCAAAGAGCCAATGGTGACTTTCACTTTTGAAGGGAAAGTTTACGACTCTTTGTCTTAGACCATGGTATTTTGCATATGTGATTCGATTGGGTGTTAAGGCAAAAACTACTAAAGATTCTTAGATCACTAATATTTTGCAAAGGTATAAACATGTAATATACACTCTCAATTAGATCATCCGAAGACAAATTCATAGAGACCAAACATGGTATAGTTAAGGTTATGAAAGATAAGCATGCATAAAACAGTATACAATACAAAAGACAATATACAAGAAGAGTAACAATATACACAATGACCTGAAGGATATGTGTGTTCATTCAAAGAAAGGTTTTTCTATGAATTAATTAGAGAAGAGTCCATTTTTATGGGCATTATGTGTCTTGTCTAAGGGGAAATGGAGTGAGAGTTGCTCTGCCCGCATTCCTTTGAGCTATAAAACTAGTGTTATCAGATGATTTGTCTTTGGTCACCATGGAACCAGAGGCCTGTTCTGCCCTTTTGAGACGTTAGCTGCATTTTGGGGGAAGGGTCCATAGACCCTCATAGTTGGCCCTTTGTTTGGGTGAGGGGGAATTAGAGATTATTTGTTAAATATAACAAATAGTCGTGTGTCTGATTGGTCCAAATGCTACAGCATAGAACTGGCAATCTTCTGAAAGCTCAGTCAGTTTAGTTTACATGCAGACAGTCGGTGAATGCCTCTGGGGTGACAAACAAAAGGCCCAGTGGCCTAATGGATAAGGCATCAGCCTTCGGAGCTGAGGGGATTGTGGGTTCAAGTCCCACCTGGGTCATCTTGAGGGTTTAGCTAAGTTTGCTGTGCAAGGGTTTAAATGCAAGAAAAGCCAGGGTGATTAGTTCAAAGTTAGCCATATAGCCATGAGAATTAGCACAGAACCAGAAAATTTTCTGAAATCAATGTCAGTTTACCTTGCATCAGAATGCCTCTATGAATGCCTCTGGGTGATAAACAAAAGGGCCAGTGGCCTAATGGATAAGGCATCAGCCTTCTTGGAGCTGAGGATTTTGGGTTCGAGTCGACCTGGGTCATCTGGGTCTGATACCCCCCTTTCACCAGATACCCCCTTTCCACCTCAGGAAAGGTTAGCAGTGCCAGTTCTTAGTTGGTTCGAGTCGCAAGCCCTTTAAATTTTCAATACAGCCAGCACGTCTACTTCACTGAAACGTTTCATGTTACGTTTCACTAGCGCGGCAGCGCCAAAACAACAGACTTGTTACATCAGCGCCACTCAGAATCGATCAGCGCACACAACACACACTCAGAGCGATCCAAAAGCGATAAAGAGCCGTCAGCTTTCCATTCGCTCCCGCAGTCACCGATGCCTCGCACCGAACGTCCCGGGTCCGATCCCGAAACAAGCCTAAAAAAACTATCAACAATGGCGGAGCGGACGTTGTGTTGTTATTGAGTTCATGGCTTTGCGAATCACATCATGGCATCCAAACATGGGAATCAAACGTGTCCGTGTTTAGCTGCTATCAGTCCACATCTTCGGTTCAGCTGAGGCAATTTGTGGGCTTTGAGTCTGGTGCCACCTGGGTGAAACTCACTGGAACTGCCTGAGGGGTTACATTTAAGTTTGCTGTGCAAGAAATGCCAGGATGCTAAGTTCAAAGTGACTCTAGCCGAGCCGACTTAGCATTGTAGCAAATCAGCTCAAAAGGGAAATGCATATAAGTAATTATGATTAACTACAATTATTTATATCAGCTGCCAGAAGTAGCTGTATCAGAATTAAATTGCCATCAACTAATCTATTCGTCCAGTGAAAATTCAGTGTAAGTACATGTCAATTCTAGAAGAGGATATTTTCGTGGCCACAGAAAATACTTTCATACAGAATCATTGCATTAGAGCATGTAGCAAGGATCAAAATAGTAAAGGGACATTAATTTGATAGGCAGAATCAGAAAGACATGTAATTTGTGCACAAGAGTTTTATTAACTAAACACTAATTAGTCTGACAAACAAACAAACATAAATAATCTCACGCATGCGTACATACAAAAGGGGAGCTAAAGTGGATGAATGAATCCATTAGAGAAAACAGAGAATGCAGTTATGGATAACGAGTCAGAACCACCTGAGTTAAAAACCATCAGTGCCGTTTTACAACGTGGTCTACCGCTTATACTAAACCTCTGTTTTGTTTAGTTAAATGTACGATACTTGCATTGCCTTGTTAGTTAAATGAGTGTCCGGATGCAGTCTCGGATGAAAGTTTTGATGGTTTGGTGGTGTTGGAGTTCTTCAAGTTCTTCCAGGTTTGAAGGGTGATGGTCTCCAAAAGAATGGAAAGTCAAGGCCGAAGCCTGGCTCAAATTTACGGTACAGAAGACTTCTAGCTCACATCCTCATCTTCTCAGTATCTAACAGAACCGCAGACTGGCTATATGTTGGAGCCCACCGGGCATGCCCGCACCGGCTCAGGTTCTCCACACAGGCAGCAATCAGAAGATTTTGCAGAAGAGAGGGCGGAACTGTGTGTGAGGCCTTTAAACTCTGTGGAGATCACACCTCTCGGGGGTCAAAGAGCCAATGGTGACTTTCACTTTTGAAGGGAAAGTTTACGACTCTTTGTCTTAGACCATGGTATTTTGCATATGTGATTCGATTGGGTGTTAAGGCAAAAACTACTAAAGATTCTTAGATCACTAATATGTTGCAAATGTATAAACATGTAATATACACTCTCAATTAGATCATCCGAAGACAAATTCATAGAGACCAAACATGGTATAGTTAAGGTTATGAAAGATAAGCATGCATAAAACAGTATACAATACAAAAGACAATATACAAGAAGAGTAACAATATACACAATGACCTGAAGGATATGTGTGTTCATTCAAAGAAAGGTTTTTCTATGAATTAATTAGAGAAGAGTCCATTTTTATGGGCATTATGTGTCTTGTCTAAGGGGAAATGGAGTGAGAGTTGCTCTGCCCGCATTCCTTTGAGCTATAAAACTAGTGTTATCAGATGATTTGTCTTTGGTCACCATGGAACCAGAGGCCTGTTCTGCCCTTTTGAGACGTTAGCTGCATTTTGGGGGAAGGGTCCATAGACCCTCATAGTTGGCCCTTTGTTTGGGTGAGGGGGAATTAGAGATTATTTGTTAAATATAACAAATAGTCGTGTGTCTGATTGGTCCAAATGCTACAGCATAGAACTGGCAATCTTCTGAAAGCTCAGTCAGTTTAGGTTGCATGCAGACTGTCGGTGAATGCCTCTGGGGTGACAAACAAAAGAGCCCAGTGGCCTAATGGATAAGGCATCAGCCTTCGGAGCTGAGGATTGTGGGTTCGAGTCCCACCTGCGTCAGATTTGAGGGTTTACGTTAATGCAAGAAAAGCCAGGATGATTAGTTCAAAGTTACACTATAGCCATGAGAATTAGCACAGAACCGGAAATTTTCTGAAAGCAATGGTTTACCTTGCATCAGACTGTCTATGAATGCCTCTGGGGTGACAAACAAAAGGGCCCAGTGGCCTAATGGATAAGGCATCAGCCTCCGGAGCTGGGGATTGTGGGTTCAAGTCCCACCTGGGTCATCTTTGAGGGGTTACATTTAAGTTTGCTGTGCAAGAAATGCCAGGATGCTAAGTTCAAAGTGACTCTAGCCGAGCCGACTTAGCATTGTAGCAAATCAGCTCAAAAGGGAAATGCATATAAGTAATTATGATTAACTACAATTATTTATATCAGCTGCCAGAAGTAGCTGTATCAGAATTAAATTGCCATCAACTAATCTATTCGTCCAGTGAAAATTCAGTGTAAGTACATGTCAATTCTAGGAGAGGATATTTTCGTGGCCACAGAAAATACTTTCATACAGTATCATTGCATTAGAGCATGTAGCAAGGATCAAAATAGTAAAGGGACATTAATTTGATAGGCAGAATCAGAAAGACATGTAATTTGTGCACAAGAGTTTTATTAACTAAACACTAATTAGTCTGACAAACAAACAAACATAAATAATCTCACGCATGCGTACATACAAAAGGGGAGCTAAAGTGGATGAATGAATCCATTAGAGAAACCAGAGAATGCAGTTATGGATAATGAGTCAGAACCACCTGAGTTAAAAACCATCAGTGCCGTTTTACAACGGGGTCTACCGCTTATACTAAACCTCTGTTTTGTTTAGTTAAATGTACGATACTTGCATTGCCTTGTTAGTTAAATGAGTGTCCGGATGCAGTCTCGGATGAAAGTTTTGATGGTTTTGGTTTGGTGGTGTTGGAGTTCTTCAAGTTCTTCCAGGTTTGAAGGGTGATGATCTCCAAAAGAATGGAAAGTCAAGGCCGAAGCCTGGCTCAAACTTACGGTACAGAAGACTTCTAGCTCACATCCTCATCTTCTCAGTATCTAACAGAACCGCAGACTGGCTATATGTTGGAGCCCACCGGGCATGCCCGCACCGGCTCAGGTTCTCCACACAGGCAGCAATCAGAAGATTTTGCAGAAGAGAGGGCGGAACTGTGTGTGAGGCCTTTAAACTCTGTGGAGATCCACCTCTCGGGGGTCAAAGAGCCAATGGTGACTTTCACTTTTGAAGGGAAAGTTTACGACTCTTTGTCTTAGACCATGGTATTTTGCATATGTGATTCGATTGGGTGTTAAGGCAAAAACTACTAAAGATTCTTAGAATCACTAATATGTTGCAAAGGTATAAACATGTAATATACACTCTCAATTAGATCATCCGAAGACAAATTCATAGAGACCAAACATGGTATAGTTAAGGTTATGAAAGATAAGCATGCATAAAACAGTATACAATACAAAAGACAATATACAAGAAGAGTAACAATATACACAATGACCTGAAGGATATGTGTGTTCATTCAAAGAAAGGTTTTTCTATGAATTAATTAGAGAAGAGTCCATTTTTATGGGCATTATGTGTCTTGTCTAAGGGGAAATGGAGTGAGAGTTGCTCTGCCCGCATTCCTTTGAGCTATAAAACTAGTGTTATCAGATGATTTGTCTTTGGTCACCATGGAACCAGAGGCCTGTTCTGCCCTTTTGAGACGTTAGCTGCATTTTGGGGGAAGGGTCCATAGACCCTCATAGTTGGCCCTTTGTTTGGGTGAGGGGGAATTAGAGATTATTTGTTAAATATAACAAATAGTCGTGTGTCTGATTGGTCCAAATGCTACAGCATAGAACTGGCAATCTTCTGAAAGCTCAGTCAGTTTAGTTTACATGCAGACAGTCGGTGAATGCCTCTGGGGTGACAAACAAAAGGGCCCAGTGGCCTAATGGATAAGGCATCAGCCTCCGGAGCTGGGGATTGTGGGTTCAAGTCCCACCTGGGTCATCTTTGAGGGGTTACTTCTAAGTTTGCTGTGCAAGAAATGCCAGGGTGATTAGTTCAAAGTTACACTATAGCCATGAGAATTAGCACAGAACCAGAAATTTTCTGAAATCAATGTCAGTTTACCTTGCATCAGACTATCTATGAATGCCTCTGGGGTGATAAACAAAAGGGCCCAGTGGCCTAATGGATAAGGCATCAGCCTTCGGAGCTGAGGATTTTGGGTTCGAGTCCCACCTGGGTCATCTCTGATACCCCCTTTCCACCAGCAGGAACCAGGTGCTAGTTCAGTGCCAGTTCTTAGTTGGTTCGAGTCGCAAGCCCTTTAAGAACCGGTTGCTTTTCCACAGGCTAGAGAGCCAATACAGAGCCAGGTCTTACGTCACTGAATACGTTTCATGTTTCGTTTCACTAGCGCGGCAGCGCCAAACACAACAGACTTGTCCGAGGTACATCAGCGCCACTCAGATCGATCGGCACACAACACACTAAAGCACCGCGAGAGCGATCCAAAAGCATAAAGAGCCGTCAGCTTTCCATTCGCTCCCGCAGCACCCCGATGTCTCGCACCGAACGGTCCGCGTAGCGCCGATCCATCCCGAACAAGCCTAAAAAAACTATCAACAATGGCGGACGTTGTGTTGTTATTGACGTTCATGGCTTTGCGAATCTACATCGGCATCCAAACATGGCGAATCCAACGTGTCCGTGTTTAGCTGCTATTTCAAATATGGCGGTCCACAGTTTCTTTCATCTTGTTGTTCACGGTAACCCCGCCCCCAGCCCCTGACGCAAGCGGTTCTTCCTTCTAGCCCAGCAACGTTTTGGTGCTACTTACGAACCGCTTTTCCTGGTTCGGAGCTGGTGCTTTGGGTGTCGAAAGACAAAGAACCGGTTTGAAACTAGACTCTGGCTCCGAACCAGCACTGGAACTGCCTTGGTGGAAAAGGGGTATGAGGGGTTACATTTAAGTTTGCTGTGCAAGAAATGCCAGGATGCTAAGTTCAAAGTGACTCTAGCCGAGCCGACTTAGCATTGTAGCAAATCAGCTCAAAAGGGAAATGCATATAAGTAATTATCATTAACTACAATTATTTATATCAGCTGCCAGAAGTAGCTGTATCAGAATTAAATTGCCATCAACTAATCTATTCGTCCAGTGAAAATTCAGTGTAAGTACATGTCAATTCTAGGAGAGGATATTTTCGTGGCCACAGAAAATACTTTCATACAGAATCATTGCATTAGAGCATGTAGCAAGGATCAAAATAGTAAAGGGACATTAATTTGATAGGCAGAATCAGAAAGACATGTAATCAAAATAGATCAAAATAGTAAAGGGACATTAATTTGATAGGCAGAATCAGAAAGACATGTAATTTGTGCACAAGAGTTTTATTAACTAAACACTAATTAGTCTGACAAGCAAACAAACATAAATAATCTCACGCATGCGTACATACAAAAGGGGAGCTAAAGTGGATGAATGAATCCATTAGAGAAACCAGAGAATGCAGTTATGGATAATGAGTCAGAACCACCTGAGTTAAAAACCATCAGTGCCGTTTTACAACGGGGTCTACCGCTTATACTAAACCTCTGTTTCGTTTAGTTAAATGTACAATACTTGCATTGCCTTGTTAGTTAAATGAGTGTCCGGATGCAGTCTCTGATGAAAGTTTTGATGGTTTGAAGGTTTGGTGGTGTTGGAGTTCTTCAAGTTCTTCCAGGTTTGAAGGGTGATGATCTCCAAAAGAATGGAAAGTCAAGGCCGAAGCCTGGCTCAAACTTATGGTACAGAAGACTTCTAGCTCACATCCTCATCTTCTCAGTATCTAACAGAACCGCAGACTGGCTATGTGTTGGAGCCCACCGGGCATGCCCGCACCGGCTCAGGTTCTCCACACAGGCGGCAATCAGAAGATTTTGCAGAAGAGGGCGGAACTGTGTGTGAGGCCTTTAAACTCTGTGGAGATCCCACCTCTCGGGGGTCAAAGAGCCAATGGTGACTTTCACTTTTGAAGGGAAAGTTTACGACTCTTTGTCTTAGACCATGGTATTTTGCATATGTGATTCGATTGGGTGTTAAGGCAAAAACTACTAAAGATTCTTAGAACACTAATATGTTGCAAAGGTATAAACATGTAATATACACTCTCAATTAGATCATCCGAAGACAAATTCATAGAGACCAAACATGGTATAGTTAAGGTTATGAAAGATAAGCATGCATAATACAGTATACAATACAAAAGACAATATACAAGAAGAGTAACAATATACACAATGACCTGAAGGATATGTGTGTTCATTCAAAGAAAGGTTTTTCTATGAATTAATTAGAGAAGAGTCCATTTTTATGGGCATTATGTGTCTTGTCTAAGGGGAAATGGAGTGAGAGTTGCTCTGCCCGCATTCCTTTGAGCTATAAAACTAGTGTTATCAGATGATTTGTCTTTGGTCACCATGGAACCAGAGGCCTGTTCTGCCCTTTTGAGACGTTAGCTGCATTTTGGGGGAAGGGTCCATAGACCCTCATAGTTGGCCCTTTGATTGGGTGAGGGGGAATTAGAGATTATTTGTTAAATATAACAAATAGTCGTGTGTCTGATTGGTCCAAATGCTACAGCATAGAACTGGCAATCTTCTGAAAGCTCAGTCAGTTTAGGTTGCATGCAGACTGTCGGTGAATGCCTCTGGGTTGAACAAATAAAAAAGGTCCCAGTGGCCTAATGGATAAGGCATCAGCCTTCGGAGCTGAGGATTGTGGGTTCGTGTCCCACCTGGGTCAGCTTTGAGGGTTTAAATTAACGTTTGCTGAGCAAGAAAAGCCAGGATGATTAGTTCAAAGTTACACTATAGCCATGAGAATTAGCACAGAACCAGAAATTTTCTGAAAGCAATGTCAGTTTACCTGGCATCAGACTGTCTATGAATGCCTCTGGGGTGACAAACAAAAGAGCCCAGTGGCCTAATGGATAAGGCATCAGCCTTCGGAGCTGAGGATTGTGGGTTTGAGTCCCACCTGGGTTATCTCTGAGGGCTTACATTTAAGTTTGCTGTGCAAGAAATGCCAGGATGCTAAGTTCAAAGTGACTCTAGCCGAGCCGACTTAGCATTGTAGCAAATCAGCTCAAAAGGGAAATGTATATAAATAATTATGATTAACTACAATTATTTATATCAGCTGCCAGAAGTAGCTGTATCATAATGAAATTGCCATCAACTAATCTATTCGTCTAGTGAAAATTCAGTGTAAGTACTTGTCAACTCTAGGAGAGGATATTTTCGTGGCCACAGAAAATACTTTCATACAGTATCATTGCATTAGAGCATGTAGCAAGGATCAAAATAGTAAAGGGACATTAATTTGATAGGCAGAATCAGAAAGACATGTAATTTGTGCACAAGAGTTTTATTAACTAAACACTAATTAGTCTAACAAACAAACTAACATAAATAATCTCACGCATGCGTACATACAAAAGGGGAGCTAAAGTGGATGAATGAATCCATTAGAGAAACCAGAGAATGCAGTTATGGATAATGAGTCAGAACCACCTGAGTTAAAAACCATCAGTGCCATTTTACAACGGGGTCTACCGCTTATACTAAACCTCTGTTTTGTTTAGTTAAATATACGATACTTGCATTGCCTTGTTAGTTAAATGAGTGTCCGGATGCAGTCTCGGATGAAAGTTTTGATGGTTTGGTGGTGTTGGAGTTCTTCAAGTTCTTCCAGGTTTGAAGGGTGATGATCTCCAAAAGAATGGAAAGTCAAGGCCGAAGCCTGGCTCAAACTTACGGTACAGAAGACTTCTAGCTCACATCCTCATCTTCTCAGTATCTAACAGAACCGCAGACTGGCTATGTGTTGGAGCCCACCGGGCATGCCCGCACCGGCTCAGGTTCTCCACACAGGCGGCAATCAGAAGATTTTGCAGAAGAGAGGGCGGAACTGTGTGTGAGGCCTTTAAACTCTGTGGAGATCCCATCTCTCGGGGGTCAAAGAGCCAATGGTGACTTTCACTTTTGAAGGGAAAGTTTACGACTCTTTGTCTTAGACCATGGTATTTTGCATATGTGATTCGATTGGGTGTTAAGGCAAAAACTACTAAAGATTCTTAGAACACTAATATGTTGCAAAGGTATAAACATGTAATATACACTCTCAATTAGATCATCCGAAGACAAATTCATAGAGACCAAACATGGTATAGTTAAGGTTATGAAAGATAAGCATGCATAAAGCAGTATACAATACAAAAGACAATATACAAGAAGAGTAACAATATACACAATGACCTGAAGGATATGTGTGTTCATTCAAAGAAAGGTTTTTCTATGAATTAATTAGAGAAGAGTCCATTTTTATGGGCATTATGTGTCTTGTCTAAGGGGAAATGGAGTGAGAGTTGCTCTGCCCGCATTCCTTTGAGCTATAAAACTAGTGTTATCAGATGATTTGTCTTTGGTCACCATGGAACCAGAGGCCTGTTCTGCCCTTTTGAGACGTTAGCTGCATTTTGGGGGAAGGGTCCATAGACCCTCATAGTTGGCCCTTTGTTTGGGTGAGGGGGAATTAGAGATTATTTGTTAAATATAACAAATAGTCGTGTGTCTGATTGGTCCAAATGCTACAGCATAGAACTGGCAATCTTCTGAAAGATCAGTCAGTTTAGGTTGCATGCAGACTGTCGGTGAATGCCTCTGGGTTGAACAAATAAAAAAGGTCCCAGTGGCCTAATGGATAAGGCATCAGCCTTCGGAGCTGAGGATTGTGGGTTCGAGTCCCACCTGGGTCATCTTTGAGGGGTTACATTTAAGTTTGCTGTGCAAGAAATGCCAGGATGCTAAGTTCAAAGTGACTCTAGCCGAGCCGACTTAGCATTGTAGCAAATCAGCTCAAAAGGGAAATGCATATAAGTAATTATGATTAACTACAATTATTTATATCAGCTGCCAGAAGTAGCTGTATCAGAATTAAATTGCCATCAACTAATCTATTCGTCCAGTGAAAATTCAGTGTAAGTACATGTCAATTCTAGGAGAGGATATTTTCGTGGCCACAGAAAATACTTTCATACAGAATCATTGCATTAGAGCATGTAGCAAGGATCAAAATAGTAAAGGGACATTAATTTGATAGGCAGAATCAGAAAGACATGTAATTTGTGCACAAGAGTTTTATTAACTAAACACTAATTAGTCTGACAAGCAAACAAACATAAATAATCTCACGCATGCGTACATACAAAAGGGGAGCTAAAGTGGATGAATGAATCCATTAGAGAAACCAGAGAATGCAGTTATGGATAATGAGTCAGAACCACCTGAGTTAAAAACCATCAGTGCCATTTTACAACGGGGTCTACCGCTTATACTAAACCTCTGTTTTGTTTAGTTAAATGTACAATACTTGCATTGCCTTGTTAGTTAAATGAGTGTCCGGATGCAGTCTCGGATGAAAGTTTTGATGGTTTGAAGGTTTGGTGGTGTTGGAGTTCTTCAAGTTCTTCCAGGTTTGAAGGGTGATGATCTCCAAAAGAATGGAAAGTCAAGGCCGAAGCCTGGCTCAAACTTATGGTACAGAAGACTTCTAGCTCACATCCACATCTTCTCAGTATCTAACAGAACCGCAGACTGGCTATGTGTTGGAGCCCACCGGGCATGCCCGCACCGGCTCAGGTTCTCCACACAGGCGGCAATCAGAAGATTTTGCAGAAGAGGGCGGAACTGTGTGTGAGGCCTTTAAACTCTGTGGAGATCCCACCTCTCGGGGTCAAAGAGCCAATGGTGACTTTCACTTTTGAAGGGAAAGTTTACGACTCTTTGTCTTAGACCATGGTATTTTGCATATGTGATTCGATTGGGTGTTAAGGCAAAAACTACTAAAGATTCTTAGAACACTAATATGTTGCAAAGGTATAAACATGTAATATACACTCTCAATTAGATCATCCGAAGACAAATTCATAGAGACCAAACATGGTATAGTTAAGGTTATGAAAGATAAGCATGCATAAAACAGTATACAATACAAAAGACAATATACAAGAAGAGTAACAATATACACAATGACCTGAAGGATATGTGTGTTCATTCAAAGAAAGGTTTTTCTATGAATTAATTAGAGAAGAGTCCATTTTTATGGGCATTATGTGTCTTGTCTAAGGGGAAATGGAGTGAGAGTTGCTCTGCCCGCATTCCTTTGAGCTATAAAACTAGTGTTATCAGATGATTTGTCTTTGGTCACCATGGAACCAGAGGCCTGTTCTGCCCTTTTGAGACGTTAGCTGCATTTTGGGGGAAGGGTCCATAGACCCTCATAGTTGGCCCTTTGTTTGGGTGAGGGGGAATTAGAGATTATTTGTTAAATATAACAAATAGTCGTGTGTCTGATTGGTCCAAATGCTACAGCATAGAACTGGCAATCTTCTGAAAGCTCAGTCGGTTTAGGTTGCATGCAGACTGTCGGTGAATGCCTCTGGGTTGAACAAATAAAAAAGGTCCCAGTGGCCTAATGGATAAGGCATCAGCCTTCGGAGCTGAGGATTGTGGGTTCGAGTCCCACCTGGGTCAGCTTTGAGGGTTTAAATTAACGTTTGCTGAGCAAGAAAAGCCAGGATGCTAAGTTCAAAGTGACTCTTGTAGGACCTGTGTGGAGGAAAGAACACACACACACACACTAAGTGCAACCACAAAATTCCTCAGGCTTAAAGAATCTTTCGTCTCTATCTGCAAGTCATAAAATTGACAGAGGAAGAGCACCTCACCCAACTGGCTGGCCAATTTCCTGCCATGCCTTCGGGTTATCATCGTAAAGAAACCTCTCAAAATAGGAGAGCTTTGAGGTAAACATCTGGCAATGGTCAAAACGACAAACTTTATGGATCCTCTGATCGTTAACGCATAATTCAATGATTTTTATCAACAAGAAAAGACATTTACGACAGACGTTCAAGCTAAGGAAGACCAGATCCCCACAAACGTGACATTCTCATGACCCGGACAGTGACTTTCCTGACCTCCCGTCCTCCCAGGACATGGCAAGGATATGTGCCTTTCATTTCTTTAACCGAACAAAGACTCAAACTTTTATAAAGTGTTCCAAAAGACAATTAATACCTGTTGCTGTTATCAAAAGCAATATATACAATATATTTTACAAAATATATCAATGTGTATTTTATGTCATTTATAAGCTTGCTGTGTCATTGTAATCAATGGTATGTTTTTATAATCTTTTGAGGTATAATTTTCTCCTGTGCAAGAACTACTAGACCTGCTAGTAGTATATGCATGATGTGTTATTTCTAATCTTTAAATAGAACCCTTTTGAGTTAGTTTTAGCATGAAAGCTGTTAATGTATGTCAAATACCTTATATTTGGTTTCATATTAACGGTCAGGACAAATGCAAGAATTTGGTGTGCCTGGGAAGTTAATATTGAGTATAATAATGTGTGATTAGAACGTGTTAAAAGATATTTTCTTCATGTGACAAAATAACTAAGCAGATAAATTTACTGCATGGAAAATGAGCCGTGTAGGTGGACCTCCGTCTAAAAGGACAATCTAATTGGTGGAAGCCTCTGGGGGTTGAACGGAAGTCCTCTGGTTAATACCCTCTGACACAGACTGCTCTCTCTCTCTCTGCTCCGCTCGGAAATCGCGCGCTTCTTTGAAACTCGGAGCTACACCAACAAAAGCTCGCAGCCTTTAACACCTGGCCGAGTTTGAACATTGAACCAACATCTAGTTAAATCTCTGAAGAAAGTCTGAAGCTACGCGAAAGGAACTTCAACATCTAAAGCCATAAGAAATCGAAACAGACTTCCTTGAAGCATTAAACAACACCGAGCAAACAAGCAACAACAAAAGGACATCCCCAGAGTGACGCCACGCGACAACGACACGCGGGGTTTCCAACATCCGGGAAACAACGGCAGATCAGCGACCATTTCAACTTAAAAGCAAGTAATCAAACAAAATCTCTATTCTGCTGAACTGGTCGTATCTATCTCTAAAGTAAAATTAAGAGAGTTCTCCATTTGATGATCGACACGAGTAAAATCGTGTAAAACAGTGCTATATTTTAATCATTCTCAATTGCAACAAGTCATTGCCTGTGTGTATGTATTTTGTGTTTGTGTTATTTAGCTTAGTTCATGTATGTTAGTAAGATAGTAAATAAACTCTTGTTTGATTCATAGAGAAGTGTTCTGTGTTTTGGTGTGTAATTTTCAAATCAAGCTTTGCCTAAAGATAACGTTACCTATGCTCATAACTGTCATAAAGGTACTTAAATAATTCTGTATTATTATAGCGTGGCCATGAAAATAAACAGAATTTCTCAGAATATACTGAAACCTAACGACTCGCGGGACGAGTGTTAAACAAGGTATAAATTGGACGTTTTGATTAATATCAATTTTTCATACTAATCTAGAATTTTAAGATTCCCTAAAGCTGAAATTCAAAATAAAGCTTAAAACAAAAGAGCTAAAATTAAACAATGTAAAAGATTAAATTCTTTACATATAATGGTGGAGGAAGAAAGCTGGCAAAAATATTGACTTGAAAATTCATAACCAGGAATACAGATTATGTATTTTGCACTATTTTCTCATAACCGGAAGGAGAAATAGTGTAGATACAGAGAAACAGAGTTGTTTGTGTGTTTATGGTACTGTATAAATGTGGCAATGCATTTTGAATGAATGAAAAAGCTTTAGTTGCTTAGAAGAAAAATACTGCAGTATATAAATTGTCTTGTAAGACAAAAGTCGCTCAAAAGCGCAAAAGAGACACGAATGAGCGGATTCCTCATTCACGTCTTTTAAAAGGCCTTCCATGGTTTTAATCTGCTAAAGTGCGTGTCCCACTTCAGATTGAACTATGCTATGTATCTCCCGGTTTGAAAACATTAACTTAGCTACTTAATGATTTTTCTGCCATCTTTGAATCACTAAAAGAGTGAAATCGGACGCGGCGCTCGGAAGGAGTGGCCAAAACGCGTTCTGGGGAGAACAGATATTTATCTTGATCAAGGAAATTGTGTGGTGAAAAATCCACTGTGCGTTTCTGCCTGTCAGATAGACTGACAAATGTTAGGTCCGCCGAGGCCTCAATAACGCTGTTGTATTAATTAATCTGTAGATTAATTTATCTCTCTCTGAACGAGTTGAGATTGTTAGTGCTATAAAGATAAGAATCTAAATAGTGCTTTTGTGGTTGTTAGATGCACATCTAGATGCACATCGAGATCTGAGGTATTGAGACTGTGTATAACGTTAGCTAACATCCGGGTGTGTCGTCACCATAGTGACAGGGCAACCCAAGGAAGTCAAGTGCGCAAGCGCAGCCTGCGAGCGCCATCTTAAGGCTGGTGTATCAGCATAGCAAGCTAAGCTAACTGAAGCTAATGAGTAGCATATGGGAGCTGAGGCAAAGCCAGTTGCATTGGAAGCATAGCGATTAGCACATAGCATTTTGTAGCCTGGGGTTCAAATGCGGTGTATGTTGCAGTGTGTTTTTGAAGCGTTTATGTGACTAACCTTTCATCTGAACTTAGCTCATGCTAAGAGTGTTCACGTCATTTCCTTCTCTCTTTTGGATTTAATTATGCATTTCCCTCTCCTCCCTTTTAAAAGAACTTTGACTAATGCAGATTTAAATAAACCGTTAATGTGCAGGCCAGCTAATTTTTCATAGGAAATGAGACCAGCGATGTCACAGATGGTTTTAACAAGTAGTTGTGTTTAGGTTGTTTTGTTTCGTTTCATATTTAGCAGATATTAGTTTCATAACTATTGGGGTCTATTATAAATTAATGATGGGTCTTAGCCTCATTGCTTTGATAGGAAGATAATTAATTTAATTATGATTTGCGCTCATGATTTTAAGAATCAATGAATGCTATGAAATATTTGAAATTGATCATTTAATTCCATAACTAATCCTAGATGTGAAATTAAATTCATTTCATTAAAATAATTTCAGTTCCTGATTCCACATAGACTGATTGAGATAGTTATGTGTGCTCTGATAATTTAACAATAACATTAAGATCTTAATTATTAACTATCGATGTGTTTGATCGTCTGGCCCGGGAACATTTTTAAATTTCCTTTTATAATTGAGACGATACGGATTAATTTGTTCTAATGATTTGAATAACACAAGGAATTAGTAATTGGTCAGGCTTAGGGATACGAAATTAGGGATGTGGAATTTGTAATTTAATTTCATAATTAATTACGAATTTGAAAATTCTAATTCAATTTAATAATTAATTACAGTTCCTGTTTCCCTATGTCAACACTATTGGCTGATCAATGAAATGTAATCGCCTGTAATGTTAATGAAAAATATTAAGATTTTAATCCATGACTGCCAATAAGGCTCTGAAATTTTAATTTCATCTGCAACTCATGAGAGCTTGTATTACCCTGCTTCAATACTTAAGGATTATTATAATCACAGGTGTCTTCTAATATTAATGACAAACATCGTTAAGTTAGATCTTTAACTATAAATCATTGCTCTGAAATTTTAATTCCAGCATTGGCTAATAAGGATCCTACCTCAAGGATACCCTATTGATTAATTTAATCCTAATCAAGCCTATCAAATTTAAATGATAACATCATAAAATTTGAATTAGGAACTACCATTTCTAATTTGAAATTCTAATTTCAGTTGCAATTAAGTTTTGGTTCCAACCTGTTTGGTCTCTCTCCGTCTGTTATTAAATTAACTTTTATAGGTTTCCCTTTTCTTAGGCCTGATAGGAGATAGGGCTCCCCCTAGTGCTTGGTTAGTGAAGTGAAATTGCCTCCAGTGTAAGTTACAGCAAGCAGAGTCACCCGTTCCGACTGTACCTGGTGCAGGCTGGAGGGGAAACCCGAATATTTCCGTCCTAGTGTTGCAAAGTGACGGCCCGCAGCAGGCTAGCAATCGGGTATCGGAGGAGGAGTCAACGGCTGACTGGGCGAAGGTGCGGATATACCATTCCGGCTAATCTATTGACGAAGTACGTCGAACTTCGGGTTCGCGCTGACGGATAGACACCGGGACCTAGCCCCGCCCCTCTTCAGGCCAGCAGTCGTTTGACATAACTCACCCGAGTCCCAGCCCGGTTGTGCCAAAAGCCACAGCTGTCTGAGAGGCTCACAGCAGTACGGTGGGGGCGGAGTGTTCGGCAAAACCCTTACAGGAGCTCACCTGGTGCGCTCGGGCGGTGGGCCTTGCTGCTGAACACCACTGGAGCAATTTACATTCATCACAAAGCCTAGAGTATAATAACTTTCTAATTAGGAAAACCCTTCTAAGTAAGCAAACCTCCAAAAGAAAGAAAAAATTAAGGTTTCCTTAACACTTAGCCCAGTGTGTTTATCCTACTAAAATTAGCAAAGCAAAACCCCTAGGTGCATCGACTCAACAGCGCCTCCGCGCTGCCACCTTTGTTACTAATCCTAAATTCTACTCTCACCTTTCTCTCAGTTCTTCCTGCTGCTATCTTCTAATTTGACTACTGCTGCTGTTGCTGAGATATTTTTTTTTTTACCTGTGTGAAGATCACAAGTGGAGAACTTTAGCAATCGAAACAGGTATTTGTGGAACTTGAGAACATGTCAAAATTGTTTTCCATTTACCTTCCTCTTTTGTGAAATCCTACCCCGCCAGGTTAAAGCAGGTCCACAGAAGAAAGGCGCCGGAAAACTTCAAGCACGCGAACACTCTAATTAGCTTGTGGTGTCAATTTTGTCATTAACGGGACCAGTGCTGTCATTGTTATTGTTTTCCTTCACCCCGGAGAAAACCAATTGCAATCACAGACTTACAAAAAATTGTCATTTACAAATCCCCTGATTAGAAGCAATCTTCTTCTCTTTACCTGTTCTCTAGCTGTGCTACCTGTGTGTGTGTGTGCTCAATTTTTCCCCCACAGAGGCTACAAATTAGAAACACGCCCCCAGAGGATCACAGTCACAGAGAACCACACCCACCTGTTTTACACAGTCAACACTAGTACACATTCTATATTGCACATCTACACCCCTTGTTTGTTGATTTGTTCTGTTTTGGTTTGTTTGTTTTGTTTTTCTTTTCAAGGTCTGTGTCAGTCGTGGTTCGAGATCTCACCACGCCCAAACATGTCTCACACAACAGGACATGTCGGTCACTGGGAGGATTTGGAAACATGGCTAAGCATTGCAACAAACAGCCTCCTCCCTAAGGCTGCTGAAACACTAAAACATCAGACACAAGACCAGCTGGATGACAACATAACAAGCCTCATGATACAAGACCCAAGTCACAGCTACAATCACAAAGAATTAGCCAAGATTACCGGCTCCTTAAGCCACACACTCATCGCCACCCTCAAGTTGAGCGACAAGCACGCTGCACAACGCCAGCAGGAGCTGACACGCGCACAACGACGCATAGAGCAGCTGGAACTTGAAGCTCAAGAACGACGGGAAGGATCGGATGAGGCGGAACAAGGTGCTGAGGAGGAGATCAACCGGCTAAATGAAACCCTAGCAGCTACTAGCCAAGAATTGGAACAAGTCAAGGCAGACTACGATGATCGGTCCAAAAAGCTACAGTATGCTGAACAGCTTCTGGAGAAAGCAAAGGCCGACTTCAGAGATAAAAACGGCAGAATCAAAGCCCTTGAAGCTCACCTGGACGAGTCACGAAACGAGGTTAGTCGTCTAACACAACAGCTTGACTATGTCAAAGAGGAATCTGACAGTTTCCAAGAGGAACTCAAGCATGCTTACGAACTGCGCCGTGAGCCATCAAGGACACGACGCGCACCGACCTCACCCCTGCCGAGCAGGACCGGGTCACCTGTTCCTGGACTGACACGTGAGAAAAAGATGGAGGGGGTGGTGTTGAAACATTCACCAACTCACTCTGGAGAACATTACATCACGTTACCTCAGCCAAAAGAATCTGCTGCAACCAGTCACAGATCATCGCATGGCTTGGACCTAAAAGACCTCGACAAGCTCGCCAGGAACATTGGCAAATTCACCCCGAGCGTGCCAAATAGCCCAAATGTCCAAGCGTATCTCCAAGATATCGATTTCCATCTGGAAATGCGACCTAACGTTACGGACAAAGATAGACCATATTTACTTCGAACGACATCCAGTTCTGAAGTTCGCAGCTTCCTGGACAGGCAGCCTGCTCACACAAAGAATGATTACCAACTACTCCGAGAAGCCCTCATTAAAGAGTTCTCCGACCCTGAGTCTGAACAAGGCCTCGTGGCTGCTCTGGAGACGAGACAAGGACGTCACGAACCTCCTCAAGCCTACTACAGCCGACTCAGACGGGCATACTTTGGAACTCGCAACGAACCTGACATGGAGGATGAACTGAACTTTAAAACTCTCTTCCTACGAAACCTTCATCCTGGCGTAAGCCACCATCTTGGCGTTCTCGCATGTCCACGGACAATGAATGCTCAGCATTTGCGAGACTTGGCGCAGAAAGCCTACGGCAAACAAAAGATGGCCTCAGAAAAAGGTGCCAAAACCCCAGCCGTTCTTGACTTCAACATTCAAAGTCAAGGGCTGGCGCTAGAGGGCGCCCAACGCCAAGACAATGCCAAGCCGCCACCCAGGGAGTGGAATGCACCCTCGTCCAACAAAGAACGAGACTCCCATGCTGGTACCCGATCTAAACAGAGGTACGAACGCTGGGATGGACCGCGTGGACGTCAACGCTCACCTGGACGCCACTGGGAAAAGACATGGGACCAGTCAATGCCTAACGGAAGTCATTGGGAGAGATCGTGGAACCAGCCAAGCTCATTTGGAAACTCAAGAGAGAAAAACTCATGGGAATCCAACGGAAACTCCAAGGGAAGACGACAAACTCACCCTGGAGCAACCAGCCCAAGGAATCGACGAAAGAATTCGCAAAGATTCCAAGCTGACCGAGCTCAAACTGAACCCACACAGGAACAAGAGACACCACCGTGTTTCGACTCACAAGAACTGATGAAAATGATGATGAAAGAATTCTTCCAACGGAAAGAGGAAGATCGGAAATGGGAAAAGAAAGAAAAACCAGATTCAGCCTGACTAGCGGCCGGACGAGATGGCAGCGACCAGTTGACACAACCAGCCACGGAGAACAGCACTCCTTCACCTCACTCTCAGAGAACCGTACTCACACTAACTTCAGATGGACACGAAACCCCACCTGAAAACCCAGCAATAGAGTTAGACACTAACTCAACACCTAATGCTCCGAATTACAGCAGCGTCCAACAAACACCTGCTGACGAAACCCCTCAAGTTCCTGAAAGTGCTGTCTTGGTCATCTGCCACTCCTCCGAAGAACGCCACATCAGCCCTGATATCCTAACTGTTTCCTCCCAAACTCCAGTCCCTCAACTCCTAGGCGATCTCATTGAGAAAGGTATAGCCAGAAAATTCTACCTCTCCATCATCATCGAACGACACATCAGAGTCGAAGCCCTCCTCGATACGGGAGCCGACATTACTCTAATGTCTACCGAACTCCTAGAGGAAGTCCAAGAAAGATCAAAGAGGACTAACAGAACCCTCAAACTCCAAAAGTGTGAACTAAACCTTCAAGCATACTCCCACACGGGCCTACAACTAAAACATGTGGCCCCAATTCACCTAACGGTGGGATCGATGGACCTCGTCCATCCCGTATACGTTTCACCACTTAAAACGTATCCACTCCTCATTGGGAAAGATCTGCTTAATCGCTTCGAACCTCTAATAGACTTCAAGCACCTAAAGATGTGGACACAAGTCCGTGAACCTCTGCCTTGCCAGGCGTTAGACTCCAACGAGTCGCAGTGTCAAGTCACAGACACCGACCCTAAGTCACGGATCGATGATGCAGTAGCAAAGCCAGGATCTGGACCAAGCACAAACAGCAAGGACAAGGACCCTCTCCTCTGCTCACTGCAGGAGCCTGAATCAAACACAGGCCCCCTTCGAATCATGACTGCAATAGATGTCCAAGGCACATCAGTGTCCGACACGGCACTAGCACTGTGGGCAGAGAACTCCGCCATCAGCCTGAAGCTATTCAAAACATTGAAGCAAAGACATCAGTGTCTACCACATGTCGCTAAGCACAGCCGCTTCCCTCTCAGTCCCTGGTCGACAACCATGGCCACCTCCAAGATCATCTGCGCTCTGGACATACGATGGAACAACAGACAGCTAACTCACTACTTCCTCGTTGTCTCAGACCTGCCGCATGACATCTACATTGGAGCGGATATCCTGGTCCGGCTCAATGCTTGCATTGATACCGTAAACGACATCATATGGGCTCCCCTGTCACACCAACTGACAACGTCAGTCAACCTCAAGAACCTCCAATCCGGTCAAACCATGCCAGACGCATGTGCTATGATCACGGAGCAAGAAGCCACAATACCTGCCTACAGCAAGAGTGTCAGCGTCCGCCTCAACATGCGACCTGGCCAAACTCTAAACAGTAAGCTAGGCTTCTTCCAACCTTCCAGGACCTGCCTAAAACTCGGACTGACTCTGGAAGCCACACCTCTCATGGAAGTGTCATCTCGTGCTGTGTATGTGTTGTTCAACAACTGTACGGCCCAAGACATCCACGTTCCCAAAGCCAATCACCTGGGATGGCTCATCAGCCAGGCGTTCCACGACTTTGAACTGATGGTACCTGTCATAGGCCCTATACCCACACAGCTAATGTCAGACGAATACGACGACACTGTAACGTTTACAAAACCTCATGAAGTCATTGCCATCACATCCATTCTGCCGGTGTCCAGAGAAAGCGTCTGCCGTTCAGAACTAACAGATGACACTCATCTCGCTGTCTATGCTGTCTCAACACAGCCTGCGACAGAATCACCTACACAGGTGACCATCGGGGCCCAAAGCCCCTCAAATGACCTCACTGCAGAAGAACCCTACGCCGGGTTCAACGCACAAGTTCAACAGATCCTGAGTGAGGCAGACGCCCTCCACAATGAAGCGGATCGCCAAGGACTCAAAGAGGTTCTGCACAAATACAAGGACTCTTTCGCAAAGGATTCCCTGGATTGTGGACTGACAAACATCCACACTGTGCGCATCCCGACAAACCCAAATGCGCCACCCACATTTGTGCGACAGTACAAGATTCCAATAGCGTCATATGAGCCAGTGCAAGAGATTGTTGACTCCATGCTGGAAAAGGGGGTCATCCGGCCCTGTAACAGCACATACTCTGCCCCGATATGGCCAGTCCTAAAACCCAACGGAAAGTGGCGGCCCACCATCGACTATCGCAAGTTGAATCAGCAAGTACCATTGTCACGATGGCCTATGACCCAATTGGACCAAGAAATTCCAAAGATCAAAGGCTCGACGATCCTGTCCACACTGGACGTCGCCTCCGGGTTCTGGACAATCCCTGTCCACCCCGATGACCAACACAAGCTGGCATTCACATTTGGCAATCGACAGTACACCTTCACACGGTGCCCCTTCGGCTATGCCAACTCACCAGCAGAATTCAACATCTTCCTGAACAAAGCATGCCCTGACGCCAGAGCCAGAGGCAACCTTGTCTATGTAGATGACGTTTTGATGAAAAGCTCAAGTGTGGAAGACCACCTCAAAGAGATCAATCACGTCCTAAACCAGCTGACAATGGCAGGAGCCAAGATCGCCCTTCACAAAGGACAGTGGTGCAAAACCAAGGTGAACTATGTCGGATTGCTTGTCGGAAGAAACGGCATCGAGCCACAGTCTAACCGCACCCAAGCAATCCAAAACATAAAGACGCCGACTAACATCTCTGAGCTGCGAAGCTTTCTGGGAGTGTGCAATTATTCACGACAGTTCATCGAGAACTACGCTGACATCGCACGACCACTAACTTCCCTCCTGAAAAAGGATGAACCCTTCGTTTGGACGGAAACACAGGACACAGCAATGGGCCAGCTCAAACAGCGCCTGTGCTCTGCTCCGTGCCTTGCCTACCCAGACCCAGGAAAAGAATTCTATCTGGACGCTGGATTCTCCAATCATTGCCTCAGTGCAGGTCTATACCAGCTCCATGACAAAGACAAACGAGTGGTCGCTTATGCCAGCAAAACGCTGCTTCCCCCAGAATGCAAGTACTCAAACTGCGAAAAGGCTTTGCTTTGCACTGTATGGGCTATCCAGCGTTTCTCTAATTACATCGGTGCACAGAAAGTCATCATCGAGACTTGTCATCAGCCGGTCACCTTCCTAAACAGTCAACGCATCAGAGATGGCGTGGTGACCAACGCACGCATAGCTACCTGGCTAATGACACTCCAAGGACGGGACGTCGAGGCAAGATATGCCCAAAACTACAAATCCTCACTTGGAAACGGGCTAGCGGCCTGCCAAAACTGTTCAACGGACACGCTGCATACTCCAGCGGAACCTAAAGAACCGCCACAACCCCAACTAACGAATCACAGGTATTTCGAAGAGAATGTGTGTGAAGGAATGCCCACAGCATATGTCGATGGCTGCTCCTACAACCACAAGGGCAACTTACAAGCTGGAGCGGGAGTGGTCTGGCTCAACAACGACCCTTGTCCACCCCGACAATTCAACTTAGGCCCTCGCTCATCGCAATATGCTGAAACTACAAGTGGCGGCATCCCACAACATCAAAGAACTCCTCATCTGTACCGATTCGAACTACGCCCGTCTAAGCTTCACGTGCCATTTAGCTGGATGGAAACAGAATGGATTCAAGACAGCTAACAACAAGCCTGTCAAACACCAGGAACTCTTCCAAGCAGGCGATGCCATTGTCACTGAACATGACATTATCGTATATTGGAAAAAGGTTCGAGGTCATTCACGTCAACCAGGACAGGACAAAGACTTCAATGACCAAACCGATGCCCTCGCCAAAGCAGGTGCATCACACGGAGAGTCCTGGACATTTCAAGCCCTCCCTCCCAACCCTTCAGTAGCGGCCATTACCCGCCGCCAACACGCCACTGGCGTACAAAACCCCACCTCCTCCCACATTGCCATTTCACCTCAGTTCACTGCTAACGATCTCCTCACACTCCAACATGCAGATCAAACACTGCGAACTATGGCAGCTCACATTTCCGACCCCTTAACTCATCCTATTTCCACCTCCGACCTAGCTGTTTCCCCCGAGCTCCGCACGCTCCACTCAATCAAGCACATGCTGCATCTGAGAGACGGTGTGCTCGCGTATGTCCCTGAGCCCCTAACTACGCCAAAGCTCGTAGTCCCTCACGGCCAAAGGGGGATGATGCTGACACACGCCCACGATGCACCATGCGCAGGACACCACGGCGCCAAGGCCACCTATGAAACACTCAAGCAAGTAGCATACTGGCCTGGCATGCAGCAAGACGTGGCGGAATACGTAAAAGGATGCCTGGTGTGTTGCCAGTTTCAACCGGCAAACCCAAACCACCGAGCCCCACTGCAAAGGAAAGGAATGACTTTCCCCTGGTCGGACCTCCAAATAGACTGGGTAGGACCCCTGCCACGGTCAACGCGAGGTAACAAATACTTCCTCACCGTGGTCTGTGAATTCACAAAGTGGATAGAGTGCCTCCCAGCTCCCAATGATACAGCAGAAACAACAGCCTGCCTGTTAATGAACCACCTCTTTTCAAGATTTGGACTGCCTTTAAGGGTCAACTCGGACCGCGGAACCCACTTCACCGCCGACATCATGCAGGAAGTGTGGAAACTCCTCGGTGTACAGGCCAAGCTTCATATAAGCCATCACCCAATTTCCTCGGGTCAAGTTGAACGGGCCAATAAAACAGTGGTCAGCATGTTGAAGAAGTATGTGTCCACCAATCAAAAGGATTGGGATATTAAACTTCCGCTGGTACTGATGGCTGCTCGAGCCACCCCTCACCAGTCTACCGGCGTACCCCCGTTCACATTGATGACAGGGAGAAACATGACGCTACCGCTACACCTGCTGTACCAACCTGGTGACCTGAACCTCGTCACCGCCTATACCACTCACCAATACCTGGAAGAGTTGCATCAGCACCTGAGAACGACTTTCGCCTTCGCTCAACAGCAACTACAACGAAGTGCGGAAGGTCGTAAAGCCTACTACGACCAAAAGGCCTCTCACCATGAGTTCAATGTCGGAGACAAAGTGTGGTACTACAGCTTCGCCCGACCAAGGCAGAACGCTCCCCATCGCCTGTCAAAGAAGTTCCTACCTCACTGGACAGGACCCCACGCGATTGTAGACAAGCTCTCACCTGTCGCCTACCGAATCAAAATCGGACAAGGGCGCAGCGAGCCAGTCCTTCGATGGGTCCATCGAAACCAGATAAAGAGGCACCAGAGCTCCAGCCGACCGGAAAAGGGGGGAAGATCAAACCCACTGACACAGACCGACAATCATATGCTCTACACCACACTAACATAATTTCTGTTGTTAGGAAAACATATAGCGACCTTGTTGAGAAGCAACACTTACACTCTCTCCTCAGCTGCACTGCTAGAGTCAACCTCTAGTAGAGAGGAGTTACTTCACACATGTGACACTCGTTTGCTGCCTAACCTCATTCGTTGTCCTTGTGCCGCCTTTTCTCGTTTTGTTGTTTCCTTTCACCTGTGTCTCTCTTTGTTTTGTTTTGTTGTTTTTTTTGTTTGTTTTTTTGTTTCTTTCTCCTTCTTCTTTCACTATAATTTCCTCTCCCCTCTAGTCCCCTCATCAGGGAACTCCCTTTACCAATTATTTAAATCCAGGTCCCAAAATTAAGATTGCCTCCCTTCAATAAAGTCGTTGTAACTCGTTGTGAGAACCGTTATCAACCGATCGAGGCAACCCGCCAAATCATGACTGACATGCTACGTGAAATAAGTCCTCGATTGATAACTTAGCCATGGGTAGGATTGCACACTACTTGATACCTCTTAGACCTTGTCCAAAACATCCTAGCTTCGGCCACCGCGGGCCCTGCTAGTCCTATCCAAACCCATCTCGCCTTTTCCCTGGGTATCGCTATTCCCTTGTACGTAAACCCGGAAGCAGGCGACTTGGCCTTTCTCCTCAGTTTGCCCATTATCGACTCGAATAACATTTACCGGCTCAAAGACGTTGTGAATGTGGGATTTTGGCAGGGGAACACCTATGTCAAAATCCACACTCCTGAAGTCGTTGCGTATCACGATAACAACGAGCAGTTGTACTTGGCCCCAAACCTAAGGATGTGTACGCTCACTAAGGACATTCACTTCCTTTGCCCGAGTAAACCCTTCGTCCGCGATAATACTGAGGGCATCTGCGGCCTAGAATCCATTAGACCCGACACTAGCTGCCCCGCCGAAGCAACACCACGTTCTCAAGTTGAGGTAACGCAAGCCGAAATCATCGGAAACCGATGGCTGGTCAACACCCCGGCACGAACAGCTACCCTCACATACGATCAACACGACACAGCCACACGCATTACCTTGCCCAACCAAACTTTATGGATCACTGTCCCTAAGGGCTCGATCCTCCATATTGACGAGTTAGCATTGTATCACCTTACTGACGACGAGTATCAGGCTGAAATCGAAATCTCGCCCTTCTTCAAACAGCACTCCTTCGTCCTTGATCCATAATTGGAAGAAAGGATCAAGGAGGAAGGAACGCAACTTATTGACTTGACTCCTGTTGATACAGCTTTAGAAGCTATCGCTCGCCTTCCGCCCGCTGGCGCGCCTATTATTCGGTCTTGGTCTGCCGCTGACACAGCGCTTTGCATCTCTACTATTGTAGGGTACGTTGTGACATTGACACTGGCCTTCCTCCTACACAAGCGAGTGAACGCCGTTCAAGAGTCTTTCAACAAATGCACGTCAGGCGTCCCACGCATTTTCCGACGTGATAAAACCGACCAAGAACCTGAACCTGAGAACTCAACCAACCTGCTTGAGATCACGCCTATACCGCCTCGTCGAACCCCTGACAATTAAACCAATCGGAATGACTCAATTGCCGGTAATCCTAAAGAATGCACCCCTACATCTTCTCAAGTTCCTAACCTGTTCTTTCCCAAATTACCCTACACCAGGATTCAGTCAGTGATGGAGATGTTGTTTGTGTCTTGTGTGTGCCTGTTCTCCCTGCTTCTTGTTCCAGTGCCCGCCTAAGGTACGTTCGCAATGGGAACCTCACCGAGCAAAAGGGGGATGTGTAGGACCTGTGTGGAGGAAAGAACACACACACACACACTAAGTGCAACCACAAAATTCCTCAGGCTTAAAGAATCTTTCGTCTCTATCTGCAAGTCATAAAATTGACAGAGGAAGAGCACCTCACCCAACTGGCTGGCCAATTTCCTGCCATGCCTTCGGGTTATCATCGTAAAGAAACCTCTCAAAATAGGAGAGCTTTGAGGTAAACATCTGGCAATGGTCAAAACGACAAACTTTATGGATCCTCTGATCGTTAACGCATAATTCAATGATTTTTATCAACAAGAAAAGACATTTACGACAGACGTTCAAGCTAAGGAAGACCAGATCCCCACAAACGTGACATTCTCATGACCCGGACAGTGACTTTCCTGACCTCCCGTCCTCCCAGGACATGGCAAGGATATGTGCCTTTCATTTCTTTAACCGAACAAAGACTCAAACTTTTATAAAGTGTTCCAAAAGACAATTAATACCTGTTGCTGTTATCAAAAGCAATATATACAATATATTTTACAAAATATATCAATGTGTATTTTATGTCATTTATAAGCTTGCTGTGTCATTGTAATCAATGGTATGTTTTTATAATCTTTTGAGGTATAATTTTCTCCTGTGCAAGAACTACTAGACCTGCTAGTAGTATATGCATGATGTGTTATTTCTAATCTTTAAATAGAACCCTTTTGAGTTAGTTTTAGCATGAAAGCTGTTAATGTATGTCAAATACCTTATATTTGGTTTCATATTAACGGTCAGGACAAATGCAAGAATTTGGTGTGCCTGGGAAGTTAATATTGAGTATAATAATGTGTGATTAGAACGTGTTAAAAGATATTTTCTTCATGTGACAAAATAACTAAGCAGATAAATTTACTGCATGGAAAATGAGCCGTGTAGGTGGACCTCCGTCTAAAAGGACAATCTAATTGGTGGAAGCCTCTGGGGGTTGAACGGAAGTCCTCGGTTAATACCCTCTGACACAGACTGCTCTCTCTCTCTCTGCTCCGCTCGGAAATCGCGCGCTTCTTTGAAACTCGGAGCTACACCAACAAAAGCTCGCAGCCTTTAACACCTGGCCGAGTTTGAACATTGAACCAACATCTAGTTAAATCTCTGAAGAAAGTCTGAAGCTACACGAAAGGAACTTCAACATCTAAAGCCATAAGAAATCGAAACAGACTTCCTTGAAGCATTAAACAACACCGAGCAAACAAGCAACAACAAAAGGACATCCCCAGAGTGACGCCACGCGACAACGACACGCGGGTTTCCAACATCCGGGAAACAACGGCAGATCAGCGACCATTTCAACTTAAAAGCAAGTAATCAAACAAAATCTCTATTCTGCTGAACTGGTCGTATCTATCTCTAAAGTAAAATTAAGAGAGTTCTCCATTTGATGATCGACACGAGTAAAATCGTGTAAAACAGTGCTATATTTTAATCATTCTCAATTGCAACAAGTCATTGCCTGTGTGTATGTATTTTGTGTTTGTGTTATTTAGCTTAGTTCATGTATGTTAGTAAGATAGTAAATAAACTCTTGTTTGATTCATAGAGAAGTGTTCTGTGTTTTGGTGTGTAATTTTCAAATCAAGCTTTGCCTAAAGATAACGTTACCTATGCTCATAACTGTCATAAAGGTACTTAAATAATTCTGTATTATTATAGCGTGGCCATGAAAATAAACAGAATTTCTCAGAATATACTGAAACCTAACGACTCGCGGGACGAGTGTTAAACAAGGTATAAATTGGACCTTTTGATTAATATCAATTGATCATACTAATCTAGAATTTTAAGATTCCCTAAAGCTGAAATTCAAAATAAAGCTTAAAACAAAAGAGCTAAAATTAAACAATGTAAAAGATTAAATTCTTTACACTCTAGCCAAGCCGACTTAGCATTGAAGCAAATCAGCTCAAAAGGGAAATGCATATAAGTAATTATGATTAACTACAATTATTTATATCAGCTGCCAGAAGTAGCTGTATCAGAATTAAATTGCCATCAACTAATCTATTCGTCCAGTGAAAATTCAGTGTAAGTACATGTCAATTCTAGGAGAGGATATTTTCGTGGCCACAGAAAATACTTTCATACAGAATCATTGCATTAGAGCATGTAGCAAGGATCAAAATAGTAAAGGGACATTAATTTGATAGGCAGAATCAGAAAGACATGTAATTTGTGCACAAGAGTTTTATTAACTAAACACTAATTAGTCTGACAAGCAAACAAACATAAATAATCTCACGCATGCGTACATACAAAAGGGAGCTAAAGTGATGAATGAATCCATTAGAGAAACCAGAGAATGCAGTTATGGATAATGAGTCAGAACCACCTGAGTTAAAAACCATCAGTGCCGTTTTACACGGGTCTACCGCTTATACTAAACCTCTGTTTTTCGTTTAGTTAAAATGTACAATAACTTGCATTGCCTGGTTAGTTAAATGAGTGTCCGGATGCAGTCTCGGATGAAAGTTTTGATGGTTTGAAGGTTGGTGGTGTTGGAGTTCTTCAAGTCTTCCAAGTTTGAAGGGTGATGATCTCCAAAAGAATGGAAAGTCAAGGCCGAAGCCTGGCTCAAACTTACGGTACAGAAGACTTCTAGCTCACATCCTCATCTTCTCAGTATCTAACAGAACCGCAGACTGGCTATGTGTTTGGAGCCCACCGGCATGCCCGCACCGCTCAGGTCTCCACACAGGCAGCAATCAGAAGAATTTTGCAGAAGAGAGGGCGGAAACTGTGTGTGAGGCCTTTAAACTCTGTGGAGATCCCACCTCTCGGGGTCAAAGAGCCAATGGTGACTTTCACATTTGAAGGGAAAGTTTACGACTCTTTGTCTTAGCCATGGTATTTTTGCATATGTGATTCGATTGGGTGTTAAGGCAAAACTACTAAAGATTCTTAGAACACTAATATGTTGCAAGTATAAACATGTAATATACACTCTCAATTAGATCATCCGAAGACAAATTCATAGAGACCAAACATGGTAAAGTTAAGGTTATGAAAGATAAGCATGCATAAAACAGTATACAATACAAAAGACAATATACAGAAGAGTAACAAATATACACAATGACCTGAAGGATATGGTGTTTTCATTCAAAGAAAGGTTTTTCTATGAATTAATTAGAGAAGAGTCCATTTTTATGGGCATTATGTGTCTTGTCTAAGGGGAAATGGAGTGAGAGTTGCTCTGCCCCGCATTCCTTTGAGCTATAAAACTAGTGTTATCAGATTGATTTGTCTTTGGTCACCATGGAACCAGAGGCCTGTTCTGCCCTTTGAGACGTTAGCTGCATTTTGGGGGAAGGTCCATAGACCCTCATAGTTGGCCCTTTGTTGGGTGAGGGGAATTAGAGATTATTTGTTAAATATAACAATAGTCGTGTCTGATTGGTCCAAATGCTACAGCATAGAACTGGCAATCTTCTGAAAGCTCAGTCAGTTTAGGTTGCATGCAGACTGTCGGTGAATGCCTCTGGGTTGAACATAAAAAAGGTCCCAGGCCTAATGGATAAGGCATCAGCCTTCGGAGCTGAGGATTGTGGGTTCGAGTCCCACCTGGTCAGCTTTGAGGGTTTAATTAACGTTTGCTGAGCAAGAAAAGCCAGGATGATTTAGTTCAAAGTTACACTATAGCCATGAGAATTAGCACAGAACCAGAAATTTTCTGAAAGCAATGTCAGTTACCTTGCATCAGACTGTCTATGAATGCCTCTGGGTGACAAACCAAAAGAGCCCAGTGGCCTAATGGATAAGGCATCAGCCTTCGAGCTGAGGATTGTGGGTTTGAGTCCCACCTGGGTTATCTCTGAGGGTTACATTTAAGTTTGCTGTGCAAGAAATGCCAGATGCTAAGTCAAAGTGACTCTCCGAGCCGACTTAGCATTGTAGCAAATCAGCTCAAAAGAAAATGTATATAAATAATTATGATTAACTACAATTATTTATATCAGCTGCCAGAAGTAGCTGTATCATAATGAAATTGCCATCAACTAATCTATTCGTCTAGTGAAAAATCAGTGTAAGTACTTGTCAACTCTAGGAGAGATATTTTCGTGGCCACAGAAATACTACTTCATACAGTATCATTGCATTAGAGCATGTAGCAAGGATCAAATAGTAAAGGGACATTAATTTGATAGGCAGAATCAGAAAGACATGTAATTTGTGCACAAGAGTTTATTAACTAAACACTAATTAGTCTAACAAACAAACTAACATAAATAATCTCACGCATGCGTACATACAAAGGGGAGCTAAAGTGGATGAATGAATCCATTAGAGAAACCAGAGAAATGCAGTTTATGGATAATGAGTCAGAACCACCTGAGTTAAAAACCATCAGTGCCATTTTAACGGGTCTACCGCTTATACTAAACCTCTGTTTGTTTAGTTAAATATACGATACTTGCATTGCCTTGTTAGTTAATGATGTCGGATGCAGTCTCGGATGAAAGTTTTGATGGTTGGTGGTGTTGGAGTTCTTCAAGTTCTTCCAGGTTTGAAGGGTGATGATCTCCAAAAGAATGGAAAGTCAAGGCCGAAGCCTGGCTCAAACTTACGGTACAGAAGACTTCTAGCTCACATCCTCATCTTCTCTCAGTATCTAACAGAACCGCAGACTGGCTATGTGTTGGAGCCCACCGGGCATGCCCGCACCGGCTCAGGTTCCACACAGGCGGCAATCAGAAGATTTTGCAGAAGAGAGGGCGGAACTGTGTGTGAGGCCTTTAAACTCTGTGGAGATCCCATCTCTCGGGGTCAAAGAGCCAATGGTGACTTTCACTTTTGAAGGGAAAGTTTACGACTCTTTGTCTTAGGACCATGGTATTTTGCAATGTGATTCGATTGGGTGTTAAGGCAAAAACTACTAAAGATTCTTAAAACACTAATATGTTGCAAAGGTATAAACATGTAATATACACTCTCAATTAGATCATCCGAAGACAAATTCATAAGAACAAACATGGTATAGTTAAGTATGAAAGATAAGCATGCATAAAGCAATATAAGCAATATAGTAATAAAATAAATAAATACAAAAGACAATATACAAAGAGTAACAATATACACAATGACCTGAAGATATGTGTGTTCATTCAAAGAAGGTTTTTCTATGATTAATAAGAGAAGAGTCCATTTTTATGGGCATTATGTGTCTTGTCTAAGGGAAATGGAGTGAGAGTTGCTCGCCCGCATTCCTTTGAGCTATAAAAACTAGTGTTATCAGATGATTTGTCTTTGGTCACCTGGAACCAGAGGCCTGTTCTGCCCTTTTGAGACGTTAGCTGCATTTTGGGGAAAGGGTCCATAGACCCTCATAGTTGGCCCGTTTTGGGGTGAGGGGGAATTAGAGATTATTTGTTAAATATAACAAATAGTCGTGTGTCTGATTGGTCCAAATGCTACAGCATAGAACTGGCAATCTTCTGAAAGCTCAGTCATTTAGTTTGCATGCAGACTGTCGGTGAATGCCTCTGGGTTGAACAAATAAAAAAGGGCCCAGTGGCCTAATGGAAAGGCATCAGCCTTCGAGCTGAGGATTGTGGGTTCGAGTCCCACCTGGTCATCTTTGAGGGTTACATTTAAGTTTGCTGTGCAAGAAATGCCAGGATGCTAGTTCAAAGTGCTCTAGCCGAGCCGACTTAGCATTGTAGCAAATCAGCTCAAAAGGGAAATGCATATAAGTAATATGATTAACTACAAAAATTATTTAATCAGCTGCCAGAAGCTGTATCAGAATTAATTGCCATCAACTAATCTATTCGTCCAGTGAAAATTCAGTGTAAGTACATGTCAATTCTAGAGAGGATATTTTCGTGGCCACAGAAAATACTTTCAATACAGAATCATTGCATTAGAGCATGTAGCAAGGATCAAAATAGTAAAGGGACATTAATTTGATAGGCAGAATCAGAAAGACATGTAATTTGTGCACAAGAGTTTTATTAACTAAACACTAAATAGTCTGACAAGCAAACAAACATAAATAATCTCACGCATGCGTACATACAAAAGGGGAGCTAAAGTGGATGAATGAATCCATTAGAGAAACCAGAGAATGCAGTTATGGATAATATAGTCAGAAACCCACCTGAGTTAAAACCATCAGTGCCGTTTTACAACGGGGTCTACCGCTTATACTAAACCTCTGTTTCGTTTAGTTAAATGTACATATACTTGCATTGCCTTGTAGTTAAATGAGTGTCCGGATGCAGTCTCGATGAAAGTTTGATGGTTTGAAGGTTTGGTGGTGTTGGAGTTCTTCAGTTCTTCAAGTTTGAAGGGTGATGATCTCCAAAAGAATGGAAAGTCAAGGCCGAAGCCTGGCTCAACTTACGGTACAGAAGACTTCTAGCTCACATCCTATCTTTCAGTATCTAACAGAACCGCAGACTGGCTATGTGGGCTATGGAGCCCACCGGCTCAGTTCTCCACAACAGGCGGCAATCAGAAGATTTTGCAGAAGAGAGGCGGAACTGTGTGTGAGCCTTAAAAAACTCTGTGGAGATCCCCCTCTCGGGGTCAAAGAGCCAATGGTGACTTTCACTTTTGAAGGGAAAGTTTACGACTCTTTGTCTTAGACATGGTATTTTGCATATTGATTCGATTGGGTGTTAAGCAAAAAACTACTAAAGATTCTTAGAACACTAATATGTTGCAAAGGTATAAACATGTAATATACACTCTCAATAGATCATCCGAAGACAAATTATAGAGACCAAACATGTATAGTTAAGGTTATGAAGAGATGCATGCATAAAACAGTATACAATACAAAAGACAATATACAAGAAGAGTAACAAATAACAATGACTGAAGGATATGTGTTTCATTCAAAGAAAGGTTTTTCTATGAATAAATTAGAGAAGAGTCATTATATATTTAATGGGCATTATGTGTCTTGTCTAAGGAAATGCGAGTGAGAGTTTGCTCTCTGCCCCGCAATCCTTTGAGCTATAAAAACTAGTGTTATCAGATGATATGTCTTTGGTCACCATGGAACCAGAGCCTGTTCTGCCTTTTGAGACGTAGCTGCATTTTGGGGAAGGGTCCCATAGACCTCATAGTTGGCCTTTGTTTGGCGTGAGGGGGAATTAGAGATTATTTGTTAAATATAACAAATAGTGTGTGTCTGATTGGTCCAAATGCTACAGCATAGAACTGGCAATCTCTGAAAGCTCAGTCAGTTTAGGTTGCATGCAGACTGTCCGGAGAATGCCTTGGTTGAACAAATACAAAAGGGCCAGTGGCCTATTGGGATAAGGCATAAGCTCTTCCGGGCTGAGGATTGTGGGTGCGAGTCCCACTGGGTCATCTTTGAGGGCTGTTTAAAGTGTGTGGCAAGAAATGCCAGATGCTAAGTTTCAAAGGTGCATTGTAGCGGATTAAGCATTTGAAAGGGCACAAAAAAGGGAAGAGTATTTAAGTAATAATGTTCAATTACAATTTATATCCAGCTGCCAGGAGTCGCTGTATCATAAGTAATATTGCCAATCAATAATCTATGTTCCCCATGAAAATTCAGTGTCCTTAATGGACACAATCTCAGAGAGTTATATTTCCGTGCCCAGACAATACTTTCATTACTGAAATCATTGCCTAAATCAAATTAGGCAAGGATCAAAATAGTAAAGGAACATTAATTTGATAGCAGAATCAGAAAAGACATGTAATTTGTGCACAAGAGTATATTAACTAAACACTAATTAGTCTGACAAACAAACAACATAAATAATCTCACGCATGCGTACATACAAAAGGGGAGCTAAAGTGGATGAATGATCCATTAGAGAAACCAAGAATGCAGTTAAGGATAATGAGTCAGAAACCACCTGAGTTAAAAACCATCAGTGGCCGATTTAACAACGGGGTCTACCCTTATACTTAACCTCTGTTTCGTTAAGTTTAAATGTACAATACTTGCATTGCCTAGTTAGTTAAATAGTGTCCGATGCAGTCTCGGATGAAAGTTATGATTGTTTGATTTTGAAAGTTTGGTGTGTGTTGAGTTCTTCAAGTTCTTCCAGGTTTGAAAGGTGATGATCTCCAAAAGAATGGAAAGTCAAGGCCGAAGCCTGGCTCAAACTTACGGTACAGAACACTTCTAGCTCACATCCTCATCTTCTCAGTATCTAACAGAACCGCAGACTGCTATGTGTTGGGGAGCCCACCGGCATGCCCGCATCCGGCTCAGTTCTCTCCCACACGGCGGCAATCAGAAGATTGTGCAGAAGAGAGGCGGAACTGGTGTGTGAGGCTTTAAACTCTGTGAAGATCCCACCTCTCGGGGTCAAAGACCAATGGTGACTTTCACTTTGAAGGGAAAGTTTTACGAATCTTGTCTTAGACCATGGTATATTGCATATGTGATCGATTGGTGTTTAGCAAAAACTACTAAAGAATTTAGAACACTAATATGTTGCAAAGTTATAACAACAAGTAATATACACTCTCATAAATCATCGAAGACAAATTCATAGAGACCAAACATGGTATAGTTAAGGTTATGAAAGATAAGCATGCATAAAAACAGTAAACAATACAAAAGACAATATACAAGAAGAGTAACTATATACACAATGACCTAAGGATATGTGTGTTCATTCAAAAAAGGTTTTTCTATGAATTAATTAGAGAAGAGTCCATTTTTATGGCATTATTGTCTTGTCTAAGGAAATGGAGTGAGAGTTGCTCTGCCCGCATTCCTTTGAGCTATAAAAATAGTGTTATCAGATGATTTGTCTTGTCACCATGGAACCAGAGCCTTTTCTGGCCTGGAGACGTTAGCAGCATTTTTGGGGAAGGTCCATAGACCCTCCTAGTTTGGCCCTTTGTTTGGGGTGGAGGAAATAAGAGATTATTTGTTAAATATAACAAATAGTATCTTGTGTGTCTGATTGGTCCAAATGCTACAGCAAGAACTGGCAATCTCTGAAAGCTGAGTACAGTTTAGTTGCATGCAGACTGTCGGTGAATGCCTCTTGGTTGAACAAATAAAAAAAGTCACCAGTGGCCTAATGGATAAGGCATCAGCCTTGAGCTGAGGATTGTGGGTTCGAGTCCCACCTGGGTCAGCTTTGAGGGTTTAAATTAACGTTTGCTGAGCAAGAAAAGCCAGGATGATTAGTTCAAAGTTACACTATAGCCATGAGAATTAGCACAGGAACCAGAAATTTTCTGAAAGCAATGTGCATCAGACTGTCTATGAATGCCTCTGGGGTCCAGTGGCCTAATGGATAAGGCATCAGCCTTCGGAGCTGAGGATTGTGGGTTTGAGTCCCACCTGGGTTATCTCTGAGGGTTACATTAAGTTTGCTGTGCAAGAATGCCAGGATGCTAATTCAAAGTGACTCTAGCGAGCCGACTTAGCCTTGTAGCAAATCAGCTCAAAGGGAAATGTATATAAATAATTATGATTAACTACAATTAATTTATATCAGCTGCCAGAAGTAGCTGTATCAAATGAAATTGCCATCAACTAATCTAATGTCTAGTGAAAATTCAGTGTAAGTACTTGTCAACTTAGGAGAGGAATTTCGTGCCACAGCAAAAATTCTTTCATAACAGTATCATTGCATTAGAGTATATTAGCAGGATATCAAAATAGTAAAGGGACATTAATTTGATAGGGCAGAATCAGAAAGAATGTATTTGTGCACAAGAGTTTATAACTAAAACACTAATTAGTCTAACAAACAACTAAATAAATAATCTCAGCATGCCGATACAAACCAAAAGGTGCAAAAGTGGTTGATGAATCCATTAGAGAAACCAGAGAATGCAGTTATGGATAATGAGGTCATGAACAACCTGACGTTTGAAAAAACCACATCAGTGCCGTTTAACATACGGGGTCTACCGCTTATGGTAGACTAAACACTCTGGTTTTGTTTAGTTAAATGTACGATACATGCATTGCCTTGTTAGTTAAATGAGTGTCCGATGCAGTCTCGGATGAAAGTTTTGATGAAGTGGGTGTGTGTTGAGTTCTTCAGTTTCTTCCATGGTTTTGAAGGGTGATGTTCTCCAAAAGATGGATAGTCAAGGCCGAAGCCTTGCTCAAACTACGGTACAGAAGCTTTCAGTCACATCATCATCTTCTCAGTATCTAACAAACCGCAGACTGGCTATGTGTTGGAGCCCACCGGGCATGCCCGCACCGCTCAGGTTCTCCACAACAGGCGGCAATCAGAAGATTTTGCAGAAGAGAGGGCGGAACTGTGTGTGGAGGCTTTAAACTCTGTGAATCCCATCTCTCGGGGTCAAAGAGCAATGGTGACTTTCACTTTTGAAGGGAAAGTTTACGACTCTTTGTCTTAGACCATGGTATTTTGCATATGTGATTCGATTGGGTGTTAAGGCAAAAACTACTAAAGATTCTTAGAACACTAATATGTTTGCAAAGGTATAAACATGTAATATACACTCTCAATTAGATCATCCGAAGACAAATTCATAGAGACCAAACATGGTATAGTTTAGGTTATGAAAGATAAGCATGCATAAAGATAAAACATATACAATACAAAAGACAATATACAAGAAGAGTAACAATATACACAATGACCTGAAGGATATGTGTGTTCTTCAAGAAAGGTTGTTCTATGAATTATTAGAGAAGAGTCCAATTTTTGGGCATTATGTGTCTTGTTCTAAGGGGAAATGGAGTGGAGAGTTTGCTCTGCCCGCATTCCTTTGAGCTAAAAATAGTGTTATCAGATGATTTGTCTTTTGTCACCAATGGAACCAGACCTGTTTTGCCCTACTTGAGACGTCAGCTGCATTTTGTGGAAGGGTCCAAAGACCCTCATAGTTGGCCCTTGTTAGTTTGGGTGAGGGGGAATTAGAGATTATATGTTAAATATAAGACAAATAGTCGTGTGTCTGATTGGTCCAAATGCTACAGCATAGAACTGGCAATCTTCTGAAAGCTCAGTCAGTTAGTTTGAATGCAGACCTGTCGGTGAATGCCTCTGGGATTGAACCAATAAAAAAGGCCCAGTGGCCTAATGGATAAGGCATCAGCCTTCGGAGCTGAGGATTGTGGTTCGAGTCCCAACTGGGTCCTTTGAGGGGTTACATTTAAGTTTGCTGTGCAAGAAATGCCAGGATGCTAAGTTCAAAGTGACTCTAGCCGAGCCGACTTAGCATTGTAGCAAATCAGCTCAAAAGGGAATGCATATAAGTAATTATGATTAACTACAATATTTATATCAGCTGCCAGAAGTAGCTGTATCAGAATTAAATTGCCATCAACTAATCTATTCGTCCAGTGAAATTCAGTGTAAGTACATGTCAATTCTAGGAGAGGATATTTTCGTGTGCCACAGAAAATACTTTCATACAGAATCATTGCATTAGAGCATGTAGCAAGGATATCAAAATAGTAAAGGACATTAATTTGATAGGCAGAATCAAAAGACATGTAATTTGTGCACAAGAGTTTTTATTAACTAAACACTAATTAGTCTGGACAAACAAACAAACATAAATAATCTCACGCATGCGTACATACAAAGGGAGCTAAAGTGGATGAATGAATCCATTAGAGAAACCAGAGAATGCAGTTATGGATAATGAGTCAGAACCACCTGATTAAAACCATCAGTGCCGTTTTACAACGGAGGTCTAACCGCTTATACTAACCTCTGTTTTCGTTTTTAGTTAAATGTACAATACTGCATTGCCTTGTTAGTTAATATGATGAGTGTCGGATGCAGTCTCGGATGAAAGTTTTGGGGAAGGGTTTGTGTGTGTTGGAGTTATTCAAGTGCTTCCAAGTTTGAGAAGGTGATGATCTCCAAAAGAATGGAAAGTACAAGGCGAAGCCTTGGCTCAAACTTACGTACAGAAACTTCTAGCTCACATCCACATCTTCTCAGTATCTAACAGACCGCAGACTGGCTAAGTGTTGGAGCCCCCCGGCATGCCCGCACCGGCACGGTTCTCTCACACACCAGGCACTCAGAAGATTTTTGCAGGTAAGAGAGGCGGAACAGGTGTGAGGCCTGTAAACTCTGTGAAGATCCCACCTCTCGGGGATTCAAAGAGCCAATGTATACTTTTCACTTTTGAAGGGAATCAGTTTACGACTCTTTGTCTTAGACCATGGTATTTTGCATATGTGATCAGATTGGTTGTTTTGTTGGTTTTTATTTTAAAGCAAAAACTACTAAAGATTCTTAGAACACTAATCTGTTGCAAAGGTATAAACATGTAATATACACTCTCATTAGATCACCGAAGACAAATTCATAGAGACCAAACATGGTATAATTAAGTTGTGAAAAAGAGAAGCATGCAAAAACAGAATACAATACAAAAGACAAATATACAAGAAAGTAACAATATACACAATGACCCTGAAGGATATGTGTTTCATTCAAAGAAAGGTTTTCTATGAATTAATACATTAGAGAAGAGTCCATTTTTTTTATATGGGCATTAATGTTGTCTTGGTCCTAAGGGGAATGGATGAGAGGTTGCTCTGGCCCGCATTCCTTTGAGGCTATAAAACTAGTGTTATCAAATGATTTTCTTTGGTCCACCATGGAAACCAGAGGCCTGTTTCTGCCCTTAGAGACGTTAGCTGCATTTTGGGGAGGGTCCATAGACCCCTCAGAGTTGGCCCTTTGTTGGTGAGGGGGAATTAGAGATTAATTTGTTTAATAAACAAATAGTCTGTGTCTGATTGGTCCAAATGCTACAGCATAGAACTGGCAATCTTCTGAAAGATGAGTCAGTTTAGGTTGCATGCAGACTGTCAGTATGCCTCTGGTTGAACAAATAAAAAAGGCCAGTGGCCTAATGGATAAGGCATCACCTTCGGAGCTGAGCTTGTGGGTTCGAGTCCCACCTGGTCATCTTGAGGGTTACATTTAAGTTTGCTGTGCAAGAAATGCCAGGATGAAGTTCAAAGTGACTCTAGCCGAGCCGACTTAGCATTGTAGCAAATCAGCTCAAAAGGGAAATGCATATAAGTAATTATGATTAACTACAATTATTTATATCAGCTGCCAGAAGTAGCTGTATCAGAATTAAATTGCCATCAACTAATCTATTCGTCCAGTGAAAATTCAGTGTAAGTACATGTCAATTCTAGGAGAGGATATTTTCGTGGCCACAGAAAATACTTTTCATACAGAATCATTGACATTAGAGCATGTAGCAAGGATCAAAATAGTAAAGGGACATTAATTTGATAGGCAGAATCAGAAAACATGTAATTTGTGCACAAGAGTTTTATTAACTAAACACTAATTAGTCTGACAAGCAAACAAACATAAATAATCTCACGCATGCGTACATACAAAAGGGAGCTAAAGTGGATGAATGAATCCATTAGAGAAACCAGAGAAAGCAGTTATGGATAATGAGTCAGAACCACCTGAGTTTAAAAACCATCAGTGCCGTTTTACAACAACGGGGTCTACCGCTTATACTAAAAACCTCTGTTTCGTTTAGTTAAATGTACTTACTTGCATTGCCTTGTTAGTTAAATGAGTGTCCGGATGCAGTCTCGGATAAAGTTTTGATGGTTTGAAGTTTGGTGGTGTTGAGTTCTTCAAGTTCTTCCAGTTTGAAGGGTGATGATCTCCAAAAGATGAAAGTCAAGGCCCGAAGCCTGGCTCAAACTTACGGTACAGAAGACTTCTAGCTCACATCCTCATCTTCTCAGTATCTAACAGAACCGCAGACTGGCTATATGTTGGAGCCCACCGGCATGCCCGCACCGGCTCAGGTTCTCCACACAGGCAGCAATCAGAAGATTTTGCAGAAGAGAGGGCGGAACTGTGTGTGAGGCCTTTAAAACTCTGTGGAGATCACACCCTCTCGGGATCAAAGAGCCATGGTGACTTTCACTTTTGAAGGGGAAAGTTTACACTCTTTGTCTTAGGACCATGGTATTTTGCATATGTGATTCGTTGGGTGTTAAGGCAAAAACTCTACTAAAGATTATAGAAAACACTAATATGTGCATATGTAAATAAAATGTAATATACACTCTCAATTAGATCATCCGAAGACAAATTCATAGAGGAGACCAAACATGGTAATTAAGGGTATGAATGATAAGCATGCAATTTAAACGTATACAATACATAAGACAATATAACAAGAAGGAGTAATCAATATACACAATGAACTCCAAAAGGGTTATGTTGTTTCATTCAAAGAAGTTTTTCTCTAAGAATTAATTGAGAAGGAAGTCCCATTTTTATGGCATTATGTGTTTGTCTAAGAAAAAAAAAAAAAAAAAAATCAATAAAAAACAAAATCATTTATAAAACATGGATAATAAAATAATAAATAAAAAAATAAAAAAAAATTAAAAAAAAAAAAAATATTATCAAATATAATAATATAAAAAATAAAAAAAATTAAATCATAAAATATTAAAATAAATATTATAAAAAAAAATTAAAATATATAATAAATAAAAAAAAATAATAAAAAAAAAATAATGGAGACGTGGAGTTGCTCTGCCGGCATTCTCTTTGAGCTATTAAAACTAGTTATCAGATGATTTGTTCTTGTCACAATTGTAACCAGAGGCCTGTTCTAATGCCTCTTTGAGACGTTAGCTGCATTTTTGGGGGAATGGTCATAGAACCTCATAGTTTGGCCATTTGTTTGGTGTGAGGGGTATTAGAGATTATTTGTTAAATATAACAAATAGTCGTGTGTCTGATTGGTGCAAATGCTACAGCATAGAACTGGCAATCTTTGAAAGCTCAGTCAGGGAAATGCATATAAGTTCAGCTGCCAGAAGTAGCTGGCCATCAACTAATCTATTCGTCCAGTGAAAATTCAGTGTAAGTACATGTCAATTCTAGGAGAGGATATTTTCGTGGCCACATGAAAATACTTTCATATGAATCATTGCATTAGAGCAGCACAAGAGTTTTATTAACTAAACACCTAATTAGTCTGACAAACAAACAAACATAAATAATCTCACGCATGCGTACATACAAAAGGGGAGCTAAAGTGGATGGAATGAATCCATTAGAGAAACCAGAGAATGCGTCAGAACCACCTGAGTACAACGGGGTCTACCGCTTATACTAAACCTCTGTTTCGTTTAGTTAAATGTACAAACTTGCATTGCCTTGTTAGTTAAATGAGTGTCCGGATGCAGTCTCGGATGAAAGTTTTGTATGGTTTGAAGGTTTGGTGGTGTTGGAGTTCTTCAAGTTCTTCCAGGTTTGAAGGGTGATGATCTCCAAAAGAATGGAAAGTCAAGGCCGAAGCCTGGCTCAAACTTACGGTACAGAAGACTTCTAGGACTGGTTGGAGCCCACATGCCCGCACCGGCTCAGGTTCTCCACACAGGCAGCAATCAGAATGCAGAAGAGAGGGCGGAACTGTGTGTGAGGCCTTTAAACTCTGTGGAGATCACACCTCTCGGGGTCAAAGAGCCAATGGTGACTTTCACTTTTGAAGGGAAAGTTTACGACTCTTTGTCTTAGACCATGGTATTTTGCATATGTGATTCGAGTTGGCACTCTCAATGATCATCCGAAGACAAATTCATAGAGACCAAAACATGTATAGTTAAGGTTATGAAAGATAAGCATGCATAAAACAGTATACAATACAAAAGACAATATACAAGAAGAGTAACAATATACACAAGACCTGAAGGATATGTTTGTTCATTCAAAAAGGTTTTTCTATGAATTAATTAGAGAAGAGTCCATTTTTATGGGCATTATGTGTCTTGTCCTTCGGAGCTGAGGATTGTGGGTTCGAGTCCCACCTGGGTCATCTTGAGGGGTTACATTTAAGTTTGCTGTGCAAGAAATGCCAGGATGCTAAGTTCAAAGTGACTCTAGCCGAGCCGACTAGCATTGTAGCAAATCAGCTCAAAAGGGAATGCATATAAGTAATTATGATTAACTACAATTATTTATATCAGCTGCCAGAAGTAGCTGTATCAGAATTAAATTGCCATGCAATCAACTAATCTATTCGTCCAGTGAAAATTCAGTGTAAGTACATGTCAATTCTAGGAGAGGATATTTTTCGTGGCCACAGAAAATACTTTCATACAGAATCATTGCATTAGAGCATGTAGCAAGGATCAAAATAGTAAAGGGACATTAATTGATAGGCAGAATCAGAAAGACATGTAATTTGTGCACAAGAGTTTTATTAACTAAACACTAATTAGTCTGACAAACACAAACATAAATAATCTCACGCATGCGTACATACAAAAGGGGAGCTAAAGTGGGAATGAATCCATTAGAGAAACCAGAGAATGCAGATAGGATCATGAGTCAGAACCACACTGAGTTTAAAAACCATCAGTGCCGTTTTACAACGTGGTCTAACCGCTTATACTAAACCCTCTGTTTTCGTTTAGTTAAATGTTAAGGGGGGGGAGGGGGGGTTACAATACTTGAAGGCCTTGTTAAGTTAATGGAGTGTCCGGATGCAGTCTCGGATGAAAGTTTTGATGGTTTGAAGGTTTGGTGGTGTTGAGTTCTTCAAGTTCTTCATTTGAAGTTGAATGATCTCACAAAGAATGGAAAGTCAAGCCGAAGCCTGGCTCAAACTTACGTAACAATACTTCTAGCTCACATCCTCATCTTCTCAGTATCTAACAGAACCGCAGACTGGCTATATGTTGGAGCCCACCGCATGCCCGCACCGGCTCAGGTTCTCCACACAGCAGCAATCAGAAGATTTGCAGAAGAGAGGGCGGAACTGTGTGTAAGGCCTTTAAAATCTGTGGTGATCACACCTCTCGTGGGTCAAAGAGCCAATGGTGACTTTCACTTTTGAAGGGAAAGTTTACGACTCTTTGTCTTAGACCATGGTATTTTGCATATGTGATTCGATTGGTGTAAGGCAAAAACTACTAAAGATTCTTAGAACACTAATATGTTGCATAGGTAATAAACATGTAATATACACTCTCAATTAGATCATCGAAGACAAATTCATAGAGACCAAACATGTTATAGTTAAGGTATGAAAGATAGCATGCATAAAACAGTATACAATACAAAAGACAATATACAAGAAGAGTAACAATATACACAATGACCTGAAGGATATGTTTGTTCATTCAAAAAAAGTTTTTCTATGAATTAATTAGAGAAGAGTCCATTTTATGCCATTATTTGTTCGTCTAAAGGGAAATGGAGTGAGAGTTGCACTGCCGCATTCCTTTGAGCTATAAAACTAGTGTTATCAGATGATTGTCTTTGGTCACCATAACCAGAGGCCTGTTCTGCTGCTTTTGAGACGTTAGCTGCATTTTGGGAAGGGTCCATAGACCCTCATAGTTGGCCCTTTGTTTGGTGTGAGGGAATTAGAGATTATTTGTTGTTAATATAACAAATAGTCGTGTGTCTGATTGGTCCAAAGCTACAGCATAGAACTGGCAATCTTCTGAAAGCTCAGTCAGTTTAGTTTGCATGCAGACTGTCGGTGAATGCCTCTGGGTTAACAATAATAAAAAGGCCCAGTGCCTAATGGATAAGGCATTCCTTCGGAGCTGAGGATTGTGGTTCGAGTCCCACTGGGTCATCTTTGAGGGTTACATTTAAGTTTGCTGTGGCAAGAAATGCCTGGATGCTAAGTTCAAAGTGACTCTAGCGAGCCGACTTAGCATTGTAGCAATCAGCTCAAAAGGGAAATGCATATAAGTAATTATGATTAACTATTCTCAATTATGAAATATCAGCTGTACATGAAGTCTAGGAGAGATATTTTAAATTGGCCCAGAATTACTTTCATACAGTCATTGCATTAGAGTATGTAGCAAGGTCAAATAGTAGGGGACATTCGTGGATAGGCAGAATCAGAAAGATATGCTAAGAACATTGAGAGTTTTATTAACTAAACACTCAGTAGTGACATTTAATTTGATTAACTACAATTATTTAATCAGCTGCAGTAGCAGGTTTCAGAATTAAATAAACTAATGTGAAAATTCAGTTGTGTCACAAGAGTTGTTACTTTTACATCACAAAAGCAAGGACTAATTATTTAAAGAATGGACAGGAATTTGTGCACAAACAACACTTATTATAAATAATCTCAGCATGCGTAATACAAAAGGGAGCTAAAGTGGATGAATGAATCCATTAGAGAAACCAGAGAATGCAGTTATGGATAATGAGTCAGAACCACCTGAGTTAAAAAACCATCAGTGCCGTTTTACAACGTGGTCTACCGCTTATACTAAACCTCTGTTTCGTTTAGTTAAATGTACAATACTTGCATTGCCTTGTTAGTTAAATGAGTGTCCGGATGCAGTCTCGGATGAAAGTTTTGATGGTTTGAAGGTTTGGTGGTGTTGGAGTTCTTCAAGTTCTTCCAGGTTTGAAGGGTGATGATCTCCAAAAGAATGGAAAGTCAAGGCCGAAGCCTGGCTCAAACTTACGGTACAGAAGACTTCTAGCTCACATCCTCATCTTCTCAGTATCTAACAGAACCGCAGACTGGCTATATGTTGGAGCCCACCGGGCATGCCCGCACCGGCTCAGGTTCTCCACACAGGCAGCAATCAGAAGATTTTGCAGAAGAGAGGGCGGAACTGTGTGTGAGGCCCTTTAAAATCTGTGGTGATCACACCTCTCGGGGGTCAAAGAGCCAATGGTGACTTTCACTTTTGAAGGGAAAGTTTACGACTCTTTGTCTTAGACCATGGTATTTTGCATATGTGATTCGATTGGGTGTTAAGGCAAAAACTACTAAAGATTCTTAGAACACTAATATGTTGCATAGGTATAAACATGTAATATACATCAATTAGATCATCCGAAGACAAATTCATAGAGACCAAACATGGTATAGTTAAGGTTATGAAAGAGAAGCATGCATAAAACAGTATACAATACAAAAGACAATATACAAGAAGAGTAACAATATACACAATGACCTGAAGGATATGTTTGTTCATTCAAAAAAGGTTTTTCTATGAATTAATTAGAGAAAGAGTCCATTTTTATGGGCATTATGTGTCTTGTCTAAGGGGAAATGGAGTGAGAGTTGCACTGCCCGCATTCCTTTGAGCTAATAAAACTAGTGTTATCAGATGATTTGTCTTTGGTCACCATGGAACCAGAGGCCTGTTCTGCCCTTTTGAGACGTTAGCTGCATTTTGGGGGAAGGGTCCATAGACCCTCATAGTTGGCCCTTTGTTTGGGTGAGGGGGAATTAGAGATTATTTGTTAAATATAACAAATAGTCGTGTGTCTGATTGGTCCAAATGCTACAGCATAGAACTGGCAATCTTCTGAAAGCTCAGTCAGTTTAGTTTGCATGCAGACTGTCGGTGAATGCCTCTGGGTTGAACAAATAAAAAAGGGCCCAGTGGCCTAATGGATAAGGCATCAGCCTTCGGAGCTGAGGATTGTGGGTTCGAGTCCCACCTGGGTCATCTTTGAGGGGTTACATTTAAGTTTGCTGTGCAAGAAATGCCTGGATGCTAAGTTCAAAGTGACTCTAGCCGAGCCCGACTTAGCATTGTAGCAAATCAGCTCAAAAGGGAAAATGCATATAAGTAATTATGATTAACTACAATTATTTATATCAGCTGCCAGAAGTAGCTGTATCAGAATTAAATTGCCATCAACTAATCTATTCGTCCAGTGAAAATTCAGTGTAAGTACATGTCAATTCTAGGAGAGGATATTTTCGTGGCCACAGAAAATACTTTCATACAGAATCATTGCATTAGAGCATGTAGCAAGGATCAAAATAGTAAAGGGACATTAATTTGATAGGCAGAATCAGAAAGACATGTAATTTGTGCACAAGAGTTTTATTAACTAAACACTAATTAGTCTGACAAACAAACAAACATAAATAATCTCACGCATGCGTACATACAAAAGGGGAGCTAAAGTGGATGAACTAGTGTTATCAGATGATTTGTCTTTGGTCACCATGGAACCAGAGGCCTGTTCTGCCCTTTTGAGACGTTAGCTGCATTTTGGGGGAAGGGTCCATAGACCCTCATAGTTGGCCCTTTGTTTGGGTGAGGGGGAATTAGAGATTATTTGTTAAATATAACAAATAGTCGTGTGTCTGATTGGTCCAAATGCTACAGCATAGAACTGGCAATCTTCTGAAAGCTCAGTCAGTTTAGTTTGCATGCAGACTGTCGGTGAATGCCTCTGGGTTGAACAAATAAAAAAGGGCCCAGTGGCCTAATGGATAAGGCATCAGCCTTCGGAGCTGAGGATTGTGGGTTCGAGTCCCACCTGGGTCATCTTTGAGGGGTTACATTTAAGTTTGCTGTGCAAGAAATGCCTGGATGCTAAGTTCAAAGTGACTCTACCGAGCCGACTTAGCATTGTAGCAAATCAGCTCAAAAGGGAAATGCATATAAGTAATTATGATTAACTACAATTATTTATATCAGCTGCCAGAAGTAGCTGTATCAGAATTAAACCAGTGTAAGTACATGTCAATTCTAGGAGAGGATATTTTCGTGGCCACAGAAAATATATTAGAGCATGTAGCAAGGATCAAAATAGTAAAGGGACAATCAGAAAGACATGTAATTTGTTAAACACTAATTAGTCTGACAAACAAACAAACATAAATAATCTCACGCATGCGTACATACAAAAGGGAGCTAAAGTGGATGAATGAATCCATTAGAGAAACCAGAGAATGCAGTTATGGATAATGAGTCAGAACCACCTGAGTTAAAAAACCATTTACAACGGGGTCTACCGCTTATACTAACCTCTGTTTCGTTTAGTTAAATGTACAATACTTGCATTTGTGTCCGGATGCAGTCTCGGATGAAAGTTTTGATGGTTGAAGGTTTGGTGGTGTTGGAGTTCTTCAAGTTCTTCCTTGATCTCCAAAAGAATGGAAAGTGAGCTCACATCCTCATCTTCTCAGTATCTAACAGAACCGCAGACTGGCTATATGGCATGCCCGCACCGGCTCAGGTTCTCCACACAGGCAAGCAATCAGAAGAGGGAACTGTGTGTGAGGCCTTTAAATGTACCTCTCGGGGGTCAAAGAGCCAATGGTGACTTTCACTTTTGAAAACGACTCTTTGTCTTAGACCATGGTATTTTGCATATGTGATTCGATTGGGTGTTAAGGCAAAAACTACTAAAGATTCTTAGAACACTAATATGTTGCATATAAACATGTAATATACAAATTAGTCGACAAATTCAAGACCAAACATGGTATAGTTAAGGTTATGAAAGAGAAGCAGCATGCATAAAACAGTAAATACAATACAAAAGACAATATGTAACAATATACACAATGACCTGAAGGATATGTTTGTTCATTCAAAAAAGAAGAGTCCATTTTTATGGGCATTATTGCCCGTGAGCTATAAAACTAGTGTTATCAGATGATTTGTCTTTGGTCACCATGGAACCAGAGGCCTGTTCTGCCCTTTTGAGACGTTAGCTGCATTTTGGGGGAAGGGTCCATAGACCCTCATAGTTGGCCCTTTGTTTGGGTGAGGGGGAATTAGAGATTATTTGTTAAATATAACAAATAGTCGTGTGTCTGATTGGTCCAAATGCTACAGCATAGAACTGGCAATCTTCTGAAAGCTCAGTCAGTTTAGTTTGCATGCAGACTGTCGGTGAATGCCTCTGGGTTGAACAAATAAAAAAGGGCCCAGTGGCCTAATGGATAAGGCATCAGCCTTCGGAGCTGAGGATTGTGGGTTCGAGTCCCACCTGGGTCATCTTTGAGGGGTTACATTTAAGTTTGCTGTGCAAGAAATGCCTGGATGCTAAGTTCAAAGTGACTCTAGCCGAGCCGACTTAGCATTGTAGCAAATCAGCTCAAAAGGGAAATGCATATAAGTAATTATGATTAACTACAATTATTTATATCAGCTGCCAGAAGTAGCTGTATCAGAATTAAATTGCCATCAACTAATCTATTCGTCCAGTGAAAATTCAGTGTAAGTACATGTCAATTCTAGGAGAGGATATTTTCGTGGCCACAGAAAATACTTTCATACAGAATCATTGCATTAGAGCATGTAGCAAGGATCAAAATAGTAAAGGGACATTAATTTGATAGGCAGAATCAGAAAGACATGTAATTTGTGCACAAGAGTTTTATTAACTAAACACTAATTAGTCTGACAAACAAACAAACATAAATAATCTCACGCATGCGTACATACAAAAGGGGGAGCTAAAGTGGATGAATGAATCCATTAGAGAAACCAGAGAATGCAGTTATGGATAATGAGTCAGAACCACCTGAGTTAAAAACCATCAGTGCCGTTTTACAACGGGGTCTACCGCTTATACTAAACCTCTGTTTCGTTTAGTTAAATGTACAATACTTGCATTGCCTTGTTAGTTAAATGAGTGTCCGGATGCAGTCTCGGATGAAAGTTTTGATGGTTTGAAGGTTTGGTGGTGTTGGAGTTCTTCAAGTTCTTCCAGGTTTGAAGGGTGATGATCTCCAAAAGAATGGAAAGTCAAGGCCGAAGCCTGGCTCAAACTTACGGTACAGAACACTTCTAGCTCACATCCTCATCTTCTCAGTATCTAACAGAACCGCAGACTGGCTATGTGTTGGAGCCCACCGGGCATGCCCGCACCGGCTCAGGTTCTCCACACAGGCGGCAATCAGAAGATTTTGCAGAAGAGAGGGCGGAACTGTGTGTGAGGCCTTTAAACTCTGTGGAGATCCCACCTCTCGGGGGTCAAAGAGCCAATGGTGACTTTCACTTTTGAAGGGAAAGTTTACGACTCTTTGTCTTAGACCATGGTATTTTGCATATGTGATTCGATTGGGTGTTAAGGCAAAAACTACTAAAGATTCTTAGAACACTAATATGTTGCAAAGGTATAAACATGTAATATACACTCTCAATTAGATCATCCGAAGACAAATTCATAGAGACCAAACATGGTATAATTAAGGTTATGAAAGAGAAGCATGCATAAAACAGTATACAATACAAAAGACAATATACAAGAAGAGTAACAATATACACAATGACCTGAAGGATATGTGTGTTCATTCAAAGAAAGGTTTTTCTATGAATTAATTAGAGAAGAGTCCATTTTTATGGGCATTATGTGTCTTGTCTAAGGGGAAATGGAGTGAGAGTTGCTCTGCCCGCATTCCTTTGAGCTATAAAACTAGTATTATCAGATGATTTGTCTTTGGTCACCATGGAACCAGAGGCCTGTTCTGCCCTTTTGAGACGTTAGCTGCATTTTGGGGGAAGGGTCCATAGACCCTCATAGTTGGCCCGTTGTTTGGGTAAGGGGGAATTAGAGATTATTTGTTAAATATAACAAATAGTCGTGTGTCTGATTGGTCCAAATGCTACAGCATAGAACTGGCAATCTTCTGAAAGCTCAGTCAGTTTAGGTTGCATGCAGACTGTCGGTGAATGCCTCTGGGTTGAACAAATAAAAAAGGGCCCAGTGGCCTAATGGATAAGGCATCAGCCTTCGGAGCTGAGGATTGTGGGTTCGAGTCCCACCTGGGTCATCTTTGAGGGGTTACATTTAAGTTTGCTGTGCAAGAAATGCCAGGATGCTAAGTTCAAAGTGACTCTAGCCGAGCCGACTTAGCATTGTAGCAAATCAGCTCAAAAGGGAAATGCATATAAGTAATTATGATTAACTACAATTATTTATATCAGCTGCCAGAAGTAGCTGTATCAGAATTAAATTGCCATCAACTAATCTATTCGTCCAGTGAAAATTCAGTGTAAGTACATGTCAATTCTAGGAGAGGATATTTTCGTGGCCACAGAAAATACTTTCATACAGAATCATTGCATTAGAGCATGTAGCAAGGATCAAAATAGTAAAGGGACATTAATTTGATAGGCAGAATCAGAAAGACATGTAATTTGTGCACAAGAGTTTTATTAACTAAACACTAATTAGTCTGACAAACAAACAAACATAAATAATCTCACGCATGCGTACATACAAAAGGGGAGCTAAAGTGGATGAATGAATCCATTAGAGAAACCAGAGAATGCAGTTATGGATAATGAGTCAGAACCACCTGAGTTAAAAACCATCAGTGCCGTTTTACAACGGGGTCTACCGCTTATACTAAACCTCTGTTTCGTTTAGTTAAATGTACAATACTTGCATTGCCTTGTTAGTTAAATGAGTGTCCGGATGCAGTCTCGGATGAAAGTTTTGATGGTTTGAAGGTTTGGTGGTGTTGGAGTTCTTCAAGTTCTTCCAGGTTTGAAGGGTGATGATCTCCAAAAGAATGGAAAGTCAAGGCCGAAGCCTGGCTCAAACTTACGGTACAGAACACTTCTAGCTCACATCCTCATCTTCTCAGTATCTAACAGAACCGCAGACTGGCTATGTGTTGGAGCCCACCGGGCATGCCCGCACCGGCTCAGGTTCTCCACACAGGCGGCAATCAGAAGATTTTGCAGAAGAGAGGGCGGAACTGTGTGTGAGGCCTTTAAACTCTGTGGAGATCCCACCTCTCGGGGGTCAAAGAGCCAATGGTGACTTTCACTTTTGAAGGGAAAGTTTACGACTCTTTGTCTTAGACCATGGTATTTTGCATATGTGATTCGATTGGGTGTTAAGGCAAAAACTACTAAAGATTCTTAGAACACTAATATGTTGCAAAGGTATAAACATGTAATATACACTCTCAATTAGATCATCCGAAGACAAATTCATAGAGACCAAACATGGTATAATTAAGGTTATGAAGAGAAAGCATGCATAAAACAGTATACAATACAAAAGACAATATACAAGAAGAGTAACAATATACACAATGACCTGAAGGATATGTGTGTTCATTCAAAGAAAGGTTTTTCTATGAATTAATTAGAGAAGAGTCCATTTTTATGGGCATTATGTGTCTTGTCTAAGGGGAAATGGAGTGAGAGTTGCTCTGCCCGCATTCCTTTGAGCTATAAAACTAGTATTATCAGATGATTTGTCTTTGGTCACCATGGAACCAGAGGCCTGTTCTGCCCTTTTGAGACGTTAGCTGCATTTTGGGGGAAGGGTCCATAGACCCTCATAGTTGGCCCGTTGTTTGGGTAAGGGGGAATTAGAGATTATTTGTTAAATATAACAAATAGTCGTGTGTCTGATTGGTCCAAATGCTACAGCATAGAACTGGCAATCTTCTGAAAGCTCAGTCAGTTTAGGTTGCATGCAGACTGTCGGTGAATGCCTCTGGGTTGAGCAAATAAAAAAGGGCCCAGTGGCCTAATGGATAAGGCATCAGCCTTCGGAGCTGAGGATTGTGGGTTCGAGTCCCACCTGGGTCACCTTTGAGGGTTTACATTTACGTTTGCTGTGCAAGAAAAGCCAGGATGATTAGTTCAAAGTTACACTATAGCCATGAGAATTAGCACAGAACCGGAAATTTTCTTAAAGCAATGTCAGTTTACCTTGCAAGACTGTCTATGAATGCCTCTGGGGTGACAAACAAAAGGGCCCAGTGGCCTAATGGATAAGGCATCAGCCTTCGGAGCTGAGGATTGTGGGTTTGAGTCCCACCTGGGTTATCTCTGAGGGGTTACATTTAAGTTTGCTGTGCAAGAAATGCCAGGATGCTAAGTTCAAAGTGACTCTAGCCGAGCCGACTTAGCATTGTAGCAAATCAGCTCAAAAGGGAAATGTATATAAATAATTATGATTAACTACAATTATTTATATCAGCTGCCAGAAGTAGCTGTATCAGAATTAAATTGCCATCAACTAATCTATTCGTCCAGTGAAAATTCAGTGTAAGTACTTGTCAACTCTAGGAGAGGATATTTTCGTGGCCACAGAAAATACTTTCATACAGAATCATTGCATTAGAGCATGTAGCAAGGATCAAAATAGTAAAGGGACATTAATTTGATAGGCAGAATCAGAAAGACATGTAATTTGTGCACAAGAGTTTTATTAACTAAACACTAATTAGTCTGACAAACAAACAAACATAAATAATCTCACGCATGCGTACATACAAAAGGGGAGCTAAAGTGGATGAATGAATCCATTAGAGAAACCAGAGAATGCAGTTATGGATAATGAGTCAGAACCACCTGAGTTAAAAACCATCAGTGCCGTTTTACAACGGGGTCTACCGCTTATACTAAACCTCTGTTTCGTTTAGTTAAATGTACAATACTTGCATTGCCTTGTTAGTTAAATGAGTGTCCGGATGCAGTCTCGGATGAAAGTTTTGATGGTTTGAAGGTTTGGTGGTGTTGGAGTTCTTCAAGTTCTTCCAGGTTTGAAGGGTGATGATCTCCAAAAGAATGGAAAGTCAAGGCCGAAGCCTGGCTCAAACTTACGGTACAGAACACTTCTAGCTCACATCCTCATCTTCTCAGTATCTAACAGAACCGCAGACTGGCTATGTGTTGGAGCCCACCGGGCATGCCCGCACCGGCTCAGGTTCTCCACACAGGCAGCAATCAGAAGATTTTGCAGAAGAGAGGGCGGAACTGTGTGTGAGGCCTTTAAACTCTGTGGAGATCCCACCTCTCGGGGGTCAAAGAGCCAATGGTGACTTTCACTTTTGAAGGGAAAGTTTACGACTCTTTGTCTTAGACCATGGTATTTTGCATATGTGATTCGATTGGGTGTTAAGGCAAAAACTACTAAAGATTCTTAGAACACTAATATGTTGCAAAGGTATAAACATGTAATATACACTCTCAATTAGATCATCCGAAGACAAATTCATAGAGACCAAACATGGTATAGTTAAGGTTATGAAAGATAAGCATGCATAAAACAGTATACAATACAAAAGACAATATACAAGAAGAGTAACAATATACACAATGACCTGAAGGATATGTGTGTTCATTCAAAGAAAGGTTTTTCTATGAATTAATTAGAGAAGAGTCCATTTTTATGGGCATTATGTGTCTTGTCTAAGGGGAAATGGAGTGAGAGTTGCTCTGCCCGCATTCCTTTGAGCTATAAAACTAGTGTTATCAGATGATTTGTCTTTGGTCACCATGGAACCAGAGGCCTGTTCTGCCCTTTTGAGACGTTAGCTGCATTTTGGGGGAAGGGTCCATAGACCCTCATAGTTGGCCCTTTGTTTGGGTGAGGGGGAATTAGAGATTATTTGTTAAATATAACAAATAGTCGTGTGTCTGATTGGTCCAAATGCTACAGCATAGAACTGGCAATCTTCTGAAAGCTCAGTCAGTTTAGGTTGCATGCAGACTGTCGGTGAATGCCTCTGGGTTGAACAAATAAAAAAGGTCCCAGTGGCCTAATGGATAAGGCATCAGCCTTCGGAGCTGAGGATTGTGGGTTCGAGTCCCACCTGGGTCACCTTTGAGGGTTTACATTTAACGTTTGCTGTGCAAGAAAAGCCAGGATGATTAGTTCAAAGTTACACTATAGCCATGAGAATTAGCACAGAACCAGAAGTTTTCTGAAAGCAATGTCAGTTTACCTTGCATCAGACTGTCTATGAATGCCTCTGGGGTGACAAACAAAAGGGCCCAGTGGCCTAATGGATAAGGCATCAGCCTTCGGAGCTGAGGATTGTGGGTTTGAGTCCCACCTGGGTTATCTCTGAGGGGTTACATTTAAGTTTGCTGTGCAAGAAATGCCAGGATGCTAAGTTCAAAGTGACTCTAGCCAGCCGACTTAGCAGCATTGGAACAATCAGCTCAAAGGGAAATGCATCATAAGTAATTATCATTTAACTAAATTATTTATATCAGCTGCCAGAAGTAGCTGTATCATAATTAATTAAATTTGCCATAACTAATCTATTCGTCCAGTGAAAATTCAGTGTAAGTACATGTCAATTCTAGGAGAGGTATTTTCGTGGCCACAGAAAATACTTTCATACAGAATCATTGCATTAGAGCATGTAGCAAGGATCAAATAGTAAAGGGACATTAATTTGATAGGCAGAATCAGAAAGACATGTAATCAAAATAGATCAAAATAGTAAAAGGACATTTATTTTGATAGGCAGAATCAGAAGACATGTAATTTGTGCACAAGGTTTTTATTAACTAAACACTAATTAGTCTGACAAGCAAACAAACATAAATAATCTCACGCAATGCGTACATACAAAAGGGAGCTAAAGTGATGAATGAATCCATTAGAGAAACCAGAGAATGCAGTTATGGATAATGAGTCAGAACACCTGAGTTAAAACCATCAGTTCCATTTTACAACGGGTCTACCGCTTATACTAAACCTCTGTTTTGTTTTAGTTAAATATAACGATACTTGCATTGCCTTGTTAGTTAAATGAGTGTCCGGATGCAGTCTCGGATGATGGAAGTATTGATGGTTTGGTGGTGCTGGAGTTCTTCAAGTTCTTCCAGGTTTGAAGGGTGATGATCTCAAAAGAATGGAAATCAAGGCCGAAGCTGGCTCAAACTTATGGTACAGAAAGACTTCTAGCTCACCATCCACATCTTCTCAGTATCTAACAGAACCGCAGATGGCTATGTGTTGGAGCCACGGCATGCCCGCACGCTCAGGTTTCTCTCACACAGCGCAGCAATCAGAAGATTTTGCAGAAGAGGGCGGAACTGTGTGTGAGGCCTTTAAAACTCTGTGGAGATCACATCTCTCGGGGTCAAAGAGCAATGGTGACTTTCACTTTTGAGGGAAAGTTTACGACTCTTTGTCTTTAGACCATGGTATATTTTGCATATGTGATTCGATTGGGTGTTAAGGCAAAAAACTACTAAAGATTCTTAGAACACTAATATGTTGCATAGGTTTAAAACATGTAATTTACACTCTCATTAGATCATCGAAGACAATTCATAGAGACCAAACATGGTTATAGTAAGGTATATGATGATAAGCATGCATTAAAGCAGTATACAATACAAAAAGACAATATACAAGAGTGTAACAATATACACATTGACCTGAAGGATATGTAGTGTTCATTCAAAGAAAGGTATTTTCTTGAAAAATTAGAGAAGAGTCAATTTTTATTGAGGCCTTATGTGTCTTGTCTAAGGGAATGGAGTGAGGGGAGTTGCTCTGCCCGCATTCTTTGAGCTATAAAATAGTGGTTATCAGATGATTTGTTTTGGTCACCTTGGAAAACAGAGGGCCTGTTCTGCCTTTGAGACGTTGCTGCATTTTGGGGAAGGGTCCATAGACCCTCATAGTTGGCCCTTTTTTGGGTGAGAGTTGTTGAGGATAGAGTATAGAGATATTTGTTAAATATAACAAATAGTCTTGTGTCTGATTGGTCCAAAACAGCATAGAACTGGCAATCTTAGGGCTAGTCGGTTTAGGTTGCATGCAGACTGTCGGTGAATGCCTCTGGGTTGAACAAAGGGTCCCAGTGGCCTAATGGATAGCCTTCGGAGCTGAGGATTGTGGGTTCGAGTCCCACCTGGGTCAGCTTTGAGGGTTAAATTAATGTTTGCTGAGCAAGAAAAGCCAGGATGCAGTGATCTTGTAGGACCTGTGTCCTAAGTGCAACCACAAAATTCCTCAGGCTTAAAGAATCTTTCGTCTCTATCTGCAAGTCATAAAATTGCACCTCACCCAACTGGCTGGCCAATTTCCTGCCATGCCTTCGGGTATCAATCTGGCAATGGTCAAAACGACAAACTTTATGGATCCTCTGATCGTTAACGCATAATTCAATGATTTTTATCAACAAGAAAAGACATTTACGCTCAGACGTTCAAGCTAAGGAAAGACCAGACGTGACCATGACCCGGTCCTGACCTCCCGTCCTCCCAGGACATGGCAAGGATATCCAAAAGACAATTAATACCTGTTGCTGCAAAATATATCAATTCATTTATAATGTATGTTTTTATAATCTTTTGAGGTATAATTTTCTCCTGTGCAAGAACTACTAGACCTGCCATGATGTGTTATTTCTAATCTTTAAATAGAACCCTTTTGAGTTTGTTTTAGCATGAAAGCTGTTAATGTACTTATTAGTTTCATATTAACGGTCAGGACAAATTATGTGCCACGTGTTAAAAGATCAAAATAACTGGAGCCGTGTAGGTGGACCTCCGTCTAAAAGGACAATCTAATTGGTGGAAGCCTCTGGGGGTTGAACGGAAGTCCTCTGGTTAATACCCTCTGACACAGATCGGAAATCGCGCGCTTCTTTGAAATCGGAGCTACACCAACAAAAGGGAACCAACATCTAGTTAATCTCTGAAGAAAGTCTGAACATCGAAACAGACTTCCTTGAAGCATTTCGAGATCATTTCAACTTAAAAGCAAGACTGGTCGTATCTATCTCTAAAGTAAAATTAAGAGAGTTCTCCATTTGATGACGTGTAAAAAACAGTGCTATATTTTAATCATTCTCTGTTATTTAGCTTAGGTTATAAGACAGTAAATAAACTCTTGTTTGATTCATAGAGAAGTGTTCTGTGTTTTGGTGTGTTCAAGCTTTGCCTAAAGATAACGTTACCTATGCTCATAACTGTCATAAAGGTACTTTACATTTAAGTTTGCTGTGCAAGAAATGCCAGGATGCTAAGTTCAAAGTGACTCTAGCCGAGCCGACTTAGCATTGTAGCAAATCAGCTCAAAAGGGAAATGTATATAAATAATTATGATTAACTACAATTATTTATATCAGCTGCCAGAAGTAGCTGTATCAGAATTAAATTGCCATCAACTAATCTATTCGTCCAGTGAAAATTCAGTGTAAGTACTTGTCAACTCTAGGAGAGGATATTTTCGTGGCCACAGAAAATACTTTCATACAGAATCATTGCATTAGAGCATGTAGCAAGGATCAAAATAGTAAAGGGACATTAATTTGATAGGCAGAATCAGAAAGACATGTAATTTGTGCACAAGAGTTTTATTAACTAAACACTAATTAGTCTGACAAACAAACAAACATAAATAATCTCACGCATGCGTACATACAAAAGGGGAGCTAAAGTGGATGAATGAATCCATTAGAGAAACCAGAGAATGCAGTTATGGATAATGAGTCAGAACCACCTGAGTTAAAAACCATCAGTGCCGTTTTACAACGGGGTCTACCGCTTATACTAAACCTCTGTTTCGTTTAGTTAAATGTACAATACTTGCATTGCCTTGTTAGTTAAATGAGTGTCCGGATGCAGTCTCGGATGAAAGTTTTGATGGTTTGAAGGTTTGGTGGTGTTGGAGTTCTTCAAGTTCTTCCAGGTTTGAAGGGTGATGATCTCCAAAAGAATGGAAAGTCAAGGCCGAAGCCTGGCTCAAACTTACGGTACAGAACACTTCTAGCTCACATCCTCATCTTCTCAGTATCTAACAGAACCGCAGACTGGCTATGTGTTGGAGCCCACCGGGCATGCCCGCACCGGCTCAGGTTCTCCACACAGGCGGCAATCAGAAGATTTTGCAGAAGAGAGGGCGGAACTGTGTGTGAGGCCTTTAAACTCTGTGGAGATCCCACCTCTCGGGGGTCAAAGAGCCAATGGTGACTTTCACTTTTGAAAGGAAAGTTTACGACTCTTTGTCTTAGACCATGGTATTTTGCATATGTGATTCGATTGGGTGTTAAGGCAAAAACTACTAAAGATTCTTAGAACACTAATATGTTGCAAAGGTATAAACATGTAATATACACTCTCAATTAGATCATCCGAAGACAAATTCATAGAGACCAAACATGGTATAGTTAAGGTTATGAAAGATAAGCATGCATAAAACAGTATACAATACAAAAGACAATATACAAGAAGAGTAACAATATACACAATGACCTGAAGGATATGTGTGTTCATTCAAAGAAAGGTTTTTCTATGAATTAATTAGAGAAGAGTCCATTTTTATGGGCATTATGTGTCTTGTCTAAGGGGAAATGGAGTGAGAGTTGCTCTGCCCGCATTCCTTTGAGCTATAAAACTAGTGTTATCAGATGATTTGTCTTTGGTCACCATGGAACCAGAGGCCTGTTCTGCCCTTTTGAGACGTTAGCTGCATTTTGGGGGAAGGGTCCATAGACCCTCATAGTTGGCCCTTTGTTTGGGTGAGGGGGAATTAGAGATTATTTGTTAAATATAACAAATTGTCGTGTGTCTGATTGGTCCAAATGCTACAGCATAGAACTGGCAATCTTCTGAAAGCTCAGTCAGTTTAGGTTGCATGCAGACTGTCGGTGAATGCCTCTGGGTTGAACAAATAAAAAAGGTCCCAGTGGCCTAATGGATAAGGCATCAGCCTTCGGAGCTGAGGATTGTGGGTTCGAGTCCCACCTGGGTCAGCTTTGAGGGTTTACATTAACGTTTGCTGTGCAAGAAAAGCCAGGATGATTAGTTCAAAGTTACACTATAGCCATGAGAATTAGCACAGAACCAGAAGTTTTCTGAAAGCAATGTCAGTTTACCTTGCATCAGACTGTCTATGAATGCCTCTGGGGTGACAAACAAAAGGGCCCAGTGGCCTAATGGATAAGGCATCAGCCTTCGGAGCTGAGGATTGTGGGTTTGAGTCCCACCTGGGTTATCTCTGAGGGGTTACATTTAAGTTTGCTGTGCAAGAAATGCCAGGATGCTAAGTTCAAAGTGACTCTAGCCGAGCCGACTTAGCATTGTAGCAAATCAGCTCAAAAGGGAAATGTATATAAATAATTATGATTAACTACAATTATTTATATCAGCTGCCAGAAGTAGCTGTATCAGAATTAAATTGCCATCAACTAATCTATTCGTCCAGTGAAAATTCAGTGTAAGTACTTGTCAACTCTAGGAGAGGATATTTTCGTGGCCACAGAAAATACTTTCATACAGAATCATTGCATTAGAGCATGTAGCAAGGATCAAAATAGTAAAGGGACATTAATTTGATAGGCAGAATCAGAAAGACATGTAATTTTGTGCACAAGAGTTTTATTAACTAAACACTAATTAGTCTAACAAGCAAACTAACATAAATAATCTCACGCATGCGTACATACAAAGGGGGAGCTAAAGTGGATGAATGAATCCATTAGAGAAACCAGAGAATGCAGTTATGGATAATGAGTCAGAACACCTGAGTTAAAAACCATCAGTGCCATTTTACAACGGGTCTACCGCTTATACTATACTCTGTTTTGTTTTAGTTAAATATACGATACTTGCATTGCCTTGTTAGTTAATGAGTGTCCGGATGCAGTCTCGGATGGAAAGTTTTGATGAAGTTTGGTGGTTGTTGAGAGTTCTTCAAGTTCTTCCAAGTTTGAAGGTGATGATCTCCAAAGAATGGAAAGTCAAGCCGAAGCCTGGCTCAAACTTACGGTACAGAAGACTTCTAGCTCAATCCTCCTCATCTTCTCAGTATCTAACAGAACCGCAGACTGGCTATATGTTGGAGCCCACGGGCATGCCACCGGCTCAGGTTCCCACACAGGCAGCAATCAGAAGATTTTGCAGAGAGAGAGAGGGCGCGGAACTGTGTGTGAGGCCTTTAAACTCTGTGGAGATCCCATCTGGGGGTCAAAGAGCCAATGGTGACTTTCACTTTTGAGGGAAAGTTTACGACTCTTTGTCTTAGACATGGTTATTTTGCATATGTGATTCGATTGGTGTTAAGGCAAAAACTACTAAAGATTCTTAGAACACTAATATGTTGCAAAGGTATAAACATGTAATATACACTCTCAATTAGATCATCCGAAGACAATTTCATAGAGAACAAACATGGTATAGTTAGGTTATTATGAAGATAAGCATGCATAAAGCAGTATGCAATACAAAAAGACAATATACAAGAAGAGTAACAATATACACAATGACCTGAAGGATATATGTGTGTTCATTCAAAGAAAGTGTTTTCTATGAATTAATTAGAGAAGAGTCCATTTTTATGGCATTATGTGTCTTGTCTTAAGGGGAAATGGAGTGAGAGTTGCTCTGCCCGCATTCCTTTGAGCTATAAACTAGTGTTATCAGATGATTTGTCTTTGGTCACCATGGAACCAGAGGCCTGTTCTGCCCTTTTGAGACGTTAGCTGCATTTTGGGGGAAGGGTCCATAGACCCTCATAGTTGGCCCGTTGTTGTGGTGAGAGGGAATTAGAGATTATTTGTTAAATATAACAATAGTCGTGTGTCTGATTGGTCCAAATGCTACAGCATAGAACTGGCAATCTTCTGAAAGCTCAGTCAGTTTAGTTTGCACGTTTGCTGAGCAGGACTGTCGGTGAATGCCTCTGGGTTGAACAAATAAAAAAGAGCCCAGTGGCCTAATGGATAAGGCAATCAGCCTTCGGAGCTGAGATTGTGGGTCGAGACCCACCTGGGTCATCTTTGAGGGGTTACATTTAAGTTTGCTGTGCAAGAAATGCCAGGATGCTAAGTTCAAAGTGACTCTAGCCGAGCCGACTTAGCATTGTAGCAAATCAGCTCAAAAGAGAAATGTATATAAATAATTATGATTAACTACAATTATTTATATCAGCTGCCAGAAGTAGCTGTATCAGAATTAAATTGCCATCAACTAATCTATTCGTCCAGTGAAAATTCAGTGTAAGTACTTGTCAACTCTAGGAGAGGATATTTTCGTGGCCACAGAAAATACTTTCATACAGAATCATTGCATTAGAGCATGTAGCAAGGATCAAAATAGTAAAGGGACATTAATTTGATAGGCAGAATCAGAAAGACATGTAATTTGTGCACAAGAGTTTTATTAACTAAACACTAATTAGTCTGACAAACAAACAAACATAAATAATCTCACGCATGCGTACATACAAAAGGGGAGCTAAAGTGGATGAATGAATCCATTAGAGAAACCAGAGAATGCAGTTATGGATAATGAGTCAGAACCACCTGAGTTAAAAACCATCAGTGCCGTTTTACAACGGGGTCTACCGCTTATACTAAACCTCTGTTTCGTTTAGTTAAATGTACAATACTTGCATTGCCTTGTTAGTTAAATGAGTGTCCGGATGCAGTCTCGGATGAAAGTTTTGATGGTTTGAAGGTTTGGTGGTGTTGGAGTTCTTCAAGTTCTTCCAGGTTTGAAGGGTGATGATCTCCAAAAGAATGGAAAGTCAAGGCCGAAGCCTGGCTCAAACTTACGGTACAGAACACTTCTAGCTCACATCCTCATCTTCTCAGTATCTAACAGAACCGCAGACTGGCTATGTGTTGGAGCCCACCGGGCATGCCCGCACCGGCTCAGGTTCTCCACACAGGCGGCAATCAGAAGATTTTGCAGAAGAGAGGGCGGAACTGTGTGTGAGGCCTTTAAACTCTGTGGAGATCCCACCTCTCGGGGGTCAAAGAGCCAATGGTGACTTTCACTTTTGAAAGGAAAGTTTACGACTCTTTGTCTTAGACCATGGTATTTTGCATATGTGATTCGATTGGGTGTTAAGGCAAAAACTACTAAAGATTCTTAGAACACTAATATGTTGCAAAGGTATAAACATGTAATATACACTCTCAATTAGATCATCCGAAGACAAATTCATAGAGACCAAACATGGTATAGTTAAGGTTATGAAAGATAAGCATGCATAAAACAGTATACAATACAAAAGACAATATACAAGAAGAGTAACAATATACACAATGACCTGAAGGATATGTGTGTTCATTCAAAGAAAGGTTTTTCTATGAATTAATTAGAGAAGAGTCCATTTTTATGGGCATTATGTGTCTTGTCTAAGGGGAAATGGAGTGAGAGTTGCTCTGCCCGCATTCCTTTGAGCTATAAAACTAGTGTTATCAGATGATTTGTCTTTGGTCACCATGGAACCAGAGGCCTGTTCTGCCCTTTTGAGACGTTAGCTGCATTTTGGGGGAAGGGTCCATAGACCCTCATAGTTGGCCCTTTGTTTGGGTGAGGGGGAATTAGAGATTATTTGTTAAATATAACAAATTGTCGTGTGTCTGATTGGTCCAAATGCTACAGCATAGAACTGGCAATCTTCTGAAAGCTCAGTCAGTTTAGGTTGCATGCAGACTGTCGGTGAATGCCTCTGGGTTGAACAAATAAAAAAGGTCCCAGTGGCCTAATGGATAAGGCATCAGCCTTCGGAGCTGAGGATTGTGGGTTCGAGTCCCACCTGGGTCATCTTTGAGGGGTTACATTTAAGTTTGCTGTGCAAGAAATGCCAGGATGCTAAGTTCAAAGTGACTCTAGCCGAGCCGACTTAGCATTGTAGCAAATCAGCTCAAAAGGGAAATGCATATAAGTAATTATGATTGAACTACAATTATTTATATCAGCTGCCAGAAGTAGCTGTATCAGAATTAAATTGCCATCAACTAATCTATTCGTCCAGTGAAAATTCAGTGTAAGTACATGTCAATTCTAGGAGAGGATATTTTCGTGGCCACAGAAAATACTTTCATACAGAATCATTGCATTAGAGCATGTAGCAAGGATCAAAATAGTAAAGGGACATTAATTTGATAGGCAGAATCAGAAAGACATGTAATTTGTGCACAAGAGTTTTATTAACTAAACACTAATTAGTCTGACAAACAAACAAACATAAATAATCTCACGCATGCGTACATACAAAAGGGGAGCTAAAGTGGATGAATGAATCCATTAGAGAAACCAGAGAATGCAGTTATGGATAATGAGTCAGAACCACCTGAGTTAAAAACCATCAGTGCCGTTTTACAACGGGGTCTACCGCTTATACTAAACCTCTGTTTCGTTTAGTTAAATGTACAATACTTGCATTGCCTTGTTAGTTAAATGAGTGTCCGGATGCAGTCTCGGATGAAAGTTTTGATGGTTTGAAGGTTTGGTGGTGTTGGAGTTCTTCAAGTTCTTCCAGGTTTGAAGGGTGATGATCTCCAAAAGAATGGAAAGTCAAGGCCGAAGCCTGGCTCAAACTTACGGTACAGAACACTTCTAGCTCACATCCTCATCTTCTCAGTATCTAACAGAACCGCAGACTGGATATGTGTTGGAGCCCACCGGGCATGCCCGCACCGGCTCAGGTTCTCCACACAGGCGGCAATCAGAAGATTTTGCAGAAGAGAGGGCGGAACTGTGTGTGAGGCCTTTAAACTCTGTGGAGATCCCACCTCTCGGGGGTCAAAGAGCCAATGGTGACTTTCACTTTTGAAGGGAAAGTTTACGACTCTTTGTCTTAGACCATGGTATTTTGCATATGTGATTCGATTGGGTGTTAAGGCAAAAACTACTAAAGATTCTTAGAACACTAATATGTTGCAAAGGTATAAACATGTAATATACACTCTCAATTAGATCATCCGAAGACAAATTCATAGAGACCAAACATGGTATAGTTAAGGTTATGAAAGATAAGCATGCATAAAACAGTATACAATACAAAAGACAATATACAAGAAGAGTAACAATATACACAATGACCTGAAGGATATGTGTGTTCATTCAAAGAAAGGTTTTTCTTTGAAATAATTAGAGAAGAGTCCATTTTTATGGGCATTATGTGTCTTGTCTAAGGGGAAATGGAGTGAGAGTTGCTCTGCCCGCATTCCTTTGAGCTATAAAACTAGTGTTATCAGATGATTTGTCTTTGGTCACCATGGAACCAGAGGCCTATTCTGTCCTTTTGAGACGTTAGCTGCATTTTGGGGGAAGGGTCCATAGACCCTCATAGTTGGCCCTTTGTTTGGGTGAGGGGGAATTAGAGATTATTTGTTAAATATAACAAATAGTTGTGTGTCTGATTGGTCCAAATGCTACAGCATAGAACTGGCAATCTTCTGAAAGCTCAGTCAGTTTAGCTTGCATGCAGACTGTCGGTGAATGCCTCTGGGTTGAGCAAATAAAAAAGGGCCCAGTGGCCTAATGGATAAGGCATCAGCCTTCGGAGCTGAGGATTGTGGGTTCGAGTCCCACCTGGGTCACCTTTGAGGGTTTACATTTACGTTTGCTGTGCAAGAAAAGCCAGGATGATTAGTTCAAAGTTACACTATAGCCATGAGAATTAGCACAGAACCGGAAATTTTCTTAAAGCAATGTCAGTTTACCTTGCAAGACTGTCTATGAATGCCTCTGGGGTGACAAACAAAAGGGCCCAGTGGCCTAATGGATAAGGCATCAGCCTTCGGAGCTGAGGATTGTGGGTTGGAGTCCCACCTGGGTCACCTTTGAGGGTTTACATTTACGTTTGCTGTGCAAGAAAAGCCAGGATGATTAGTTCAAAGTTACACTATAGCCATGAGAATTAGCACAGAACTGGAAATTTTCTGAAAGAAATGTCAGTTTACCTTGCATCAGACTGTCTATGAATTCGTCTTGGGCATTGGCCAGTGGCCTAATGGATAAGGCATCAGCCTTCGGAGCTGGGGATTGCGGTTTCAAGTCCCACCTGGGTCATCTTTAAGGGGTTACATTTAAGTTTGCTGAGCAAGAAATTCTAGGATGCTAGAGTTCAAAGTGACTCTAGCCGAGCCGGCTTAGCATTGTAGCAAATCAGATCAAAAGGGAAATGTGTATAAATAATTATGATTAACTACAATTATTTATATCAGCTGCCAGAAGTAGCTGTAGCAGAATTAAATTGCCATCAACTAATCTGTTCGTCCAGTGAAAATTCAGTGTAAGTACATGTCAACTATCGGAAAGGATATTTTCGTGGCCACAGAAAATACTTTCATACAGTATCAATGCATTAGAGCATGTAGCAAGGATCAAAATAGTAAAGGGACATTAATTTGATAGGCAGAATCAGAAAGACGTAATTTGTGCACAAGAGTTTTATTAACTAAACACTAACTAGTCTAACATACAAACAAACATAAATACACTCACGCATGCGTACATACAAAAGGGGAGCTAAAGTGGGTGAATGAATCCATTAGAGAAACCAGAGAATGCAGTTATGGATAATGAGTCAGAACCACCTGAGTTAAAAATCATCAGTGCCATTTTACAATGGGGTCTACCGCTTATACTAAACCTCTGTTTCATTTAGTTAAATGTACGATACTTGCATTGCCTTGTTAGTTAAATGAGTGTCCGGATGCAGTCTCGGGTGAAAGTTTTGATGGATTGAAGGTTTGGGTGGTGATGGAGATCTTCAAGTTCTTCCAGGTTTGAACGGTGATGATCTCCAAAAGAATGGAAAATCAAGGCCGAAGCCTGGCTCAAACTTACGGTACAGAACACTTCTAGCTCACATCCTCATCTTCTCAGTATCTAACAGAACCACAGACTGGCTATATGTTGGAGCCCACTGGGCATGCCCGCACCGGCTCAGGTTCTCCACACAGGCAGCAATCAGAAGATTTTGCAGAAGAGAGGGCGGAACTGTGTGTGAGGCCTTTAAACTCTGTGGAGATCACACCTCTCGGGGGTCAAAGAGCCAATGGTGACTTTCACTTTTGAAGGGAAAGTTTACGACTCTTTGTCTTAGACCATGGTATTTTGCATATGTGATTCGATTGGGTGTTAAGGCAAAAACTACTAAAGATTCTTAGAATACTAATATGTTGCATAGGTATAAACATGTAATATACACTCTCAATTAGATCATCCGAAGACAAATTCATAGAGACCAAACATGGTATAGTTAAGGTTATGAAAGATAAGCATGCATAAAACAGTATACAATACAAAAGACAATATACAAGAAGAGTAACAATATACACAATGACCTGAAGGATATGTGTGTTCATTCAAAGAAAGGTTTTTCTATGAATTAGTTAGAGAAGAGTCCATTTTTATGGGCATTATGTGTCTTGTCTAAGGGGAAATGGAGTGAAAGTTGCTCTGCCCGCATTCCTTTGAGCTATAAAACTAGTGTTATCAGATGATTTGTCTTTGGTCACCATGGAACCAGAGGCCTGTTCTGCCCTTTTGAGACATTAGCTGTATTTTGGGGGAAGGGTCCATAGACCCTCATAGTTGGCCCTTTGTTTGGGTAAGGGGGAATTAGAGATTATTTGTTAAATATAACAAATAGTCTTGTGTCTGATTGGTCCAAATGCTACAGCATAGAACAGGCAATCTTCTGAAAGCTCAGTCAGTTTAGCTTGCATGCAGACTGTCTGTGAATGCCTCTGGGTTAAGCAAATAAAAAAGGGCCCAGTGGCCTAATGGATAAGGCATCAGCCTTCGGAGCTGAGGATTGTGGGTTTGAGTCCCACCTGGGTCATCTTTGAGGGGTTACATTTAAGTTTGCTGTGCAAGAAATGCCAGGATGATTAGTTCAAAGTTACTCTATAGCCATGAGAATTAGCACAGAACCGGAAATTTCTGAAAGCAATGTCAGTTTACCTTGCATCAGACTGTCTATGAATGCCTCTTGGGTGACTAGCAAAAGTGCCCAGTGGTGTAATGGATAAGGCATCAGCCTCCGGAGCTGGGGATTGTGGGTTCGAGTCCCACCTGGGTTATATTTAAGTTTGCTGTGCAAGAAATGCCAGGATGAATAGTTCAAAGTTACACTATAGCCATGAGAATTAGCACAGAACCGGAAATTTCTGAAAGCGATGTCAGTTTACCTTGCATCAGACTGTCTATGAATGCCTCTTGGGTGACTAACAAAAGTGCCCATTGGCGTAATGGATAAGGCAGAAGTAGCTGTAACAGAATTAATTTGCCATCAACTAATCTGTTCGTCCAGTGAAAATTCAGTGTAAGTACATGTCAACTATCGGAAAGGATATTTTCGTGGCCACAGAAAATACTTTCATACATGTAGCCCAGTGGAAAACTTGGGTATTATAGTGTAACGGAAACAGGGTAGGTTATGATTAATCTCTCTTACTCAACGAGTCACATGACTAATAAAAAAAGTAAACGTTTATTTAGTTAAAATAAATAATAGGAGGCATTGATTTCTAAAGAAGGATATATTCAATTCATTTTACATAATTAAAAGGAGATCAATATTTGTGATTTTATTTAATGACAGTGATTAAAATTAAAGTTTATATTATTTAGCTAAATAATATTATCAGAGGTTTCATACAGTAAGTTTTTTATTACTCTATTATTATTGTTTTCATGTTATTATTTTTATTGGTCATTTGGGTATTAATGCTTTATAGTCGATAGTGTTGGCTGTCGGTATGACAACGGATACACGTGACCGGGAGAGGGAGCGGGAGAGAAGGAGCGGACGCGTGATCGGAGGTAGCCGAGATAGCTAGACACGGTGAGCTTATGCTGGCGGACCTGTCGGTGAATTGCGCGGCCAGTGAGCATCCGGGCCGAAGTATTTCCACGCTCTCAATGTGTTGCAAGTGTTTGTTGTTTGTTCAGCGCACTCAATGTTTTGCGAGACCAACCCAGGCCTGCAACGTGTTTTTTTTCCCCTTCGTTCAAAGCAGTACCGTGAGTGAACTAAAACGTGTGTGCATGTGTATGTGTGAGTGGGCCCACCACTGCATTTGCTAGGACTTGTTTCAGGACACGTGACGGGGTTTTTTTTGGTTATTGTAAAGTTCTCTGTGTATTCTAAATTGTTAGAAAAGAGATAAGGGAGGAGAACTTTTAGATCAGTTATTCTGATTTAAAAAGTGTGATTGAAACTATTGAGGTTTCTAGCTAAATTTAAAAGAGGATATCATTTAAGTATTTGGTGAATTTTTTGGTTATTTATTTTGTATACTGGTTGATATTTTGTTTTGGGGAAAGCTTTTATATTCTATTTGCCAAATTTGTTGGTTTAAATAAACCAGGGCATTATCCTATTTTTTGCTAAACTAAAAACTATCTCTGGGTCTCATTATTTTAAATATTTTATTGTCAAAAGATTTTACAATTAATTTATTAGAAACTTATTAGGTGCACCTTCCTGGTATCCACCTGAACTACACCGAACCCAAGCTCCCACCATTCTCACGTAAGTAACCGTCAGAGTGGTTGTACGGGAGCTACATAAATGGAGGCACCGCTGGGATTACATTTAGTTCAAAAGTAGTTTTAATTCAGATCTAACTTTAGTTTGACCCAGAGATTTAATTAGTTTGTTTAACAAATAGTTTAGAACCAAAAGCTGGCTAGCTGTCAACCAATATGTAAAACCATATTAAAGCGTATCTATTGTGAAAATTTTAAAACTACAAAAGTAGAGTTCTACTAAGCATTTTAAGTTAAGAAAAACGCAAATTAAGCTTTATTTGTGTTAAAATACAACTAAAACTCTCCCAAATTTAGAAGTGACAAGTGATCACTGTAAGCGCATAACCTGTGGGGATGGCTCAGTTGAATAACTGGTGTATTGGAGAAGGCATAGACCCCGTGAAAGCCTTGCTGGTTAAAGATGTACCTCCGGACACTGAAGTTGGTTTCATTGAAGGAACGCTGCAGACTATCAAAGCACTCGGGAGAGTCAAGGTGAGAGGAAGAATGTATGACTCACAGTCTCAAAGTTTAACTGTGCTATGTGAGTGCAGGGAGAAAGTGAATGCAGATGCCATTCCTCTTGATGTTGTTCCTGAGGGGTTTGTTATGACTTGGAGGATCTTTGGACCTTCTAAGCAGGAGGAAGAACCCCAAGCTCAGGCCGCCGGTGATGGTCAAAATGTGCCGCTGCCAGATTCCAGTCTTCTCTCCCCACTTCAAGCGTCCACTCCTGAAGCTATCATTCGAGCAGTTGGTGATGTTCTGCAAATGACAAGCAAGCCCACACACGGTGACAACAACCTTTACAGAAGAATGCGCACTTTCTCAGGGGTCATGCCCACACCACAGGGAGAAGAACCGTTGGAAAACTGGGTTGAACAAGCCAGGCTTATGAATGAAGAATACGATCGCCCTGAAAAAGAAAAGAAAATGAGAATAATGGAAAGTGTAAAGGGTCCTGCACTCGAAATCCTCCAAGCTGTCCGTTTCAACAACCCATCTGCAACCTCTATGGACTACATTGATATTCTTGAGACCACATTTGGCAACCCCGAGAGTGGTGAAGAACTTTACTTTGCCTTCAGAATGTTGTGTCAACACCCCAACGAGAAACTCTCTGAGTTCCTGAGACGCCTTGAGAGAGTCCTAAATAAAGTTGTCCAAAAGGGTGGACTCCAGTCATCGGCGGCCAACAAAGCACGTCTTGACCAGCTCATTAAAGGGGCCATCAGATCTGACATAATGATACTAAACCTCGGATTGAGAGACCGCAGAGACAGTCCTCCCACTTTTCTCGAGCTGATGAATGAGATACGCCTGGAGGAGGAGCATGAAGCGTCACGTCGCAGACTCCATCCACCCAAAGCCATCTACGCCAAAAGTGCTACTGTTACCTCTGACCCAGAGTTAAATGATCTGAAAGCCGAAATACACCAACTCAGAGCACTGGTAAGTGACCTTTCTACTCCCGCCGCCATGTCAAGTCGCCTTTCGACGAGCACACTGCTTTCAGTCACTCCGGCAGCAGAGAACGCAGAAGACAAGAACGTGCAGGCTTTAAAGAAAGAGGTGGTCAAGCTCCGAAAGCAAGTCTCTGTCATGTCAGTCAAGCCAAAGTACAGTCCAGCTACTGAGCCTTGCCCCCAAGAGACCCAGTCAAGACCCTGGCAGCAAAGACCTTCTACGGTAAGAGACCCAAGTGATTTTTTCTGCTATCGCTGCGGTGAAGACGGCCATTTTGCAAACAAGTGTGCCTCTCCCGAGAACTATCCCAAAGTTATTCAGAAACTGCTGCAAGCTCAAAGAAAGTCCAAGCATAACCGCAAATCTGATAACGAAACAAGAACTCCGACCACAAATGCAAGTGTCAAGAGAAGCGCGGTAAATGTACAGACCAACAGTTTACCCGAGGGACTCGTGGGACCGCCCTCCACTGCTCAGGTCAGGATCAATGGCAACCCCTGCACCGCGCTGATGGACAGTGGATCCCAAGTTACCATCATCTTCGACAGCTGGTATGCCAAACACCTGTCACACATCCAGTTAAACTCTGTGACCGGTCTAGCCATATGGGGCCTAAGTGAGTCGGAGAGCAGTTACCCGTACAAAGGTTACATCCAGGTTGAGTTGGAGTTGCCACAAAAATCTAAGTCCAACACAGTAAAGTCTGTTCCTATCCTGGCCCTGGTGTGCCCTGATCCACGGTGCTCTGACACTATACCCGTCCTGATCGGCACAAACGTCAGAGGGGTTCAGCCTTTCAAGTCCAGGGCAAAGAAAGGAGACCTGGAGACCGTCAACTCAGTCAAAATTCAAGTTCAAGAGAAAAAACACTCACCCGTTCATGCAGGGATAAACGTAAAATGCAACCAAGACTTGCCTGTGGCTGAAGTTAAGTGGTCTGGGCCTGGTCCTCTCAGCATTCCTCCTGGCACTGAATACGTTGCTATCTGCAAAGTTAAAGAAAAACAAGACATTGGAGACAGTATACTCATTATTGAACGAGCCCATTCACCTGCTCTCCCTCCAAGTGTACTTGTCCAGCCAACTGTGTTGTTCTCCAAGATGCTAGATCCAAACAACTTCCTGGTGCTCCTGCGTAATGAGTCTCTAAAGCAAACTGCCATTCCAATAGGCACCGTGATCGCTCACCTTCACGTCGTGGACATGGTGACAGATGCACCAAACCCTAAAGTTGAATCTGTTCCAGCTATGGATCCTTCTTTGTTTGATTTCAGTGAGTCACCCATCGGCAAAGAGTGGAAAGAGAGGCTGAGTCAAAAGCTTGCTGAACACTCTCAGGTGTTCTCTATTGAAGAATGGGATGTCGGTTTGGCTAAAGGGGTAGAACATAACATCCATCTGAATGACAACACTCCCTTCAGAGAGAGATCTCGACGTATTGCCCCTGCTGATTTGGATGACCTTCGGCGTCACCTGCAAGGTTTGTTGGTGGCTGGGATTATAAAAGAATCAAGAAGTCCATATGCTTCACCGATTGTCCTTGCACGTAAAAAAAATGGTCAACTTCGTATGTGCGTTGACTACCGCACCCTGAACCGGAGAACTACCCCAGATCAATACACTGTACCACGAATCGACGACGCTCTTGATTGCTTGTCCGGCAGTAAGTGGTTTTCAGTGTTGGATTTGCGCAGCGGCTATTATCAAATCCCAATGGCAGAGGAGGACAAAGAAAAAAACGCTTTCATCTGTCCTTTGGGGTTTTTCCAATTTGAGCGAATGCCACAGGGGATCACAGGGGCCCCTGCAACATTTCAACGGCTCATGGAAAAGGCCGTCGGTGACATGCACCTGCTGGAAGTGATCGTCTATCTAGATGACCTCATTGTTTTCGGTAAGACTCTGGAAGAGCATGAGCAGAGACTCTTCAAAGTCATCGCTCGCCTTGAAGAAGCTGGACTCAAGTTGTCCCTCGACAAGTGCCAGTTTTGTCGCGCACAAGTCACCTATGTCGGGCACATCGTCTCTGAGAATGGCATCGCCACAGACCCAGACAAAGTTGAAGCAGTGACGCGGTGGAAGCAGCCAACCGACCTTCCTTCTCTGCGGTCATTCCTGGGGTTCTGCGGCTACTACCGCAGGTTTATAAAGAACTACTCCCTCATCGTCCGACCTCTTACAGAGCTGTGCAAAGGATATCCTCCCACCCAAAAGCATCGAAAGTTTGTCTCTTCATCAGACAAGACCTACTATAAAGTCAATGAGCCTTTTGGTGACCGGTGGGATCAGTCATGTTCAGAGGCATTCCAAAAGATCATACACTGCCTCACAAACGCACCTGTGCTGGCATTTTCCGACCCCACCAAGCCTTACATACTTCACATTGATGCCAGTTTTCATGGGCTCGGCGCTGTTCTCAACCAAGAGTACCCCGAGGGCTTGAGACCTGTTGCTTTCGCCAGCCGCAAGCTGAGTGCATCCGAAAAGAACTATCCAGTGCACCAGCTCGAGTTTTTGGCACTTAAGTGGGTAGTGGTAGACAAGTTCCACGACTGCTTATATGGAGCACAGTTTACCGTGAGAACTGATAACAACCCACTAACTTATATTCTCACGACTGCAAAACTCAATGCGACTGGTCACCGCTGGCTCTCAGCACTCGCCACGTACCATTTCACACTGCAGTACAGGGCTGGTAGCAGCAACATCGACGCCGATGCCCTGTCACGCAACCCTCTTCCAACCACAGAGGAAGGCTGGCAAAGTGTACCGACTGAAAGTGTACAAGCTTTGTGTAAACAGATCAAGTGCCATGAAACTCTAACAGAGTCTACAACTATTGCTGAGTCACTCGGAGTGTCGCCTGATGGTATACCAGAGTGTTTCGCCTTCCCAGTTCGGTTGGATCTCGGTTCGTTGAGTCAGCTCAGTCACAAAGACCTGGTCACCGCTCAAGATGTTGATTCTACTATCGCTCCAGTCAAACAGTCACTTCGGGGTGGTCCCTCATTCACCAGCCCCGACAATCCAACTTCTGTCCTGTTGAACAAAGAAGCAAGCAAGCTGTTCATTCAAAACAATCTGCTCTACCGAAAGGTTGAGAAACATGGAAATACGGTAAATCAGCTGGTACTGCCTAGAGAGTATGTTCCGATGGTCCTGAGATCTCTGCATGATGAGTCGGGTCACTTGGGCATGGACAAGACTATTGAACTTATCAGACAACGATTCTATTGGCCGAAAATGGGAGTTGAGGTTGAGCAGTACATCAAAAACTGTGGCAGATGCATCACTCGCAAAGCCCTTCCTCAGAGAGCGGCTCCCTTAAAACAGATCACCAGCCAAGGCCCTCTAGACCTAGTTTGTATCGATTTTCTGTCACTTGAGCCAGACTCCCAAGGTTACGCCAACATCCTTGTAGTGACAGACCACTTTACTCGATACGCCCAAGCTTTTCCGGCCAAAGACCAGAAGGCGGTCACCGTTGCCAAGATACTGTGTGAGCGCTACTTTGTACACTACGGACTCCCTGCCCGCATACATTCGGATCAAGGTCGCGATTTTGAAAGCAAACTGATCCAAGACCTTCTGATGATGTTGGGTATACGTAAGTCAAGAACATCGCCTTACCACCCTCAGGGAGATCCACAACCAGAAAGATTTAACCGTACGCTGTTGTCAATGCTTGGCACGCTTGATCCAAAGCAAAAACAAAAATGGAGTCAAAAGATCAGTCAGTTGGTCCACGCCTACAACTGTTCTCAAAACGATGCAACTGGTTATTCGCCTTACCTGCTAATGTTCAGTAGAGAAGCTCGCTTACCGGTAGACATCTGTTTTGGTGTGACCGAGGACAACCAAAAGACAAAGTCCTATCTTCAGTATGTTGCTAAGCTCAAGCAAGATCTCCAAAGAGCCTACAGTCTTGCAACAGAAGCGTCAGACAAGAACCACCAAAGAAACAAAAAAACACACGACAAGCATGTCAAAGAACAAGCCCTTGACAAAGGTGACAGGGTGTTACTGAGAAACCTTGGGGTCACAGGCAAGCACAAATTGAAATGCAAGTGGCAATCCTCACCATATATTGTTATGGAGAAACTACCCAACTTACCTGTCTACAAGATCAAGCCAGAGAGGGGCATGGGAGCAGAAAAGACTATTCATCGTAATCATCTGTTACCCATTGGTTATCTGGTGAGACTCCCTGATGATGAAAAGGAAGTGGGGTCACAACACAGACCTGTGACCAGAGCATTTCAGCAAAATACAAAAGAACCGGTACAGACAAACAACCACGATGAAGACGTGTTCTCAGAATTAGAGTACGACGAAGTATACTTGCCAAGATCCATTGAGTTAGATTGGGATAAGTTGCTGACAGGTCCAGAACTGTCCACAAAGCAATCCGAGCCAATCCTCACAGAACCTGAAAGACAAGCTCAAGACCCTGCGGAGATAGAGCCGGTGGTCAATGATCTTCCAAACCTGCCTCTTCATGCTGATCCAGAAGTCGACGTTCTGGAAGAGGGGGCTGACGTCAATTCCTATTCAGACACTCAAGCTGAGAGTGAACAAGTTAAGCATTCAAAAAGAGTCACCCGTCCAGTGGTCAAGCTGAGCTACGATGAACTTGGCAAGCCCTGTGAATACCCTGTGACAGTGCTAAGCCATGGGGTATTGGTGGGAAGTGGACTCTACGGAGACTCCAGAAGCAATCTATGTCGAACTTTCTGGTGCCACCCCATGGCGTTGTGTTTCACTTGTTCAAATCTGGTCTCTACACTTAAAACTATTAGAGTTCTCTAAGGTATTTTGATGAGGACATCAAAACTGTCTAGAAGGGGGAGGATGTAGCCCAGTGGTAAACTTGGGTATTATAGTGTAACGGAAAAAGGGTAGGTTATGATTAATCTCTCTTACTCAACGAGTCACATGACTAATAAAAAAAGTAAACGTTTATTTAGTTAAAATAAATAATAGGAGGCATTGATTTCTAAAGAAGGATATATTCAATTCATTTTACATAATTAAAAGGAGATCAATATTTGTGATTTTATTTAATGACAGTGATTAAAATTAAAGTTTATATTATTTAGCTAAATAATATTATCAGAGGTTTCATACAGTAAGTTTTTTATTACTCTATTATTATTGTTTTCATGTTATTATTTTTATTGGTCATTTGGGTATTAATGCTGTATAGTCGATAGTGTTGGCTGTCGGTATGACAACGGATACACGTGACCGGGAGAGGGAGCGGGAGAGAAGGAGCGGACGCGTGATCGGAGGTAGCCGAGATAGCTAGACACGGTGAGCTTATGCTGGCGGACCTGTCGGTGAATTGCGCGGCCAGTGAGCATCCGGACCGAAGTATTTCCACGCTCTCAATGTGTTGCAAGTGTTTGTTGTTTGTTCAGCGCACTCAATGTTTTGCGAGACCAACCCAGGCCTGCAACGTGTTTTTTTTCCCCTTCGTTCAAAGCAGTACCGTGAGTGAACTAAAACGTGTGTGCATGTGTATGTGTGAGTGGGCCCACCACTGCATTTGCTAGGACTTGTTTCAGGACACGTGACAGGTTTTTTTTTGGTTATTGTAAAGTTCTCTGTGTATTCTAAATTGTTAGAAAAGAGATAAGGGAGGAGAACTTTTAGATCAGTTATTCTGATTTAAAAAGTGTGATTGAAACTATTGAGGTTTCTAGCTAAATTTAAAAGAGGATATCATTTAAGTATTTGGTGAATTTTTTGGTTATTTATTTTGTATACTGGTTGATATTTTGTTTTGGGGAAAGCTTTTATATTCTATTTGCCAAATTTGTTGGTTTAAATAAACCAGGGCATTATCCTATTTTTTGCTAAACTAAAAACTATCTCTGGGTCTCATTATTTTAAATATTTTATTGTCAAAAGATTTTACAATTAATTTATTAGAAACTTATTAGGTGCACCTTCCTGGTATCCACCTGAACTACACCGAACCCAAGCACCCACCATTCTCACGTAAGTAACCGTCAGAGTGGTTGTACGGGAGCTACATACAGTATCAATGCATTAGAGCATGTAGCAAGGATCAAAATAGTAAAGGGACATTAATTTGATAGGCAGAATCAGAAAGACATGTAATTTGTGCACAAGAGTTTTATTAACTAAACACTAACTAGTCTAACAAACAAACAAACATAAATACACTCACGCATGCGTACATACAAAAGGGGAGCTAAAGTGGATGAATTAATCCATTAGAGAAACCAGAGAATGCAGTTATGGATAATGAGTCAGAACCACCTGAGTTAAAAACCATCAGTGCCGTTTTACAACGGGGTATGCCGCTTATACTAAACCTTTGTTTCATTTAGTTAAATGTACTAATCGGGGAAAGCCGATTAGTCACCAGAAGAGAAGGACGGCAGCTCGCGTAAGTGTTGTAATACTTTTTCGCAGTTCTGTTTTTTAAATTATTTACTTGCTGCTAGGAAGGAATACTTCGTTTCCTACCTATTTCTATTGTGCATTTTCGTTGAGGTTTATATTTTTGATTGCACTTACTGGTAATTAGAATAATTTGCGCCTCAGCTAAGAACGAGCCTGTGTGATTGTGCGAAGTGTTTAGCAGTATGTACGCATGCTGTGCTGAGCAGAAGCCGGCCTCAGCTGTTTTCACTCTAGTCTCCTAGACCGTATTTATTTGATGTCAGAGCGCTGACGCGGAAGTGTCTTCGGAAGCATTCAGCCATCGTGCTCAGCCTCCTCGTGTGAAGACCAACGAGTGTAAAGACAGACGACTTTTCCTGCGCGACTTTAACCGAGCAACGACACCGAGCACACACTTAAGTATCATTTATATCTTCCCTCACACACTCTCCTTCCCTATCCTCTATCCCTCCACCTCTATCATGTGTTTCCAAACCATTCCGGTTCTCTCTCAACCACGCTCTAAAAACACACGTAGACGGCAACGTAATCCTGCTAACCTGCGCCCGATCGCTACATCTTCTACTACACCTCTTTCTTTCTCTGTGGATCTTTGGAATTGCCAGTCAGCGGTCAACAAAGCTGACTTCATTTCTGCTTTTTCCTTACAATCCACACTCAGCAACTTGGGCTTGACTGAGACCTGGATTCGTCCAGAAGACTCCGCTACCCCGGCTGCTCTCTCTCACAATTTCTCTTTCTCTCACACCCCAAGGCAAGTTGGCCGTGGTGGGGGCACTGGTCTGCTCATTTCAAACAATTTGAAATACTCAACACACTCTCCCCTAGGCAATCACAACTCATTTGAATCTAATGCGATTACTGTAACGGCTCCTATAAAACTCCAGATAGTAGTAATCTACCGTCCCCCTGGCCAAATTCTAGCCACCTTCCTAGAGGAGCTGGACGGCCTGCTGTCCTCTTTCATGGAGGATGGCACTCCACTCTTAGTCTTTGGCGATTTCAACATTCACCTAGACAGGCCTTATGCTACAGACTTCCATTCACTCCTAGCTTCATTTGATCTCAAACGCCTTACCACTACTAGCACGCACAAATCAGGCAACCAACTTGATTTAATTTACACACGCAACTGTACTACAGATAACATTCTGGTACAACCACTACATATCTCTGACCATTTCTTCATTGCATTTACCTTACATTTTGCTACCCGGGTGCCACCAGCTCCCTTACCGGTTACTTTCAGACGTAACCTGCGCTCCCTTTCCCCCACCCTTCTTTCCTCTGTAGTATCCTCCTCTCTTCCCTCACCTACCCATTTCACATCTCTGGATGTGAATGCAGCTACTGACACTTTATGCTCTCCCTTAACCTCTTGTCTAGACGACATTTGTCCTCTCTCCTCCAGGCCAGCACGGGCTGCCCCTTCTAACCCCTGGTTATCCCATGTTCTTCGTGAGCATCAGACCAAACTCAGAGTGGCAGAGAGAAAATGGCGCAAATCAAACGATCCGTCGGACCTGACTAGGTATCAGTCTTTGCTTTCGTCTTTCTCTACTGAAGTCCACACTGCCAAATCCTCACATTTCCACAACAAGATCAACAGCGCTCCAGACATGCGTAATCTCTTCAGAACATTTAATTCTCTCCTCTGTCCCCCTCCACCACCGCCCACCACTTCTATAACAGCTGACGACTTTGCCACTTTTTTCACAGACAAAACTAGAACAATCGGTAACCAGTTCTCACCTCCACACACACAGGACCTCCAACCAACCACATCCACTGCTCAAACTCCCATCTTCTCCTTCTGTCCCCTCACCGAGGCGGAAGTATCCAAACTTCTCCTCTCCAGCCATCCTACAACATGTCCTCTTGACCCAATCCCCTCTCACCTTCTCCAAGCAATCTCTCCCACACTCTTACCGGCACTCACACACATCATCAACACATCTCTCCAACACTGGCATCTTCCCCACAGCGTTCAAGCAGGCCCGGGTCACCCCACTGCTCAAAAAACCTACATTAAACACTTCTCTTTTAGAAAACTACAGACCTGTCTCTCTCCTTCCATTCGTAGCGAAAACACTCGAACGAGTTGTCTTCAACCAGCTCTCACTGTTTCTTTCACAGTACAACAAACTGGATGCTAAACAGTCAGGTTTCAGGAGTGGCCATTCAACAGAGACTGCGCTACTCTCAGTCACTGAAGCCCTGCGAGTCGCAAAGGCCGATTCCAAATCATCAGTCCTCATTCTGCTGGATCTTCTGCTGCTTTTGACACTGTCAATCATCAGATCCTCCTGTCCACCCTCTCATCGCTGGGCATCACTGGGATTCCACTTCGCTGGTTTGAATCCTATCAAGCAATAAATACAAAAATATAAGCCAACAACAAAAGAATTACATAAAATACACAAAAATGTCACAACATTGCTAGATATAAAAAAAACAGTCTAAATAAATGAGTTTCAAGCTTAGCTTTAAAAAGGCCCAGGTCAGTAATGGTGCACATATCGGGGGGAAGCTTCCAGAGTCTGGGCCCAGCTACAGAAAAAGCCCGATCACCCCAGTGTTTGTACCGTGACCTCGGGACTTCCAGCAAAAGTTGATTTGTTGACCTAAGAACCCTGTTTGGCTGACGAAAAGCCAGCATCTCAGTTACATACAGTGGAGCAAGGCCATTGAGATCTTTAAAAACAAACAATACAATTTTAAAATCAACTCTAAAAGAAACTGGAAGCCAGTGGAGTGAATAAAGAATTGGGGTGATGTGCTCACGTTTACGTGTGTTCGTTTTTATTGAAGCTTTTTGACATTTACAGGGTTTACTCATAGTTGACACATCCGAGCTAATACAAATTGCCCAGGTGGCCATTCGTTTGAATTCTCTACAAAATACACATTAACATACATTATTACCAAATACATCATTACAGAAAGAGAGAAAAACGTAAAAAAAAAGTACATGCCCATTGGGTTGTTATTCAGTCCTTCCACGCCAGGTTCCGTATTCCCACCGTTAACAGATGACTCTCTCCAGCCCCAAGATAGGTAAATAAGTGGTCCCATACTTTATAGAATTTAAAATGTTTGTCTTTTAATGCTGTTGAAAAAGCTTCAAATGGAATAATACCTTTGATTGTGGTAATCCACTGTGCTATTGAAGGGACTTGTTCTGTTATCCAGCAAACAAGTATGCACTTGCGGGCACACTGGAGTAAGATTTGAAGAAGGTGGGTCCCTTGGAATCTGGATGGGAGTTCCTGGCTCATACCAAGCAAACAAGTCATTGTTCCTATTTGTAATGAGCAGCAAAAAAAATTCTCTAGTTCCTTTAGGACGCCTGTCCAGAATTGTTGTATTTTCGAGCAGCTCCAGAAACAGTGGATGAGGGTTCCTTCAATCAGGACAAACACGGACAGGAACACAGGACGGGGACCTCCAGAGCGGAACAGACAGACAGGGACCATGGCGGAGCTGGGAGCTCTGGAAGCCATGGCGGTGAAGGGAGCTCAGGTGGCCATGGCGGAGCTGGGAGCTCTGGAGGCCATGGCGGTGCAGGGAGCTCAGGAGACCATGGCAGATGGACTTTGGGGCCTTGGCCTCGGTCCCCTCGACCCGGCCCCTACAGCCGGAACTCCTACTACCCCCCAAAAAAATTTCCCTGGGGAAGTGAGGGGGTATCAGGATCCCTCCGGGGCTAAACAGACAGGACAGTACAAAACAAAACAGGAAAGCCCTCCGGGGCCAGACAGACAGGACAGGACAGCCCACAGGAACAGGAAGCCCTCCAGGGCTAGCTCGGAGGCTGAGGCTTCTTCTGGGCATGACCAGGAGTCAGAGACAAGGGGGCAGGCGGCTAGAATGGCCTCCATGGCCACAACAAGAGGAGCCGCCTGCCCCAGACGAGTCTCCACGGACATGACAAGACAAGACTTGATTAAAATGTTCCTGTGGGCACAACATGACTTAAAAATGGCACTCCTGGCCGTAACAGGTGGACTAGATCCACGGGGCTAGGGTTAGCGGCGGCCAGCGGGCATGAGTCAGCGCCAATCCGGTGGGCTTGAGTCAGCGGCGATCCGGTGGGCTTGAGTCAGCGGCGATCCGGCGGGCATTGAGTTAGAGGCGGGCATCGGCGGGCATGAGGGCTCGCGACCAAAGGACTCGCGGCACTCGCGGCGATCCCGCCGAACTCCCACGCCGACTTGCAGTGGGCTAAGGCAGGATGACGAGCGGCGACTTCCTTGCCGCGAGACAGACAGAACACAAGAACAAAACAAAAAACGAAAAACAAAATGGGGTGAATGGGCGCCGCTTACGGTTAGGTCTGGTCTTCTGTCACGGTGCACACACGAGGGAGGAACAGGAACACGCAGACGAGGACGTAAACTCAAATAATAGTCTTTAATGACATCAAGGCAGGACAAGACAAGGCAGAGAGACAGGATACACCGGGAAGTCACAAGTAGACCAGACGAAATCAAACTCAAAAGACAGGACTAATACACAGGTAAATCATAGATAATTAGACAAACACGGCTGGACAAGGATTAACTAATAATGACATATAACGAGGACAGGAAACAAACCAAATATGGACACATGAGGCGGGAACACATGACGCACACAACAGAACCCTGACACTTTTCCCATAACACCCTAGTTTTGTCTGAGCTATCTGTATTTGCCCTTATCAAAATACCATAGAAGATTTTGGATGCAGATCGAGATGAAGTAAGTTTATTTAATTGTTCCTCCATTGGGGATACGCAGAGGCCACTTGAGTAGACGCTGAGATTTTTTGTTATGAAGCTGCATATCTGCTGGTATATCAAGAAAAACTTCTAAACTTCTAAACTTCTGTTTTAGTGCTTTGTTAGGAATGAGAACTGGTAGCATTTGAAATGGGTATAGAAGGCAGGGTAGAATATTAATTTTAACGAGGTGAACACGGCCTAATAGGGATAAGGGAAGATTACACCATCTATCTAAGTCTGATCTAATATTCTTAAAGATAGGGGCAAAATTGCTTTTATACAGACTTTCCAAGTTCGGTGTAATCTTTATACCCAAATAGACAAAGCCCGCCGGAGACCATTTAAATGGTTGAGAAATTGTGGGGTTGTGGGAATGTGATTTACTTAACGGCATTGCTTCTGATTTTAAAATATTTATTTTATACCCAGAGAAGGAGCCAAAATTGGAAATCATATCAATCAGATATGGAATTGATTGTTGTGGAGAATTAAGGTAAATTAAGATGTCATCGGCATAAAGTAAAATTGTATACGTTTTCTTTTCTAGTCTAAGCCCTTCAATGGATGGGTCGTCTCTAAAGGCCGCAGCCAGTGGTTCAATAGCCAGCGCAAACAACAGTGGCGACATTGGGCATCATTGCCTGGTACCACGCACTAACGTAAATTCAGGGGATTTAAGACCATTAGTAATAACTCTTGCAGTGGGGGATGAGTAAAGAATCCTTACCCATTTAATAAATACATCACCCAAGTTAAATTTAGAGAGCACTGAGAATAATATGGCCATTCGACCCTGTCAAATGCCTTCTCAGCGTCTAATGAAATAACTAACCCAGAATTTGTGTGCTGATTTGAATACTGAATTATATTAAGAAGCCTTCTAACATTATGAGCTGAAGATCAAAGTCAAAGTCAAAGTCTGCTTTATTGTCAATTCTGCCACATGTACCGTACATACATACAGAGAATTGAAATTGCGTTACTCTCAGACCCTTGGTGCATACAGAAAACACTAAACACTAACAGTAGAATGTAAAAATACAGATAAATACAAATCAAATATATATACATATATATATATATATACATATACATACACACATATATATACAGATTTATATACATACACACATAGAATGCAACTATTACAAATATACAAATAAGGACATGTAAAAAGTAATAATAATAATAAAAAATAGATAGATAGATAGATAATAGATAAAAAATAGAAGTAGTATAAGGCACATGGTAGATAGTGTCACAGAATGGCCCGTATCCTCCGTCACTGATCACTTTCACCTGCACCTGATTTACTCATCATGCACACCTGCTCCTCATCATCACAGCTCATCACCCCTGCTCTACTTAAGCACACTCCTCACTCCAGTCACGGTCTGATCTTAAAGTCACAAAGCTGCCAAGACATGGAGATTTGTGGAAGCTACAAGGACCACTACGCTACTGAATCATCTGCCTGAGTATGCTTACCTGAATACCTTACCTGCTATTACTTACCTCCTGTTTGCCTCTCACTTCCAGTTACCTGGGAAGCTGTGGACACTAGAGACCTTCGGGCCCTTCGGGATCTCTGTCTGCAGCGCACCTGCCAAAGACACAGAAGCTCAGTCAGAATCCCAGCACACTCTCCACTAGACGTTCAAGAAGGACCACTCACCGCACTTGAAGAAGTTCACCACTGTTGTTATCTGAGTTTGCTTTTAATAAACACTTACTCTTCAATCACCATCTCTGTGTCAGACAGTTCCGTAACAGATAGAGTGCAAACCAGTGAAATAACCAACAGTGCAGATATAAATGTTGTAGTGCAGAAGAGCTTATGCGGTGGCTTCCGCCTTTTCTATGAAGAATCACTCTTGAAATCTTGGGGTTTCGATGCCAGAAGATAGACTTTATTTCAAAAAGAGGATAAAGCCGAGAAGCTTTTCTGCAGAAAAGATCTCCAGAATGTTTTCTGTGTCTTCTTTAAATATTTTTTTCTCTAGGCGTGTTCAATACATTTCATGCATATGGTTTTACCTTTTTTGGCTTATACATACAATTCGATTTCTCCCTAGAGAGGAGGGGGCACCCCAAGACGTGTTATAGTAAGAACAGGGGCCCCATTCATATTTTTACAGATGTTTCTTATCATGAGAGTCTGCACATTCCATCTATGCAGAGGTCTCTGACACACACAGGCATACTTATATATAAGATTATAATGGAAGTATAACTTGATACATAAATGGCTAAATTCACTTGGATTATACTTGAACAATTCATATTTTAATCAATAAAACTCTTCGTCATATTCCCCCCTTTGAGACTTACTAAGTCTCACCTTTACTTGTCTTTACCCAGAGTGCAGTTTCATAACTTAGTCTCCTCAGTTATCACTACCTAGTGACTAAATTAAGTCACACAGTTTTATCACCAATAACTAGATTATGTAACAGCATTCTGGCGGAGCAGCAGGGCCAAACTTCTCCTCCCACACTTGACTAGGAATGAGTAAAAGATCCCGTCTCTGTAACCCCTTATCTAAAATAAACCAATGTTAAAGCATGAGCGTGCAATTGGTTCAGCACTTGCCTGTGGTTGTCACATTTATGTATAATACAATAGAAGTAAACATCAAAACATAAAAATTGTAACATCACAAAAAATAACATAGTTGATCTTCAGCCCAGACACTTTGCTCATTGTAGAGGACCACCCTTGGGCAAAGGTTAGGCTAGTAATTCCACTAAGGGTATGGTTCATTTTTATACCTCTTCTTTGTCCTCATCGGAGTTACTGGAACTATCATCCAAAGTTTGCTCATTTAAGTTAAGTTTGTTTAGCCATCCTTCATAATATTCATCCAGGTTCTTTTCTGTAATCATTTGCCTATTATTTGGGACTTTTATCATTTCCATTTGCTTAACAGTAGCATTAACGATTAATGTTCTTAATATGGGTAATACACAGCAAAATAACAATCCTCCTATTAATATGGCAACTCCTAAAATCATTCCCAGTTTAGCAAACCATGCTCCCCATGCTCCAAATTTCAGATCAAACCAATCCCAAATTCGTTTGTCTCTTTCGGCATTTGCTGTATCTTCAGCTCTTAATTTTTTAATTTTAATCATAACTTCACTAAAAGCTCCCCCAGGTGCAGTATTATTTGGTATAAAAGTACAGCATTGATCTCCAAACATAACACAAACTCCCCCTTTGTCTTCTAAAAGACAATTGAGAGCTTGTCTGTTTTGCCATGTCATTCTACTTGTTGCGTGCACTTGGTCTCCTAATAAGGTTAGCGCGTCATCAGTATAATTAATGAATCTTTGTTGATTATAATAAATATAATGAATCCATTCGGTATTTTTGTTTGGTGTGATTCTAACAAATATTGACTCAAAACCTGCTTTTACTTCATCTCTTGCCTTAAATTCATTGGGAATTCCACGCGGTTGTCCAAATGAGTCTATATGTATTCTGGGATCTGGCTCGTATTCTGTTGTCTTCTTTGTTTGTGCTTTGTACTGTTCCCCATTGGGCCATGTTAATTTCTTGAAGTAATCGTACTCTTACGTATATACCTTTCCATCCAATTGGTAAAGAAGGCAATAATAGCTCACCTCCACAGATCCAAAAGAAATCTGCTATTATTAATGATTGGTCTTCATAAATTTCTATAGAAGGTAAAGCAATAGTTTGATTTTCACATTTTTCTGGTACTATTTTATTTCCCTTTTTTGTTCCAAGTGCTAAAAGTTCTGGAGCTCTAGAAGGAATTCCTGATTTCCAAGAATTTTTCTTATCTATATACCAACTAACCGCACATTTTCCTTTCAACCTGCCTACATCTTGTGTTCCTTTTGGTTTATGGAAACACTCATATTCTTGTTTATAATCTATGCTATACCATTTAGGAATCTCTACTTTCCATTTTTCAATTTTCATATTTTGGCTGACATCTGAATACTGACACCAAGATCCCCAGAGTGGTCTAAAGAAATAATCTGTTAATTTAGGATTTCCCAAAAATCCTAGACATTCAGATAAACAATATGGTCTAGTAAAATCGGTTAAATGACAAAAGTTTCTCCCAAATTCAGCACATTTTTGATAGTCATATGGATTTGGTATGGCTATCACTTTGTTTAATGGAGATTTGGAGCACAGCAAGCAATTTTCTTTCCGTTTCTCTAGCAGTATAGGCTGCCCATCTGTACCACTCATTATTTTGGGCTGTGTCCCATAATTCATCATTATGATTAATTTCTTCATCACCCTGCATATCATAATCAGTGTTTCTACGATATTTGATTATCATTGGTTCTGTTGCGTTGATATCATTATCACTGTTGTTCAAAGGTTGAAAAGTCAATTGAAGGGAAGTCAGGTTGCTTTCTGTTGGTTGAGTTTGTACTTGCATTATTAGGTGCATTAGGCATATGAAGGTATTCAGATATGTTGTCAGACTTATTCTCTCTCCTCTCCTGTTCACCTGACAGGAGGATGTGAGTTCCTTGTGAATCTTTTTTTGAGTTTTCTTCAGTTTGCACTTCATCTTGTGTCTCTAGTTTCTCCTTGTCCCTTTCTCCTGAATTGTCTGCTTGTCTGTTTCTTTCTCTTTCTGTCCTTCTTTTGGGAACTCTAGTACAATGGTTCAGATGATACCAGGTTGTGCTTCCCTCCACTTGGACTACTGTTGTAGTAGCTCTCACCACTTTGTAGGGTCCCTCTCTCCTTGGCTCATTCCATTTTCTCCGGAATACCCTCAAATATACTTGGTCACCCGGAACCACTGGCGATGACGTTTCTGTTTCCTCTCTGGGCTCTTTTCTTTTTTCCTGTAAATAGATAGCTTTATGTATGGCAGTTAATTTTTTCATATACGAACGAAGTTCCATTTGTAATTGCTCTAGAGGCGGTCCTTTGTAGGGACCTCTACAATATGGCACAGGCATGGGTCGACCCGTAAGCATTTCATGCGGTGTTAAGTGCGTGTTTCTGTTAGTTTGCATGCGATAGCTCATTAGTGCAAGAGATAACACGTCAATCCAGTTCAGTTTAGTACTTTCACATATTTTGTTTAGTTTGGCCTTGATGGTTCCATTCAATCTCTCTACCGCCCCTTGTGATTGAGGATGGTAAATACACCCTAGTCTTTGCTTTATTCTTAATTGTTGCAGTACTTGTTTTACAGTTTTTTGTATGAATGCCGATCCATTATCTGAACTTATTTCTGATGGTATGCCAAATCTAGGAATTACTTCTCTTGTTAGAAATGTAATTACTGTTCCTGCTCCTTGATCTGCTGATGGTACTGCCTCCACCCATCTGCTAAATCTGTCTATGATCACAAGCATGTACCTTTTGCCTTGTATTCGCTTTATCATATCCACGTAGTCCATTACCAAATGCTTAAATGCTTCTGGGACTGGTATATGGCCTATCGGTGTCGCTATTCCTTTCCTCACATTGTATTTGGCACAAACTTCACATGTGGCCAAAAATTCATCCACCATTGCATGTAAATAAGGAGACCAATATCATTGCTGTTTAATTTTCCTTATTACTTCCCCCCTTGCACAATGGTCAAAACCATGCGCATCTGCAATGAGAATATTCAAAAGTGAAGTTGGTGCAACGATTTGTCCTTCATGTGAACGCCAGATATCTTGTGAGTCTTTTTTAGCTCCCCTTTGGTGCCACATTGATTGTTCATAGGGGCCTGCTTTTTGTTCAATTCCAATTATATCATCCAATTGAGGTTGAGGTTCAATAAGTACTACAGGTGCTAATACTGCTACCTTACATCCTGAAGCTCTTTTAGCTTCTAAATCTGCTGCATTGTTTCCCTTAATGACATAATCATATCCTTTTTTATGTGCCTGACATTTGATTATTGCTAGTCTTTTTGGTAGCATCATAGCAGAAATTAATTGACCTATTTGTTCACCATGTTGGATGGGAGTCCCATCACTCTTTTTGAAACCTCTTTGCTTCCACACTGCTCCGAAGAGATGACACACACCATGAGCATATGCTGAATCCGTGAAAATATTGGCTGTTTGTCCTTTCGCCAACTGACATGCAGCTGTAAGAGCTTTTAATTATGCTAATTGAGCAGAACAAGGTTGTACACAATGTTGTGATATCACAGGTACAAATTCTTCTTTGTTTCTCTTCACTACCGAATAACCTGTATGATTTCCTTCATGGTCTCTAAAGTTAGAACCATCTACGAAGTAAGTGACTTCAGTTTCAGGGATGGGTGTTGATTCAAGATCTGGTCGTAATCTTGTAAATGCCAATGACTCATTCACACAATCATGAGGTTTTCCTTCAAAAGCCAAAGGAATTAATTCAGCTGGATTAACTGTATGGCATCGTTTAAATGTAACATCTGGATATGTGAGTAGGGTTGAATAGGCCAGAATTCGAGCTTGAGTCAGAACAAATTTCCCTTGTTCTAATAATTCCACAATTTTGTGATGAGTATAAATAGTTACAGGATATCCCATGGTTATTGTGGATGCTTTTTCATAAGGATAATATACTGCTGCCAGGCCTTGTTGGTAACATGGTGGGTAACCCTGTGCTACATTATCCAACTTTGTGCTGTAATAAGCTATAGGCTGTTTTTTCCTCCCACTACAAGTCTCTTGCATCAGTACAGCTGATGCATAACCATCAGCTCTATTTGCCACATACAAATTACATTTTTTAGAGTAGTCAGCCATTCCCAACGTAGGGGCCTGTTGTAGTTCCTTTTTTATAGTCTCAAAGGCTATTAAGGCATCTGTGTTCCATCTTAATGGATTACTTAAATGTTGCAATCCTGCTTGTTTCATAATTTCTCTCAATAGCCCTCTCTTTACTGCATAGTCTTCTATCCAGTCGGCACTAAAGCCAGTCATTCCTAAGAAAGTCATAATTTGTCCTACTGTTTGAGGCAATGGTGTTTTACTTATGCCTTCTAATTGAGCTGGAGCTATAGCTCGTGTGCCAAATGCAATCAATCTTCCCAAGTATTCAACTTGAGCCTGGCAATACTGTATTTTGTTTTGGGACACTTTGTGACCTCCATGTGCTAATTTTGTCAAGACCTTAATAGAGTCTCTATGACATTGTTCTACTGAGGAAGAACAAATAATCAAATCATCCATATATTGTAATAGTGTACTGTCTATCACAAGATCCTCTAAATCAGCCTTAAGAACTTGATTAAATAAACGTGCCGAATGTTTAAATCCTTGTGGGATTCTTGTGTAAGTATACTGTTTACCTGCATATGTAAAGGCAAACAAATATCTACTCTCCTCTGCTAGCGGCACACTGAAGTAAGCTGAACAGAGATCAATTACCGTAAAGTATTTGGCATCAGGAGGGACATTCGTCAGTAACGTGTGTGGGTTTGGTACTTCGGCTGGCAAATCCTCTACTATTTCATTGATTGCTCGTAAGTCATGAACAAGTCGCCATCTATTTTTGTCTGCTTTAATTACAGGCATAATTGGAGTGTTACAGTAACTAGTTGTTTCTATTAATACTACTGCCTTCACTAAACCTTCAATAGTGTTTTTTATTCCTGCTTCAGCATCTGGACGCAAAGGATATTGTGCTTTTCTGGGCAGACGTGCAACTGGCTTAAGTTGAGCTCTTATTGGTTTTGCTGATTTTATTAAGCCTATATCTGTGTCATGTTGAGACCATAGTTCAGTTGGTACTTGACACTCCATTTCCTTAAATAATTCAGTCTCAGTTTTGTTTATTACTTCGGATGTTGTAGTCAGCTGTGTCATTTTCTTTTGACCAATAACTACTTCCTGAGGAATACCTAGCAAACTGGTTGTACATAAAATTTTAATGTAATCTTGATCAGCTGAATGAAAAATCAAAGGATGTTCTGTTGGTTCCTATTTGCTTTGTCCTGCCTTTTTCATCATTGGTCCTAAATCTTTTGCATCCCAATTTTTTCCTACATATACCGCAATATGTGGGACAGAATCAGTTACACTGAACCATTTTTTAACAAATTCACAATCTGGTATATTTAAAGCTGCTCCTTGTTTACCTATTATGATGTACTGTGAGACTATTTCAATTCGCTGTCCTTTTGTTTCTTCCTGCCATTTTTGTTCTATTTTTTCATCCTTCTCTGGATCAAACATCATTGTGCAATGAAATTCTGATTTTGGTAACTGTGCTTCTGGAATCTGAGCCTCAATAAACCTTCCCCATATATTGACTGTCTGTCTCACATCTTGTTCTATCTGTCCTATCCAATAGACATTTGCTTTTGGCTCTACAACCATCATTTGGGTTTCTATCCCTATTGTGTCTATATAGACTCCTTCTGGAGAACACCAAATTTGTAGGCCCAATTTACATAATGCATCTCTCCCTAACAAATTAACAGGAGTCTAATTTGACACAAGAATGGGCATTGTTACACTTATATTTTTTGTTTGTAGACACACTGGAGCCATTTGTAGTCATTGGAATTAGCTGCATTTGTCCCGAGAATCCTATTGTCTTTGCGAATTTTCCAGACAAGGGGGATGCGAGGCATAATTTGAATTTACACAAGTATAAACAGCTCCCGTGTCCACCATCATGGGTGTGGCTTTTCCCTCTATCTTAATTTGCATAATAAGTTCTTGATCAGCTTTAGTTGTTAAAATTGGAAGCTGACTCTCCCTTGTAGGATTCTCTGGGCACCACTAATATCCTTGATTTGGAACTCCCCAAGGGTTTACTGGGCCCTATGATGGACTCCGGGCTGGCTGCTGCTGCCAACTCTCCCCCCTTCCACCCTGAGATGGCTGTTGCCATGGATTGGTGGGAAAGTCAATTTTGTTATGTCCGAGTTGTTCACATCCCAAGTACATTCCTGTAGGACCAGTATAAGGCTTGCCTCTTCCTCTCTGTCCTCTTTGTACAGGTTGTCTTTTCCATCCCATTGGCTCTGGTTGTTGAGTATAGACATTAATGATGGGTACAGTAATGTGGTGTGCATTCGGAGGGACTGCCGCAGGTGGGCTCGGCTGAATAGCTGCTGGAGGAGTATTTACTGGAGACATCAATGCCATTTGTTCAGATTCTTCTTTCTTTATTGGAGCTTGAATCATTTTCTTGTTCTTTTTTGTCAGTTCTGCAAGTTGTAACTGAGTTAATTTTCTCTGTAGCTCTTTCTCTTGGATCTTGAGCTTTTGTTCATTTTTTCTGTGTTGCTCCACTGCATAAGACACATGGTCACAGAACTCATTGTGTGTTTTAGAGTTTAAGCCGACCACACCCTCTAGCATGCTCTTAACAGCTTGTGGCATGGCATCAATTACATCATTTCTAAACAGTGTTGACATTAATGGGTCTCCTTCTGGATTATTTTCAGTCTCTTGTTTCCATTTTTTTAGCTGTCTCTGAACATATGTGGTTGGATTTTCTGTTTCTTCCAGCTGTTCTCCCTTTAATGATTTAGGGTCTAGTCTGATTGGGTACTCAGCACGCAGTGCCTGCCACACTGCTGAATGGAATGCATCAAAAACAGTTCCATCCATGTAGTGAGAGTCCACAGCTCTGTTTAGATTGGATGCTTGAAGAATTTCTTCCATCTTTGCTCCTCCCATAATCTTTGCCAGAAGTGCTTTAATATCCCCCACTGCTAAGAGTTTGCCCATAGTTTCTTCTTCAAACACCTTAATCCACTTTCCAGCCCCCTCATGAATGTCTGGGAGGCGAGTGACCAGCCCCTCGAGGTCCTGTGAGGCCCAGATAACATACTGTCCCTGTGCACCCTTGATTAAAATTGGGAGTTGTGCAGCCAGTGGTCTGAGGGTCCCCTTTTCTCTGCCCTGTTCCCATTTTCCTTTATCAAATGACTCCTCACCTTCATTCACATCCTCACTACTGTCAAACAACTTACTTCTCCCTCTCTCTAATTTATTTACCTCTTGAATCTTTTTTCCTGAACCTTTAATTTTCTTCTCTATTTCTTCTTCCATAGCCTCTACTTGTGCTTCAATTTCTCTATCTTTTCTCCTCATTTCTTCATACACTTCCTCATATCCTGTTTTGCCTTCCTGGTTTGTTTTCATCATTTCTAATGCTATGCGTGCCTGTCTATAACAATCTATCGGTAAAAACCCTTCACTATCTTTTCTCTGCTGCCTCTTTATTTTTACATCTGGTTCCTTTTTTTTCTTCCAACTCTACTTCTCCTTCCATTTGCACTTCTCCAGACACTTCTACCGTATCCTTAAGTACTGGTAACTGTCCCTCTGGGGGCAGATATGGGGGTGGTTTTGAAAACAACTTTTCCTTTTTCTTGGTCTCTTTGTCTGCCTCCTTTAGTATTTTCCTTGCCTGTTTTATACTTTTTAATGTGTCATTCCCTTCCTTTTTAAACATGGCTATCACTTCTTTCTCTTTTTCTCTTTTTTTTACTGATACTTTTAGTTTTATGGTTTTTTATCAGAGTTTCCATTTCCTCACACAATGCTACATCGAATGTCCCTTCCTTTGGCCATTTTGTCATCATATTCTTAGTTCTTTTCTGCCATTTGTTTGAGACCTTGTTTATCAGTTCTTTACACAATGGATATTTTAATGCTAATATTTCCACCGGAGTGGCTGCCATGCTTTTTCCTATAATCTTACAATCCAATATATAAGACTCTATATATTTTTTTCTATAGCCAATTAATTTACTATTTTTCCCCACTTAATTTAACTATTTTAACCAATTTTCTCCTATTTTTAGTCTTTATTTTGTGTCATGCATCTTTAAACCTATTTTTTTATTTTGTCTGATGCATGTACACTTTCTGTATGAATTAATAGTCTCTCAACTCTATTTTATAATCACTCAATATCCCAAACTACTAAAAATATTTTTTATATTTATTTTATACTTTTGTCAGCCCTCAAGAGTCTTTTCAATATACTTATTTAACTTAATGCCTTGATTTCACTTTTACTGCTCTGATCTCAAATATTTTCTCCTTTTCTATCACACAGACCTCTAAAATGTAAAAACATATAACAGATCTTGATTCAATCTTTATTGATACACATTCACTCCTTCTAGTCCCTTTATTCACACAGGGCTCATTCTTTCATTATTTGTCCCTTTATTTATAGGGCTCATTCTTTCATTCATCCCTCTCAGGTGCGGCATTAGCTGCGTCCCACTCAAGGGAGGTCCAGGAGGGGGTGCGCAGCTCTTACCCACCCGATTCGGAATTTATTTCTTTTCTCACACAACCGTAGCCTTTCACACAGACACAGACATTAAAACAGACATTAAAACAAACTACACTACACTCTTCTTGAGTGACCTGTCAGATTTGCTAACTCTTTCACTGATACACTTCCTCAACACAGTAAAAAACAAAATTCTGCAGGAATTTTCCGCCTGCCCGTTCAGACCTCCATTAATTTCTTTATAACATTAATAGAGCGGTATCCGCAGGACTTTGCGCGCTTTCCTATACTTTATCTGCTTAACGTTTATTGTTTTCCTTCAAGGCCCACTAAACAATAAACACAGATCATTGCATGCAATTAGTTATTCTGGAATCAAAACCCCTTTTTTTCTCTCTTTGTTCTTTTCAATTTGGAAGAGCAATCTTAAGTGTCCTTACCACCAAGGACAGACCAGCAAACAGCACAAACTGATAATATAAGCAAAACTGCTTACCTGTTTTTATTTAGTGGCCACTGTTTGTGCTGCTCGTCAAAAGTCCGTCCAAAGTGGCAGTCCACCCTGCTGCTCCTTTCCAATCCTGTTTGTGACGCCAATTTGTGGTGGCTTCCGCCTTTTCTATGAAGAATCACTCTTGAAATCTTGGGATTTCGATGCCAGAAGATAGACTTTATTTCAAAAAGAGGATAAAGCCGAGAAGCTTTTCTGCAGAAAAGATCTCCAGAATATTTTCTGTGTCTTCTTTAAATAGTTTTTTCTCTAGGCGTGTTCAATACATTTCATGCATATGGTTTTACCTTTTTTGGCTTATACATACAATTCGATTTCTCCCTAGAGAGGAGGGGGCCCCCCAAGACGTGTTATAGTAAGAACAGGGGCCCCATATTTTTACAGATGTTTCTTATCACGAGAGTCTGCACATTCCATCTATGCAGAGGTCTCTGACACACACAGGCATACTTATATATAAGATTATAATGGAAGTATAACTTGATACTAGTGCTGTCAATCGATTAAAAAATGTAATCGCGTTAATCACAGTCTTGGGCTGTGATTAATCATGATTAATCACAAATTTAAAATACTAGGATTTACCTGTAAATGTGTTGAAATATACAAATGCATGACAAACTAGTTTAAGGAAACATAACCTTTCACACCTCCGCCAGATATGAGACATAATCCTTATTATTCTTTTATCATTATTCATTTGTTTTTATTCAGCCATTATCAGTCTTTATACTGGCAATAAATCGTTTACCAAGCCACATCGCTTCAATCCCAGTATACATTTACACAACTATTATCAAAAGTATTTCTAAATAAATACAACAAAACATTTTCTTGCGACCTAACGTGAAATATTATGATAAAATGCATTATGAAGAAGAATTAGACCTGTTCTGCAGGTGCATTAGAGCTAACATTAGCATCATAAGTTGTTTGTGATGTTACAACCTTCTCTCCGCTCTTAAGTTGCCAGGTATACATTCCAAGTATGATACACATTAGTAAAAGGATCTATTTTTATTTGTCTATATACACTTTGGGCGGCCGCGGTAGATTATAAAAGTAGCCCAAAAAATGCAACCCTCGGCTCTGTAATTTTTCCCGCGACTGCATTTTCAAAATAGCCCACGAACACTTGTGCAGTTACCCTGGCAACACTGTTCGCTATATCCTCATCACACACTGATAGATAACCTTCCGAACTGCGATGACGGGAAGAAGTTGGGCTCAAACCTTATCAAACGATTAATTTGCGTTAAAAAAATATTAATGCGTTAAAATTTTTTCATTAATCACATGAGTTAACGCGTTAACTTTGACACCCCTACTTGATACATAAATGGCTAAATTCACTTGGATTATACTTGAGCAATTCATATTTTAATCAATAAAACTCTTCGTCATATTCCCCCCTTTGAGACTTACTAAGTCTCACATTTACTTGTCTTTACCCAGAGTGCAGTTTCATAACTTAGTCTCCTCAGTTATCACTACCTAGTGACTAAATTAAGTCACACAGTTTTATCACCAATAACTAGATTATGTAACAGCATTCTGGCGGAGCAGCAGGGCCAAACTTCTCCTCCCACACTTGACTAGGAAGGAGTAAAAGATCCCGTCTCCGTAACCCCTTATCTAAAATAAACCAATGTTAAAGCATGAGCGTGCAATTGGTTCAGCACTTGCCTGTGGTTGTCACAGTTATGTATAATACAATAGAAGTAAACATCAAAACATAAAAATTGTAACATCACAAAAAATAACATAGTTGATCTTCAGCCCAGACACTTTGCTCATTGTAGAGGACCACCCTTGGGCAAAGGTTAGGCTAGTAATTCCACTAAGGGTATGGTTCATTTTTATACCTCTTCTTCGTCCTCATCGGAGTTACTGGAACTATCATCCAAAGTTTGCTCATTTAAGTTAAGTTTGTTTAGCCATCCTTCATAATATTCATCCAGGTTCTTTTCTGTAATCATTTGCCTATTATTTGGGACTTTTATCATTTCCATTTGCTTAACAGTAGCATTAATGATTAATGTTCTTAATATGGGTAATACACAGCAAAATAACAATCCTCCTATTAATATGGCAACTCCTAAAATCATTCCCAGTTTAGCAAACCATGCCCCCCATGCTACAAATTTCAGATCAAACCAATCCCAAATTCGTTTGTCTCTTCCAGCATTTGCTGTAACTTCAGCCCTTAATTTTTTAATTTTAATCATAACTTCACTAAAAGCTCCCCCAGGTGCAGTATTATTTGGTATAAAAGTACAGCATTGATCTCCAAACATAACACAAACTCCCCCTTTGTCTGCTAAAAGACAATTGAGAGCTTGTCTGTTTTGCCATGTCATTCTACTTGTTGCGTGCACTTGGTCTCCTAATAAGGTTAGCGCGTCATCAGTATAATTAATGAATCTTTGTTGATTATAATAAATATAATGAATCCATTCGGTATTTTTGTTTGGTGTGATTCTAACAAATATTGACTCAAAACCTGCTTTTACTTCATCTCTTGCCTTAAATTCATTGGGAATTCCACGCGGTTGTCCAATTGAGTCTATATGTATTCTGGGATCTGGCTCGTATTCTGTTGTCTTCTTTGTTTGTGATTTGTACTGTTCCCCATTGGGCCATGTTAATTTCTTGAAGTAATCGTACTCTTACGTATATACCTTTCCATCCAATTGGTAAAGAAGGCAATAATAGCTCACCTCCACAGATCCAAAAGAAACCTGCTATTATTAATGATTGGTCTTCATAAATTTCTATAGAAGGTAAAGCAATAGTTTGATTTTCACATTTTTCTGGTACTATTTTATTTCCCTTTTTTGTTCCAAGTGCTAAAAGTTCTGGAGCTTCCAAGAATTTTTCTTATCTATATACCAACTAACCGCACATTTTCCTTTCAACCTGCCTACATCTTGTGTTCCTTTTGGTTTATGGAAACACTCATATTCTTGTTTATAATCTATGCTATACCATTTAGGAATCTCTACTTTCCGTTTTTCAATTTTCATATTTTGGCTGACATCTGAATACTGACACCAAGATCCCCAGAGTGGTCTAAAGAAATAATCTGTTAATTTAGGATTTCCCAAAAATCCTAGACATTCAGATAAACAATATGGTCTAGTAAAATCGGTTAAATGACAAAAGTTTCTCCCAAATTCAGCACATTTTTGATAGTCATATGGATTTGGTATGGCTATCACTTTGTTTAATGGAGATTTGGAGCACAGCAAGCAATTTTCTTTCCCTGTTTCTCTAGCAGTATAGGCTGCCCATCTGTACCACTCATTATTTTGGGCTGTGTCCCATAATTCATCATTTTGATTAATTTCTTCATCACCCTGCATATCATAATCAGTGTTTCTACGATATTTGATTATCATTGGTTCTGTTGCGTTGATATCATTATCACTGTTGTTCAAAGGTTGAAAAGTCAATTGAAAGGAAGTCAGGTTGCTTTCTGTTGGTTGAGTTTGGACTTGCATTATTAGGTGCATTAGGCATATGAAGGTTTTCAGATATGTTGTCAGACTTATTCTCTCTCCTCTCCTGTTCACCTGACAGGAGGATGTGAGTTCCTTGTGAATCTTTTTTTGAGTTTTCTTCAGTTTGCACTTCATCTTGTGTCTCTAGTTTCTCCTTGTCCCTTTCTCCTGAATTGTCTGCTTGTCTGTTTCTTTCTCTTTCTGTCCTTCTTTTGGGAACTCTAGTACAAAGGTTCAGATGATACCAGGTTGTGCTTCCCTCCACTTGGACTGCTGTTGGAGTAGCTCTCACCACTTTGTAGGGTCCCTCTCTCCTTGGCTCATTCCATTTTCTCCGGAATACCCTCAAATATACTTGGTCACCCGGAACCACTGGCGATGACGTTTCTGTTTCCTCTCTGGGCTCTTTTCTTTTTTCCTGTAAATAGATAGCTTTATGTATGGCAGTTAATTTCTTCATATACGAACGAAGTTCCATTTGTAATTGCTCTAGAGGCGGTCCTTTGTAGGGACCTCTACAATATGGCACAGGCATGGGTCGACCCGTAAGCATTTCATGCGGTGTTAAGTGCGTGTTTCTGTTAGTTTGCATGTGATAGCTCATTAGTGCAAGAGGTAACACGTCAATCCAGTTCAGTTTAGTACTTTCACATATTTTGTTTAGTTTGGCCTTGATGGTTCCATTCAATCTCTCTACCGCCCCTTGTGATTGAGGATGGTAAATACACCCTAGTCTTTGCTTTATTCTTAATTGTTGCAGTACTTGTTTTACAGTTTTTTGTATGAATGCCGATCCATTATCTGAACTCATTTCTGATGGTATGCCAAATCTAGGAATTACTTATCTTGTTAGAAATTTAATTACTGTTCCTGCTCCTGCTCCTTGATCTGCTGATGGTACTGCCTCCACCCATCTGCTAAATCTGTCTATGATCACAAGCATGTACCTTTTGCCTTGTACTCGCTTTATCATATCCACATAGTCCATTACCAAATGCTTAAATGGCCCTTCTGGGACTGGTATATGGCCTATCGGTGTCGCTATTCCTTTCCTCACATTGTATTTGGCACAAACTTCACATGTGGCCAAAAATTCATCCACCATTGCATGTAAATAAGGAGACCAATATCGTTGCTGTTTAATTTTCCTTATTACTTCCCCCCTTGCGCAATGGTCAAAACCATGCGCATCTGCAATGAGAATATTCAAAAGTGAAGTTGGTGCAACGATTTGTCCTTCATGTGAACGCCAGATCTCTTGTGAGTCTTTTTTAGCTCCCCTTTGGTGCCACATTGATTGTTCAAAGGGGCCTGCTTTTTGTTCAATTCCAATTATATCATCCAATTGAGGTTGAGGTTCAATAAGTACTACAGGTGCTAATACTGCTACCTTACATCCTGAAGCTCTTTTAGCTTCTAAATCTGCTGCATTGTTTCCCTTATTGACATAATCATATCCTTTTTTATGTGCCTGACATTTGATTATTGCTAGCCTTTTTGGTAGCATCATAGCAGAAATTAATTGACCTATTTGTTCACCATGTTGGATAGGAGTCCCATCACTCTTTTTGAAACATCTTTGCTTCCACACTGCTCCGAAGAGATGAGACACACCATGAGCATATGCTGAATCCGTGAAAATATTGGCTGTTTGTCCTTTCGCCAACTGACATGCAGCTGTAAGAGCTTTTAATTATGCTAATTGAGCAGAACAAGGTTGTACACAATGTTGTGATATCACAGGTACAAATTCTTCTTTGTCTCTCTTCACTACCGAATAACCTGTATGATTTCCTTCATGGTCTCTAAAGCTAGAACCATCTACGAAGTAAGTGACTTCTGTTTCAGGGATGGGTGTTGATTCAAGATCTGGTCGTATTCTTGTAAATGCCAATGACTCATTCACACAATCATGAGGTTTTCCTTCAAAAGCCAAATGAATTAATTCAGCTGGATTAACTGTATGGCATCGTTTAAATGTAACATCTGGATATGTGAGTAGGGTTGAATAGGCCAGAATTCGAGCTTGAGTCAGAACAAATTTCCCTTGTTCTAATAATTCCACAATTTTGTGATGAGTATAAATAGTTACTGGATATCCCATGGTTATTGTGGATGCTTTTTCATGAGCATAATATACTGCTGCCAGGCCTTGTTGGTAACATGGTGGGTAACCCTGTGCTACATTATCCAACTTTGTGCTGTAATAAGCTATAGGCTGTTTTTTCCTCCCACTACAAGTCTCTTGCATCAGTACAGCTGATGCATAACCATCAGCTCTATTTGCCACATACAAATTACATTTTTTAGAGTAGTCAGCCATTCCCAATGTAGGGGCCTGTTGTAGTTCCTTTTTTATAGTCTCAAAGGCTATTAAGGCATCTGTGTTCCATCTTAATGGATTACTTAAATGTTGCAATCCTGCTTGTTTCATGATTTCTCTCAATGGCCCTCTCTTTACTGCATAGTCTTCTATCCAGTCGGCACTAAAGCCAGTCATTCCTAAGAAAGTCATAATTTGTCCTACTGTTTGAGGCAATGGTGTTTTACTTATGCCTTCTAATTGAGCTGGAGCTATAGCTTGTGTGCCAAATGCAATGCCTGGCAATACTGTATTTTGTTTTGGGACACTTTGTGACCTCCATGTGCTAATTTTGTCAAGACCTTAATAGAGTCTCTATGACATTGTTCTACTGAGGAAGAACAAATAATCAAATCATCCATATATTGTAATAGTGTACTGTCTATCACAAGATCCTCTAAATCAGCCTTAAGAACTTGATTAAATAAACGTGCCGAATGTTTAAATCCTTGTGGGATTCTTGTGTAAGTATACTGTTTACCTGCATATGTAAAGGCAAACAAATATCTACTCTCCTCTGCTAGCGGCACACTGAAGTAAGCTGAACAGAGATCAATTACCGTAAAGTATTTGGCATCAGGAGGGACATTCGTCAGTAACGTGTGTGGGTTTGGTACTTCGGCTGGCAAATCCTCTACTATTTCATTGATTGCTCGTAAGTCATGAACAAGTCGCCATCTATTTTTGTCTGCTTTAATTACAGGCATAATTGGAGTGTTACAGTAACTAGTTGTTTCTATTAATACTCCTGCCTTCACCAAACCTTCAATAGTGTTTTTTATCCCTGCTTCAGCATCTGGACGCAAAGGATATTGTGCTTTTCTGGGCAGACGTGCATCTGGCTTAAGTTGAACTCTTATTGGGTTTGCTGATTTTATTAAGCCTATATCTGTGTCATGTTGAGACCATAGTTCAGTTGGTACTTGACACTCCATTTCCTTAAATAATTCAGTCTCAGTTTTGTTTATTACTTCGGATGTTGTAGTCAGCTGTGTCATTTTCTTTTGACCAATAACTACTTCCTGAGGAATACCTAGCAAACTGGTTGCACATAAAATTTTAATGTAATCTTGATCAGCTGAATGAAAAATCAACGGATGTTCTGTTGGTTCCTATTTGCTTTGTCCTGCCTTTTTCATCATTGGTCCTAAATCTTTTGCATCCCAATTTTTTCCTACATATACCGCAATATGTGGGACAGAATCAGTTACACTGAACCATTTTTTAACAAATTCACAATCTGGTATATTTAAAGCTGCTCCTTGTTTACCTATTATGATGTACTGTGAGACTATTTCAATTCGCTGTCCTTTTGTTTCTTCCTGCCATTTTTGTTCTATTTTTCATCCTTCTCTGGATCAAACATCATTGTGCAATGAAATTCTGATTTTGGTAACTGTGCTTCTGGAATCTGAGCCTCAATAAACCTTCCCCATTTATTGACTGTCTGTCTCACATCTTGTTCTATCTGTCCTATCCAATAGACATTTGCTTTTGGCTCTACAACCATCATTTGGGTTTCTATCCCTATTGTGTCTATATAGACTCCTTCTGGAGAACACCAAATTTGTAGGCCCAATTTACATAATGCATCTCTCCCTAACAAATTAACAGGAGTCTGATTTGACACAAGAATGGGCATTGTTACACCTTTATTTTTTGTTTGTAGACACACTGGAGCTGTCATTGGAATTAGCTGCATTTGTCCCGAGAATCCTATTGTCTTTGCGAATTTTCCAGACAAGGGGGATGTGAGGCATAATTTGAATTTACACAAGTATAAACAGCTCCTGTGTCCACCATCATGGGTGTGGCTTTTCCCTCTATCTTAATTTGCATAATAGGTTCTTGATCAGCTTTAGTTGTTAAAATTGGAAGCTGACTCTCCCTTGTAGGATTCTCTGGGCACCACTAATATCCTTGATTTGGACCTCCCCAAGGGTTTACTGGGCCCTGTGATGGACCCCGGGCTGGCTGCTGCTGCCAACCCCCCCCCCCCCCGAGGTGGCTGTTGCCATGGATTGGTGGGACAGTCAATTTTGTTATGTCCGAGTTGTCCACATCCCAAGCACATTCCTGGAGGACCAGTTTAAAGCTTGCCTCTTCCTCTCTGTCCTCTTTGTACAGGTTGTCTTTTCCATCCCATTGGCTCTGGTTGTTGAGTATAGACATTAATGATGGGTACAGGAATGTGGTGTGCATTCGGAGGGACTGCCGCAGGTGGGCTTTTCTCTGTAGCTCTTTCTCTTGGATCTTGACCACACCCGACCACACCCTCTAGCATGCTCTTTACAGCTTGTGGCATGGCATCAATTACAGCATTTCTAAACAGTGTTGACATTAATGGGTCTCCTTCTGGATTATTTTCAGTCTCTTGTTTCCATTTTTTTAGCTGTCTCTGAACATATGTGGTTGGATTTTCTGTTTCTTCCAGCTGTTCTCCCTTTAATGATTTAGGGTCTAGTCTGATTGGGTACTCAGCACGCAGTGCCTGCCACACTGCTGGACGGAATGCATCAAAAACAGTTCTATCCATGTAGTGAGTCCACAGCTCTGTTTAGATTGGATGCTTGAAGAATTTCTTCCATCTTTGCTCCTCCCATAATCTTTGCCAGAAGTGCTTTAATATCCCCCACTGCTAAGAGTTTGCCCATAGTTTCTTCTTCAAACACCTTAATCCACTTTCCAGCCCCCTCATGAATGTCTGGGAGGCGAGTGACCAGCCCCTCGAGGTCCTGTGAGGCCCAGCGGACATACTGTCCCTGTGCACCCTTGATTAAAATTGGGAGTTGTGCAGCCAGTGGTCTGAGGGTCCCCTTTTCTCTGCCCTGTTCCCATTTTCCTTTATCAAATGACTCCTCACCTTCATTCACATCCTCACTACTGTCAAACAACTTACTTCTCTTTTCTCCTCATTTCTTCATACACTTCCTCATATCCTGTTATGCCTTCCTGGTTTGTTTTCATCATTTCTAATGCTATGCGTGCCTGTCTACACAGTAAATTTTGTGTTAAAATAACTCTTTAAGAGTTAAATTTAACACTGGACCCGAGTGTATTTGGTCCCACTCAGAATTGGTGATAAAATGACTCTCGTCATAGTGTTCAATTTTCAGAGTAAAATTAACTCTGTTTGGAGTAAAAAATTAACACTGCTCAACACTGAATAGTGTTACTACAATTTAACACTAAAGGAAATTAACTCTAAATGGTGTTACCACAATTTAACACTAAAGGAATTTAACTCTAAATGGTGTTACCACAATTTAACACTAAGGGAAATTAACTCTGATTTGTGTTACCACAATTTAACACTAAGGGAAAATTAACACCAATTAGTGTTAATATTTCACTTTTGTAGAGTTTATTTACATTTTTATTGGTGAAAAAAATCCCACTCAGTGAGTACAATTTTAAAACCCATTTGGTGTTGCAATAAAATTGTTAAAATGCTGATCAAATAACTCCAGTAAATCAATATTTCACTCTGTGGTGTAACTACTTTTCTCTGCTATAGTGCAAAGTCACCTCTTATAGTTTTTTTTTTTACATTGAATACATGGAATAGAAATGAAAACAACTTCATCAACGTACCATTTAAAACATTTATTAAAACACTGTCAGGCTTAAACACAAATACATCACATCTGAAAAAATCTGCATAAAATGGCAATAGGGCACAATATGCAGTGCAGAATCTGTTGTGCCATATTTCATTTGAAGATCAAATGGTTTAAAATAACACAGCTCGTTAACATTCACTACCTTTAAAACTTGGTTTGGATGCAGTCTGACTGTAAATGCATGGTAATGGTCATCAAAACAGAGTGTTTCCTTCAGTGTTCCACATAACAGTACATTTTCATCTTTCACAGCAATAGTCTTGATCTTACAAAACACAGGCATCTCACATGCTACTTCAGTACAGATAATAAAGTCAAGGCGATACTCTGTACCATGATGTTTGATCCATTTTACAGAATAGACAAGTTCTGATATTTCTACTCCTAGTTTGCAAGCCATGTCCATCCCACCTTTAAGTCCACTGAGTTCCATCATCTTCCCTGGCCCAAGAGTCAATCTGTACTGGCTAAAAGACTCCCAGTGCATTGCCATACAACTCTGGTGCTTTTTGGCTAGTGTTTTAGTGATGTTTTTGAAGCTTTTTAATTGTGTTTTAAAGAACTTGTGTTTCGCTTCATAACGCATACACCACATGTGCAGAATTGGTCCAATTTTTCTTACACACTGTGGGTAATGTATCATTATGTGATGCTTTGGCAACAGATTTTTTTCGGGAAATAATTTTTTGAATAGCTGGTGATGAATTATTAAATGTTTAAGATAAATGGTCATGCCTTCTGTTAGGACTGGTGAAAATACGATGTTCACAATCTGCAGAAGTAAAAGCAAAAGATACCAGTGTTTATCATCTCTCTGCACTAAATCACCAAATAACAGAGGCATGTTGCGCAACAAGCACCAAGATTGGATGGCATTTAAACCCAAATCGTTACTTCCACCAAACAATTTGACCATTGGAGGACGGTTTCTCTGCTGATTGTAACCATAATCAAAAGCATGTATTCTACCAGCAAGATCATCAGCCCTCAGAAAATTATGCTGAATGTACTGCAGAACAAGTTTTACCTCTAGCTGAGTGACACCTTCTAAAATGTTGTGCATTATATCCACAGCAAAATTGTTTGCTGTGTTGAAATACTTGAGTGAATTTAACAAACACACCCGTTTGACGCCATAAACATGAGGTAGTGTAGAGTCATCTTGTAACCTTTTACAGTGCAGAGCATGCATCTCAGTTGTTCTTAGTACAACCTCAGGGTTATCTACGGAAAATACAAACTGAAAGCGATCTTTCTCAAGAACACAGAAACGACAACAATATTGAGCCCCAAATGACTCCAGAAACCCTAATAAGCTGTGTAAGCCAAGGTTATCCCCTGTGACTTGAACAATTGTACCCCTAACACAATGTCCAGATACTGGATTCTTAACCCCCTCAATCTCAAGCACTTTTAGATCGTTTACTAGAGGCTCGATTATAGAATTAAAACCATACCGTTTAATATCCTGTGCATGAAAGAGGGCACATAAATGAATATTATCCAATGAGGAGTTAAAAATGGGGGGAAATTCCTTAATGTAAAATAGATGGCACCCAATTTGTGTATACCTTTTTTGGAACCCAATGGATTAGCGGTCTCGAAATCATCGTAAAATAACTGAATTTGTAAGGCATCTTTTTCTGTGCAAAATAAAGGATTGCTTTTAAAATGTGCCGCATCACTTAAGTCAGCATAAACACCTTCCTTTGGAACATGCCTGGGTTTAAACAAATCAGTAAGATGCGGATTTTGTAAAATTGACTTTAGTGTTTCTAAAATGGGTATATAAGCATATTTATCTGTTACAACAACTTGATCAAATGTTCCAGTGGTTTTATTTCTCCTGCTGTCAAATCTTGTGCCAAGCACTATTTCGGTTGGTTCAACAGTTCCCCATTTCTCTGTAAAAAGTCTCTTTCGTTTGGCTTCAGAATTTAACAAAGTAAAAGGATTTTCCAAATGTTTTTCAGTGATTCATGGGGTAAGAGAGGGGAGGGGAGGGGGGGGCAAGGACGGGAGGGAGTTCAGCTTCCTGACAGCCTGGTGGATGAAGCTGTCTCTCAGTCTGTTTGTCCTGGCTTGGAGACTCCTCAGTCTCCTCCCTGATGGAAGCAGACTGAAGAAGTTGTGTGTCGGGTGGGTGGGATCACCTGCAATGCTGAGGGCTTTGCGGGTGAGACGGGTGTTGTAAATGTCCTGGAGGGAGGGGAGAGAGACACCAACGATCTTCTCAGCTGCTCTCACTATCCGTTGAAGGGACTTGCGGCAGGACGCGTTGCAGGCGCCATACCACACAGTGATGCAGCTAGTCAGAATGCTCTCGATGGTGCCTCTGTAGAAGGTGCACATGATGGGGGCCGGGGCTCTGGCTCTTCTTAGTTTGCGGAGGAAGTAGAGACGCTGTTGTGCTTTCTTGGCTAGTGCTGCTAGTGTAGAGTTGGAAGAAAAAAAGGAATAAAAATAAAGAGGCAGCAGAGAAAAGATTACACTTTTACACAAGCAGTGTTGTTGGTCCAGGAGAGGTCCTCTGTGATGTGTACACCCAGGAACTTGGTGCTGCTCACTCTCTCCACGGTCGCACCATTGATGGTCAGAGGAGCATGCTGAGTGTGCACTCTCCTGAAGTCAACGACAATCTCCTTCGTCTTCTCCACATTCAGAGAGAGATTGTTGTCACTGCACCACCCGGCCAGGCGGCTCACCTCGCTCCTGTAGTTTGTCTCATCTCTGTTGCTGATGAGACCCACCACAGTCGTGTCATCCGCAAATTTAATGAAGCGGTTGGAGTTGTGTGACGGTGTGCAGTCGTGGGTCAGCAGAGTGAAGAGGAGGGGGCTCAGCACACATCCTTGGGGGGCCCCTGTGTTCAGTGTGATGGTGCTGGATGTGTTACTGCCGACCCGTACTGCCTGAGGTCTCCCGGTCAGAAAGTCCAACAGCCAGTTGCACAGCGACGTATTGAGCCCCAGCTGGACCAGTTTATGGATGAGCTGTTGAGGGATGATTGTGTTGAATGCTGAACTGAAGTCTATGAACAGCAATCTGACATACGTGTCCGTTTTGTCTAGGTGTGTGAGGGCTGGGTGGAGGGCAGTGGCGATGGCATCATCGGTCGATTCCGTATGATGCAAACATACACAGCCCAAGCATATGATGCAAACATACACAGCCCAAGCTGGAACATCCGATTTCAACCATCCAACACATAAAAATGCTGATGCCCCATTGTGACATTAGATAATTCAACATTAACATATTAGTCGGCTATAACAATGCTAATTGCAAATGAAAACAAAAAAAATAAGTTAGATCATTGGAATAATTTAAGCTTTAGCATTACATTGTGACGAAAAACAACTCTCCAACGCATGAACTTGCCACGAAGTTACCTATTCGGAATTTCCGAAATTAAATCAACAAAACTACACAAATTGCATCAAAATACAACCTATGCAGTAATATTAGCACATGTATTCACATAAAATATTAAAACTGTGTTTTAGTACGTTACTTAAAAGAGCTTACCTGTCGGTTGGAGCTAACAGAAAATGGCGACCAGAAAACTCCTGTCCTGTTCAGATCTTCGCAGGGGGTAGATTGAGGGGCGGAGCTTAACAGAGTCAAGTTAAAGACACAGAATTTAACTCTGATCATTTCCACCAACACTAGGGGGTATCTTTCACTATTTGTTGTTGAGTTAACTCCTTAAGAGTAAAGATAGAATAACACTGCTTGATTAACACTGCTGATTTTACTGTGTATAACAATCTATCGGTAAAAATCCTTCACTTTCTTTTCTCTGCTGCCTCTTTATTTTTATTCCTTTTTTTCTTCCAACTCTACTTCTCCTTCCATTTGCATTTCTCCAGACACTTCTACCATACCCTTAAGTACTGGTAACTGTCCCTCTGGGGGCAGATATGGGGGTGGTTTTGAAAACAACTTTTCCTTTTTCTTGGTCTCTTTGTCTGCCTCCTTTAGTATTTTCCTTGCCTGTTTTATACTTTTTAATGTGTCATTCCCTTCCTTTTTAAACATGGCTATCACTTCTTTCTCTTTCTCTCTTTTTTTACTGATACTTTTAGTTTTATGTTTTTTTATCAGAGTTTCCATTTCCTCACACAATGCTACATCGAATGTCCCTTCCTTTGGCCATTTTGTCATCATATTCTTAGTTCATTTCTGCCATTTGTTTGAGACCTTGTTTATCAGTTCTTTACACAATGGATATTTTAATGCTAATATTTCCACCGGAGTGGCTGCCATGCTTTTTCCTATAATCTTACAATCCAATATATAAGACTCTATATATATTTTTCTATAGCCAATTAATTTACTATTTTTCCCCACTTAATTTAACTATTTTAACCAATTTTCTCCTATTTTTAGTCTTTATTTTGTGTAATGCATCTTTAAACCTATTTTTTATTTTGTCTGATGCATGTACACTTTCAGTATGAATTAATAGTCTCTCTATTTTATAATCACTCAATATCCAAAACTACTAAAAATATTTTTTATATTTATTTTATACTTTTGTCAGCCCTCAAGAGTCTTTTCAATATACTTATTTAACTTAATGCCTTGATTTCACTTTTACTGCTCTGATCTCAAATATTTTCTCCTTTTCTATCACACAGACCTCTAAAATGTAAAAACATATAACAGATCTTGATTCAATCTTTATTGATACACATTCACTCCTTCTAGTCCCTTTATTCACACAGGGCTCATTCTTTCATTATTTGTCCCTTTATGTATAGGGCTCATTCTTTCATTCATCCCTCTCAGGTGCGGCATTAGCTGCGTCCCACTCAAGGGAGGTCCAGGAGGGGGTGCGCAGCTCTTACCCACCCGATTCGGAATTTATTTCTTTTCTCACACAACCGTAGCCTTTCACACAGACACAGACATTAAAACAAACTACACTACACTCTTCTTGAACGACCTGTCAGATTTGCTAACTCTTTCACTGATACACTTCCTCAACACAGTAAAAAACAAAATTCTGCAGGAATTTTCCACCTGCCCGTTCAGACCTCCATTAATTTCTTTATAACATTAATAGAGCGGTATCCGCAGGACTTTGCGCGCTTTCCTATACTTTATCTGCTTAACGTTTATTGTTTTCCTTCAAGGCCCACTAAACAATAAACACAGATCATTACATGCAATTAGTTATTCTGGAATCAAAACCCCTTTTTTCTCTCTCTTTGTTCTTTTCAATTTGGAAGAGCAATCTTAAGTGTCCTTACCACCAAGGACAGACCAGCAAACAGCACAAACTGATAATATAAGCAAAACTGCTTACCTGTTTTTATTTAGTGGCCACTGTTTGTGCTGCTCGTCAAAAGTCCGTCCAAAGTGGCAGTCCACCCTGCTGCTCCTTTCCAATCCTGTTTGTGATGCCAATTTGTGGTGGCTTCCGCCTTTTCTATGAAGAATCACTCTTGAAATCTTGGGATTTCGATGCCAGAAGATAGACTTTATGAAGATAGGAAGATAGGACAGGGAGGGCAAGGTCGGGAGGGAGTTCAGCTTCCTGACAGCCTGATGGATGAAGCTGTCCTTCAGTCTGCTGGTCCTGGCCTGGAGTCTCAGCAGTCTCCTCCCTGATGGCAGCAGACTGAAGAGGCTGTGTGTCGGGTGGGTGGGATCACCTGCAATGCAGAGGGCTTTTGCGGGTGAGACGGGTGCTGTAGATGTCCTGGAGGGAGGGGAGAGAGACACCAACAATCTTCTCAGCTGCTCTCATGCAGAGATGCAGTGATGCAGCTAGTCAGGATGCTCTCGATGGTGCCTCTGTAGAAGGTGCACATGATGGGGACCAGGGCTCTGGCTCTTCTGAGTTTGCGGAGGAAGTAGAGATGCTGCTGTTCTTAGCCAGTGCTGCAGTGTTGTTAGAGGAGAGGTCCTCTGTGATGTGTACACCCAGGAACTTGGTGCTGCTCACTCTCTCCACAGTCGCACCATTGATGGTCAGAGGAGCATGCTGAGTGTGCACTCTCCTGAAGTCAACAACAATCTCCTTAGTCTTCTCCACATTCAGAGAGTGATTGTTGTCACTGCACCATCCGGCCAGGCGGCTCACCTTGCTCCTGTAGTTTGTCTCATCTCTGTTGCTGATCAGACCCACCACAGTCGTGTCATCCGCAAATTTAATGAAGAGGTTGGACTTGTTTGATGGTGTGCAGTCATGGGTCAGCAGAGTGAAGAGGAGGGGGCTCAGCACACATTCTTGGGGGGGCCCTGTGTTCAGTGTGATGGTGCTGGATGGGTTACTGCCGACCCGTACTGCCTGAGGTCTCCCGGTCAGAAAGTCCAACAGCCAGTTGCACAGCGACGTATTGAGCCCCAGCTGCACCAATTTATGAATGAGCTGTTGAGGGATGAATGTGTTGAATGCTGAACTGAAGTCTATGAACAGCATTCTGACATACAAGTCTTTTTTGTCCAGATGTGTGAGGGCTGGGTGGAGGGCAGTGGCGTTGGCATCATCGGTCGAGCGGTTGGACCTATATGCAAACTGGAAGGGGTCCAGGGAGGGGGGGAGGACAGACTTGATGTGGTGCATGACTAGCCGTTCAAAGCACTTCATGAGAATAGGAGTGAGTGCTACTGGAAGGTAGTCATTGAAGCAGGATGGAGATGACTTCTTCGGGACTGGAATGATGGTGGTAGCTTTGAAGCATGTGGGGACAACAGCCTGACTTAGTGAGATGTTGAAAATGTCTGTGACGACATCAGTGAGTTCCACTGCACAGTCTCTCAGTACACACCCAGGAATGTTGTCAGGACCCGGAGCTTTGCGTGCATTGATCCTGCTGACGGATCTCCTCATGCTGTCCGGGGACAGCGTCATCACCTGGTCGCCGGGAGGAGGTGGAGTCTTCTGAGCAGTGGTACTGTTTTGTGCCTCAAAGCGAGCAAAGAAGGTGTTCAGCTCGTTCAGCAGGGGGATGGTGCTGTCACAGGTCTGTGGTGGGGGCTTGTAGTCCGTAATGGTCTGTATCCCCTGCCATAGGCTCCAAGTGTCTCTGCTGTCATTGGAAAGATGGGCTATCCTCCTGGAGCACTGTCTCTTGGCCTCTCTGATGCCGCGGGATAGGTTGGCCCTAGCTGTCTTCAGGCCCTCCTCATCTCCAGCTCTGAAGGCAGCGTTCCGAGCCTTCAGGAGTCTGTAGACCTCCCCTGTCAGCCACGGCTTCTGGTTGGCCTGGACAGTGATAGTCTTTGTGACCGTTACATCATCAATACACTTGGTGATGTAGGCAGTGACAGTCTCTGAGTACTCTTGGAGGTCTGTGGTGTTGTTGTATGTGGCAGCCTGCTTAAACATATCCCAGTCAGTGGTGTCAAAACAGTCTTGAAGTGCCTCTGACGACCCTTCCGGCCACACTTGTATCTGTTTGTGTACTGGTTTGGTGACTTTGACGAGCGGTCTGTATGCAGGCTTTAGCATGACAGTGATGTGGTCTGAGGCTCCGAGGTGGGGGAGGGGTAGGGCCTTGTATGCTCCTCTCTGGGTGGTGTAAACAAAGTCCAGAGTGTTTTTTCCCCTTGTTGGAAAGTCTATGTGTTGGTGTATTTTTGGGTACACACTCTTTAAGTCTGCGTGGTTGAAATCCCCAGCCAAGATGAGAACTGATGTGCTGGTACAGATAATTTAGTGCCTCACTCCTGTTGTTGTTGTAGGAGCTGGGAGGGATGTATACAGCAACGAGCAGTATTTTACATTTATGCATTTAGCTGTATGGCTGTATATTCATATATACGGCCGGCACTTAATAATCATAAACTCCACCAGGGGTGAGCAGTGTTTGCAGACCACAACAGCGTCGCGGCACCATGCATCATTGATGTAAACACAAAGTCCGCCGCCGCGGGTTTTACCTCCCTCGACGAGAGCTCTGTCTACTCGATAGCATGTTAGCTGGTCGAGCTGAATGGCACAGTCCGGTACGCTGTTGTTAAGCCATGTTTCCGTAAAAACAAAAACACAACAGTCTCTTACAGTCCTCTGAGTAGAGCAAAGTAGTCGGATGTAGTCCAGTTTATTGTCCAAAGAGCGTACGTTCACCAGTACGATGCTGGGGATAGCTGGCTTGTGTGGGTTAGCCGCTAGCCTAGCTCGGATACCTCTACACTTACCCCTCTTCTGCTTCCTCTCACACCGCTTGTAGCGCCTCCGCTGTGGGCGAGATGCAGTAGTGGGGGTCGGTGATGGTGTAGGCCTCCGGAGCAGACCGAGGTCCCGCAGCTCTTCGGTGTGCGCGGAGTTTAACTCTAAAAAATGTGATTCTGCCGACATCGAGCAGAAACTCACGACTGTATGCGCGCTTAAAGACAGGTAGATGTGACGAAGATGTACAAAAACATTGCGACTTACAAGACAAAAAACACAAAAACACCGTTCTGTCGGGAGAGAGAGAAACCGCAGCGTCTGCATGCGCCGCCATTGCGAATCAAGATCTGCCTTTAACAAAGCCTGTCTGGTCAGGATTAATTATTGTAGGGAGAATTTATTCAAGCCGAATGGCTAATATCTTCGCTAAAAAAAAATTATCCACATTAGGCAAAGAGATTGGATGATACGATCCGCACTCCTCAGGGCATTTGCCTTACTTTCAGAAAAACACAAATGTTGGCTTCTGTCATGGAGCCAGGAAGCTTATCAGAATCAAATGAAAACTGTATAATTTCATGCATTAAGATCGCTAATTCCATTTTAAATTTCTGAAAGAATTCCACTGCAAACACATCGGGCCCTGGTGCTTTTCCTTTGGGGAGACTATTAATACAATTAAACATTTCACAGAGTTCGATTGGTTTGTTTAACGTCTGTCTTTGCTCCTCAGTTAATTCCCGTAGATTTAAGTTTGCATGGAATTTATTCATATTATCACCAGAAGAAAAGCCCGATTGGGATGTGTAAAGCCTCTTATAAAATGTCCTAAAGATTTTGTTAATTGTTTTGTTATCGTGATGGCACCTGCCTTCTTTATCTTTGATACTGGATATGACATGCGCTTGAGACCGGTTCCACAATAAGTTTGCTAGATATTTCTTAGGTTTGTTAGCCATTTTGTACATCCGCGGTCTAGCAAAAAATACAGATTTTTCAGCTTTATTAGTGAGAATTGCTTCGAGAGAGGTTTTTACTGTCTTTATCTCCGCCAGGAGTACATCTGAGGGGTGCGTATTATATTTTATTTGTAAATCATGGAGGGTCATTTCTAATTTTCTCTGGTCTGCCAGCTGCTTTTTTTCTGGTTGGATATATAGGAGATAATTAATCCCCTAATGTAAGCTTTTGCAGTGTCCCAAAGCAAATTGGGAGACATGTCTGGGGTTTTATTGTCCATAAGAAATAGTTTAACTTGCTCTTTAAGGAAAGATTCAAAATTTGGGTCATGAATGAGCCATGGTTTGAATTTCCAAGAAGCTGGGTAAAATATTTGGTTGGATAGGCCTAACCTAAGAAACACGGAAGCGTGATCCAAGATTACAATGTTCCCAATATTGCAATCTATTACATTTTGAAGTGAAATTTTGGGAGAGAAAAAGTAGTCTATTCTGCTTCCAGTTTTATGGACTCCAGAAAAAAATGTGTATTTTCTGTCTCTGGGATAAAGAGCTCGCCAAACATCTACTAGGCCAATTTCTTCACATGTCTCATACAGAGCTCGTGCTCTGTTGGAAGGCCTATCATTAGATGGTAGAGATTTATCTAGCTTTGGTAGCAGTGTACCGTTAAAATCCCCAGCGATTATACTGTGTTCACATTGCCATTCATCGAACTTAGAAAAAACCTGTGTAATTAATTTGTTAGATTGAATAGGGGGGATATAAACATTCATAAGGGTAATGGGTTGTCCAGCTAGTGTAGCTTTAAGCAGGATAAACCGTCCTGATTTATCGGAGTATGTATTAATATCTGATAGTTGTATACATTTGTTTACGAGAATGACAACTCCCCTGCTTTTACTGGTGAATGACGAGCCATATACTTGTCCCAACCAGGCTCTGTTTAATTTGATGTGCTCACTGTCTGTTAGGTGTGTCTCCTGCAGAAATGCAATATGAATTTGTTATTTTTTTAAATAGTTCAGAATCTTTTTTCTTTTTACTGGATTTTGAACGCCCTTTACATTCCAGCTGCATATGTTTAGTATTGATTTATTCATTGACATAACCAAGGAGTAGTCTGTTTAAATCTGATATACATGAAAGGTGTTCCCATAGATGATGAATGAGCGGTGATGCCATGTATAGCATTGAGGAGAAAAAGAAAAAGAAGAAAAAAAAAAGTTGCCCTGCATGTCGAACAGAAAACAGAACTATTTACAATTAACATGTTACAAACATATTTGAGAATAGGCAAGGAAGTCTGACACTGGTAGGCTTCACATTTGAGAGCAATAGTGATCGCCACTCTGTCTCATTGGAAAAATTAAATGACCGAAGCTTCGGTATAACAAACAAAAAAAGTGCGGTATTCAAAAAGAGCACCGCAAGGTCAGAAAGCTTTGATATGATTCTCGGCAGACCGCTGCGGCAACAGCCTTCTATATATTAATGTTATATTGGTTCAGTCTTTAAGTCATACCATCGTTATATTCTCCTTATATTTTTCCCCCCTTAATCGTCTACCCCCTCAAACTCTGAACAATAACATATAACAAATATTGCTTAGTTGTTGTGTCCCAAGAATTAAGTCATTGAACTCCTTAAAATATGAACGAAGCATCAGTAGAAGTATGCCACAAAAAACATGTGCAGTCTGTTACCTTGTCATTCAGTCTCTCCAGGGCGGTTTGTACCTGAAGAAGTGGTGGTTGATGGTTCAGAAAAGGCTCTGCCTCTGTTGGCTGTTTGAAGAAATTTTCGCCACCGTTGTGTGGATATGTCATGGCAAAGCGAATTCCTCGTTCACGGAGTCGTTTCTTCACATTTCCAAAGGCTTGTCTTCTCCTCACGATGGCCGCGGAGAAGTCTTCAAAGATAGATATGTTATGGCGTTTGTAGACCAGCTGACTCGCAGCTCTAACTGCTTGCAAAATGCGTGCAGAATCAGAAGATTTTGCAGAAGAGAGGGCGGAACTGTGTGTGAGGCCTTTAAACTCTGTATGAGATCACACCTCTCGGGGGTCAAAGAGCCAATGTGACTTTCACTTTTGAAAGGGAAAGTTTACGACTCTTTGTCTTACACAATGGCATTTTGCATATGTGATTCGATTGGGTGTTAAGGCAATAACTACTAAAGATTCTTAGAACACTAATATGTTGCATAGGTATAAACATGTAATATACACTCTCAGTTAGATCATCCGAAGACAAATTCATAGAGACCAAACATGGTATAGTTAAGGTTATGAATGATAAGCATGCATAAAACTGTATACAATACAAAAGACAATATACAAGAAGAGTAACAATATACACAATGACCTGAAGGATATGTGTGTTCATTCAAAGAAAGCTTTTTCTATGAATTAATTAGAGAAGAGTCCCTTTTTATGTGCCTTTCCTAAGGGGAAATGGAGTGAGAGTTGATCTGCCCGCATTCCTTTGAGCAATAAAACTAGTGTTATCAGATGATTTGTCTTTGGTTTCCATGGAACCAGAGGCCTGTTCTGCCCTTTTGAGACGTTAGCTGCATTTCGGGGGAAGGGTCCATAGACCCTCATAGTTGGCCCTTTGTTTGGGTGAGGGGGCATAAGAGATTATTTGTTAAATATAACAAATAGTCTTGTGTCTGATTGGTCCAAATGCTACAGCATAGAACTGGCAATCTTCTTACAGCTATGTCAGTTTAGCATGTATAAGACTGTCTGTGAATGGGTATACCAGAGAAAAGGCCCAGTGGCCTAAAGGATAATGCATTAGCCTCCGGAGCTGGGGATTGTGGTTTCGAGTCCTACCTGTGTTGTCTTTAAGGGGTTACATTTAAGTTTGCTGAGCACCAAATTTCAGGATGCTAAGTTCAAAGTGATTCTAGTTGAGACGACTTAGCATAGAACTGGCAATCTTCTGAAAGCTCTGTCAGTTTAGCATGTATAAGACTGTCTGTGAATGGGTATACCAGAGAAAAGGCCCAGTGGCCTAAAGGATAATGCATTAGCCTCCGGAGCTGGGGATTGTGGTTTCGAGTCCTACCTGTGTTGTCTTTAAGGGGTTACATTTAAGTTTGCTGAGCACCAAATTTCAGGATGCTAAGTTCAAAGTGATTCTAGTTGAGACGACATAGCATAGAACTGGCAATCTTCTGAAAGCTCTGTCAGTTTAGCTTGCATAAGACTGTCTGTGAATGAGTCTACCACAGAAAAGGCCCAGTGGTCTAATGGATAAAGCATCAGTCTTCGGAGCTGAGGATTGTGGGATCGAGTCCCACCTGGGCCATCTTTGAAGGGTTCCAATTGACTTTGTTGTGCAAGAAATTCCAGGATGATTAATTTAAAGTTACACTATAGCCATGAGAATTAGCAAAGAACTGGACATTTTCTGAAAGCTTGGTCAGTTTACCTTGCATCAGACTGTCTATGAATGCCTCTGGGGTGACTAACAAAAGGGCCCAGTGGCCTATTAGATCCCGGAGCTCCCGGAGCTCGGGATTGTGGGTTCAAGTCCCACCTGGGTTGTCTTTGAGGGGTTACATTTAAGTTGGCTGCACCAGGATGATAAGTTTAAAGTAACACAACAGCCATGACAACTGGAAGATGAGAGTTAGCATAGAACTGGCAATCCTCTAAAAGTCCCTTTCTTGTTCACACCATAACTTAATTGACACACGCGCTCGCACACACACATCACTCGCAGAGACACAAAGATCGGAGCTCACACACGGAACTATTCACGAACATGGACACTTGCCAACGCTGCCACACAAGATTTATTAATATAGTATCTTCGATACTGAATCACAACATTATATTTCTCAGAAACTATAGAGGGTAAAATTGATGTTTTGAAGTAACGAAACTCACAGCTTCACTTTTGCAGAATGAGATGCAAAGACACAATTCACACACGCAACTCATCTCTCTCTCTCTTTCTCTCTCTCTCTCGATAAGTAATTCAAATCAATAATATAATGCATGCATGCAAATACATGTGATCTTACCACAGTACTTCATCTCTGTGACTGATTTAAAGCGGGCGGACAGAATGCTAGATCTCCGTGTGCGTCAGGTGATTCTTTTCCTCCGTCATGACGAGAATACTTAAATAATTGTAATGCACAGTTAACCGTAGGATTACATAAATGACAACGGTATTAAGTCGCATCGCGCCACATCTTTACATTGGTTCGAATCGTTGGTAGGCGTCACGGACAGACGCCGAATGGTGCCGCCGGTGTGCGTATGCTCATAGAAAACAATGTGTTCGAATTTTAAAGACGTGGCGCGACGCGGCGCTGCACTTCTCGTCCGGTGTGCGACCAGCTTAAGTATTTATATTCCGAAACAACCTGTAATCTCTCTCCCGAAATGAAAATATCCTGCTTTATATCAACACTATATCCTTTAGAAAAGAATATACAAGCTGTTTTTGACACGTTTAATTTCAGATAACACTGATTGACCCAGGATATTCCTGGTTTAATTCCAGTTTAATTTAATTCCAGTTTCTTCCCCCAAGCAATCCATCTCATGAACACTTGACATTAAACATGGAACACACAACACTATTTACATTATTTATTCATCACACATAGTTATTTTTTCATTTCAAATTTGTACATATCAGACCTGTACACACATAACTGTCTATATTGTATATTGTGTTTTTGCTATTTTGTACATTGCCTATTTGTATATTTGTATACTATTCCTTTATTATCTGTGTCCTGTCCTGTTGCTGACATTCTGTTGCACTGCGGAGCTTCTATCACTATAACAAATTCCTCGTATGTGTAAACATACCTGGCCAACAAAGCTCATTCTGATATGATTTTTGCCAGAGCATCTGTCAACTTATTTGCAACCTCTTCTGCATTTTTACCATGCGTGAAAATGACTTTATTGTCAGCATACATTGTGATATTACATTGTTGACACACCATGGGTAAATAATTAATATACATGCTAAAGGGAATTGGTCCCAATATGGACCCTTGTGGAACACCAGTTGAAAGGCATAGTGAATTGGATTTATAATGATCAATATTTACTAATGTGCAGAATCCTGTGTATGTTGAGGTACAGATGAAAAAAACAGCTGTAGGGATTTCCCAACAACACCAATTTTGAGTTCAGCTCAGTACTGCAACACAACAAAGGATTCAACTGACTGCTTCCGCTACTTGTAAGTGATTTGAACACTGGACTTCTCCCTTCAATGATGGTAAGCAACCTGCCATCATGACACTAAAGTGTTTTTTTTTGAGTGTCAGAAAGTCTTTAAAGGTATACTAAAGATCAAAGATCGGAGCTGAGGATTGTTGGTTCAAGTCCCACCTAGGTTGTCTTTGATGGGTTACATTTAAGTTGGCTGCGCAAGAAATTCTAGGATGATAAGTTCAAAGTGACACTATACCTATGACAACATATTTAGATGCAGAGAAAGCTTTTGACAAGGTAGAGTGGGGCTAACTGTTTGAGGCTTTGCAGCGATTCGGTATAGAGGGTGAATTTATAAAATGGATTCAAACTATCTACCATTCCCCTATGTCCTATATTATTACTAATGGTCTACGGTCAGATCCTTTCCCACTTGCTAGGGGCACCAGACAGGACTGTCTGCTGAGCCCTCTCTTGTTTGCGCTAGCTCTGGAATCTCTAGCCTCTAGTCACGTGAGGCTCCGACAGATGCTGTCATTAGGCCTTTGTCTGACCACTCTCCCATTATAATGACTGGTTGTCCTCCGTACAGAGATCCAAACAGTAGACAGTGGCGACTGAACCCTTCATTACTGAGCTGTCCTAAATGTATGCAGTATCTCAAACAACAGTGGAACATTTTTATTGAAACTAATAAAGCTCCTGAAGTCACTCCGTCAGTATTATGGGAGTCAGCAAAAGCCTATTTAAGTGGTGTAATTATATCTTACACCTCAGCCAAAAAGAAAGCATCAATGAAAAATATACTGGAACTTGAAAAGAAAATTCAGACTTTGGAGAGAGATTTCAAATTAGTACCTTCCAGAGGTGTGTCCCAACAGCTTAATGCAGCCCGTTTGGCTTTAGATCGGCTATTAACCAAGAAGGCTGAATCACCTCTTTTCTTTGCCAGACACAGACTCTGTGAGTCAGGGAATAAGCCTGGTCCTCTTCTTGCACAGCTGGCTAGGGGGAGGGCAGAGACTAATGTAATCTCATCCTTAAGGGATACCTCTGGGGCTCATAGGTTTGAACACAAATACATTAATAAAATTATGAAAGAATATTTTCAAAATCTTTACTCACCAGAATGTCACTCGATAGAGCAAAGGATGAACCTTTTTCTTAATAACATTAGACTCCTCTCTCTCACAGCGGAAGAGCAAGCGGACCTCTGTAGGCCAATTACAGAACAGGAAGTTCTTTGCTCTATAAACTCTTTAAGGGGAGGGAAGTCCCCCAGGCCAGATGGTTTTTGCCCAGAATTCTACAAAAGAAAAGGGGGAAAGAAATAGTAGGATCACTTACTGAAATGTTTGCAGATTCGTTGAAAAATGGTCAGCTTCCACCCACTTTAAACTTGGCAAATATTTCTTAATTCTTAAAAAGAATAAACCACCCGATTTATGTAGCCATTAGCTTAATTGGGGTTGATGCTAAGATACTCTCTAAGCTGTTGTCCAGAAGACTTGAGGTGGTTCTTCCCAACCTAATAAACCCAGATCAGACGGGCTTTATACAGAAGCATTTCTCTATCACAAATATAAGGAGACTCTTGAATGTTATACAGTATACCAATTAATAGAACTGTGAGGCGATATCTGTATCTTTAGATGCAGAGAAAGTTTTTGACAGGGTAGAGTGGGGCTACCTGTTTGAGGCTTTGCAGAGATTCGGTATAGAGGGTGAATTTATAAAATGGATTCAAACTATCTACCATTCCCCTGTGTCCTATATTATTACTAATGGTCTACGGTCAGATCCTTTCCCCCTTGCTAGGGGCACCAGATAGGACTGTCTGCTGAGCCCTCTCTTGTTTGCACTGGCTCTAGAACTTCTAGCAGAGGCTATTACACAGAATAAAGATATAAAGGGTATATCGATGAGGGGTGGTGAGCACAAAATTGCACTGTATGCAGACAATATTCTGTTGTTTTTGTCATCAACTGGATTATCTATACCAGCATCATTATCATTATTTGACGAATTTAGCTTAATCTCAGGGTCTAAAATTAACTTCAGTAAATCAGAAGCACTATCATTAGGTAATTTTAATACTGAATCTTTAATTAATTTCCCCTTTTAATGGTCGAAATCTGGATTTAATCATCTCGGGATTAATGTGTCAACTGATTTGAATAAATTATGGAAACTCAATTATGCCCATATTATTCATACTGTGAAAAGAGACTTAAACCACTGGCAAGCTCTTTCTCTTTCACTGCTTGGTAGGATAAGTTTAATCAAAATTAATATTCTCCCTCGATTATTGTACCCTCTTCAGATGTTACCCTTATGGTTAAGCAGGAAAGTTTCTGCTCAGCTGGAAAGTGCTTTTCTAGATTTACATAGAATGGCAAAAAGCCTAGACTAAAGCTTAAATCTCTGCAGATGCCAGTGGAGCTGGGTGGATTAGCCATGCCAACCATCTCATATTATAACTGGGCTTGCCATGTCAGACTCACTAGGGAGTGGTTTAGGTCTTACTATGATCTGTGTCCTAGTGTGGACTCCTGGGCCTGCTCCCCACTCTCTGTCTGGCGCCTGTTTGCTTGTCCCTATAAGTTTGATGAGACAGTGAGGAAAAATCCAATACTTTATAGTTCTACAGTATTAAAGTCTGGCGACAGATCTCCAGGTTCTTTGGGAGAAGTGAAACTATATTTATGCTGAATCCAATTTACAAGATGGCGCTGCTGTGTTCGGATGCCGTCCAGGTCGCTCCGCTTAGATTGTGCTTTTATTTACTTTTTTACTTACTTTTGCTTTCTCTTTTTACTAGTGCTGTCAATCGATTAAAAAAATTAATTGCGTTAATCACAGTCTTCTTCTTTAAGCCTTTTCCCCCCTCTCGGAGCATAGGCCATCGACAACTTTTCTCCAGTGTCCGCGGTCCTGGGCAATTTTCTCCAGCTCTTTCCAGGTGTACCCCATCTCTTTGGTGTCTGCCGCCAAGTCTCTTCTCCAGGTGTTTTTTGGTCTCCCCCTTTTTCTATTGCCTTGTGGATTCCACGTCAGGGCCTGTCTGGAGATGCTTGTACTTGGTTTTCGCAAGGTGTGCCCTATCCATCTCCACTTCCTCTTTCTGATTTCTTGTTCTACAGGAAGCTGGTTTGTCCTCTGCAATAAATCGCAGTTTCTAATGGTGTCTGGCCAGCGGATCTGAAGGATTCTGCGTAGACAGCTGTTGATAAAGGTCTGTATTTTCCTGGTGGTTGTTTTAATTGTTCTCCAGGTTTCTGCTCCATAAAGAAGAAGCGACTTGACATTGGAATTAAAGAGGCGAATTTTGGTGTGTGTTGTAAGCTGTCGAGAGTTCCACACATTCTTCATCGTGAGGAATGCTGCTCTCGCCTTCCCGATTTTTGCCTTGACATCTGAGTCTGTGCCTGCTTGATTGTCGATGATGCTCCCTAAGTATGTGAATGATTCCACTTCTTCTAGGGGTTTTCCTCTAAGCTTTACGGGTTCTGTGCTGGTTGCGTGGATTTTCAGAATTTTTGTCTTTCCTTCATGTATCCTAAGACCAAGTTGGGCTGAGACAGATGAGAGGTCGGATGTTTTCTCTTGCATCTGCTGGCGATTGTGTGAGAGTAAGGCAATATCATCCGCAAAATCCAGGTCATTGAGCTGGTTCCCCAGTGTCCACTGAATTCCATTTCTCTTCCCTGCTGTTGTTTTCTTCAGGATCCAGTCAATTGCCAGGAGAAATAGGAATGGTGACAACAGGCAGCCTTGCCTGACTCCCGTTCTAACCGCAAAACTCTTTGTGAAATGACTGCCATGGGCCACCCTGCAGGTCATTCCTTCGTAGGAGTTCTTGATCAGACTCGTTAGTTTGATTGGTATCCCGTAGTGCCGAAGTAGCTGCCAGAGACTTTTTCGGTGGACACTATCAAACGCCTTCTCATAGTCAACAAAGTTTATGTACAGGGGGGAATTCCATTCCGTGGGCTGTTCTAAAATGATACGCAATGTTGCGATCTGGTCGGTGCATGATCTTTCTTTTCGGAATCCTGCTTGTTCGTCTCTCAACCGATGGTCCACAGCATCTTTCATTCTGTCTAAGAGTACCCTGTTGAAGATTTTGCCTGAGACTGATAATAATGTGATTCCTCTATAGTTTGCACAATTGCTCAAGTCACCCTTCTTTGGGATTTTAATGAGGTAGCCCTCTTTCCAATCTGCTGGTATGTCCTCCTCCTCCCATATCTTTTCAAATAGAGGGAACAGCATCTCAACAGTAGTTTCCGTGTCTGCCTTCAGTGCTTCTGCCGGGATGTCATCAGGGCCCGCAGCTTTACCACTCTTTGTTCGCAATATGGCCCTCCTGATTTCATCCCTAGTTGGTTTACTGCAGTCTATCGGTAGGTCAACATCAGCTGCCTGGATATCAGCTGTGATTAATCACAAATTTAAAATACTAGGATTTACCTGTAAATGTGTTGAAATATACAAATGCATGACAAACTAGTTTAAGGAAACATAACCTTTCACACCTCCGCCAGATATGAGACATAATCCTTATTATTCTTTTATCATTATTCATTTGTTTTTATTCAGCCATTATCAGTCTTTATACTGGCAATAAATCGTTTACCAAGCCACATCGCTTCAATCCCAGTATACATTTACACAACTATTATCAAAAGTATTTCTAAATAAATACAACAAAACATTTTCTTGCGACCTAACGTGAAATATTATGATAAAATGCATTATGAAGAAGAATTAGACCTGTTCTGCAGGTGCATTAGAGCTAACATTAGCATCATAAGAATTTATGAGATTAATAGTACACTTTTACTCAGAACTCACTATAAACCACCATCGAGTGTTTGTGATAACCTCCTTTTGCGATCACATGTGGAATTTGGTTGTTTACTGTTGTTAAAATATGCTTTTTATAGCCTTTTATATCGCTGCAAAAATGAGCATTTCAGATGTAAGTTACACATTCATTCATCGTAATCGTGTGTTTATTATCTTCTATAATCTATAGTGGCTGTTGTCATGTTTATATCTGCTGTGTTGTATGCTCTGGCTGAAACTCACGTTGTTTGATGTTACAACCGTCTCTCCGCTCTTAAGTTGCCAGGTATACATTCCAAGTATTATACACATCTATTTTTATTTGTCTATATACACTTTGGGCGGCCGCGGTAGATTATAAAAGTAGCCCAAAAAAAGCAACCCTCGGCTCTGTAATTTTTCCCACGACTGCATTTTCAAAATAGCCCACGAACACTTGTGCAGTTACCCTGGCAACACTGTTCGCTATATCCTCATCACACACTGATAGATAACCTTCCACACTGCGATGACGGGAAGAAGTTGGGCTCAAACCTTATCAAACGATTAATTTGCGTTAAAAAAATATTAACGCATTAAAATTTTTTCATTAATCACATGAGTTAACGCGTTAACTTTGACACCCCTACTTTTTACACACATGACGTCTGCACTGAGCACTTACGACAAAGGAACACTTTTGGACATTGGACACCGCTACACTAACCTGCTTCAGGACACTTTATCCTCTAATCCATCGTGGCCTCTTGAGATTCTTCGGAACGCGGAAAACAATGGCCACAGGCGACGGAACAAGAAACACCGTGGAAAACTCGCTGGAATTCACAACAGACTGAGGAAAAGGGCTCACAGTCCTCCTTTACCAAGCATTCTGCTCGCTAATGTCCAATCCTTGGAGAATAAGATGGACGATCTTAGAGCCAGGATAAGTTTCCAACGGGATATAAGCAGAGGTGTCAAGTAACGAAGTACAAATACTTCATTACCTTACTTAAGTAGAAATTTTGGGTATCTTTACTTTACTGCAGTAATTATTTTTCAGCCGACTTTTTACTTCTACTCCTTACATTTTCACGCAATTATCTGTACTTTCTACTCCTTACTTTTTAAAAATAGCCTCGTTGCTCCTATTTCATTCCGGCTTGTCATCGTTAAAAAAAACAAACAAAAAAAAACTAGTATCCAGACAAATCGCGCCATCCGGATAGAGTGAATTTGATTGTGGTTGGATGAGAAGTAAAACATATACCATTCCGACACCCTATTGGTTTGTATGCGATCCATCGCACCTGCACATGACACAAATCACGTCACACTCCAGCAAGGACATAGCCAGTGTTGGGGTCGTTACTCAAAAAAAATATTTCTTAAAAGTTATTATTTCTCCACTACTGGCTCATTTATCAAACTGGTGCTTTCTCTTCTTCCTCCGCAAATTAAGATAGGTAGTTCGGTATAGAGACATTTGAATAAATTAGCGTTTGCGATTGACAACGCGATTGACAATATTGTGATAAGTAGGCTACTAACTTTGTAACTCGTTACCCCCAACACTGGACATAGCAGACGTATGTAGCCAAGTACAAAGATGTCCGTGGCAGAGACTCGAGAAGAGAACTCGAGCGAAATGTCCCAACCAGGATTATGAGTTATTTTTTATTTTTATTTTTTTATTAATCACTTGGATTAATCATTCATTTTGACAGCACTAATATTTATTGTATATAGACAACCAGTACTGCCACTCCCTATACGCAGAGTACGCAGTTTGCTTAGGGCACCAACTCCAGGGGGGCACCATCCCAGTTGCTCAAAAAAAAAAAAAACGGGACACGCCATTCCCGCATCCGCGACCGCGACCGCTCACACATGTTTGCGGCTGAATTGCAAATGATCATAATTGATGGACAACTATGCCCGTGAAAAGACATCAGCAATCCAGCGCCGAGAAAAGGGAAGAACAAAAAAGGTGAAAACGAAGCCCATGCGTCACTTTCAGGTAGGCTACATTCATAATCATGTAAAACTTTTTTGGGTGTTGAGGTTAATAACGTGTTTTTTTATGTCGGTAATAATTTCACCACCACAACGCATCTAATATTCTCTCCCAGTTTCCATGCTCCATTACGAAAGTTAACCATTAACACGAATATTTTTAAAAAAAAATTTAATCATGGTTATTGTAGCCATGGTAACCGCAAATGAACCATGGTTGTGTTACTTCAAATAATAATAATAGGCTATACAAAGTATTAAGATAATATTTTTTGTGGTTATAAAAACAGACCTAAGCCAACAACAGCCTTTAAAATGACTTAAAATGCATTATATAAAAACAATGAGGTAACCCTGCTGAAAAAAACAATAGAACCATCACAGAAAATTCTAATACCATCACAAATAAATCACAAATACCATTACAAAAATTACAAACCATCAACTTTTAACCATTAACACCATTAAAAAATGGTGTGTAGTGTGTTTTGGGACATATTCCATTAGGATTTATTGGTTTTAACAAGCCACCAATAGAAGGTGACCAATTACCAGTAGAGACCCACAGGGTCCATTACAGTTTCCATTAAAACCAATACAAGTCCCATTATAACCAATGAAACCATTACAAATTTTGTGATGGTGTCTATTGTTTTTTTTTTCAACATTACAAATCTGTCTGCAAACGGAGCCAAAGGCCTGATAATTGCTGCTGTTACACTTACAGGACGATCATATCCTTGTTTAATAGGCTACTGTCCAAATATTTAATTCAAATATCCATTTAATCTTTAATTTTTGGGCACCTTTTTGCTATAGATGACACAGCCTCTATAATTTCTTCAACAAAAAACATGTGGACATCACAACCCTTACAAAAATTAACCATGGTTTTATCATAGTAAAACTGCTTAATTTTCTTTTGCGTGATTTCTGAATGCTTGAGACCATAAAATTAATCAGACAACTGTACTAATAAAATAATAGCCATAGGTAACTGTCTAGAGAGCTACAATTGTAATTTCAAGTTCGTTCAAGTTCAAGTTGAGCTTTATTGTCATTCCGCTACAAATGGGGACATACAGTGGAACGAAATGCCGTGCCTCTCAGGACCATGGTGCTACATAAATACAGACATACAACAATAAAGTTAAAACAGTATTTAATCACAATTTATTTATTTATTTACTTTTATATTTTGTTAAATGTCTATTTTCACCCCTATAGTATTTATTTTTATTTTTTTTATTTTTTTTACTTCCATTATATTTGAGGAAGGGGGCACAACAATACAATCCTGCTTAGGGCACCCATTTGGCCAGCAGCGGCCCTGTAGACAACCATACAAGGGTAATTGTTACTAAGCCTGCCCTGGGTACACCTGTCACGAATCCTGGCCATGAACTTTGCTTCATTCACCACCAGAGGTCACTCTCCCATCACATGGACTTTCACACAGTTACAGATCACTCATAGACTGCATTTCCCATCATTCACTGCACCCACACAGCTGTTCACAATGATCACGCTTACACCTGTTCACCATCTCACAATCACCATCACCCAATCACACACACACACACACACACTACATAAACCCTGGACTTTCTGCCACTCACTGCCGAGTATTGTTAGCCCAGCTACTTACAAAGCGTTTCCCAGTTTCCCGAGTTAGAGTTCCTGTGTCCTGATTCCTGCACGTTCTCCTGGATTATTCTCTCTGCCTAGCCCTCTGGATTAAGTTTGCCGATCGCCGACCCACGCTTGCCTAAGGACTATTCTCTGCCTTATCCTTGTTATACCTGTTTGCTACTGTCCGACCCCGCCTGTATTGACCATGTTCTATAATAAAAGCTTGCAGATGGATCCACATGTCTCACGTCTCGTCAGCTCCGTAACAGAGCCTCTTCACGTCTCAGCTCCTCAGCCAGAGCCTCTTCACGTCTCAGCTCCTCAGCCAGGGTCTCTTCATGTCTCAGCTCCTCAGCCAGGGCCTCTACACGTCTCAGCTCCTCAGCCAGAGCCTCTTCACGTCTCAGCTCCTCAGCAAGAGCCTCTTCATGTCTCCGCTGATCTGCCAGAGTCTCTTCATGTCACCGCTGATCTGCCAGAGTCTCTTCATGTCACCACTAACCATCCAGAGCCACATCATGTCACGGCTGAGCAGCCAGAACCACGTCACGTCTCCACCGAACTGCCAGAGTCTGTCATACCCAGAGATTTAAGGTCAGTCCTTCGAGTTCCCTGTCTGATATCCAGCGTGAGGGATGCACCGCTGGTGTCTGCACACGCTGCTGGTATCCCCAAATCCACTCACTTTAGCTCTCTTGTCCCTGAACTCATTCCCCTGTTCGAAGCGCTTCCCATGATGGGGATTGCTTTGTGTTGCGTTTGGGCTGCATACACTACCACTGAACTGCCCGAGGTGGCGACGTCCACTGTAATGTCTCCAGAGGTGGCGGCTGATGCTGCAGAACCCCTTGGGGTGGTGACGCTCGCTGCAGTGCTCTCTGAAGCGATGGCACACGCTGCAGCTTCTTCAGAGGTGGCAGCACATGCTGCAGAACCTCCTGAAGCGGCGGTGCTCGTCTCAGCCCCTTGCAAGGTGGTGGCGCCCAGCAATGTGCCCAGCCGGTCATGTTACCACCGTAGAACCTCCAGAGGTGGCGGCATTAGCTGCAGAACCTCCAGAGGTGTCAGTGGTATCCTCCTGTGAGCTCTCACCCTGTCCTGTCACGGCTAGGAGGGCTGTCTATGAACTCTCGCCCTGTCCTGCCCCGGCCATGGAGGCCGTCTATGAACTCTCGCCCTGTCCTGCCCCGGCCATGGAGGCCGTCTATGAACTCTCACCCTGTCCTGTCACGGCTAAGGAGGCCGCCTGTGAACTCACGCCCTCTCCTGCCCCGGCCATGGAGGCCGTCTATGAACTCTCGCTCTCTCCTGCCCCGGCCATGGAGGCGGTCTATGAATCCTTGTCCTGCCCTGTCACGGCTAAGAAGGCCGCCTGTGAACTCTCGCCCTGTCCTGACACGGCTATGGAGGCCGTCGGTGATTCCCTGTCCGGCCCTGTCATGGCTATGGAGGTCGTCTGTGATCTCCTGTCCTGCCCCGATGTCACGGCTACGGAGGCCATCTGGGATTTCCTGTCCTGCCCTGGCACGGCTATGGAGGCCGCCTGTGATTCCCAGACCTGCTCTGCCACGGCCCCTGAGACCAGGAAGGCTCTCCCTGTGTTGTCTGTCTCTGCTCTCCCTGTGTTGTCTGTCTCTGCTCTCTCTGTGTTGTCTGTCTCTGTTTCCCCCAGATCTCAGACTCTGATATGGTTTCCTGCCTGGTCTACGGTCCTACTCCGCCCTGGGGGGCTCCAGTCCTGTCTGCTCTGCCCTGGTGGGCTAAAGTTCTGTCTGCTCCGCCCTGGTGGGCTCCGGGTCCATCTGCTCCGCCCTGGTGGGCTCCAGTTCTGTCTGCTCCGCCCTGGTGGGCTCCGGGTCCATCTGCTCCGCCCTGGTGGGCTCCAGATCCGCCTGCTCCGCCCTGGTGGGTTCCAGTTCCATCCTCTCCGCCCTGGCTTCCACATGGACCTGGCCCTCCGTCCCTCCCCCTGTTCCGCCTCCGCTCCACCGCCCACCTAGGATTGTTTAGGAGCGTCTGGAAGCCGCTCCTTGGGGGGGGGGCTATGTCACGAATCCTGGCCATGAACTTTGCTTCATTCACCACCAGAGGTCACTCTCCCATCACATGGACTTTCACACAGTTACAGATCACTCATAGACTGCATTTCCCATCATTCACTGCACCCACACAGCTGTTCACAATGATCACGCTTACACCTGTTCACCATCTCACAATCACCATCACCCAATCACACACACACACACACACACACTACATAAACCCTGGACTTTCTGCCACTCACTGCCGAGTATTGTTAGCCCAGCTACTTACCAAGCATTTCCCAGTTTCCCGAGTTAGAGTTCCTGTGTCCTGATTCCTGCACGTTCTCCTGGATTATTCTCTCTGCCTAGCCCTCTGGATTAAGTTTGCCGATCGCCGACCCACGCTTGCCTAAGGACTATTCTCTGCCTTATCCTTGTTATACCTGTTTGCTACTGTCCGACCCCGCCTGTATTGACCATGTTCTATAATAAAAGCTTGCAGATGGATCCGCATGTCTCACGTCTCGTCAGCTCCGTAACAACACCAATTTTCTTGTCCGTTGCCCTCACAGATTCCTGCAGATAAGCTTGGATGTACATTTACATTCCAATAAAGGTTATTGATGACATGCCTCTGAAGTTTGACTTTTTGCACCATTACAATACTTATAGGCAACTAGTCATCATATCTTCCACTCCATGAAACACGTTAATGCTCAGTAGAACATGTTTTTTTTAATGTATTTGCATTGTATTAAAATGTGTTCATTTTCAATGGGCATATATGCGGCTGAAACAGGTAGCCTAGTGCATCCCAAATTTTTCAACATTAACATTTTAATATAACATTAGTCATTATGGCCTTTAGAAAAATATTTTTTTGAGGAGGTGGGGTAGTGCACAATAGGACCCTGTGGCACGGCCTAAGCTTTTGTCCTTAATGGCATTTTTTTCCTTACATTACTTTTACTTTTATACTTTAAGTAGTTTTGAAACCAGTACTTTTACACATTTACTTGAGTAAAAAGCTTGAGTTGATACTTCAACTTCTACAGAAGTCTTTTTAAACCCTAGTATCTACTGTATACTTCTACCTGAGTAATGAATGTGAATACTTTTGACACCAGTGGATATAAGGGACTGTAACATAATTTGTTTGAATGAAACATGGCTCACACCCTCGGTTCCAGACACTGCTGTAACGCCGTCTGACAACTTTTCTGTTTTACGCATGGACAGAACAGCCGAGGCCGGTAAATCCAAAGGTGGAGGAGTGTGTTTCATGATTAACAAGGAATGGTGTGACCCTAGGAATATCTCCTCTCTGTCGCGTTCCTGCTCGCCTAATCTGGAACATCTATCCATTATCTGCCACCCATTTTTTTCCTTACATTACTTTTACTTTTATACTTTAAGTAGTTTTGAAACCAGTACTTTTACACATTTACTTGAGTAAAAAGCTTGAGTTGATACTTCAACTTCTACAGAAGTCTTTTTAAACCCTAGTATCTACTGTATACTTCTACCTGAGTAATGAATGTGAATACTTTTGACACCAGTGGATATAAGGGACTGTAACATAATTTGTTTGAATGAAACATGGCTCACACCCTCGGTTCCAGACACTGCTGTAACGCCGTCTGACAACTTTTCTGTTTTACGGATGGACAGAACAGCCGAGGCCGGTAAATCCAAAGGTGGAGGAGTGTGTTTCATGATTAACAAGGAATGGTGTGACCCTAGGAATATCTCCTCTCTGTCGCGTTCCTGCTCGCCTAATCTGGAACATCTATCCATTATCTGCCACCCATTCTATCTGCCCCATGAGTTTTCTTCAATCATCGTTACTGCTGTTTACATTCCACCACAGGCAGACACCAGCTTGGCTTTGTCTAAGCTTCACGATGTGCTCAGCGGCTACATTAACAAACATCCTGACGCTGCCTTTATCATCGCGGGGGATTTTAATAAAGCCAACCTCAGGCAGGTCATGCCGAACTTTCATCAACATGTATCCTGTCCAACTAGAGGACCGAATACACTGGATCATTGCTACTCTCAGTTTAAGAATGCATACAAAGCCCGCTCACTACCGGCTTTTGGCAAATCGGACCATGCCGCCATTTTCCTCACACCGGAATATAAACAAAGGCTCGCTCAGGAACCCCCGGTGCAGAGAGTAGTGACACGCTGGTCCTCCCACTCAGAAGCTATGCTACAGGCGGCTCTTGATGACGTCGACTGAGACATGTTCCGGGCGAGTTCATCTGATGTCAGGGAGTTCACGGATGTAGCATTAAGCTTTGTAAACACATTAAGCGAGCAAGCTACAGAAACAATGACTGTAAGGACCTTTCCAAATCAGAAACCGTGGGTGGACAGAACAATCCCTGCTGCGGTTAACAAACGCACTGCCGCATACAACGAGGCTCTTTTGTCTGGGAATATGAGCGAGTACAAAGCATCGTGCTATGCTCTCCGACGTGCAGTAAGAGCCGCCAAACTCCGATACAGGGAGATAATTAAGTCTCATTTCAGCTCAATGACTCTCGACGCATGTGGAAGGGACTAAGGACCATCTGTGCCTTTGGAAACAAATCCTCCGCAGAGGTGAGAGCAGATCCGTTGCTGGCCGACGAGTTAAACACCTTCTACGGCACTTTGAATGCATTGGAGGCAGTGCGACTCTGCCGATCAGCGCGTCAGGAAGCAGCAGGCAGAGCAGCGATAATCATGTGATCACAGTGTCAGAGGACGAGGTTCGGAGGGCCCTTAAGAGAGTGAACTTAAGGAAAGCAGCTGGACCTGACGGGATTACTGGCCGTGTCCTGAGGTCCTGCGCTGATCAGCTTGCTGGTTTGTTCACTTCTATCTTTAATGAGTCCCTTGCTACCTCTGTGGTTCCCACCTCCTTTAAAAAAATCTATCATCATCCCTGTGCCTAAGAACAATAAACCCTCTTGCCTGAATGACTATCGTCCAGTTGCCCTCACATCAATAGTCATGAAGGTTTTTGAGAGACTTGTAAAGAGCCACATTTGCTCCTCCATCCCTGTTACTTTGGACCCTCTTCAGTTTGCCTATCGTCCCAATAGATCTACTGATGATGCCATCTCTCACATACTCCACTCCTTCCTCACACACATTGACAGCAGCAATGGGAACTTTGCAAGGCTGCTATTCATTAACTATAGCTCAGCTTTCAACACTATAGTCCCCATCAAGCTAGCTTCTAAACTCACAGACCTCGGCCTAAACACTTCACTCTGCAACTGGATTCAAGATTTCCTCACCGGCAGACCTCAAGTGGTGATAGTCGGCCAGTTCACCTCAAACTCCATCAACCTGAACGTAGGAGCCCCACAGGGTTGTGTCCTGAGTCCCCTGCTCTACTCTCTCTACACACATGACTGCGTGTCCTCTCACAGCTCCACATCTATTATCAAATTTGCTGATGATACTGTGGTTCTGGGCCTCATTTCCAACAATGATGTGACCGCATACTTGGATGAGGTAGAGAGACTTACATCATGGTGCCAGGACAACTGTCTCTCTCTGAATGTGAGCAAAACTAAAGAGCTGATTGTGGACTTCAGAAAGAGACACCTGCAGCCCTACACTCCTCTTTTGATCAGTGGGACCCCTGTGGAGAGGGTGATCAGCTTCAAGTACCTCGGTGTAAACATCTCCGAGGACCTGACTTGGACTACACACATTCAAACACAGGTTAAGAAAGCCAGGCAAAGACTGTACCATCTGCGACAGCTGAGGAAATTCAGGGTCTCGCCAACAATCCTGAAAACTTTCTATTCAGGGACCATAGAAAGTGTATTGACTCAGTGTATTTCAGTGTGGTATGGAAACAGCTCCAGTCAAGACTGCAAAGCCTTGCAGAGAGTTGTGAGCTTAGCTGAGCTTATCTCAGGGTCTGCTCTCCCCTCTCTGCAGGACATCTACCTCAAACGCTGCAGAGGCAGAGCTGTCAAAATCATCAAGGACTCGAACCACCCTAGTAACTGTCTTTTCACTTTGCTGCCATCTGGTAAGCGCTTCTGTAGCCTGATGGCAAAAACTGAGAGACTTAGGAGGAGCTTCTTCCCCCAGGCCATCAGGCTCCTAAACTCAAACTCATAACATCACATGACTCCACTTTATAATCACTAACAATCAGTAATCTTACTGATCAGTAATCTTGAGAGAATTCATTCTCTGCCTCATACTGACAGTGTCATTTGCACATAACACTTTCTGTGTTTTGGTATTTTTTATTTTTTTTGGTATAGCTGCTACATGACTACCATGTACAACCTGTTTGCACATTCCTCTCTTGTACATTCCTGCTTATCTTAATATTTAAGTCTACAGTATACGGTCATGCACATTCTTTTATATTTTATATTTTGTTCTTTATATGTAATTTTTTACTTATTTCATTTTATGTATATTTCCTCTGTGTTGTATGCTATAATATTTGCACTGTCCATGGAGCGGACCTGACTCACATTTCACTGCTGGTTATATACTCTCTATATAATCGTGTATGTGACAAATAAAAAATCTTGAAATCTTGAATCTTGAATTTATTCGAATCAGGATTTTGTTCCTGGCATAGGTTCACCTCTCTTTAAAGCATGGCACATGAAGGGGATTCATGTACCGGGAGACTGTTTTATACTCTAATGTCTCTGGACTCTTGAACACAGTGGCTCGTAAATGAGAGGAAGAATTGTGTAATGTTTATATAGACAATGACTGGCAGGAGGCTTTGAAAGGTGTTTGAGCTACTTTTACTTGTAACCGGCTTAGATCATTTCAATATAAGATAATACATAGATTGCATAGAATGCCAGTTTTAATGAATAAAATTGATCCTTCTGTACCAGCTCTTTGTATTAAGTGCCATACAGAGTCAGGCACATACTTTCATTGTTTGTAGAGGCGCAAGCTCATTTCAAGATTCTGAAACTTCATTGCTTATGAAATTAGCACCATTCTTAAGATAAAATTGAAAATGGATCCTGATCTTTTTCTTTTGGGGCTCCCATCTAAAAGACAGGCAATGTCACTGACACTTGACGCAAAAGGTTATAAATTGTTATAAACTGCTATTTGTGGCAAGGAAATGCATCCTTATTATTATGAGGATGGATAAAAATCTTAATTAGACGAATAAAAAGCACTCCCCCCTCTGTGACACAGTGGTATAGAGAGATTTTTGTGGTGTTGCCCCATGAGAGGCTAGCAGCTGTGCTTAGGGGTAATATACAGAGTTTTCAAAATGTATGGTCTCCTTTTATTTATGAGAAAAATGCTTCTGTGTTTTGTGGGTGATCAGTTCCCTTCCGAACGGTCACTTCACGTTGTGTATGGGGTAAACTCCTGTTTACTCTGTTACTGAAGCCTGATTTGTTCACATTTGTGTAGCTGCACAAACCAATGGCGCTTCAGCCCACCAGGAAGGGTGGAGCCGGCGTGTGTATTAGTCGGCTCGCAGTGCCATTTCATCAGAATCTTCTCCTTCAGCGACGAGGATCATCTCTTCGCTGACTCTGCAAGAAGCCGAAGAAAGAAGAAGGAAAGAAGCTCAACCCGCTCGCTGCCATCAAAGAGCCCCCGGCAGAGGACAAGTCTCCCCTGTGGCCATCCGGCGCTTTCTAAAAGAACAAATTAGAGCAAATTTCCATCATGCGTTATTGCAAATGGCGCTGCGCTCGCTGAAAGGCTTATGTTCTCATTGCGAAAATATGAGTTTGTCCAGTCTTCGCTCGTGTATCGCCTTCTTCACTGAAGGCGGTACTTCCAGCTCTGCTTTCCCATTTCCTTTCTCTCCTAAGAGAAAGAAACAGCGGAGCAGTGGCTCTCTCTCAATAGGTGCGAGCGGTGTCACGTCGGCCCAGTGCCCGCGTGCCCCCCGCTCTGCCTCGTCGCACCAATGTGCTTCACACAAGAGGATCAACGCCCCTCCTCTGCAGCAAGCAGCTTGGTTTCCTTTGGCGCCTCCGAGGAAGAGTTTGCCGCTGACGACTCTATGTCCTTGACAGAATTAGACACTGAAGAATGGTGCGCTTCCAGCAAGGAGCCCGAAGCCCTCCCTTCTTCACAACCATCACGGCCGAAACCGGACAGTGAGCTGATCCATGTTCTCTCCAAGGCGGTGGAGGATCTGGGTCTCGAGTGGTCGGCTCCAGATGAAATGGCCCGCCCCTGGGCCTTTTAGACGAGTGGTTCCTGCCGGGACGCCATCAACCATCCCGCAAGCGGCCCGCCCCATTCTTGCCTGCAGTTCATGAGGAACTGACCAAGACCCCTATTCGGCCCGAGTTAACTTAACAATAACAAATACTTTGTTACCGTACTTAAGTAGATTTTTCTGGTATCTGTACTTTACTTCACTATTTATTTTTCTGACTACTTTTTACTTTTACTCCCTACATTTTAATCAATCTGAAAATTTTTTTTTTTTTACTGTAATAAACCATGGTTAATTTTGGTAAGAGAAAAATATGACTCATGATAATGCAATAACATGTACAGTATTAGGATTTTTCTTGAAATATATTGTCATGATGTAATTGTTATTGTACTAATTTTGACATTTAGGCAATTTAAAGAGTATAGTTTCGTTAAATCTATAGTATTTAAGTCATTATAAGATAGAACAACAACACATGGTCATAATGTGATACTTTAAATTGAACTAAAAAAAGTTATGTTTTTGCAAACAGAATACAATGAGGTGGTTGTTTTGAAACAAGGTGGAGACAGTTCTGTTCATAACAGTAGATGGCTGGTGAGAAAAGTGACAGTAGCTATGTTTCCATCCAAAGATTCAAATTAAATTTATGCGCAAAACTGGAATATTGCATAAAACATTTGCGAATAAAGCACCGTTTCCATCCAACGAGTCAAAGAGAACAAAATCATCACTTCCTGGTAAACTGTGGTACTAAATATCACTAAGAATACAGGAGAAGCCACTGAATATAATAATTTTCATATATATGACATAAATTACTTGCACCTCAGAGCGAGCAGACGAGACACAATAAATGCGGTTATTACTTTCGGAGGTGGATGCCAGCTGTTTGAGAACGCAGTCATGTAAGACAATTATACAGAAATACTTTGACGACAGAATTTGCTCAGGCTTTTCAGAATGACCAACTTATAGATGCTGTGAACGAGATCAGTCCGCTGGTTAGTCAAGTTATCCCGTCTCATAGCGCAAAGTCACATGACTTTTTCGATGCGCATGGAGGAATTGATTCGGTAAATGTGTTTCCATCGTAGTTTATGCGCATTTTTTCTTACCGGATAAAAAAAATGTATCCTACTCAAATGTGCGCATAAGTTTTTTATGCGCATTTTTTGAATTTATGCGCATTTTAGCATTTCCATCCAGCGTTTTTTTATGCGATAATCCAAAATGCGCATAAAAATAGGTGGATGGAAACGCAGCTAGTGTTACTGAAAAAAATGATTCATTCAATTTATTTATTTTTTTATAAACTAAGTGGTTGCAATCAATTTATTTTAGCTACATTTAAATAAACAAATTTTGTTGACTAATTTTCAACATATATTTTTTAATTAAATATAGCTAAAATAAATTGTTTGCAACCACTTAGTTTATAAAAATTTTGTATAATTTTTTTCAGTGTACAAGAAAATTTGTGAAAAAAGTGAACACACACAAAGTGAGATGTAGAGAGATATAATGGAAAATGAAGAGACTGAAAAGGAAAATGCAAGTGAAGGTGCAGTTCAATAGAGGACCTTTAATTATTTTGCATGGCCCCAGCCTAAGGTTTTAAACCTTTTTTAAATGTGATGGCCATACAAAAAAAAAAGAAAAGAAAAAAAGGGTTATCCATGGTTTCAGAATTTGTTGTGGGTGTATGGGATGGCCTGGATGAGTGTGAGATTTCCTTGCCTGAAATTTTGTCCCAGTCCTGCCCTGTTCTACATGGTGGTTGTTCAGTCATGATACATTTATTAGCTGTATCATCTAGCTCCGGCAGACGGAGACACTGAAGAGGGACTTCAGGAGCCTGATCGAGATGGTACGCAGCACATCGCCCGTGACGACGATCATCGTGTCAGGACCGCTTCCCACGTATCGACAAGGACACGAAAGGTTCAGTAGACTGTTTGCTTTAAACGAATGGTTATTGTCATGGTGTAAAGAACAGAAACTGCTCTTTGTTAATAATTGGAATCTTTTCTGGGAGCGTCCTAGGCTTTTCCGTGCTGATGGCCTGCACCCCAGCAGAGTCGGAGCGGAACTCCTGTCGGACAACATCTCCAGGAAGCTACGCTCCATTTGACTAGTAAGCCAATTCTCAAATAACTGCTATGTTGACTTTTGTTCTACCCACTTTAATGATAGAAGTAATTGCATTGTCCAATCTATACTGTGTCTGTTCCCCGAATAGTGAGATCAAAATATAAATTTAATGAAGGATCTAGAAAAAATCTGATTGTGATTAAACCAGAAAAATGCAAAATAAATGAACAAAAACAATTTTTAAAGCTTGGGCTCCTAAACATTAGATCACTCACACCCAAAGCAGTAATTGTAAATGAAATGATCACAGATAATAGTTTTGATGTACTCTGTTTGACTGAAACCTGGCTTAAACCAAATGATTATATTGGTCTAAATGTGTCTACTCCATCAAGCTACTGTTATAAGCATGAGCCCCGTCAGATTGGTCGTGGCAGCGGTGTCGCAACAATATATAGTGATATTCGCAATGTTACTCAGAAAACAGGAGACAGGTTTAACTCATTCGAAATACTTCTGCTTAATGTTACACTGTCAGATATGCAAAATAAACCTGTCCTATCTCTTGCTCTGGCTACTGTGTATAGACCGGCAGGGCATATACAGATTTCCTAAAAGAATTTGCAGATTTCCTCTCAGACCTATTGGTTAATGTTGATAAAGCGCTAATTGTCGGAGATTTTAACATTCACGTTTATAATACAAATGATGCATTAGGACTTGCGTTTACTGACCTAATAAACTCTTTTGGATTCAAGCAAAACGTCACCTGGCCCACTCATCGTTATAATCACACGCTAGATTTAATTATATCGCATGGAATTGATCTTACTGATATAGATATCGTACCTCAAAGTGATGATGTTACTGACCATTTCCTTATATCGTGCATGCTGCGTATTACTAATATTAACTGTAGGGCCCCACGTTATCGTCCAGGCAGAACTAGTGTTCCAGCCACTAAAGACAGATTCACAAATAACCTGCCTGATATATCTCAGCTGCTCTGTGTACCCATAAATACAAATGAACTAGACAAAATGACTAGCAACATGGGCACTATCTTCTATCTTAGAAACTGTTGCCCCCATCAAATGAAAAAAGGTTAGAGAAAAACGTGCTGCGCCAAGGTACAACAGTTATACCCATTCTCTCAACAACAAAAAAACTCGGAATCTTGAGTGCAAATGGAGAAAAACTAACTTGGAAATTCTTGTCCGGCTATAGACAGGCTCTACAAGCTGCCAGGACCGAGCATATCCGCAAACTCATAGATAATAACCAAAATAATCCAAGGTTTTTATTTAGCACAGTGGCTAGATTAACAGATAACCAGACGTCACCCGATCTAAATATTCCCTCACAGTTTAATAGTAATGACTTTATGAATTTCTTCACTGATAAAATAGATAACATCAGAAATACAATAACTAATGTAGATTCTACGGCGTCTAGTACTTCAGCTTCATTCATCACACCCAAAGAAAAACTGCTGTGCTTTACAACTATAGGACAGGAAGAGCTAAATAAACCGAGTGTGTTAAAAATGTAAAAGATTGGATGACCAATAATTTTCTCCTATTAAATTCAGATAAGACAGAGATATTACTTATTGGACCAAAAACAGTACACAGAATCTCTTGGATTACAATTTGCAACTAGACGGATGTCCTGTTACTTCCTCTACAGTCAACAATCTGGGTGTTATATTAGACAGCAACTTGTCTTTTGAAAATCATATTTAAAATGTTACAAAAACAGCATTCTTCCATCTTAGAAACATTGCCAAGCTATGGAACATGTTACCTGTTTCTGATGCAGAAAAGCTACACTGTAAAAAAAGAAAGTTGGGCAAACTTAAAATTAAGGCAACCAGCTTCAGCAGATTTTAAATTTTTCTCAACTTCTGGTTTTAAGTTTATACAACAAAAAGTTGAGAAATTTCCTGAAAAATAAGTTGAGAAAACTCAAAAATCTGCTTTAGCTGGTTGACTTAAAATTTTAAGGTAGCCCAACTTTTTTTTTTTTTTTACAGTGTAGTTCATGCATTCATGACATCTAGACTGGACTATTGTAATGCACTGCTCGGTGGTTGTCCTGTAGGGCTGCACAATTAATCTAATTTCTAATCGTGATTACGATTATGGATGCCACGATTACATAATCGTTCAAAGCCGCGATTATAAAAATAAATAAACAATTAAAAATGCCCACTTGCATTATTCTGTGTGCTTAAGAGGTGTTTGCAGCGTGGGGTTTAACAAAATCAAACACGCTGGATAAAAATTACATTTTGTCTAACTGATAGTCGTTGTCACTCTGTTGTGCATGATACATATGTTAAACGCCAAACATGTCAAAAGCGGAACAAAATAGCGGTACTCGTTTGAACTGTGACCTTTTATCCGCGCCTCAAAAGAAAACAGGTAGCGCGAGCTTAGAGCGTATGCGTTTATTACAGTGACCCTGCAGTCGCGATCACGCGTTAAACAACGCTGTGAAATCCAGTAAGAATCACTCGAGTTCAGCGCAGAGTTCTCCAGTACAAATCACGCCTCTTTCATTTAAACTAGTCTAAAGCCAAATAAATCGGAGCTGTTATTCTCATCAACACTGATGCAGAAAGCAGCAGAAACAGTGCAACAACGATCCAGTTAGAAGACGTTTCTATCCACAAATCACCCACATTTACCATAGTTTTACTGTAGTGACACTAACGGTAACAATGGTGGCAGAAAAGTAGGATATTCATATTGAGTATTATTATATTATTAATATACTAAATATGTTAAAGGAGTAATGGAACATAATTACATTTTGTTAATTATTCTATCAGTTGATGTGGATTTGTAATTGACTGAATGTCTTTAGGCTACTGTTTTTCAATGCAAACACCATAGAAACCATATAGTTAGGCTACTTTTTTACCATGGTAATGAGGTGCTGTACTTTTGGTTATGTATAAAAGATGAGGCTGTTACAGTTTTCACAATGCTGTCAAATGTACATCTGCATCCCAACTCAAGCTCCTGCTACTCTGAACTCAACCTCCTGTTCTAATGTGCATTTCTAAGAGACAAAACTTGTAATATTACATGTTCAGTGCTACCAAATCAGGTGCTGGTGCCACTGCTCTCCAATGTAAGTCTGGAGCCCTGATCATATAAATTGTACTGTAAAATGCTCTGTTTAATTGTAAATGAAATATATAGCTTTTTTTTTAGTTTTAGTATAACATTATTATACCATGCATAATTTTACCTTTTTTTGTTTTAAAGAAGAAACCAAACCAATGTACAGTTGACATTTGAGGCTCAATGCTATAGAAAAGCAATAAAAGTTCAGGAAGAGTGTTTTCAGCCTTTTTTAAATATATATTTTATATAAAAATATGGCATGCAGCTTCAAACAATGGCATAAATCTGTTCAAAATAATCATTATTAATAATCGCAATTACAATCTCAAGGGAATAATCGACAATTATGATTTTTCTCATAATCGTGCAGCCTTATTGTCCTGCATCTTCAATAAACAAGCTACAGGTAGTCCAAAATGCAGCGGCTAGAGTCCATATCAAGAAAATATGATCATATTACCCCAATTTTACAGTCTCTGGCTACCTATTAAGTTCCGTATCAATTACAAAATATTATTACTTGCCTATAAGGCCCTAAATGGTTTAGCTCCTGCGTACCTAACTAGTCTTCTATCTCGCTACAATCCATCACGCTCCCTAAGGTCGCAAAACTCTGGACTCTTGGTAGTACCTAGAATAGCAAAGTCCACTAAAGGAGGTAGAGCTTTTTCATATTTGGCTCCCGAACTCTGGAATAGCCTTCCTGATAATGTTCGGGGTTCAGACACACTCTCTCTGTTTAAATCTAGATTAAAGACACATCTCTTTAGCAAAGCATTCACATAATGCATTCATATAATGCATCTCATAATCTTGTACTGCAGTTATATCTGATCAAACGCACATTATTATTCATTAGCTTGGGTTGAACAAATAATTCTTGCTTGGATGGAACAACAGCTAAGCTAACAAGCTTCAGTCTGGATCCAGCCCTTAAATGATCTGAGATGACCAAACACCTGAGAAGAGATAATGCCAACCCCTCAGAGGACCTAAGAGGATGCCAACCTCTGATCCCCCAACAACATACAGAGTTAACAAATTTAGTTAATATATTAAGTTTCTACAATGTATATATATTGTAGAAACTTAATTTCCTGTAAAGCACTTTGCAACGATTGTATCGTAAAAAGCGCTATACAAATAAACTTGAATTGAAACTTGAATTAGCTAACAAAATATTAAATGTAAGTTATTTTGTATTAATGTGTCAATATGACGTGAGGTCCAGTTACCAGCGTGACACTAAAACAGGTGGTAGTAATGGGTTCTTTTTACTTAAGTACGTCAGAGCCCATACTTCTTTACTTTAACTTGAGCAAACAAGTGTAGTCAGTACTTCTACTTTTACCAGAGTATTTTTAAACATGAATATCTGTACTTCTACTTGAGTGAAGGATGTGTGTACTTTTGCCATCTCTGGCGGCCACGTTTGCCAGATTTTACAGCCTAGATGTCCCTGCTCTCCAGGCACGGATTTTATCGGCTTAAACTGCTTAATTCTCCCTACGGTGGAAATAGCTATGTCCAAAAGTCCTCAGCTATGCTCGGGACTCAGTTGGCTCATGTTCTCTAGGGGCCCTTAAGTGCTCCAGAACTGGGCTCACAGAGCGGCTTAATCTGCTTCTGCTCATAGCACGGCGTGATTGGATTCGTTCCCCATACACAACGTGAAGTGAACGTTCGAAAGGGAACGCTCCGGTTACTCATGTAACCTCGGTTCCCTGAGATAAGGGAACGAGCATTGTGTCACTTGCCGTGCTATTAGCTGCATGCGAATCGATGACTGTCGCTTCAGTCGAATGATTCTGATGAAATGGCGCTGCGAGCCGACTTATATACACGTCGGCTCTGCCCTTTCTGGCGGGCTAAAGCGCCATTGGTTTTGTGCAGCTACACAGACGTGAACAAATCAGGCTTCAGTAACAGAGTAAACAGGAATTTACTCCATACACAATGCTCGTTCCCTTATCTCAGGGAACCGAGGTTACGTCAGTAACCGGAGCATTTTCCTCCGCTTAGAGGTGGGCTCAAAAATTCATAAAAAATGGTTATTTTTTTGTTCCAAATTATGTTTTTATTATAGGGTTATGTTACTGGAGATGTCTAGGGAAATATATATATATATATATATATATATATATATATATGGGAAATATTTTTTCATGTGCCTTTTTACAGGTTGTGACTGTTTAACTATTAATACTTATAGATGGTATTATGTTTTTACCTTTTTTTTTGTATTTTTTAAAAATATATATATTTTGAATTACTCTTTTCCTCTTAAAGTTATTTCCATATTTATTTATTTAGGATTTGTTTATTTATTTGTTATTATTATTTATGAGTTACTTTTGTAGTATATTTGAAGTAAAATTTATGTCACAATATCTTAAAAGATTTGCTGTTAACTGATTGTATTTCTGGAAAGGACATTGTACATTTATCATGTTAATATTGAATAATGTCCAAAAATTTGTTTTGTGTACATTCTGTGAAGAATCCTGGGTATGTTGAGGTGTAGGGATTTCCCAAATTTTGAGTTAAGCTCAGTGATGCAACAAAGGATTCAACTGACTGCTCCCGCTGCTCAACGGTGGAAAATAACCTACCCTCATGATACTAAAGTGTTGTTTTTTGAGTGTCAGAAACTCTTTAAAGGTATACTACACATCAAAGGTCTTGTATCAAGTGTCCAGACTGTGAATACCTCTGGCTTAGCCAGGGGAGAAGACCCAGTGGCCTAATATATAAGGTAGGCCTGCAGTGGCCCTTTACGGGCCCACTTAGGGCTAGCGTAAGGGCCCCCAGCGGGCTGCCTGCGCAGGGCCTCTGAGATTTTGCTCCAACAAAACGTTGGCCCCTTAGCGCTGGCCCTGCATGGGCAGCCCTCACTTAGCCCACAGGAAGCCCTCACTAGGCCCACACAGGGCCCGCACTATTAAACTACAGCAGGGGTGCCCAACCCTGGTCCTGGAGATCTACCTTCATGCAGAGTTCAGGCTGGGCACCCCTGATCTACAACAATACATCTGATTCACTATCAATACTTTCCAGCTACTATAACTTAAGTCTTTGGGGAAAACGGCTATTATACATCTAAAATGGATGCAGTCACCACATAACTAATGTCTGTATTGTCAGACATGTACAGTAGTCAAAGGGTTTTCAAATCAATTTATTAAATACAAAATAGAAAACTTTCAATTCAGGTTAATACAGCTACATACAGCTAAAGATGTAAATACAAAAAAAAAAAGAGAAAAAAAAAAGAAGAAAGCAAACAAAGCTATGTAAAGGCCATACAAACCGGTAACAGCTCTGCAAAAAACAAACTCCTTACTTTAGACTGGGCTTGAAATGACACATTTCCCAACCAGGACACAGCACAATATGCTTAGCAGGTGAGCCATGCTGCCCACATGAAAAAATACTATAGTAAACTTACTATATAAAATGTAGTAACATTTCTATAGTAAATACTATAGTGTTTTTGAACCGTACCATTGTAAAGATACTATAGTAAATTGTGGGGGAAAAGTACTATAGAAATTTATAGTAAATTTACCATAGAAAATGTTGTAAAATTTCTCTGGTAAATACTACAATGTTTTTGAACCATAAAGGTACTACAGTAAATTGTACTAACTTATGAATGGTAATTTGCTGTGGTAATCCTACTATAGTAATATTGACAAATTACTTTAGCCATTACTGTAGTAAACACTCCAGTATAGGATACTACAACATATACTAATACAACGCATACAAATTCCTTAAAATGAAAGCCACCAAACAACATCTTAAGGAGTATTTTTTTTTGTTCTTGGCTGCATTTTAACTTTTGCCCGACATTGCTGTCAAGCAGAAATGGGAGTCTGGCCTTGGCACCCCCAGAAAAAACACACATAAACACACACATGTTAATTTATTACTGGTAAATGCACTTTTTGTGTGTCTTAATTACAATTGTTAATGACTCTTACTTGATATATCCTAAGTCTTTCTTGGGATGCACAGCTTAACTGGAGTGCCTTTTGATGACTGAACCCCAGTCACTGAATGTTTTCAGGCCCATGTCTCTATTGATGCAGACAAGCAACAGGAGTTGACTTGACTGGAGTAGGGCCTAGCACAGGCAGTCCCGACTGCAGAAGACTCTCCAGCCTCTGCACAATTCCTGGTAGCACTATCTGAAAGAAAGGCAAAGATTACTGACAAATACACAAATCCAGTCCAGTCTGAACTTTGGGTGACTTAACACAGATACAAACAGATGTGGACAAATACGTTGGCACTCTTACAGTTAATTAAAACATGCTTAATTCCTCCTAAAGAGTGATGAAATTAAACACAAATGTCTCGAGTATACCATATGCCTCCAACAGGATAATAACCCAAAATATGCAGCTAAAAGTACACAAGAAACCAAGAAACATGCCGTCTGGAGAAGGCAACCCTTGTGTGTTGGAGGTTGCTATGGGGTGCAAAGATTTTTTATATATTTTTTAAAGCATACCTTTAATCTTGAACTATATCAATGCTAGTGAAGTGCTGCTGCTTCTTTTTTCATCATTGGGCTTAAAGGTGCACTGTGTAATATTTAGGATGATCTATAGACAGAAATGCAATATAATATACATAACTACGTTTTCAGAGGAGTATAAAGACCTTACTTAATGAACTGTTATGTTTTTATTACCTTAGAATGAGCGATTTATATCTACATATACCGTGGGTCCCCTCACCTGGAAGTCGCCATCATGTTTCTACAGTAGCCCTTAACGGACAAACTGCTCTACAGAGCGCGAATCGTCACTATGTTGTTCTCGCGAAAAAACAATGACACAATGATGAACAAGTAACAGTAATATTCGCAATGACATCGTTTATTGAATAATTAAGTAAATATAATTCCTTAATTTACCTTTGTAAAGAAACCTCATTGCTCTCTGCGGTCTCAGACGACGGCATCTTAGCCCTGTATCGGCCACCGTAGCTTCTCTAAAGGGAGGGGTGAGCGGGGGACTGAGCCGTTGGTTGCAATTCGCAAACTCAACCGCTAGATGCCGCTAAAAACTACACACTGCTCCTTTAAGTGTTTTTAAAAAAAAGAATAATAGGATAAAACGCGTAAATACTACTGATTTGAGTGATGTAGAAAGACAAAAATGCACCATTCCCATTTAAAAGCTATGCATTTTTTTCTGCCTTCAGTGCAAAAGCTGACAAAATACTATTGAACTTTTTATTAAATATCATATTACATCATATAATTAAAGTGAGGAAAAAAATGACTTCTACTTAACTGTCACTCTTAGCTAAACATCTTCCTTTCCTATCAGTCTTAAATCCTTTATTTGGTTTTTCTTTTCCCTGCTCAGGTCTTGACATATTTTCCCTGTCATTGTATTTGGCCATCATTTCGACCAAAACCTGTTTATCATCAGCATGCAGATAATAGTTTACTGGGTCTTTAATGCGTTCAGTAGAATGTTACCGATGCGCTGAAGCTGTTTCTATGGCAGCATTCAGATAACACTTAACTTAGCAGTTATAGCTACAACAGATGCATCAAAACGTTCGCTAGATAGTTAAAGACTATACTACGCTTACTTTAACCGATAATTCATAAGACAGTAAGAGAACTGACAAGGCTAATAAGAGACTTAACTTACCAATATCCTCGCTGGGAAGTGTGGTCTTCTGTTTGGTTCAATACACACATTTGGAAAGGGCATTTTGGCGTTCCTTGTAACCATGAGAGCTCCCCAATCTCACCAGTATGAAAATAACAGGACAAATTTGACAGTATTTAAACATTCTTGCTGCAGTGTCGTCTTAAACTTTGTTTGCTGAAGACCGTGGCCGCGCGACTGGCGCGAACTCCGCGAAGCGTGCTGTGAAACGTCACATACGTCACGTGCGCTGATAATTGTTGTAGTTAAAATTATTGTTAAAAAGCTAAATAAATAAATAAATAAAAGTTACATTATTGTTTTCCTTACAAAATGTCAGATGACCATACAAATTATATCTGTACCAGTTTCGAAAAGTAGAGTGCTAGTGCTACAACACCAGCGCTGTTAAGGTTTTCTTTCTACTTAGCACCAGAACACACTGTATTTTCATATTATCCTGTAGTTCATTGATTATTTCTGTAGTTAATACTACATTATGATATAGTATAAATTAATAAAATGTAGAAATACTACAGTATACTTCAGTATTACTACAGTTTACTATAGTAAAAACTTAATTTTACTACAGTTACAAACTTACTATAGTAGTATGCTGTAGTATAAATTAACAAACTGTGTATTATAGTATTTTTTGACAAAATACTATAATACACTACAGCAGGGGTCTTATTTAATTCGGGAGCTACTTTTTAAAAATGAAAGCGGCTGAGAGCTACCAATGTTATACAGTACTTAAATCTCTTAAATAATGTATCAATCCAAACTGTTATACACGGCGTTGTTAAAATGTGCTGGAAATATTAAAAAAAAGTACTGATACACACACTGAAATCATTTTACCAAGTTTTATGACAAAAGCCAACAAATAAAACTAGATAAAAAAGTTCGTCAAGACAAACTTTAGGTTGGCCTGAGAAAGCCTGGTCTGAAAGTTTACAGCAGTTGTAAAAGCCTGAAGTTTGAACATTTAGATTAGATTAGATAGATATTGATAACATGTTTCTAACATGATTAACATGTTTTTAGCATGATTAGCTTGTTACTAGCATGTTTTTAGCATGACTAGCAAGTGACAAGCATGTCCCTAGCATGTTTTTAGCAAGATTAGCATGTTACTAGCATGTTGCTAGCATGATAAGCAAGTGACTAGCATGTCGCTAGCATGTATCTGGCATGATTAGCATGTGACTAGCATGATTAGCAAGTGTCTAGCATGTCGCTAGCATGTTTCTAACATGATTAGCATGTGACTAGCATGTTTCTAGCATGATTAGCATGTGACTAGCATGTTACTAGCATGATTAGCATGTGACTAGCGTGCTGCTAACATGATTAGCAAGTAACTAGCATGTCGCTAACATGTTTCTAGCATGATTAGCCTGCTACTAGAATGTTTTTAGCATGACTAGCAAGTGACAAGCATGTCCCAAGCATGTTTTTAGCAATATTAGCATGTTACTAGCATGTTGCTAGCATGATTAGCAAGTGACTAGCATGTCGCTAGCATGTATCTAGCATGATTAGCATGTGACTAGCATGTTACTAGCATGATTAGCAAGTGTCTAGCATGTCGCTAGCATGTTTCTAACATGTTTAGCATGTGACTAGCATGTTACTAGCATGATTAGCATGTGACTAGCATGTTACTAGCATGATTAGCATGTGACTACCATGTTACTAGCATGATTAGCATGTGACTAGCATGCTGCTAGCATGATTAGCATGTGACTAGCATGCTGCTAGCATGATTAGCATGTGACTAGCATGCTGCTAGCATGATTAGCAAGTAACTAGCATGTCGCTAGCATGTTTCTAGCATGATTAGCATGTGACCAGCATGTCCCTAGCATGATTAGCAAGTGACTAGCATGTTGCTAGCATGATTAACAAGTGACTAGCATGTCGCTAGCATGATTAGCAAGTAACTAGCATGTTGCTAGCATGTTTCTAGCATGATTAGCATGTGACTAGCATGTTACTAGCATGATTAGCAAGTAACTAGCATGACACTAGCATGATTAGCATGTGACTAGCATGATTAGCATGTAAATAGCATGCTGCTAGCATGATTAGCGAGTGACTAGCATGTTTCTAGCATGATTAGCATGTTACTAGCATGATGCTAGCATGATTAGCAAGTTACTAGCATGTTGTTAGTATGTTACTAGCATGATTAGCATGTCGCTAGGATAGATAGATAGATTAGAAATATTAGATAGATGAGTTTGAATGAGTTTGAATGGATTAGAAATAGTACATAGAAGGGAAGCTTGATTGAGTCTCAAGGGATTCTGGGAGTTTAAGTTTGAATTTTGACAGTTGGAGTTTGAATAGTCTTGGCTCATCTGAACATTCCGTCAATGTAAGTCTATGGGATTTTTATGATATTTAATCTTCAGTTTTATGAAAACCATAAATTGGATCAGTTAGAAAAGATAAGGCACACTAATTGAGATCAGTCTGAAGATCTGGGCTGAGTTTCGTGGTTGTAGCTTAAAAGCTCTAGGAGGAGATGCATTCAGAAATTTTGCTAAGAATAATAATAATAATAATAATAACTAGATAAAAAAGTTTGTGAACAAACTTTGAAGTTGGCTTGAGACAGTCTGACCTATTAGAAGTAGTTTGAAGAAGTCTGAAGTTTTAAAAGTTTTAAGTTTGAAGCTCTTCAGTCTGAAATAGTTTGAAGTTTAACATAGTTTTAAAAGCTTAAAGTTTGATTGATAGATAGATAGATAGATAGATAGATAGATAGATAGATATGGTCAGATTATAGATAGATAGATAGATAGAGTCAGATTATAGATAGATAGATAGATAGATAGATAGAGTCAGATTATAGATAGATAGATAGAGTCAGATTATAGATAGATAGATAGATAGATAGAGTCAGATTATAGATAGATAGATAGGGTCAGATTATAGATAGATAGATAGATAGATAGATAGAGTCAGATTATAGATAGATTGATAGATAGATAGATAGATAGATAGATAGAGTCAGATTATAGAAAGATAGATAGATAGATAGATAGATAGATAGAGTCAGATTATAGATAGATAGATAGAGAGATAGATAGATGCTACGGACCTCAGAGTGGTTGCTAGGGTATTCTAGGTGGTTGCTAGGATGTCTCTATGCGGTTGCTAGGGTACCCGGGGTGGTTGCTAGGGTGTTGCTAAGTGGTTGCTTAGGTACCCAGGTCGGTTGCTAGGGTGTAGATATGCAGTTGCTAGGGTACCCGGGCTGGTCACTAAGGTGTTGCTATGTGGTTGCTAGGGTAGTCAGGGTGGTTGCTAGGTTGGTTTAACCAGTGACTAGCATGTTGCTAGCATGATTAGCAAGTGACTAGCATGTTGCTAGCATGACTCGCAAGTGACTAGCATGTCGCTAGCATGTTTCTAGCATGATTAGCATGTTACTAGCATGTCGCTAGCATGTTTCTAGCATAATTAGCATTTCGTTAGCATGATTAGCATGTTAATAGCATGTCGCTAGCATGTTCCAAGGATTTGAAATTCCACCATGAACTTTTACTGGCTGATGTTTTGTGTCTCACCGAAACACACCTGTCAGGCTCAGCTGTTCCTGCATACCTCCAACTGGATGGGTATACCATGTACAAACGCAACAGACATGCATCCTACACAAACTACGTCCATTTGGCAAATAAGAATGGTGGTGGAGTGGCCATTTATGTGAAGAACAGCTTTCATGTTTCTCCTCTGATGTACATACAGAATGTTACTGACCTGGAATATTTGGTTTTGAAGATAAAAGCCCCCAAACAAGCACTTCTTACAGTGATCTACAGACCACCCAGTTATAATTTAGCAGACTTTTTGGTAAACCTGAATGCCCTCTTGACATCTCTGGAGATCATGGATTTCAAGCCCATTATAGTGTGTGGAGACTTTAATGAAGATCAGCTGTCTCACTGCAACAAACCTATTCTCAATTTGTTTGAAGATAAAGGATACACGCAGCTAATCAGCACCGGGACAACAGAAAACAACACTCTTCTGGATCCTGTGTTCATAAGCGGTGCACACTCAAACGTCAGAGCAGGAGTTCTTCAGACATACTACAGCTATCATGATCCTGTGTATTGTGTTTTAGAGTAGATGCATCACAAAAGCTGCATAGATTTCATTTTGCACTTCTGTAAAATACTGTCATGATTTTAAGAAATAATGCTAATACAAATGCAAATAAATATATATTAAAGCTCCACATTTTCTGTCTATTTCTTGTGTGCATGTGTGTGTGTATGTGTTAAATAGGGAAGGTATGTTTGTGTGTGTGTGTGTGTGTGTGTGTGTGTGTGTGTGTGTGTGTGTGTGTGTGTGTGTGTGAGTGCGTTAGATAAAGAATGAATGGAGAGTGAATGCCCTTTCCAAGGATCGCCACCTTGCCGTGGTGGAAAGGCTTGTGTGTTCCAGTGATCCCAAGAGCAAGTCATTCTGCATTTAGAGTATTTGACTCCGGTTTGGCATGCTTTAGGGTGAGGCTCCAGACTAAGTGCGATCCAAATAGGCATTAACGGAATAAAATTATATTTTAAGCATGATTACTTGATTTTGTCTTTCTTGATCATTTTATAACAAATATTGTGTGGCTATCACATGCAAAATTATGAAGTTGCTAGGGTGTTGCTATGTGGTTGCTCAGGTACTCAGGGTACAGGGCTCCAGACAAAAAAATAGATTAAGGAGCCATTGGCTCCTATAAGAAAAAAACTTATTTTTTTAGGTGCCACAGAATAAACATGTTTTATTTATTTTATTTATATATATATATATCTATCTATATATATATATATATATATATATGTATATATCTCTATATATATATATTATTATTTTTTTTTACATTTTAACATTTCAATCATATGTTTATGTCTCATCTTTTCTTGACTTTATCAGCATTTTAATCCATGTTGTAGATGATCAGGTCGGCCTGGGAACTAAGGTTCACTTAAAGTGGGAACTAAATGTCTTTTCCAACTTGAAATATACAGTCACAAAGAACTGTTCGTTACACAGAATCTGTACCAATATCATGGACCATAAGCATCACTTGGCCACCGAGTGTAATTCGGGCTCCTCCTCAATGCATCCTATAAATGTTGTCATATGTCCAAAGACTGAAAGGGACTTTGATATGTCTTTCACACATTCAGTCTGTTTTTCTTCATTAGTAAAATGCAGATAGATAGATAGATAGATAGTAATAGTAATGGGTTAGAAATAGTAAAAAATAAAAAGTTTGAAAAGTTTAAGAAGTTTTAGAAGTTTTTAGTTTGACGCTTTTCAGTCTGAAATAGTTTGAAGTTTAACGTAGTTTTAAAAGCTTAAAGTTTGATAGACAGACAGATAGATAGATAGAAAGATATAGAGATAGATAGACAGACAGACAGGCAGATAGATAGATAGATAGATAGATAGATAGATAGATAGAAAGATAGAAAGATATAGAGATAGATAGACAGACAGACAGACAGACAGATAATGACTAGCATGCTGCAAGCATGATTCTAACATGATTAGCATGTTGCTAGCATTATTAGCAAGTTACTAGCATGATGTTAGCATGTTTCAGGCATGATTAGCATGTCGCTAGCATGATTAGCATGTTACTAGCATGTCGCTAGCACGTTTCTAGCATGATTAGCATGTCGCTAGCATGATTAGCATGTTACTAGCATGCTGTTAGCATGATTAGCATGTGACTAGCATGTTTGATAGCATGATTAGCAAGTTACTAGCATGTCGCTAGCATGTTTCTAGCATGATTAGCATGCTACTAGCATGTCACTAGCATGATTAGCATGTTACTAGCATGTCGCTAGCATGTTTCTAGCATGATTAGCATGTCGCTAGCATGTTTCTAGCATGATTAGCCAGTTACTAGCATTTTGCTAGCATGATTAGCATGTTGCTAGCATGTTTCAAGCATGATTAGCATGTTGCTAGCATGATTTAGACAGATTAGAAATAGTATTAGATAGAGTGGAAGCTTAAATTAGTTTGAATTGGATAGAAATAGTACATAGAAGGGAAGTCTGATTGAGTCTAATTGGCTTCAGTGTGATTAGATTTGAATTTTGACAGTTGGAGTTTGAATAGTCTTGGCTCATCTGAACATTCCGTCAATGTAAGTCTATGGGATTTTTATGAGTTTTAATCTTCATTTTTATGAAAATCATAAGTCTGATCAGTTAGAAAAGATATAGCAACGCGAGTCAGAACAGTCTGAAGATCTGGGCTGAGTTTGGAGTCTGTAGAGTTAAAGCTCTAGGAGGAGATAGAATTGCAAATTTAGTCTCAGAAGAATAATAATAAGAAGTTTAAATAGGATTTCAGTAAGTTGGCTTTCACAAGCCAACTTAATAAGCTTAAGTAGAAGATCAGTAGGTTGGCTCTCTCAAGCCAACCTAATAATAATAATAATAACTAGATAAAAAAGTTTGTCGAGACAAACTTTAAGTTGGCTTGAGAAAGCCGGACCAGAAAGTTTAAAAAAGTTTGAAAAGTTTAAAAAAGTTTGGAAAGTTTAAAAAAGTTTAAAAAGTTTAAGTTTGAAGCTTTTCAGTCTGAAATAGTTTGAAGTTTAACAGTTTTAAAAGCTTAAAGTTTGATAGATAGATAGATAGATAGATAGTCAGATTATAGATAGATAGATAGATAGATAGATAGATAGTCAGATTATAGATAGATAGATAGAGTCAGATTATAGATAGATAGATAGTCAGATTATAGATAGATAGATAGATAGAGTCAGATTATAGATAGATAGATAGATAGATAGTCAGATTATAGATAGATAGATAGGTAGAGTCAGATTATAGATAGATAGATAGATAGTCAGATTATAGATAGATAGATAGATAGATAGATAGTCAGATTATAGATAGATAGATAGATAGATGCTACGGACCTCAGAGTGGTTGCTAGGGTATTCTAGGTGGTTGCTAGGATGTCTCAATGCGGTTGCTAGGGTACCCGGGGTGGTTGCTAGGGTGTTGCTAAGTGGTTGCTTAGGTACCCAGCTCGGTTGCTAGGGTGTTGATATGCAGTTGCTAGGGTACCCGGGCTGGTCACTAAGGTGTTGCTATGTGGTTGCTAGGGTAGTCAGGGTGGTTGCTAGGTTCGTTTAACCAGTGACTAGCATGTTGCTAGCATGATTAGCAAGTGACTAGCATGTTGCTAGCATGACTCGCAAGTGACTAGCATGTCGCTAGCATGTTTCTAGCATGATTAGCATGTTACTAGCATGTCGCTAGCATGTTTCTAGCATAATTAGCATTTCGTTAGCATGATTAGCATGTTACTAGTATGTCGCTAGCATGTTTTTAGCACAATTAGCATGTTACTAGCATGTCGCTAGCAAGTTTCTAGCATGATTAGCATGTTACTAGCATGTCGCTAGCATATTTCTAGCATGATTAGCATGCTACTAGCATGTTGCTAGCATGATTAGCATGTTACTAGCATGTCGCTAGCAAGTTTCTAGCATGATTAGCATGCTACTAGCATGTTGCTAGCACGTTTTTAGCATGATTATCATGTGACTAGCATGTCGCTAGCATGTTTCTAGCATGATTAGCATGCTACTAGCAAGTCTCTAGCATGATTAGCATGTTACTAGCATGTCGTTAGCATGTTTCTAGCATGATTAGCATGTTACTAGCATGTCGCTAGCATGTTTCTAACATGATTAGCATGCTATTAGCATGTCTCTAGCATGATTAGCATGTTACTAGCATGTTTCTAGCATGATTACCATGTTACTAGCATGTCGCTGGCATGTTTCTAGCATGATTAGCATGTCGCTAGCATGATTAGCATGTTACTAGCATGCTGTTAGCATGATTAGCATGTGACTAGCATGTCACTAGCATGTTTGCTAGCAAGATTAGCATGTTACTAGCACGTTGCTAGCATGATTAGCATGTTACTAGCATGTCGCTAGCATGTTTCTAACATGATTAGCATTTCGCTAGCATGATTAGCATGTTACTAGCATGCTGTTAGCATGATTAGCATGTGACTAGCATGTCGCTAGCATGATTAGCATGTTACTAGCATGTCGCTAGCATGTTTCTAGCATGATTAACATGTTACTAGCATGTCGCTAGCATGTTTCTAGCATGATTAGCATGTCGCTAGCATGATTAGCATGTTACTAGCATGCTGTTAGCATGATTAGCATGTGACTAGCATGTCACTAGCATGTTTGCTAGCATGATTAGCAAGTTATTAGCATGTTGCTAGCATGATTAACATGTTACTAGCATGTCGCTAGCATGTTTCTAACATGATTAGCATTTCGCTAGCATGATTAGCATGTCACTAGCATGTCACTAGCATGTTTCTAGCCTCTAGCATGATTAGCATTTTGCTAGCATGATTAGCATGCTACTAGCATGTCTCTAGCATGATTAGCATGAAACTAGCATGTCGCTAGCATGTTTCTAGCACAATTAGCATGTTACTAGCATGTCGCTAGCATGTTTCTAGCATGATTAGCATGCTACTTGCATGTCTCTAGCATGATTAGCATGTGACTAGCATGTCGCTAGCATGATTAGCATGTGACTAGCATGTCGCTAGCATGTTTATAGCATGATTAGCATGCTAGCATGTCGCTAGCATGTTTCTAGCATGATTAGCATGTTACTAGCATGTCACTAGCATGATTATCATGCTATTAGCATGTTGTTAGCATGATTAGCAAGTTATTAGCATGTCGCTAACATGTTTCTAGCATGATTAGCATGTTACTAGCATGTCACTAGCATGATTAGCAAGTTACAAGCATGTCGCTAGCATGTTTCTAGCATGATTAGCATGTTACTAGCATGTCGCTAGCATGTTTCTAAGATGATTAGCATTTCGCTAGCATGATTAGCATGTTACTAGCATGTCGCTAGCATGATTAGCATGTTACTAGCATGTCGCTAGCATGTTTCTAGCATGATTAGCATGTTACTAGCATGTCGCTAGCATGTTTCTAGCATGATTAGCATGTCGCTAGCATGATTAGCATGTTACTAGCATGATGTTAGCATGATTAGCATGTGACTAGCATGTCACTAGCATGTTTGCTAGCATGATTAGCAAGTTACTAGCATGTTGCTAGCATGATTAACATGTTACTAGCATGTCGCTAGCATGTTTCTAGCATGATTAGCATTTTGCTAGCATGATTAGCATGCTACTAGCATGTCTCTAGCATGATTAGCATGTGACTAGCATGTCGCTAGCATGTTTCTAGCACAATTAGCATGTTACTAGCATGTCGCTAGCATGTTTCTAGCATGATTAGCATGCTACTAGCATGTCTCTAGCATGATTAGCATGTGACTAGCATGTCGCTAGCATGATTAGCATGTGACTAGCATGTCGCTAGCATGTTTATAGCATGATTAGCATGCTATTAGCATGTTGCTAGCAAGACTAGCATGTCGCTAGCATGTTTCTAGCATGATTAGCATGTTACTAGCATGTCACTAGCATGATTATCATGCTATTAGCATGTTGTTAGCATGATTAGCAAGTTATTAGCATGTCGCTAACATGTTTCTAGCATGATTAACATGTTACTAGCATGTCACTAGCATTATTAGCAAGTTACAAGCATGTCGCTAGCATGTTTCTAGCATGATTAGCATGTTGCTAGCATGATTAGCATGTCGTTAGGATAGATAGATAGATAGATAGATAGAGTCAGATGATAGATAGATAGATAGATAGATAGATAGATAGATAGATAGAGTCAGATGATAGATAGATAGAGTCAGATGATAGATAGATAGATAAATAGTCAGATGATAGATAGATAGATAGAGTCAGATGATAGATAGAGTCAGATTATAGATAGATAGATAGATAAATAGAGTCAGATGATAGATAGATAGATAGATAGATAGACAGAGTCAGATTATAGATAGATAGAGTCAGAGATAGATAGATAGATAGATAGATAGATAGATAGATTAGAAATATAGATATTAATATAGTTTGTGAACAAACTTTGAAGTTGGCTTGAGAAAGTCTGACCTATTAGAAGTAGTTTGAAAAGCTTGCAGTTTTGAAGGTGTTCATTTGAAGAAGTCTGAAGTTTAAATAACAAGATAGATAGATAGATAGATAGATAGGAATATTAAATAGATACATAGATAGATAGATAGATAGATAGATAGATAAATAGGAATATTAGATAGATAGATAGATAGATAGATAGATAGGAATATTAAATAGATAGATAGATAGATAGATAGATAAATAGGAATATTAGATAGATAGATAGATAGATAGATAGATAGATAGATAGATAGATAGGAATACTAAATAGATAGATAGATAGATAGATAGATAGATAGATAGATAGATAGATAAATAGAGTAGATAGGGTGGTAAGGTGTTGCTATGCAGTTGCTAAGGAACCCGGGTTGGTTGCTAGGGTGTTGCAATGCGGTTGCTAGGGTATCTGGGTCGGTTGCTAGGATGTTGCTGTGAGGTTGCTAGGGTACCCGGGGTGGTTGCTATTAGGTTGCTATGGTACCCAAGGTGGTTGCTAAGGTGTTGCTACGCAGTTGCTAAGGTACCCGGGTTGGTTGCTAGGGTGTTGCTACGCAGTTGCTAAGGTACCCGGGGTGGTTGCTAGGGTGTTGCTACGCGGTTGCTAGGGGATCTGGGTCGGTTGCTAGGGTGTTGCTATGCGGTTGCTAGGGTACCCGGGTGGTTGCTAAGGTGTTGCTATGGAGTTGCTAGGGTACTCGGGGTGGTTGCTAAGGTGTTGCTATGCAGTTGCTAGGGTACTCGGGGTGGTTGCTAGGGTACCCGGGTGGTTGCTAAGGTGTTGCTATGGAGTTGCTAGGGTACTCGGGGTGGTTGCTAGGGTACCCGAGGTGGTTGCCAAGGTGTTGCTATGCGGTTGCTAGGGTACCCGAGGTGGTTGCCAAGGTGTTGCTATGCGGTTGATATGGCACCTGGGGTGGTTGCTAGGGTGTTGCTAGGGTACACGGGGTGGTTGCTATGGTGTTGCTAAGGTGTTGCTAGAGTGTTGCTATGCGGTGGCTAGGGTGCCCAGGGTGGTTGCTAGGTGTTGCTATGCATTTGCTAGGATACCCGGGGTGGTTGCTAGGGCGTTGCTATGTGGTTGCTAAGGTACCCGGGGTGGTAGCATGATTAGCAAGTTACTAGCATGTCGCTAGCATGATTAGCAAGTTACTAGCATGTTGTTAGCATTTTGCTAGCATGATTAGCAAGTGACTAGCATGTCGCTAGCATTGTTTCTAGCATGATTAGCATGTTACTAGCATGTCGCTAGCATGTTTCTAGCATGATTAGCATGCTACTAGCATGTCTCTAGCATGATTAGCATGTTACTAGCATGTCGCCAGCATGTTTCTAGCATGATTAGCATGTCGCTAGCATGTTTCTAGCATGATTAGCATGTGACTAGCATGTCGCTAGCATGTTTCTAGCATGATTAGCATGCTACTAGCATGTCTCTAGAATGATTAGCATGTTACTAGCATGTCGCTAGCATGTTTCTAGCATGATTAGCATGCTACTAGCATGTCACTAGCATGTTTCTAGCATGATTAGCATGCTACTAGCATGTCTCTAGCATGTCGCTAGCATGTTTCTAGCATGATTAGCATGTCGCTAGCATGTTTCTAGCATGATTAGCCAGTTACTAGCATTTTGCTAGCATGATTAGCATGTTGCTAGCATGTTTCAAGCATGATTAGCATGTTACTAGCATGTTGCTAGCATGATTTAGATAGATTAGAAATAGAATTAGATAGAGTGGAAGCTTAAATTAGTTTGAATTGGATAGAAATAGTACATAGAAGGGAAGTCTGATTGAGTCTAATGGGCTTCAGTGTGATTAGATTTGAATTTTGACAGTTGGAGTTTGAATAGTCTTGGCTCATCTGAACATTCCGTCAATGTAAGTCTATGGGATTTTTATGAGTTTTAATCTTCATTTTTATGAAAATCATAAGTCTGATCAGTTAGAAAAGATATAGCAACGCGAGTCAGAACAGTTTGAAGATCTGGGCTGAGTTTGGAGTCTGTAGAGTTAAAGCTCTAGGAGGAGATAGAATTGCAAATTTAGTCTCAGAAGAATAATAATAAGAAGTTTAAATAGGATTTCAGTAAGTTGGCTTTCACAAGCCAACTTAATAAGCTTAAGTAGAAGATCAGTAGGTTGGCTCTCTCAAGCCAACCTAATAAGCAGCACTATGCATTTTTATTTGACTAAACAGTGAAATAAAGCATTAAACTAACAAAAAATATTAATAACATGTTATCTACTGACATGTACTACATATTCAAATAAAGTTTTGAGCATTTTTAAAAAATAAAATTATAACATATCAGCCTTTAAATCTTTTTTTAATAAAAGGATTAGTCAGAATGATAAATTAAATTTTATCTGCTCCATAAACAGTTCTACATAAGCTAATGTGCATTCTAAAAATCTCAACACTTCTGATAAGTTAGGCTATTTTCCATTGACCGGTTAAGATTTACAACAAAAATTTGGTCTGATTTTCGCATTGGTCTGAACACAAATATGGAAGACAGACTGAATGAATTTGTAAATCCACAGTTTGACAGCAGAGGGCGCTTATGAACTGCAGAACAGAGCTGTTTCCACGGTAACCTCTGTAAACAAAGCTGCACTGCGCTTCTAAACACTGCTTTAAACTAAACCAAAGAGTATAGAATACCAAGAGGCGAAACTCAATAGAACGCTCCATAGCAACAGTTGCGCCCATGACGCCGCAATTTTGGACTGAAAACTACACAAAAACGGTAGAATAACAGGAGCCAGTCGCGCTTGACCAACTTACAATAAGACATTTAAAGTATATACAGAGTTTCGCCTCTTGGGCTTCTATACTCTGTCGGCACTCCACTAGATTCTTGCTGTCGCCATGGAAAGATTTGTTTAAAAAACCGTACATTAAACCTGAAATAGCTACAGCCTGAACGATGACAACAATAATGTACAATCACTAGACTAGTGATCATCAAATTCTTTTAACAGTTTATTTTACAGACTTTATTTTAAAGTCTTCCCTTTTTTTTACAAAACCTTTTGGTCTCTAGAAACCATGTCAGTTTCGGTTACAAATATTTTAAGTTCAAGTGTTAGCATTATAAACACTGAATTAATACCAACATATGAAATTAAATTAATGACAGAAAAAATAGAAATGTTGGATAATAAATATATAACAGGAATAACATCTTGACAGTAAACTGTTTTTACAGTATTATCTTATATTAATGTCCGTTAAAGGAAGACTGTAAACAAAAAAAAACAAGTAGCCTACAGCCACTTTCTCCAAAATTGTTTAATTATTTAATTATGACAGACACAACAATGCATCATGTTCTAGATCATCATGATTGTAGTGTGTTCAGGGGATTAAAACGTACACGTGTAAAGTTTCATAAGCTCATTATAACTATAGTGTCATATCCATATAAATCATTATTATGGTTTCTATGGCTAGGACCTGCAGTTCCTAAAAGGATTTAAGTTTACTACTAGACTAAAAAACAGTTATAGTTAGCAGGTGCATAAGACAGCGCTACGTCCCACTTCAAAACACACAATATTTTTACACTTTTGTGAATAATTACCTGTCACAGTCTTTGGGAAAATTATGAAAGTCAATATTTTCACTGTCACTCTGATAGTTTTTGAAGGGGATTGCCCAACATTGCGTTATTTTATTCCACTTTGACGTCTCTTTCGTTGTTATTCTGTCTATTTCTGTATAATTGTAAGGTTATCCAGTTGGAATTTTCACCCCAAAATGGCGGCCGCGCTACCGAAGCGCCACCTAGTGGCTGTTACCCGAAAAGCATCAGAGTTTCGCCTCTTGGTATTCTATACTCTTTGACTAAACTCTTAACTCCCCCTCTCGCTCTCCCTCTCACTGATAGTGAAGCAGGCCACGTTGGTTGTATTGACGGAAGAGGGAGAGTTTTCAGGAGTGATGATATTACTGCGCCGAGGTCGAAGAAGTGCAAAGTGCTCTTCCGCCACACATTATAGTTATCATTTTTATCCGCTTAGAAAATCGCCACGTTTTATTTTGTGTCACCATACTTACTCGTGTAACTACTCATGTAAACGTCTTTAAATAGGGAAAACATGGAAGTGTTTGGTGGCTTCTATATTTATCCTAGTTTGGATCCTAAGAAATGAATGGTGCTAAGCTAAACGCTAGCATAGTGGTGCCGCGCGCTTGAGAGATTAAGTGCACGGACTGAGACGGGAGAGGTACATATCAACTCATCTAAGTTGAGGGAAGAACATATTGGAATATGAAAAAACGGTGGCGTTTTCCTTTAAGGCTTGCGTTGTCCTGTTTGCAGTTGGCTAAAAAAGAAAAAAATATAATCAGTCCACAGTTTTATGATAAGCTATGAAATCCTTATAATCTAGTTGTTACGTCCCTATATGTGACGTTGAGTTGCTGTTTGAGTATTTTTCTGTTTTTAGTATTCTTTTTCCGGGTTTGCCTTTTCTTTCTCTTGGCCGCCCTCTCGTTTTTCTCTTCTACTTTCACTTTCGCAGGTGGCGTGCGGATTGGTCGTCTCGCTTGTCAATCATTCGGGACGAGTTGATTGGGTGTGAAGACGTGAGGGGGGAGTGTTCTTCAATCGCGCTCGCTGATTGACGTCCAGCAGTGCTATAAAAGCGAAACGCCAGTGTATTAGAGAGGCCCGTCTTTGTGAACTTGTGTTATGGTTATTTTATGTTGTGTTCTTTTGTTTGGTTTAGTTTGTATGGTTTAGTTTATAATGTGCTTTGACGGCCATGTAAAATCTTATCTATTTGCTGTCCTGAAGCCTTTGTCATTTGATACTTGAAAGCCTTAGAAAGCTTTTCAAAGTTCTGTTAAATCTGGACTGGAGGTGAAGGGAGTAGGTAAGTTATGTCACGTGACTTACATGGTGCACATTTAGGTTTATTTCGTTGTCTAGACACCCTAGGTTAGGGACTTGTGCCACTCCCTGTATGTTTTTGTTTGGTTAGGTAGTGTAGTTGAGTTACGACGTCTTGGACGTTGAAGATTGTTTTCTTTTTACATTTTATTTTCTTAGTTTAGCATTAGATTAAAAGGGGTTAGTAAGATTTCTTCTGGTTTTGTTATTTTCTTTCTTTTGGCACGGTCCTGGCTCCCTTCATTCTCTCCAGTTCTTTCATAGGCTGAGGTTGCCGGTGTGTCTAGTTTTTTTTTGCATTTATATATATTTAAGTTATTTTGTGAAAATAACTGTCACAGCCTTTAATAATAAAGCAAGTTTGCTTGATTTACTCTCTGGTGTTAGTTACTCTTGTTCGCACACAGACTGTAATGTTGACAGTGGTCCGATCTGGTCTAATGTTCCCCTTCCTAATCCCTAGACGCTTAACCATCAAGGGAGGGTCGTAACATTAATGGGGGCTCGTCCGGGATCAGAATATATTATTCTGAAGTTTATGTTCCTGGACTAAAATAGGCCAGTTCGTGGCATTGTCGGTTTTTTCTTTTCTGGTGTGTTGAGAGTTAGTGTGCACAGTGTCGTAGGTATGGCTAGTTTTGATTTGAAGAAGTTTTTAGATAAACCCTCGTTAGAACAGTTAAACAGTTGCAAGAAGGATGATTTGTTGGCGGTAGCAAGTCATTTTCAGATTGCAGTAGGTAAACAGTCTCGTAAAGCAGAGATTAAGTCTGTTGTGTATAATCGATTAGTGGAGTTGGATGTACTCGGTTTGCCAGCAAAAGAGGGTGCAGCGGTGGGCAGTGTGGTAGTGGGTAGTGCATCTGTTGGGAGTGAGAATGAGAGTGAGGAGGAATTGATGCCTGCGGCGGAGGTGGAGGCCGATGTTAGGGCAAGGTTATCTCCCTTTGTACCATTCTCTCCTGTGTCGACAGGTTCAAAAGGGGACAAGAGACTGAAAGTCCGTTTGGCCCGCTTGCAGTTTGAAGCGCAAGAGAAGGCGCAGACTCGGCAGGCAGAAATGGATTTGCGATTGCAAATTCGCACACTTGAGATCGAGGCGGAGAAGCAGGTGAGAATGCGACAGCTGGAGCTTGATGCAATGAGAATTGTGGGAGGTTCAGCTGCGCAACCAGATCTCCCTCGAGTTGCCGCCGCTGCCGTTGTTGTCCCTGCTCCCGTTGTTTCTTCTACTCCCACTGTTTCCCCTGTGTCTGCTCCATCTGCGGCAACCGGGTCATTCGATGTGAGTAAACATATTACGTTGGTGCCACTTTTTCGTGAAACGGAGATAGACTCCTATTTTAATGCTTTCGAGCGCATTGCCACGTCCCTTTGTTGGCCAAAGGAGCTTTGGGCTCTTTTGTTGCAGTGTCGTCTGGTGGGTAAAGCATTAGAGGTTTTTTCTGCTCTTTCTGTAGAGGACAGTTTAAATTATGAAACTGTGAAATTAGCGATATTGCGTGCCTACGAACTAGTTCCAGAGGCATATCGACAGAAATTTAGGGGCCATAAAAAGAATTCGTGCCAGACATTTGTAGAATTCGCTAGAGAGAAATCGATGTTATTTGATAAATGGTGCAGTGCAACTAAAACCGAAGACTTTAACTCCTTAAGAGAATTAATTCTGCTTGAAGAATTCAAAGGATGTTTGTCTGAACGTGTGGTGGTCTATTTGAGTGAACAGAAGGTTAATTCATTGTCGCAGGCTGCTGTCCTAGCAGATGAGTTTGTGCTCACTCATAAGGGGGTATTCTCTGTGACGCGCACTGAAAAGAATGTGGCTAGTGTTCCATTCCAAAGTCAGAGTGCTCGGATAAAACCTGTAACGTCGCAATCAAAGGAGGTAAGGGACTGTTTTTATTGTCATAAGCATGGACACTTGATTGCTGATTGTCCTGTGCTTAGGCGTAAGCAACAGGTTCAAAACCCTAAAAGTGTTGCATTGTTAAAGACTGTGCCATCGTCTGAGCTATCGAGTGGTACTGATGTCCTTCACACAAGCTACAAGCCTTTCGTTATGACCGGGTATGTTTCTTTGTCTGGCAAGGATGAGGATCGGAGAGAAATTTCCATTCTTCGGGATACTGGTGCTACGGTGTCTATTATGGTGTCTGATCTTTTGCCTTTTTCTGATTGGTCATATTGTGGCTCAAATGTTTTGGTCCGTGGGATCGAAATGCAAGTAGTGCCTGTCCCTTTACATCGTGTGCATCTAGACTGTACATTGGTGTCCGGATTTGTGAGAGTGGGAGTTCGTAGTTCACTTCCTGTGAAAGGAGTAACTTTCATTTTGGGAAACGATTTAGCTGGAGGTAAAGTGTTGCCAGTGCCAGAGGTGACTGACGTCCCGAGTGTTTGTTTAAATTCTAATGATGTTGCTCATTTCCATCCTGAGGTGTTTTCTACTTGTGCGGTTACTCGGGCTCGATCAGCTAAGGCTATGGAGCAAGTTGATTTAGCGGATTCATTGGTGGGGCATGTGTTAGCAGAGGATGAGAACCTTTTTGAAGCCAAGAGAAATGATATGCGAGGTTCTGATGTGAAAAGTTAAGCGGGTTTGCTGGAAAGTTCTCATTCTTTAGATTTGCCCATTTCTCGTTTTCAGATAATTGCTGCACAAAAGGATGACTCGTCTCTGACTAAATGTTTTTCAGCTGTCATTAGCTCAGAGGCTGCGAAGAAAAGGGACACTGCATACTTCATAGATGATGGTTTATTAATGAGGAGGTGGTGTTCTAAGGTTGAAGAGGATTTGGATTGGAACGTTATATATCAAGTGGTAGTTCCAAGCAAGTACCGTTCTTATGAATTGTGTTTAGCTCATGAACACTTACTTTCTGGACATTTGGGGGTAACAAAAACTTACCATCGTATTCTCCAGCATTTTTTTTGGCCTGGATTGAAATGAGATGTGGCTAAATTCTGTCGTACGTGTCATACTTGTCAAATTACAGGTAAGCCAAATCAGGTAATCCCGCGCGCTCCACTGTCTCCTATTCCGGTTATGGGAGAAGCGTTTGAGGAAGTACTGGTTGACTGCATCGGTCCTTTACCGAAAACAAAAGCAGGTAACCAATATTTGTGTACCATAATGTGTAGAGCGACTCGATTTCCTGAAGCTGTTCCATTGCGCAACATAAAGGCTCCTGTTATTTTGAAAACGTTAATTAAGTTCTTTTCCATCTTTGGACTTCCCAAAGTTATTCAAACAGATCAAGGCTCAAATTTTTTGTCACGAGTTTTCAATCAGACTTTGAAGTCTTTGTCCATAGCACATCGAGTTTCTAGTTCATATCACCCGGAAAGCCAAGGTGCAATCGAGAGGTTTCACCAAACCTTAAAGGCCATGCTTCGAAAATATTGTATGGAAACGAATAAAGATTGGGATGAGGGAATTCCGTTAGTATTGTTTGCCGTACGTGAGAGTGTGCAAGAATCACTCGGGTTTAGTCCGGCCGAGATGGTTTTCGGACATACTGTCCGGGGCCCATTAAAGGTTTTGAAAGATAAAATGATGGAAAGTAATACAGAGAATAGAACGAATGTGTTGGACTATGTCAGTCGTTTTAGAGAAAAACTTCATGGTGCTTGTGACCTTGCTCGTAACTTTCTGAAAGATGCTCAGTCTGAGATGAAGGATCGATACGACAGGCAAGCAGTTGCAAGATCTTTTCAGTCCGGTGATAAGGTGTTGGTATTATTACCTAATCCAGGTTCGGCACTGACAGCTCGATTTACAGGTCCATACAACGTGGTCAGGAAACTTAGTGATACAGATTACGTTGTATGTACTCCTGAAAGAAGGCGCAAAACCCGCGTTTGTCACGTGAACATGCTTAAAGCGTATTATGATCGTGAAAAACATGATTGTGACAAACAAGTGACTGATAATGCAGCGGTTTTAGTAACGTCTGAAGTTTTGTCTGTTGAAAAAGATGACGCAAAAGCAGTTGAAGATGGTCTGTTGTTAAGGAATACTCCTCAACAATGTAGTAAGTTGGATAACTCCGTTCTCCTAACAGAGTTGACTTCTCATCTTTCTCACTTGTCCGATGAGAAAATGCATGAGGTAATAGAACTCATTACCTCTTTTCCATCTTTGTTTTCGGATGTTCCGTCCCAGACTAGTGTGTTACAACATGATATTGATGTTCAACATGCGAAACCGATAAAGCAACATGCTTATCGAAGGAATACTGTCAAACGATCTGCTATGAAGAAAGAAACTGACTATTTGATCGAAAATGGTTTAGCTCATCACAGTTATAGTTCGTGGAGTTCTCCCTGCCTTTTGGTTAATAAACCTGATGGTTCTTTTCGTTTCTGTACGGATTTCCGTAAAGTAAATGCCGTCACCGTGCCTGACTGTTATCCACTCCCTAGAATGGAAGATTGTGTTGACAGTATTGGTTCTGCTAGATTTGTTAGTAAACTCGACTTGCTCAAAGGATACTGGCAGGTACCATTAACACAACGTGCATCTGACATCTCTGCGTTCGTAACTCCGGATTGTTTTTTACAATATAACGTTATGGCATTCGGGTTGCGAAACGCACCTGCTACATTTCAGCGATTAATCCAAATCGTTCTAGCTGGTGTACCCAATTGTAATGCGTATTTGGATGATTTAGTGATTTTTTCCAATGATTGGGAAGAACATCTTTCTTTGTTGCGCATGGTGTTTGAACGTTTGGAACGTGCTTCCTTAACCCTCAACCTGGCAAAGTGTGTGTTTGGCCAGGCCACAGTCACCTATTTGGGAAAACAAGTAGGACATGGACAGGTAAAGCCGGTGGAAGCGAAAGTCACGGCCATTACGGAGTTCCCTGTACCTGTTACCCGGCGAGAGCTAAGACGATTCCTAGGTATGGTTGGCTATTACAGGAATTTTTGCAAGAATTTTTCCACTGTAGTAACCCCTCTTACTAACCTACTTAGCCCCAAGCAAACCTTTGCATGGACTGAAGAGTGCCAATTGGCATTCGAATATGTTAAGGCTTTGATGTGTAATAGTCCAGTTCTCGCGGGCCCGCAATTTGAGCGTGTTTTCAAGTTGGAGGTCGATGCGAGCGCAGTTGGTGCTGGGGCAGTCCTTCTCCAGGAGGGCGCTGATGGTGTGGATCATCCAGTGTGTTTTTTTTCTCGTAAGTTTAATAAACATCAAGTAAACTATTCTACCATTGAAAAAGAAACCTTAGCTTTGCTATTAGCGTAGCAGTTCTTTGAAGTTTATTTGGGTTCTTCTAACTTGCCTACAATCATATACACCGATCATAACCCCCTTGTGTTTTTGTCTCGCATGTATAATGCAAATCAACGATTTATGCGTTGGGCTCTGTTTGTGCAGAGTTACAACTTGGAAATTCATCATAAGAAGGGGATCGAGAACGTCCTTGCTGACGCCCTTTCTAGAGTTTAGATATTGTAGGTGAATTGTTGGTTTGGTTATACTTTGTTTTTTTTTGTTTTTTTTTCAAACAATATGTTTGTTCTTAAATGTGGGGGTGTTACGTCCCTATATGTGACGTTGAGTTGCTGTTTGAGTATTTTTCTGTTTTTAGTATTCTTTTTCCGGGTTTGCCTTTTCTTTCTCTTGGCCGCCCTCTCGTTTTTCTCTTCTACTTTCACTTTCGCAGGTGGCGTGCGGATTGGTCGTCTCGCTTGTCAATCATTCGGGACGAGTTGATTGGGTGTGAAGACGTGAGGGGGGAGTGTTCTTCAATCGCGCTCGCTGATTGACGTCCAGCAGTGCTATAAAAGCGAAACGCCAGTGTATTAGAGAGGCCCGTCTTTGTGAACTTGTGTTATGGTTATTTTATGTTGTGTTCTTTTGTTTGGTTTAGTTTGTATGGTTTAGTTTATAATGTGCTTTGACGGCCATGTAAAATCTTATCTATTTGCTGTCCTGAAGCCTTTGTCATTTGATACTTGAAAGCCTTAGAAAGCTTTTCAAAGTTCTGTTAAATCTGGACTGGAGGTGAAGGGAGTAGGTAAGTTATGTCACGTGACTTACATGGTGCACATTTAGGTTTATTTCGTTGTCTAGACACCCTAGGTTAGGGACTTGTGCCACTCCCTGTATGTTTTTGTTTGGTTAGGTAGTGTAGTTGAGTTACGACGTCTTGGACGTTGAAGATTGTTTTCTTTTTACATTTTATTTTCTTAGTTTAGCATTAGATTAAAAGGGGTTAGTAAGATTTCTTCTGGTTTTGTTATTTTCTTTCTTTTGGCACGGTCCTGGCTCCCTTCATTCTCTCCAGTTCTTTCATAGGCTGAGGTTGCCGGTGTGTCTAGTTTTTTTTTGCATTTATATATATTTAAGTTATTTTGTGAAAATAACTGTCACAGCCTTTAATAATAAAGCAAGTTTGCTTGATTTACTCTCTGGTGTTAGTTACTCTTGTTCGCACACAGACTGTAATGTTGACAGTGGTCCGATCTGGTCTAATGTTCCCCTTCCTAATCCCTAGACGCTTAACCATCAAGGGAGGGTCGTAACACTAGTGATGATAAACTTACTCTTTGTAAACGAGTAGTGAAATTAAAGAGATGCTTTAGCTCCATAGTCCTGACAGTCTGACACTGTCTTGTCAAAGTGCTCACTGTACATATTGTGATCATAACACAATTTACTTTATGATATAAACTACAATATAAGTTAAAACTTAATAAGAATTCATTTAAACTTTGATTTCTTATAAAGTCTCAGCTTTCACAACTTACTAGCGATATCGCTAACGTTAGCTTTTAATAGTCTGACACTGGTGGCTAATTAAGCTGTCAACATAATGCTAAAAATGACCAACAAACATCCAGAAACAACTGTTCAGTCTTACCTGTGAAAAATAATACCCCGAGATCTGTTTTTATTATTGTGTAACGGTTTGTAGATGCCCAAGCTGCCGACGAGTCAGGTATGTTTTCGTCTGTCCCGATGTGAGAGTTATGGAGAGTTGCCCGCACCAATATGGCGGCGCCGTTGACGTGCGGTCGAGCGGCCAATGAGGCGTCTAGGTATTTATTATGTCTATGGGTGTGATCGTACGCGTCAAAGGGTTAAATGCTAATGAGCTCTGCTGACCCCGCCCCTCTCTTCCATGGGGTGACGAGCAGACTGTAAACTTCAGCCACGAAACTCAACATTATGAAGCTGCAGGCCCGGAGGCCCAACTGCACACTCAGGCCTGCACGCTCAGACCAGCACTCCCAGAACTATCGTTTTTTCAGACAGTGCCACCTGCTGTTTGGAAGATTATCTAACCTGATTAGATAAGATTACCTAACCTGAATTCAATTGCTGATAGATTGCAACTTACACTATTTTTCTACTATAAAATATTACGCTATGACTGAATGCATTATTATATAAAATATTACACATACTAGGTTATGATTTAATGCATTAAATCTGGTTTATTTTTATTAATTGTATTTGTAAATCGAGATTGTTCAGTTACTTAAATATTTTCATAGTCATTTATTGTTTTCCAATTATTAAGGATTTATCACATTCTTTAGTATTGAGTTAAGGGATGAACATTAACTCTATATTTACATACAATAAATTATAGTGCTCGGAGTCATTTTCTCACACCAAACTTTATTTTTGTATTCTTTTTCATGAGGTCCTACAAGTCATCGAGTTGTAAACAATGCAGAGAAAAATGGTGAAAAAAATAATTGGGTTAATAATGTATATATTACATATTAAATAACATCAAATAAAATAAATGCTTTACATACTTGTTGGGGAGATTTTCCATTTCCATTTGTCAAATTCCTCAACTTCACTAAAAGAAAAGATAAATGCTGTTGTCAGAAATGTTGTGTAACACAAAAATCCAACAGTTTTTGTACAAACAAAAATTGAAAACATACCTTGAGTAATAAATGGGGCCCTGGAGGAACACCTCTTCAGCCTCCTGCCAAGACAAGCCCTGCAGCTCGCAAAGGCCATGAATGATGGTCTGTACAAATAAACCAATTAATAAAATAAAACATGCACACACTGCAGAACATAAAAATGCTCAGGTTCAAACATGTTTTGGGCTTACCTCTGGGAGGCACATGAATGGTGGGCAGAGTCGTGGCAGCGGAAGGAGGAACGTGAATGGTGGGCAGAGCTGTGCCAGAAGTTGTGGTGGCTTTAGTGTGAGGGGTTGGTGGTTGGTGTTTTTGTTTGCAGAGTGCTAAATGTTTAATAAAATCAGGTTTTCTTAAAATTGTTGATTCGCAGTAGAGGCGGTGATAATGTGGTTGACTTCTGCAGAGGCATCCACATCTGTGTATTGTAAATTCTGAAAAACAGCAGTATAAGATTGCACTTTAAGTTTGTCTTACAATGTTTCACTATAATAAGATGTACACTTGCAAATATTAACTTCATGCTGGACCGATCTATTGAAATGTGCCTGCAGATGCGTTTGCACTTTTGCCAACCGTGTTGGTTGGAAAACTGAGGCATCACAAAATGGACAGTGGAAATGACTGCAGCATTTGGTGCACTGTATTAGTTCTGGCAGAGACCCCCCTTTTTGAATTGTAATATCCATCTGGGAAAAAATACACAAGTCACACGCAAATTATTTAGACAAGCCAACAGAGCTCATATTGTCAATTCTACGCAGATTACTTGATATTTTGATGAAAATAAACTCAAGGCCGCATTTTATTCCAAAGATCTTATTTGTAATTATTACAGAACTTATTTCTAATTGTTACACTGTTATTGTGTTACTGTTATTGTCTGTGGTAGCACTTGAGATTTGTAAAGTACAATAAACAGAGCGTGCAATATTATTTTTATTACACATACTACTACTAATAATAGTAAATGTAGTAGTAATATTAGTATGAAATAATAGTAGTTAATACAGTAATACGTACAGAAGACCTACATAGTACTAAAATATGTTACAAATAATAATTGTATTATATATTATACATTTTATTTTAACATTTTTACTTTAACGTTTTTTTATTTTGTTTGAAAACATATTAAGTATCCCAGAATGGTACAATAACACAGAAAATAAGAGCAAGCTGTAAATATTATAAAATAATGCTATCTTTCGACACTAATTTTGATCAAATCAAACACTGACTAAGCTAGCAATAATAGGTTACGCACCACGTGTTTGAAAATAACTGGGGAGAACAAAATGAACGGCTTATTTTGTCAAATTATCTATCTAAACTATCATTAAATACTAAAATAGGCTATTCGTTTGTTGGTGTAATAAGATGTCACATTGATTTATGCCATAAAACCTGGTAATTTTCAGGAATCGCTTTAATAAAATTAATAACCTTACTCACGTGTCCGATGTTGCTACTTGCTAGCAGTTTTATAATGTTGGAAATTATTAGGTACACACGCTACAAAACAAATATTCATCCAAACAGCAGGAGGCACTGTCTGAAAAAATGATAGTTCTGGGAGTGCTGGTCTGAGCGTGCAGGTCTGAGTGTGCAGTTGGGCCTCCGGGCCTGCAGCTTCAGCCTACTCGCGAAACTGGCTAACTAGCACATTATTAGGAAAGGCGATTTGCAAAGATTAATAAAAAACACTTATACTCCCTTCTGTAGATGAAGCTGGATCACGAATGATTAGCGCAAACATAGAAGCATTTAGGCAGATCGGGATCGGCGCATTCCCTTCAAAACGAAAGTAACGTTAATCCACTACGTCTTCAGCGGCTCAGATGTCGGGAGTAAATGACGACTGCTATATTCATTATTACATCCAACAACAAAACACCTCAATCGCTTAATCGGAGACATTCCTGTCTTCCCCTGCACCGGAGTCGACACGATGGCGGACAGCTCTCAGCTCACTCAGGGAGGGTCTAAGGTAAGACGGCCTTGTCAATCAACTATCGTGGGAGCGGCCTGAGCAAAACTACTTCATTCTGACATAAATCTCAGAAAAGCCTGATTTGAGAAAAGGGATTTTAAAATAGGGATTTAAAAAAAAACACTGGGTGGATTTTTATCATTATAGGATGGATGTGTACACACACTTCCAACACACATTTACGTTCAAACAACTTGTAAAGTGAATTTTGCATCCGATGACCCCTTTAAGTAAAAATACTTTTTATGTGCAGTTAATACAGTGCAACAGCGTCTCTACTTCCTCCGCAAACTCAGAAGAGCCAGAGCCCCGGCCCCCATCATGTGCACCTTCTACAGAGGCACCATCGAGAGTATTCTGACTAGCTGCATCACTGTGTGGTATGGCGCCTGCAACGCGTCCTGCCGCAAGTCCCTTCAACGTATAGTGAGAGCAGCTGAGAAGATCGTTGGTGTCTCTCTCCCCTCCCTCCAGGACATCTGCAGCACCCGTCTCAGCCGCAAAGCCCTCAGCATTGCAGGTGATCCCACCCACCCGACACACAGCTTCTTCAGTCTGCTGCCATCAGGGAGGAGACTGCGGAGTCTCCAGGCGAGGACCAGCAGACTGAAGGACAGCTTCATCCATCAGGCTGTCAGGAAGCTGAACTCCCTCCCGTCCTTGCCCCACCCCTCCCCTCTCTTACACCACGCACCACTGAACTCTGACCCCCCCCCACCACCACCACTACTCACACACACACACACACACACACACACACACACTGATCAGCACCAGTCACTTTGTACAGCATTGGACTGACCTCAGTCAACTACCTCTTCTGACAGTCTGAATAAAGACTGCTCTCTTTTTGTCACTTTAATAGAATAGCCTTAATAACCTCTTTGCACTACACCATTCATATTCTGCACTGTTTGGTTATTTCACTGGTTTGCACTCTATCTACCATGTGCCTTATGCCACTTTATCTATTTTTTTGTTGTTGTTGTTTTTTTTTCTACATGTCCTTATTTGTAATAGTTGCATTTGTGTATGTATGGGTGTGTATATATATATATATATATATATATATATATATATTTGATTTGTACTTATCTGTATTTTTGCGTTCTACTGTTAGTGTTTAGTGTTTAGTGTTATCTGTATGCACCAGGGAGTAAGAGAGTAACGCAATTTCAATTCTCTGTATGTATGTACGGTACATGTGGCAGAATTGACAATAAAGCAGACTTTGACTTTTGACTTTGAATAGATTACACTATTAGTTTACTTTGCCCATCATCCATTATAGATCAAATGACAATCTATAAAGGTGCAAAATGCATTTACTTACACATATTTGAGAATTGAGATATTTCCTGATATATTTTGGAACACGTTTGGAAATATTTCGAATAAAATAAAAAAATAAAAAACATAAGCCTATCAGTTATACAGTGCTATTGTGGCTGCTGTGTTATAAATATACTCCCTTCACTTGGGTGCACTATCATCTAGGCATGGGCCGGTATGAGATTTTGACGGTATGATAACCTAAAGCAAAAATATCACCGTTTCACAGTTCCAGGGTATTGTGGATACAGCTCTAAAATGAGTTATTTTTAAAAGTTTATTTTTAAAAATTAAACTTTTTTCCAGTGAACAATATATTAAATTTTTTAAGCAACATACAGAATATTTGGAAGAATAATATTTGTTTCTTTTTTTCTTTGATTTGTTTCTCAAGTGTTTGCTGAATTGATGGTTTATTTGCTGCTAGAGTTGCTGCTAGATTGGGTTATTAAATTATACAATTTGAAGCAAAAACAGAATGTTCTGACCAACTTAGTGAAATCATGCTACGTAAAACATCCCTAAACGAAACAAAAGCAGCAGACAGATTGGATGAGAATGCAAATTGGCTCCCTGACAGCAGGTGGCGCTAATGGAACAGCAGCGAAATGGTTTCCTTGGTTTCCACAGCAGCACTGTGCTTAAACACTGCTTTAATGTGCATTATCCTGTAGCATTTGGACCAATCAGACACACAATTTTTCATTTGATTTAACAAATCAATTAGTTATTAGATTAACAAATAATCACAGACCCCTCACCCAATACACATACTGGGTGCCTTTATGTCTGTGAATAACTCCAGGCCCCCGGTTCCATGGCAACCAATCTGATAACGCTAGTTTTATTGCTCAAAGAGCAACACTCACTTAATTTCCCCTTAGGAAAGAGACATTATGCCATAAAAATGGACTCTTCTCTAATTAATTCATAGAAAAACCTTTCTTTGAATGAGCACACATATCGTCAGGTCATTGTGTATATTATTACGGTTCTTGTATATGTTCTTGTGTATTGTATACTGTTTTATGCATGCTTATGATAGATCACTAGTTAATATCACCTCATTTATACCATGTTTGGTCTCTATCAATTCATCTTCGGATGATCTAACTGAGAGTGAATATTACATGTTGATACCTATGCAACATATTAGTGTCCTAAGAATCTTTAGTAGTTTGTGCATTAACCCCAGGCGAATTACCTATGCAAATTACCATGTTCAGAGACAAAGAGTCGTAAACTTTCCCTCCAAAAGTTCAAGACACCATTGGCTCTTTGACACCCCAGAGGTGTGACCGCTATATCAGATAAAGCTCTCACATCAGTGACCCGCCTTGCCAGTCTGCAGTTCTTCTAGATTCTGAGAAGATGAGGATGTAAGCTAGAACTCTTCTGGACCCTTAAGTTTTGCGCCAGGCCTTTCGGCCTTGACTTTCCATTCAACCAAAGCTCCTCGGACCTCAGCAGATCTCTTTTTTAGCCCTTTTTCACTTTCTACCTGGAAAGAAACTCCCAATCACCATCGAGTCAGGACATCTTTGGAATTCATCACTCTTCAACCTGGAAGAACGTGAACACGAGTCAAAAACCTTGAAACCATCAAGACTTTCATCCAAGACTGCATCCGGACACTCAGTCAATGACCAAGGCAATGCAAGTATCGTACATTTAACTAAATGAAACAGAGGTTTAGTATAAGCTATAGACCCCGTTATAAATGGCGCTGATTTGTTTTACTCAGGTGGTTAACTGACTCTTTTCATAGCTTCATTCTCTGGTTTCCTGATGGTTTCAACCATCAACTCTCATTTGCCCTTTCCCATGTATGAGTGATTGTATGTTGGTTTGTTTGTTAGGCTAGTTTGTTTTAGTGTTTAGTTAATAAAACTCTTGTGCACAAATTACATGAGTTTCTGATTCTGGCTTGCAAATGAATGTCCCTTTACGATTTTTGATCCTTACTACATGCTCTAATGCAGTGGTCGGCAACAGGCGGGCCAAAACTGCGGGCAGATTATTTTGATAGCGGCTGGTTCTGAAATAGATCTGTCATGACAGCAACAGTTACTAACAATCGGAGTATGTGAGCGAAGCGGAGCGCGGAGTGATTTTGACTGGAGCGAGGAGCGGATTTTTTACAAGTCGGAGCGTCGTGGTTTTCACTCGCTCCACCACCGCTCCATCCCGAGTACAATTCATGCCAACAGCCCGTAATATAACTGCTTATTTAGCAAGAATTCACATGTTAAACATATTTAGCTAGCTTGATAGAGAAGGATCACTCAAATCAGAAAGAATGTGAAGGCAGTTCTCAAGGAATTAGTTTTTTCCTATACTGAATATTTTCAGCTGAAGGCATGATTTAAACAAGTACTAGCTTCTTAGGTCTAGCTTCTTAGACCAAGATGGCACCGCAGATGGCAGCTACAGTGCTTTGCTCTTCGGTGTGTGTACTGTTTTTGTTTGTTTTTCCTGTTTTTTGTTTCTCAAACACGATCAGTTTTACCAGGGATGAACTGCTGAACATTCGGCAGAACACACCACAAAATCTTTTACCGGATTTTGATTATTCGGATGCTTTGCTGGACATTATAGTTGGCGGAGCTGCGGTGTTGTTTAGAAGCTACAGAACGCGCAGACGGGGGAAGCGAGCCGGGGCGCTCGTGAAGCTTCGTCAGCACGGATTAAGAACGCAGTTGCCTAGCATCCATCTGGCGAATCTCCGCTCTCTACCCAACAAAACGGCGAACTCCTTCTGCTCTCCCGGACAAATAAGGATTTCTCAAACTCTGCTGCTCTGTGTTTCACGGAAACCTGGCTCAATGACACCATACCGGACAGCGCGTTACATCTTCCTAACTTCCAACTGATCAGAGCAGATCGTGAAGCAGAATCAATGAGGAAATTGCGCAGCGGCGGGAGGTGCTTCTTCATCAATGAGAGGTGGTGTACAGATGTAACTGTGTTAAAGAAGATGTGCTGTTATGATCTAGAAATGCTCTTCATTAACTGCAAGCCGTTCTATTCGCCGCGGGAGTTCTGTTCGTTCATTCTCGTGAGTGTTTACATTCCACCGCACGCGAACGCGAGATCAGCTTTACAGAAACTCGCTGATCAGATCACAGAGACTGAGCAACAACACCCGGATTCTGTTTTAATCATTCTCGGTGACTTTAATAAAGCAAATCTCTCCCACGAACTGCCAAAATACAGACAGCACATCACATGTCCCACCAGAGACAGTAATATATTGTATCACTGTTACACAGCGATAAAGGATGCATATCACTCTGTCCCTCGAGCAGCTTTAGGACTATCTGATCACTGTTTGGTTCATCTCATACCGACCTACAGGTAGAAATTAAAATCTGTTAAACCTGTATTAAGAACTGTTAAGATATGGACTAATGAAGCAGAGCAAGATTTAAAAGCTTGTTTTGACCTCACTGATTGGACTGTTTTCAAATCTGCAGCAAACGATCTGGACGAGCTCACAGAGACTGTAACATCATATATCAGTTTCTGTGAAGATATGTGTATTCCTACCAGGACTCGTTTAACCTACAACAACGACAAACCTCAACAACAAGCAGACGATTTGAATGACTTTTGCTGTAGGTTTGAAAAAACACCCCACACCCGCCCTGAACACCTCTCCACACAACCATTAACACCTCCAGCAACCCCCCTCTCCCCCACGCCTGCACTGAAAATAAGTGAAGATGACGTGCGGCAGGTCTTCATAAAGAACAAAAGAGCACCAGGCCCAGACGGTGTGTCACCAGCCTGCCTTAAAACCTGTGCTGACCAGCTGGCCCCCATCTTCACACAGATCTTCAACAGATCACTGGAGCTGTGCGAAGTCCCCTCATGCTTCAAACGCTCCACCGTCATCCCTGTCCCAAAAAAAAACAAAATTACTGGACTTAATGACTACAGACCTGTGGCTCTAACGTCTGTGGTCATGAAATCATTTGAAAGACTGGTTTTGGCTTATCCGAAGGCCTCCACTGGACCCTTACTGGACCCCCTGCAGTTTGCCTACAGAGCAAACAGGTCTGTGGATGATGCAGTCAACATGGGACTGCACTTCATCCTGCAGCATCTGGACAGACCAGGGACTTATGTGAGGATCCTGTTTGTAGACTTCAGCTCCGCTTTTAACACCATCATCCCGGACACCCTTCAGAATAAATTGACACAGCTCTCTCCGTCTGTCAGTGGATCACCAGCTTCCTGACAGACAGGCAGCAGCTTGTGAGGCTGGGAAAATTCTCATCCAGCACCCACACCACCAGCACTGGAGCCCCTCAGGGCTGCATTCTCTCCCCACTGCTTTTCTCCCTCTACACGAATGACTGCACATCTAAAGACCCCTCTGTCAAGCTCCTGAAGTTTGCAGACGACACCACACTTATCGGCCTCATTCAGGACGGTGACGAGTCTGCCTACAGACAGGAGGTCAAGGAGCTGGCTGTCTGGTGCAGTCTTAACAACCTCGAGCTTAACACGCTCAAAACAGTGGAGATGATCGTGGACTTCAGGAGAAACCCCCCTGTTCTCCCCCCACTCACCATCATGAACAGCACTGTGACTGCAGTGGAGTCATTCAGATTCCTGGGCACCACCATCTCCCAGGACCTGAAGTGGGACAATCACATAGACTCCATTGTGAGAAAGGCCCAGCAGAGGTTGTACTTCCTTCGCCAGCTGAGAAGTTTAACCTGCCACAGGAGCTCCTGAAACAGTGCTACTCTGCCATCATTGAATCCATCCTCTGCACATCAATAACTGTCTGGTTCAGCTCAGTTACCAAATCTGACCTCAGAAGACTATGGAGGGTAGTCCGGACTGCTGAGTGAATCATTGGTTCAACCCTCCCTACTGTCCAAGAACTGTACTTATCCAGAGTGAGCAAAAGGGCTGGCAAAATCACTCTGGACCCCTCACATCCAGCACACTCCCTCTTTGAACTGTTACCGTCTGGTCGACGCTACAGAGCACTGAGCACCAGAACGACCAGACAGAGGAACAGTTTCTTCCCCCAAGCAATCCATCTCATGAACACTTGACATTAAACGTGGAAAACACAACACTATTATACAATTATTTATTCACCACACATACATATATAATATCTTTTTTTTATTCTTATTTGTATTTTTTTTTTTTTTCCATTTCAAATTTGCACATGTCAGACCTGTACACACATGATTGTCTGTAATGCATAGTGTTTTTGCTATTTTGTACATTGCCTATTTGTATATTTGTATATTGTTCTTTTGTTGTCTGTGTCCTGTCCTGGGGCCTCATGTATAAATGCTGCGTACGCACAAAATGGGCATAGAAATGTGCGTGCGCTGTTTTCCACGCACGTATCCAGATTTATAAAAAATAAACTTGGCGTAAATATGTGCGCACCGTACGGATGCTCTTGACTGTGCGTACACACTCTTTTTCCTGGAGTGAGAAAAGTAATGAAGTAAACAAGGATTTTAAACTCTGTTTTCATTTCGATATACACATTTACATTAAATATTCCCCTCTCATTAATGGAGATAAGCACTGAAATAAGCCTGCATAAAGTCATTACGCAGGAGTTAAAACAAAATTATATGAATTTAGACATATTTGTAGTGGATGTGCTTGATCACTGTGGCATGATATGTTTTAATGACAGCGAGTACTATAATAATTCATATTTATACTAAACTGCAGATCTCATGTTATGAGAATTTTTTTTTTTTTTTTTTTTGCAAGAACAATGATCAATGATGCGCACTTACTTAGATACTGGTGGACACTGCTGAATTCGGTGGTCAAACGGTCCATTGTCCGATTTAAATAGGTTCAATGATGATAACTTACTGTACAACAGCAGCTGCACGGAGGTATTGATGGCGTGTCAAGGCATATTCACAACATTATGAAAAATACCACTGTATTTGAAGGATACAGCTTGAAAAAAATTGTAAGATTTGCATGTTTCCTTTTTAAAATACTTTGTCAGTGACGCGCGAGTCAGACAATTGTATTTACACGGCAATAAATAGCTTACCTGTTTCCACTAAAAATAGCTAAAAATATGTTCCCTTTTTCAGCCAAACTACAAAAATTCGATTTGATTTGAGTTGTTTAAAACAATTGAAATACTATTTGGTCAGTGAAAGAATGAGGTCAAGTATATTCTAAAAAAGTTTTGTTTTTATGGATATTTTGATATATTCATTTCAAAACATTCTGGATGATTTTGGCGATAAAAATTAATGTGGCACAAATGGCATTTAGTCCGTATCTCATATTTCCTTAACGTCTTGTACCTTTGACGGTGTTAAACATGGTGTCACGTGGATGGGAATATGCATGGAAATGATATGCAGATGAGGTTATGCATCGTAAAACGAGGCGTTGTAAGCTCCATATATGGTGATTTCTGGGAGGAGTCGGGGTGGAGATGCACGTACGCACAATCTTCCCCTGACTGGGATTTATTAAGGGATTTTTGCGCATGTTCTGGCGTACGCATGCTTTTATAAATCTGAAAACTTTTGTGCGTACCCAAAATCTAGCTTTTGTGCGTACGTACACTTTTAGGTTGAAATCTACATAGAGTTTTATACATGAGGCCCCTGTTGCTGTCATTCTGTTGCACTGTGGAGCTTTGTCACTATAACAAATTCTTCATATGTGTAAACATACCTGGCCAATAAAGCTCATTCTGATTCTGATACTACTGTACAACACTTATTCACACGCAATCGCTCTCTCAATAATGCATTCAAACAAATCTAATCTTACAGTGCTACTTCATCTGTATCCGATTTCGAATGAGCAGAAATCTGTAAGAAATGCATCGATCCAGAGGGAAAATAACTGACGAAAACGTACTGTTATTTTCATCACAAACAAAATTTGCACTGCAAAAAGCAGCAATTATACAGCAGTTTAATGCTGACAACCATGTTATTAGCTCATGTGGTAGGAAAAAAAGTTTGCACACTAGTGTTCCTATAAGCCACGTTGAAACTCTCCTGTTATTTTATTTAATTAAATTTTTAATATACGTTATGAACAGAACTGTGATATTTCAAACCTATTGAAATACTTTTCATGAGATAGCGAAGGCAGAGCGGTGTTTCTGATATCAGCGAGCGAGGAGTGGAGCGGGAAATGGTGAACCCGGAGCGGAGTGATTAAATGCTCGGAGCGCGGAGGGGAAATTGTTGGCGCTCCACTCCGCTCACATAGGCTACTCTGCCGGACACCGCCACACAAATGTGGCTTTTTGTTAATGACTGTCCTACTACAGGATTTAACACAGAGTAACAGCTCACTACCAGTTACAAAAGACACTGTAACTGTCACGGTGCACACACGAGGGAGGAACAAGGACACGCAGACGAGGACGTAAACTAAAATAATAGTATTTAATGACATCAAGGCAGGACAAGGCAGGACTCAGAGACAGGATACACCGGGAAGTAACGAGTAGACCAGACGAAATCAAAGAGAACAGACAGGACTATAAATACACAGGTTAATTAACACATAACGAGACAAACACAGCTGGACAAGAGTTAACTCATAATGACATCAGACGAGGACAGGAAACAAACCAAATATGGACACAAGAGGCGGGAACACATGACACACATCAGAACCCTGACATAACTCCCCCCTCCCGGAAGGCGTGTCCCACGCCGTAACAGTTCCACCGGGGAGGGGGGGTGGGCGCTCTAGAGCGGAACAAACAGACAAAGGAGGCCATGGCGGAGCTGGGAGCTCAGGAGGCCATGGCGGTGCAGGGAGCTCAGGAGGCCATGGCGTAGCTAGGGGCTCAGGAGGCCATGGCAGTGCAGGGAGCTCAGGAGGCCATGGCAGGTGGTCCTTGTGGCCGTGGCCTCGGTCCCCTCGGCCCGGCCCCTACAGCCAGAACCCTTTTACCCCCCCCCCCCAATTTCCCTGGGGAAGTTAGGGGGTATAAGGTGCATACAGACAGGACAGTACATGGATAGCCCTCCAGGGCTAAACACACAGGAACAGGACAGGACAGGACAGGACAGCCCTCCGGGGCTAAACAGACAGGGACAGGACAGGACAGCCCACAGGAACAGGAAGCCCTCCTGGGCTGGCTTGGAAGCTGAGGCTTCCTCTGGGCATGACGAAGTGTCAGGGGCCCTTACAGGGTCCCTCAGCAACCGCTTCCATCTTAGAGACAAGGGGGCAGGCGGCTGGGAATGGCCTCCACGGCCACTAAACAAGGAGCCGCCTGCCCTAGACGAGTCTCCATGGACAAGACAAGGTAAGTTTAAAATGTTCCTGTGGGCACAACAAGACAACACGGCATTCCTGGCCGTGACATGTGGACTTGATCCACGGGGCTAGGGATTGCGGCGGCCGGCGGGCATGAGTCAGCGCCAATCCGGCGGGCTTGAGTCAGCGGCGATCCGGCGGGCTTGAGTCAGCGGCGATCCGGCGGGCATTGAGTCAGAGGCGGGCCGGCGGGCATTGAGTCAGAGGCGGGCCGGTGGCGTGATCTCCCGCGAATGGCGCGCCTGGGGGAGCGGCAACCCAGGAACTAGGAAACCTATCTATCTCCCGCGATCGGCGGGCATGAGGGCTCGCGGCCAGTAACAGTCTGTCAGGCAATTGTAGTTGTATATTTTATCAATTAATTTCGTAAATTATCCTTTGATAATATCCTTTCTTAGAGTTGATATGAACTTACACTGAATGTTCGCTGGACGAACAGATTAGTTGATGGCAATTTAATTCTGCTACAGTTAGTGCTGGCAGCTAATATAAATAATTGTAATTAATCATAATTAATTGTAATTATTTATATACAATTCCCTTTTGAGCTAATTTGCTACAATCCAAAGACGAGATGAAAAGAAAATACCATCTAAACTTTTCTGAAGACTGTAAGTTCCCTTCAGAAATACATTTAATATAAACCCCCGAATCAATATTTAGGATTTTCTTCCAATATTTAGCGCATCACAAACAGTGAGCTTGCTCTGCCTGCTACAGTGCAGTATTTTCTCCCTTCAGTGTCTCTGGCCTTTACAGATTTTACAGACTTCATAATATTTCCACACAAATTACATTTTGGAAAGTGATTGCAGTGAAGTTTGCGCAAGTCCAGAACAGAGATTGGCTGAAATAAAACAAAAAGTGGCCAATTGCTGATCGCGTAATGCCCAGGGGTTCTAAAACTGTGAAATTTTCAAATCGTGGTATAGCTTGCCTACAATGAATGAGGATTGCCGTTGATAATTTTCCAATAGCCCTGTGATAGACTGGCCATTTGTCCAGGGTGTGTCCCTGCCTTCCACCCAAGATGCTGGGATAGACTCCAATATCACCATGACCCTACACAAGACAAACAGTTTGGAGAATGGATGAATGGTTATTTTGTAATGCTTTTATTCTCCACACACAGGTGTTCCTCTTTCATTTCTCAGACTTGGTTTAATCCATGTAGGCTATTTGTTAAGGATGACAACATGCAACACTGTTTCCGGGTCCAAATGCTCTATCAAAAGAAAACAATAATATACACTCAAGGTGTGCTGTAATATTACAGAAAATTCATAATACTAACCTTTATCTCCATACTGAAATCTCAGATGGCCAGACAGTGATCTATTATTTATGAATTGTTAAAATATGGGTGTTTAGGGTGCCAAGAGCCTGGAGACTGTAGTCTATACCATTCGTTTTCCAAATCGTATCCCAAATGTTTGATTTGAAAAAAATAGTGTTCATAAAAGGCTGTTGAGATATTCTCAGATGAAATGAGTAGTCCCAGAAACAGTATTCCTCAAGTCATGGCTGAACAAGTCCATAGAGGTTTAGGCCAGCCAGCACCTATTAAAGTAAATCTCTCCACTAATCTGCATTTCAGGAGCTAATTTTCATGCAAGGCTTGGTTTAAAGGTCCCATATTGTCAAAACTTAAATTTCCTGGCTTTTTTCATGATAACAGAGATCTAGGGGCTATGTAACTACCATATAAGTTTCAAAACAGTCAATCTACAGTAAAGTGCACACAGCCTGCATAAAGTTGCTGTGTTTTTTCACGAGCCCTTGTGACGTCCGTAAAAATGTGACGTCAGAATTACTCAGTCACCGCCTTCAGTCACCATCCCGAGCACCACCCGCCCTCCTTTTGCCAAACCCCCAGACAGCATCATGTCCATGCCATTGCTGAGCAACAACAACATGGAAACATGTCGAAAAGGTTAACTTTGATGTACGAAACCATATCGGCCGACCTGTAACGTTACACTCTCACTCAAAGGATGGACGATCTGACAGGATTTTACTATGAGGTGGATCACGTCTAACATGTATAGTAAAGACAAACTCACCGTGTCTATCTAGTCATGATGAAGATGTAAATACATTTCGATTTCAGCAGGCACCTATTTTTACAGCTACATTATTATTCCAGCCACAATTAATCACAACAATGTACTGTATATACAATTACAAATGATTATATATAAATCGTCAGTTTGTTGTTTTACACACATGCACACAGAAATTATTTCATACACGACAGTCGTGAGATGCAAGAAATCTTCAGACGCGCCCATAACAACAAAAGACAATACTTTATTGAACCTTTTCTGATAAGAAGTGCGCGCTGCAAACACTAGCATTTTTGATGATCGTTTCTGTCCAGTCCACTCGTTTTATCTCGTTTAACCACAGCTGTCGTCGGTTTTTTGTCTGGCAGTGGCAGCAGGTATGCGATCAAATTTCTAATTTGGGGCTGTATTACATCGATTCTGGCACCCAACATTACAACAAGATGATATTAGCTCCTTATGTAGCCGAATCTGCGCTGGTTTGAATGGGCAGTTCTCCCTTTGTTTGTCTTCCAGCCAGGGTTGCCAGGTTTTCACAGCAAAACCCACCCAATTGCCACTCAAAACTACAACCCCAAATCAGAAAAAGTTGAGACAGTATGGAAAACACAAATGAAAAAAAAAAGAAAGTAGTGATTTCTAAATTTACTTTGACTTGTATTTCATTGCAGACAATATGAACACAAAATATTTAATGTTTTGTCTGGTCAACTTCATGTCATTTGTAAATATACATCCTTTCCTGTCATTCAGACCTGCAACACATTCCAAAAAAAGTTGGGACAGGAGCAATTTAGGGCTAGTAATGAGGTAAATTGGTTAAATAATGATGTGATTTGAAACAGTTGATGTCAACAGGTGATTGTAATTATGATTTGGTACAAAAGCAGCATCCAAGAAAGGTCTAGTCCTTTAGGAGCAAAGATGGGCCGAGGATCGCCAGTTTGCCAACAAATACGTGAGAAAATTATTGAAATGTTTCAAAACAATGTTCCTCAAAGAAAGATAGGAAGAGATTTGGATATTTTACCTTCAACAGTGCATAACATAATTAAAAGATTCAAGGAATCTGGAGGAATTTCAGTGCGTAAAGGACAAGGGCGCAAGCCTAACCTGAACAACCGTGATCTCCGATCCCTCAGGCGGCACTGCATCAAGAATCGTCATTCATCTATAAGCGATATCACCACATGGGCTCAGGACTACTTTGGCAAACCTTTGTCAAGTACCACAACACGTAGTTACATCCACAAATGCCAGTTAAAACTGTACTGTGCCAAAAGGAAGCCCTATGTTAACAGTGTCCAGAAGCGCCGTCGACTTCTCTGGGCTCGGAGGCATCTGGGATGGACCATCACACAGTGGAAACGTGTACTGTGGTCAGATGAATCAGTATTTCAGGTATTTTTTGGGAGGAATGGACGCCGTGTGCTCCGGACCAAAGAAGAAAAGGATCATCCAGACTGTTACCAGCAACAAGTCCAAAAGCCAGGGTCTGTCATGGTATGGGGTTGAGTCAGTGCCCTTGGCAAAGGTAACTTGCACTTCTGTGATGGCACCATTAATGCTGAAAAGTACATAGAGATTTTGGAGCACAATATGCTGCCTTCAAGAAGACATCTTTTCCAGGGACGTCCATGCATATTTCAACAAGACAATGCAAAACCACATTCTGCACACATTACAAAGTCCTGGCTGCGGAGGAAGAGGGTACGGGTACTTGACTGGCCTGCCTGCAGTCCCGACCTGTCTCCAATAGAGAATGTGTGGCGCATTTTGAAGCGCAAAATGCGACAACGAAGACCCCGTACTGTTGCCCACCTTAAGACTTGTTTGCAGGAAGAATGGGACAAAACTGAAACACTTCATCACTTGGTGTCTTCAGTCCCTAAACGTCTTTTAAGTGTTGTGAAAAGGAATGGCAACATTACAAAGTGGTAAATGCTTTACTGTCCCAACTTTTTTTGGAATGTGTTGCAGGTCTGAATGACAGGAAAGGATGTGTATTTACAAATGACATGAAGTTGACCAGACAAAACATGAAATATTTTGTGTTCATATTGTCTGCAATGAAATACAAGTCAAAGTAAATTTAGAAATCACTACTTTCTTTTTTTATTTGCGTTTTCCATACTGTCCCAACTTTTTCTGATTTGGGGTTGTAGACCAATCGCGTTTCGAGAGGGGTCCCTCGGTAAAAATCGCGTTCCGGGGGCTAAGAATCACGTTATTGGGGTCGCTTCAGCCCGCGGACATGAAACACAACCCGCGGCAATAGTGTTAATGTCATAGATATATGTATATATATATATATATCTATGGTTAAAGTAGCCCAATTCTGCGAAAAAAACAGCGGACTTGGCAACACTGCTTCCAGCTTAGCGCGGTGACTTAATTGTGACGTCAGCCCTACATGACCCTAGTTACCTGTGGTTGGCCTAGCCGTGCGTCACTCAGAAAACAACAGGCCAATCAGAAGAGAGGCTCATGAATATTAATTAGACAGGATCAGTGTTGGGCAGTAACTAGTTACTAGTAACTTAGTTACTGTAATAATATTACTTTTTGCAGTAACTAGTAGTATAACTAATTACTAATAAGATTTCAGTATACGATAATAATAATAAAAATAATATTACAGTTACCATCCATAAAACAGCTTAGTTACTTTTGCTGCCTCAACCCCGCTGATTTTAAATCCATTATATTGATTGTGTCAGGAAAAAAGATGATCTGAACACTGTTGTGTAATTTGTGGCTGTACTTTACTCTGGCATTACATCCCACCCACATCACTGATCAGCATGTGGTACATTATATTACTATAATTAAACATCTTTTTGGAAAATTAAACAGTTTCTTACAAACTTATGTGAGCTGATAAATTACATAATGAAATATAATCATATATGGGTAATGGAGAAATTACAGTTAGCTTCAAGCTACACATGACAATTAATGAGATGAATACAACACTTCTACTTGAACTGCGATCCAATGTGGATTTTGGTCAAATGATGTGGCAGAAATATGTTGTTAGTAACATTCAAGAAGAATTTTATGTGAAAGATGCACAGTTACAACTTCTGTGGGGTGTGAAGAAAAAGTAATGTAACTAGTAGTGTAACTAATTACTGTTGGCAGAAAGTAATAAGTAAAGTAACAATATTACTTTTGAAAGGAGTAACTAGTAATGAGTAATATATTACATTCTTTGAGTAACTAGCCCAACACTGGACAGGACAAATCGACCTGTTTTTACCAGAGCTTCTGAGAGAAGAGCTGTAAAAATATATTGAGATGTTTTTTTGTACTTATACCGCAAATATATATTCTTAAGGACATCAAAACCTAAAATAAAACTCCAGAAAGGTGTACAATATGGGACCTTTAAACCTTTACAGCAAAATCAGAGTACAGGCAGCTTTAGCTTAAAATAATAAAAAAAAAGAATATAATAAATAATTATGAATTACAAAATTATAATAGTCGGGGGATCACGTGACCCTTTGACGGCGATGCAGGCTTAGTCTTTCGCTCTGCTCACTTTGCCACATATTTTACGATCCTGTCAGTAAAACTTAAACCACTCTGCATTGGACCCATCATGAGTGCTAAGGCAGACAAAAGGGGATCAGAAAAGAGAGATTGAGCAGTGGCCAATGAAGAAAAAATTCAGGGATTCAGCCATCTCCAGAGAAGACCTCGACGAGGTTATTGCTAACCACATTGAACTAGCATTTAAAGAGCAGCAAAGCACTTTGAATTCGGTTGTGAATTCGGCAGTAAGAGATGCGATGGACTTGGTGCTGATTCCAGCATTGCGCGAACTGCGTGAGGACATACAAGCGACCAACAAGTCTGTTAAAAAGCTAAGAGAGGAGTTTGAGGCCATAGCTACCGAGATGAAGCAGACACGTGACCGCGTTGATTCTGTTCAGGCAGCGGCGCGTGAAGATAGGAGGACAGTCATGGACTTAAAAAATCAGCTGGAGCGACTCACCGAGAAGATGACAGATGTTGAGGACAGGTGCAGAAGGAACAACGTAAGACTGGTGGGGCTGCCAGAAGGGATGGAGGGTCCCGACGCAGCTGGTTCCCTCAGAGTTAATCTTTCCATGTGGATTCCTTCCTTGAGGGGGTGTGACATTGAGATTGACCGGGCGCACCGCGTGTATGACGGAGGGAGGGGCTCCGATCGGCCGCGCACTCTCATCTTCCATGTACTAAGATGGCATGACAGATCGGAAATCCTGAAGGGTGCCCGGCAGGCTTATCCGGTGAAATGCGCACAGAACAATGTCACACTGCTATTTTTTCCCGAGTTTAGTCCAGCTACAGCGATCAGGAGAAAGGCATTTGGTCCGGTTTTGAAGAAGATGACAGCGCTTGGTCTCCAGCCCTTCCTCATCTATCCGGCGGTAATTAAACTACGGCACAAGGGTGAGCAGAGGAGCTTCGATTCTCTTCAGAAAGCGGAGGATTTTGTCCGCTCCCTGTCTCAGCGGAGAACGTATGCCGCAGCTCTGCGGGGGGACGACGGGGGAGCAGCGGCCGCTGTTTCTCCAGCCCGGCGGGAGGGGCTTGACGGCCGGGATGGACATGGTCCTAGCTGCCCAGGAGGGGATGATGGCAGGATGAACATGGATGCTTGCTAAACCTATTTTTTGCTTTTTCTTCTCTCCTCTCTTCTACTGGGATATTGTCCCTATATATCCGGTACAACGATCTCTTTGCTGGTAAGACTGACACTCCTTTTTTGTTTTTTGGAGGGGACTAATGGAGAGTAGGTTTAATTAAAAAAATGTTTTTTTGGCTGTGTGAGCCTTTCGGGAGACATGTCTTGCGTTGGAGTGGATCGGTCACGAACCGTCACTATTTTTTGTTGCTCAGTCAGACCTATGTTCTCGGTAATGTGCGGTCTGAGTTGTTCCTTGTTTATGGTTGTCAGTTGTTCATGTTTTTATGTTGTTTTTGTTTGTTACAACAGACATTTATACTTCTATTTATTTTACCTTATTTCTAAAGGGATTTTTCATCTAGGTTTGGTATCTAAAATGCACATCAGCGTTTACATGTTATTTACAGAATGGAAGTGCTTCTGCTTTTTTTTTTATTGAATACAATCTTGGGATTATGAATATTCAATGCATACTCTAAATATTTTATCACTGAATGTGAATGGTTTAAATTCTGCTGTTAAACGAACCCGTGTGTTAGAATATTTACACCGTAAATCTATCTCCTGTGCCCTAATTCAAGAGACACATTTAAAACAATCTGACGTGGCACGTTTCCAGAATAAGTATTACAAATTAATAGCTTTTTCCTGCGCTCAAAATAAAACTAAGGGGGTGCTTATCCTTGTTAACCGGAAGTTAAATTTAACGATTGAACACCTTGGTAGTGATGAGAAGGGTAGATTTGTTTTTATCCGATGCAAAATATATAATAATAGGTTATATATTTTGGTCTCTATTTATGGTCCGAATAAGACAGACAGTGCATTCCTTATACAGATTTCCAAAACTCTACTTGAGGAGATTGATTGCCCTCTAGTGGTGGGTGGTGATTTTAATGCTTTCATAAATCCTGTTTTAGATAAATCTCAATCTGGTACAACAGCCAATCCATCCTCTAAATTACTGAATAAATGTATCACTGAGCTTAACTTAATCGATCTTTGGATAATTCAGAATACTAAAGCTATAGGACTTCACCTTTTTTTTCTAATAGACGCAAGACTTTCTCTAGGATAGACTACATATTTCTCAGCCCATCTTTAATTTCGTCTAATTCCTCCATCTCTATATTACCAATTTTATTATCTGATAATTCTGCTGTGTTGTGCAGTGTTCCTCTTTCCAATGTTAAGTTCCCTAGATGGCGCTTTAACATATCATCATTAAGTAATCAGACTTTCATTACTTCTCTAAAAGAATATATTAAGGAATTTCTTGAAATTAATATGCCCTCTGATGTGGATCCTCAAATACTGTTGGAAACGACTAAGTGTGCTATACGAGGTTTCTGTATATCTTTCTCTTCTACTCTTGCCAAAGCGAAAACTCACCAGTTTACACAATTAGAAAATAAAACAACATTTTACTGAGCAGCAGGCTACACAGCTGTCCTCTTTAAAAGAAGAATATGATTTACTTTCACACTCAAAGGCGGAATTTATTTTACATAGGATTAGGCAAAAATATTATTTTGAATCAGAGAGACCTAGTCATTTATTGGCCCTTAGGTTGAAAGAATGCGAGTCTAAGGCATATATTAGCACAATAAAATCATCGGATGATCAGGTCACCACTAATCCTGTGGCAATTAATGACATACAGTATTTAAAGTTTTTTACACAAATCTGTATAAAGCTGAAACAGATTTTGATGAACCAATTTGTAAGCAGTATTTAGATAAATTGGAACTGCCTCGGATCTCACAGATAGATAAAGAATCTTTGGAGGCCCCATTAAGTTTGGAGGAACTCCACGTCTCTCTAAAAAGCCTTCAAAAGGGCAAATCACCGGGTCTAGATGGTCTCCCCCCTGAATTATATTTAGAAATTTGGGATTTGGTAGGGATACCTATGCTTAACTCATTTAATTTTGCAATTGAACATGGGGTATTTCATAGAGATCAAAAAACTTCACTGATTTCATTACTTCTTAAAAAAGGGAAAGATCCATTAGATTGTTCCAGCTACAGACCGATTTCGCTTATCCCATGTGATCTAAAAATCTATGCTAAAGTTTTTGCTTCTCGTATGGAGAAGGTAATTCATAGTCTGATCAAGGAGGATCAACCCGGTTTCATCAAGGGGCGCAATGCATCTGACAATATGCGTCGACACCTTCATATTCTTGACTTTGCGGACTCCCAACCAACCCCTTGTGCGGTCTTTTCACTTGACGCAGAAAAAGCCTTTGACAGGCTAGAGTGGAATTATATGTGGGCAGTTCTGCAATGTTTCGGCTTCGGTGAACACTTCATTTCTATGATTAAGACATTATACCACTCACCCGCAGCATCAGTCATAACTGGTAATATTATTTCCCCCTCATTCCCTTTACAGTGGGGAACGAGGCAGGGGTGTCCGCTTTCCCCCTTATTGTTTTGTCTATCTCTTGAACCCTTAGCGCAAGCCATCAGGAAATCTGAAGTATCGATTAAGATTCATGATCATAATCATAGTATTTCATTATACGCTGATGATATTATTCTATATTTAGACCACTTTGATGTTTCAGTCTCTAGTATAATTAAGGAATTTGATAATTTTAGTTGCCTATCAGGATATAAAATAAATTGGAGCAAATCTGCTTTAATGCCAATTAACAATGTTAAGGTTAATTCTTCTATTCCCTCATTTATCCCTATTAAGGAATCTTTCATCTATTTGGGCATTACCATATATAAAAACATTCATAAGATTGCCAGAGACAATTTTAATAACATTTTAGTTAAGGTCAAAAATGACATTCAAAGATGGAAGAATCTTAAAGTCTCTCTCCAAGGAAGAATCTCCAGTGTTAAGATGAATTTGTTACCTCGATTTAAAAAATTTTTCTCTATGCTACCACTTTCTCCCCCTCCAGGTTACTTTAAGGAGATCAACTCCATAATTTCTAAGTTTATCTGGAATGATAAATGTCCCAGAATTAAACTTACCACATTACAACATCCTAATAGCGCAGGAGGACTGGCTGTACCAAATTTTGAATTATATTATTGGTCGTTCCAGCTTAAGGCTCTTCATAATTGGGTTGATCCTCAATCTACAGTTTCATGGAGAGTGATTGAAGCTGACAAGGTTAAACCAAATAGACTTCAAGATATTTTATTTACTGGCACAGGAAAAAAAGGGGATAATTATACATTTGGTCTGGTTGTGGCTAACTCTATTAAAATCTGGAAAACGGTTGAACGTCGGATAGGTGGACCCTTCAAATTTTGTAACAGTACTCCTTTATGGCACAATTTTAATTTTGTATGTGTAAATCATCCATTTGTCCAACCCTCTTGGTCTTCTTTTGGTGTAAACACGTGCGGTGATATATATGATAACCAGGGCCTCTGTTCATTTCAGATATTAAGAACCAAATTTTGTCTACCAGCATCCGCATATTTTGTCTTTCTTCAATTACGTTCTGCTCTCAAAGCGTATGGCGTTCCGTGGGCATCTTCTATTTCCTCTCATCCTATGCGGGACTGGATTGCACCATCTGCTGGTCGGCCATCTGGTTCCTTAATATATAATAAAATTATTGATTGCATTACAAAACCTCTTTCTATTAAAACTATTTGGAATAGGGAATTATCTGACCTTAATTTATCTGTCGACTGGGAGAGAGTATGGTCTAATCTCAGCTTAACATCTAAAAATCTGGCTCATCGTCTTATTCACTTCAAAGTCATTCATAGAGCATACATAACTCCTTACAAAAGATTTAAAATGAAACTACAGTCAAATTTGAACTGCCATATATGTAACACTACATCATCAGGCACTTTTCTGCATATGTTTTGGGAATGTCCTGTCGTCATCAGTCTATGGACACATGTAAACCTGGTTTTGTCAGCATTACTGCGAATTGATTGGTCTGTTAACCCAAGTTTGTGTCTTCTTAATGATGATTCTGGTCTCTGTATTAATTCAATGCAAAAGAGAATGTTGTTTGCTGGTTTTACAGCTGCGAAGAAGACAATAATCCAGAACTGGTTTACACCACACATGTGTAGAAAAACATATTGGATCCGTAGCCTCATGTGAGTGTACAGCGGTGTGAGTCGGTGGGGTCAGGCCTTCGACCATTGATGCTTGGCAGTGTTTTTTGTTAGATATACGTGATTGTATAAAGGAGTGACTTTTGTGTTCTTGTTGTCCTTCCGTCTCTCCCTCCCTTTTGATTGGACCTTGAGATGTTGAGTATGTGTCTGTTGTTTAGTTTTGTTATATTTTGGATGCTATGTTGTGTTATGTGTGAAAAAAATAAAAGAAAAAATTGTTGATAACAAAAAAAAATTTCAACGGTCGCTTTGTCGCGTCCAGTGTAGACAGACCGTGACAGGACAACTGTTGACACAGTGTAAGCCTTCTTTTGTTCCGCAAATGTTTTCCTCCTTTGTTTTTTATCTGCCATCTCTATCTTTCTGTCGTCGCTCGGCAAATGTCCATTAAGTGCACTGATGAGCGCTCTCTCTGCTCTGCATCATGAGTAGACACGCCCCTTACTGCTGATTGGCTACAAGTTTGTTTTGGTACTTGCCCGAAAAAATGCATGCCCCACCTTTAACTAAACACTAACACATAGTCTAAACCAGGGGTACTCAAGTTTAGAGGCCAAGCAGACCGCATTTCAACTACATACTATGCGAAGGGCCACAAATTACAATTTGCATCATCAGACTTTATTTAAGACAATATTTGTAGATTTACTGATTTAGAAATACAGTTTAATAAGACTGAGCATGAAAATATATTTTTTTAAAACAGTAAAAATCTGGAACAAAAAATTGGATTAAAAGTTTGTTTTGCTATATTGAACAGAGTAATGAACAAACTCAAAATGCTAAAAACATTCTTGAGGAAACATAGTTCACAAAGTACTTTAGAAAGAAGTATTATTTTTCATATTTATATTAACTATATTGTATCAATATTTTATTTTTAAAATAGATATCACTATTCTCCCACCATGATTCTGAAAAAAACAAACAGACAACTAAACAAAATAACATGTAATTTACTAGAGTTTCTAGAAAAAATTGCTGCTGTCTATTTTAGAATACAATATTCAACGAATTGATAAAAAAGTTAAACAAATGATTCATAACTCATAACTTCATGACTTCACTTGTTTCATTCCTGAATGAATCAATGTTTTTTGAATCACTTGTCTCCACCTGCTGGCATTACGTTGTAATTGATACAATCTTTACTTGAAGCACCGTCACTTTCAAAAAGGTGATTTATTCTATTTTGATCGCTTCTGTAGACAGCAGTGTTTATATCTGAACTATAAACTTTTATTCCAGTACTTCTGTGATTATTTGAATGTTTGTAACACAGAAATAGCGATACAAAAGACTTTGTAAAGATGTTTCATGGGCCATTCCACCGAAAGGGTGCCATTTGCTTCCAAAACTCTTCAGAATTTTTTTTTTATTTTCTATCTTTTTTAAAGAATGAATCTAGTAATACACATATTTAACTATTCAAAATCTGTACTGGTCCATTTCAGGTAACTTTATTTAATTTTTTACACAATTTTTAAGTGAAAGATGGATGCATTTTTCTCAGTCCTGTTACCAAAACTCTAATGTCTTTTAAAAAGCATGTTTAAAATTATGTCAACAAATTCCTTCATTTCCCCCTCAGGCAGGTGTTTATTTTGAAGAAATTGTTGGTTTCATGATCAAAAAATATTATTTTTAGCATAAAAAATCACTATTTATCTACACAAGGTGTATTTTTCTAAAGTACACAAACCCATTTTTTTCATTTTAAAGGTGACTCAAACCTCAAACCTTATCAATTTTCTGTGATGCAATTTATTAAACAATGGGATAAATTATGGACCAAACTTAATTTAAAAAATAGTGGTTTAACTTTATTTTTTAAAGAAAAAACTATTCAGTAACAGGAATGAAACTGGTAACAGGAAGGAGTATCCATTATATTAGTATACAGGTTTGACTACACATGTGAGGTATTAATGCCCGCACTGATATAGTGAAAGTGTTGAACATTGATTAGTGAGCTGACCTCACTGCTAAACAAGGCCAAATCATGTTTCTATTTAAATCTAGTGGTCTTTAAATCTAGGTTTTTGTTAGGGTTATGTTTAGTGGTCGAGGGCGGGTTATAATATAAGATATAAATAACAAAAAAAATAACAAATATTAAATTGTAATTGATATTAAAAATAACAAACTTAAATAATATTTCAGTTTTTCTTTGGATATTGTTTTCTTATAGCGCAGCTCACACTCAAACGCCATTCTATATATGAGTCTAATACATAATTGCCACAGGACAGAAATTTCAAGTACATTTTCTGTCATACTTGCAGGAAAGTAATATAAAACAACAATGCAGCAACAACCATAGGTTTTCTCTGGGCAAAAGCATTGTCTCAGTGTGGAAGGCCAAAACTTTGAGAAAAAGATGCATTTTCAAATTTATCTAGATTAATATGGATGTAGCCTAATATTTGCATTAATAAATCTGATTACACTACTCACTCCTGTTACTTTTACTCAGTTACTATATATAAGTATAGGATATATGAGTATATGAGTAACAGGACTGAAAGTAACAGGATTGAGATTTTAGGATAAAATCAGCAAATACATATAATCTAGCCACATGGAGTACATGCTAATATTATGAGAATATTCAGCAAATTATAGTGATTCACCACAGATTTGTATTTTTAAAATAAACAAGTAGCATCTAAGAAATAATTTAGGTAACAGGACAGTATATTTATAATGACGCTCCCAGCCAGCGTTACAATATCATCAGATATACAGAAAAGAAAATAAGACCACATGCTTCCGATAATTTCATTGCCTTCAGAAGATCCAGATGTTGCAATATTATGTTGAAAATGTGTCTTGTGGATTTTTCCCAGTTTTTTAGAGGGTGAATGTGTTAGGGAAACAGGACTGAGTGAAAACCTGGGGACACGACTAAAATGTGTATTTTATCCAAAATATTATAAATTTATTTTGAAATAAATGTATTTAAAGGTGCTGTATGTAGGATTGACACCTAGCGGTTGAACTAGGTATTGCAGTCCAAATTCAAAATATTGGAGATGGTTTTTTTCACCAGCCCCTCCTCCTCAGATTTGAGCATGCGGAGGATGCCAGATTAACGACACCAACAGGAACGAGCGCACATGACAATTAATTAAATTAAATACGCTGTGTTTTCGGGCAACTGGCAACCCGGGGTGCCGAAATACAATTGGGTAAACTGGCAGTGGGCGGGTTTCACACACCATAACAAACACAGACATTCCGCCGGACCGCACATTTTCAAAGGAGAATAACTGACTGTAGTATTGTTTTTCAGATAAACAAGTATTTTAACTTAACATGTTTCCTAAATGTCTGCAAGCATATTATGATATTTTTATGCTTTAGCAGAGTCAAAATCCTACATACAGCACCTTTAAAGCACAGATGGGATATGGAGGTATACAAAAATGCTAAATAAAAATTATTTCCGAAGGATTTTAAACATTATATTTAATGTTCAAATGTAGCGTTAGACACTGGGGACATGTACAAATGCTATATTTTCAGTGTTTCAGGTAGTTTTTAATTATTTTTTAAATTATAGATTTTAAATTTTTGCAGTTAGATTAATGTGTGGGACACTTTGCTTAATAATAAAATGTATTTTATAGTTAATTTTTATGCATGTTTGTACCTATAATGTCCTGGGGACAGAAATGGCACCCATTCGGTGGAATGACCCTCATATAGCCTAGGTAAACTGCTCTCTCTGGATCAGCAGCAGCGCCAGCGCAGATTTGAACATTATATTGTGATTTAAAGCTGACACATGAATCCTGTCATTTATGAACAAGATTGCGTGGGTGATTGAATCTGTCTATTTATTTAAATATCCAACTGTATACGACAATAAACATACGATGCGACAATATATGGTGTGTTCTTCAAGCCATCTCTGGTATTTTCATAATAATAAAATATATTTATTTAATCCAATGATAATTGACATTGCCTTTACCGTATAGAATATATTATCTGCCTCGTTCTGTGACAAAAACCGCACATCAGCTCACAAAATGAAGTTATTTCAAACACTCGACTGATGTTGTGGAGTAAAATCATGTTGTCCTCTTTTGTTGGACAGCTTTCTCTTTTAAGTTGTTTGGGGCGTGCCGCGTGGTTAGTTACAGCGCTTGCAGAGATCGAGCATTTAATAAAAAAAAAAAATCAAACTGCCTAATATTTTGAGCGCAAACTGTAATAAAAATACATTAATCTTCAGCATGACGTGGGCCACAAAGACGGGCGGGCCGCCTGTTGAGTACCTCTGGTCTAAACGAACAAATATACACTCACACATACATAAAAAGGTTAGTTAATGTGGATGAATGAAACCGTTAGAGAAACAAGGAATATAACTAACTAACTACAAGATGGCAAAAACTAACTAACTATAAGATGGCAGCGCGATCTAACGCAGTGGCCGCTCCGGGTCCCAAAGACGGTGCTTTTATGTCGTTTAATGTTGTTTGTTCATCTCAAAACATTGTCGATTTACCGCGAATTCATAAGGAATTCTCTCCGGAACACATCTATGATCGCCAAAGCCTTTTGGATATCGGCAACGCATACAAACACCAACTCTCGCCAGAGGCTGCTGAGAAGCTACAAGGCCTTTGTTTACTTCGGAAGCCGAACCTCGAGACCACGGCCTCGCCTACTGATGCTACCCACACAAGGCGGCGTCGCAAGCGGTGTGAGAGAGGACGGAAGCACGGTAAGCGCGGAGGTATACGAGCTAGGCTAAGAGCTAATCCCACAAGACCGGCTCTCCCAACACTCATGCTCTCAAACGTTCGCTCTCTGTAAAATAAACTGGACTTAATTCAACTCAGTCGGTCTACACAGCATGAGGCAAGGGATTGTTGTGTGTTTGTTTTCACTGAAACATGGCTAAACGACAACATCCCGGACTCCGCCATTCAGTTGAACAGGCTAACCTGCTATCGAGCAGACCGAGATACAACACTTTCTGGTAAGTCACGCGGTGGTGGCTTGTGTTTGTATATCAACAAAGAATGGTGTAACAATGCTGCGGTAGTATCAAAACACTGTTCACCGTTAGTGGAGTTTATGTTTGTGAAGTGTCGACCGTTCTATCTGCCGCGGGAGTTCACGGCCATTGTTATTGGTGCAGTTTACATTCCACCATGTGCAAACGCTAAGGACGCGCTTCGTGAACTGTATTGCGCCATCAGTGAACAACAAACAAATAACCCCGACGGCTTTTTCATCATAGCCGGTGACTTCAACCACGCAAATTTAAAGACGGTTTTGCCAAAGTTCTACCAACATGTAAACTTTGCAACAAGGGGAAATAATACACTGGACTTTGTTTACACAACAGAAAAGAACGCTTACAAATCTGTACCCCGCCCCCACCTTGGGTACTCAGACCACATCTCTGTTATGCTAATCCCAGCATATAGGCCACTTCTGAAACTCACCAAACCGGTTCAAAATCTCATCACAATTTGGCCAGAGAATGCTACCTCAACACTACAGGACTGCTTTCAGTGCACAGACTGGAACATGTTTAAAGAGGCGGCCACCTACAACAACCACACAGACCTGCAGGAGTACACTGAAACTGTGACTGCTTACATCAAAAAGTGCATGGATGATGTGACAGTCACCAAGACCATCACCACACGTGCAAACCAAAAGCCGTGGATGACAGCAGAGGTTCGTGGGCTGCTAAAGACCAGAGATGAAGCATTCAGATCAGGAGATAAAGCAGCCCTCAAAACAGCAAGAGCCAATCTGTCCTGTGGCATCAAAAATGCAAAACGGTCATATGCTCAAAAAATTAACAATCACTTCACGGACAGCAGAGACACACGGAGCCTGTGGCAAGCCATTCAGACCATCACTGACTACAAGCCCCCGCCACAGGCTTGTGATGATGATCCATCCCTCCCCGATACACTCAACCACTTTTATTCACGGTTTGAAATGCAGAATGACACACCTGCACAAAAACTGCCCACACCTCCCAACGACCAGGCGCTCTGTCTGTCTGCAGCCGACGTAAGGAAGACCCTATCCAGGATTAACCCACGAAAGGCTGCGGGTCCTGACAACATACCTGGCCGTGTACTGAAAGACTGTGCTGCACAGCTGATGGATGTCCTAACAGATATCTTCAACACCTCGCTGAGCCAGGCAGTCGTCCCCACATGTCTCAAATCCACAGCGATCATACCGGTACCAAAGAAATCACCTGTGTCCTGCCTAAACGACTACCATCCCATAGCACTGACTCCAATCGTAATGAAGTGTTTTGAGAGGTTAGTCATGCAAAAAATCAAAACCAGCCTCCCCAACAAACTCGATCCGCTCCAGTTTGCATACCGTCCAAACTGCTCTACGGACGATGCAATTTCCACCACCCTCCACCTGGCTCTCACCCACCTAGAAAACAAAGACTCCTATGTTAGAATGCTGTTCATTGACTTCAGCTCGGCATTCAACACAATAATCCCACAACAGCTCATAAACAAACTAAACCTGCTGGGCCTTAACAATTCCCTCTGTAATTGGATCCTGGACTTTTTAACCGGAAGACCTCAGTCAGTCCGTGTCGGCCACAACACCTCGAGCACTACCACACTGAGCACAGGTGCCCCACAAGGCTGTGTGCTCAGCCCGCTGCTCTTCACGCTGCTGACCCATGACTGCACTGCCAAGTTCAGCTCCAACCACATCATCAAGTTCGCTGATGACACAACAGTGGTAGGTCTCATCAGCAACAACGATGAAATGCACTACAGAGAGGAAGTGGCACAGCTGGCTGAATGGTGTGGCGCTAACAATCTGTCCCTCAATGTGAGTAAGACAAAGGAGGTTGTGGTGGACTTCAGGAGGACGAACTCCATTGACCACCCCCCACTGACCATCGACAGCTCGACTGTGGAGAGAGTCAGCAGCACTAAATTCCTGGGGGTGCACATCACAGAGGATCTCACCTGGTCCACCAACACCATGTCACTCTCCAAGAAGGCACAACAGTGTCTACACTTTCTCCGCCGGCTGAAAAGAGCAAGTCTCCCTCCACCCATCCTCACCACATTCTACAGGGGCACCATTGAGAGTGTGCTGACCAGCTGCATCACTGTCTGGTACGGGAACTGCAGTGCTGCTGACCATAAGACCCTCCAGCGGACAGTGAACACGGCTGCAAAGATCATCGGTGCCCCTCTCCCATCCATCCTGGACATTTTCCTTGCACGATGCTCCAGCAAAACCAACAGCATCATGAAGGACCCCACCCACCCCTCCCACAGTCTCTTCCAGCTCCTACCATCAGGAAGACGGTACCGGAGCATCAGAGCCCGCTCCACCAGACTGCTCAACAGCTTTTTCCCCCAGGCTGTGAGAGCCCTGAACTCAGATCACCCCGCCCCCCTCTGAAACCCCATGCAAACCCCTACCTCCTGAAACATGGGCCACCCCTCCCTCACCAAACACCCTCCAACCTTACCACACCAAAGAAAAAACTGTGAACTTTTTTGTGCAATTCAAGTGTGCTACACACAGGTGAGTGGGCCTGTACAAACCACCTGTAGCAGCACACTCTCCTCTATGCACTAGACACTTTTCCTATACACTGCTATGTGTACACAATCCCACAAAAGACTCAGCAATATATGTATGTTTACATGCTCATGCACTACCACAAATCATTTTGTACTGTTCCTCAGCTAGCTGCTTGACTCACAATGTTTCTCTCTGCACATGTACAGTATTTATGTGAAGCATTCGCATAGTTTGTATAGTTTGTATTTTTTATCTTTATCTTTAGTTGTATAGGGAAAACAATATATATAGTATACTTAGTCAAAACCTGTCAGTAGGTTAGTTGTGTATAGGTTTATAGTGTTTTACTTCATTGTTGTATGTCTGTATTTATGTAGCACCGTGGTCCTGTGAGGCACGACATTTCGTCCCACTGTATGTCCCCACATGTAGCGGAATGACAATAAAGCTCAACTTGAACTTGAACTTGAATGAAGCTATGAAACTGAGTCAGTTAACCACCTGAGTAAACCATCAGTGCCATTTTACAATGGGGTCTACAACTTATACAAACTTCTGTTTCGTTTAGTTAAATGTACGATACATGCATTGCCTTGGTCGTTCAATGATGTCCGGATGCAGTCTTGGATGAAATTCTTGGTGGTTTGAAGGTTTGGTGGTTTTGAAATTGCGATTACGTTCTTCTGGGTTTGAAGAGTGATGAAAGTAATATGTTACTCTGACTCAGTAGTGATTGGGAGAGTTTTCCCCCAGATGGAAACTGAAGACATGGCTGTAGTTGAGGTCTGCCAGAGGTGGCTGCGCCTGCCCTGGGACTTATAGCAACCAGAAGATGAAGTGGAAGACGGGAAGGTGATGAGAGAAGAGAAGGAACTGGGGCGGGTCACAGATGTGAGGCCTTTTAATTTCTGTGGAGGTCACACCTCTGGGGCGTCAGTGAGACAATGGTGACTTAAATTTTTGGAGGGAAAGTTTATGACTCTTTGTCTTTGAGTATGGTGTTTTGCATATGTAAACTATTAACTATTAAAGATTCTTATAATACTAATATGTTACAAATGTATCAACCTATAATATACACATGTAATATACAGCATTAATGTTACATAAAATATAACATGATGAGATTTTGCCCCTCAGCCAAAACTATTTGATCTGGAACAAATAATACATTAATGAGACCAAAGACTACCCATTAGATGGTCTTTGGAGCTCACATCTACAAAAACGTTAAAGCTAATTTTCAAACAGGCATTGTCTGTATTACAAACCACATATTTGAAATCTAAACAAGTACATTCTTGCCTAAAAACGTTTAAACTACATTCCGTGACACAAAAACAGTATTATTTTTTTAAATCATAGTTGATTTGGTCATCCGCCATGACACTCCCTGTGAGAAATACTGCAAGCGGAGTGATACAAACGGTGAAACAGTTGGAGTTCTGTTATCACTAGATTATCGCACTCTTACCAGCCAATGTATATATTACTATATGTTAATTCAGTGTCAATGAAAAAGTGTCTGTTATGCATTTGAATCTGAATACAAAACAATATAAACTAATGTGCTGACAAGAAAGTAATTTATACATTTATCCACCTTTTTCTTGCCATAAAAATGGGCACAGTCATTTGTAAATTCTATGGGCTTAGCTTCCGGCCTCATCCGTGTCCAGCTATTTTTAGCTGTTCAAAACCATTCGTTTTGCTGCTTGAAATTGAAAATTGGTGTGTCTTACCATATTATTTTAATGTATTATCTTAATTATGAACACGGTTTGTACTGCAAACAGTTTTACCGTTTACTGCAGGTTGTTATTCTTCTCATTATTTACCTATAGTGGCTAATGAACCGGAAGTCTCATCCATAGGCTTACTTCCACATTGAAGAAAAAGATGGATACATTTTAATAATTTATTACCCGATTAAACGGACAATGAATTTTCTAAGATAATGCACACAATGGCCATACATTAAAATCATAAATCTTTTAAACTGTTGTTTATTTGTTCCTAACAGGGTGGACATTTTTGATCTTCCAATCTTTCATCTTTTGTATTTATTGTTTCATAAATGCCTAAATTTATTAGCCTGAGCTTGACCACAATAATTATTTTTTTTCAGATGTTTTACATCAAAAAGTAATTTTAAAATCTGTGTTTAGTTTCTAAATTTTATGATGTCTAAAAGGAATGACTATTAATGTAGATATTTAATGTATTAAATGAGTAAAGGACTATAATTACAGTGTGTGTTTTTTTGTTGTTGTTTTTTATAAAAACTAAAGATTTGGCATTGATGGTGATGATATCAGTAGTAGGCCTACTGACTAATATGAAAAGTCTTATGGATTGTTGTTACATAAAGTCTGGACTTAGCAGTGCATTAATGTGCAATTAAGGCACTTTTTAATTTTATAAGACAGAGCTGAACACGCAGAGCTAGATGATGGCTTCTGCAGCCCTAGATCTGGAGAACCAGCCACAGTGTACAGAAGGTGGCGGTAATGCTCCAAAGGAACGAGCCGCCATTACAGATGAAGAAGAAAAAGCCAATCAGCAACTGTTCTCAGGTTTGAACGCAAAGCGGTTCATCGCCATGGTCCTCAGTACTGTTCACTGGTTCTGTAATCGAAGACTTCACTTTTTTTGCTTATACAGCTATTAAGTAATCTTGAGAAGCGATCTACATGTTGATAAGTTGTTGAGGTAAATGCAATTGTCAATATTTAATAGCGCTTTTGGTTTTTAAACTATGGGCATGGTGGTGCAGTTGTTTCCTGTATAACGTTAGAGGTTTATGTATGTATGCAGTCAAGAGTTAATTAATTATTTCTACTTATTTTCAAATGATTTCAGATAACTTATATTTAGAAAGTCTGTTTTTAGTAACTACAAGCCGTTTGATCCGTTCTGATCTAGGGCAAGGCCTTGAAAATGTGTATATTTAAAAACTCCGTGAAATGTCACTGTTCTCGAGTGTTTCGTTCAAGTTCGTTGTCTGCTTGTGTTTGGTGCCTTCATTTTTGTGTTAGTACACAAACTGTTCAATGGATCATGGATTAATGATCAGTTTATACAAATCTCTAGAAAATCTACTTTTCAAATAAGACTAAAACATGATGATTTGTAAGTCATCTCTATCTGTAAAGATTCTCTTGTAACAGACTAAAATGCAGTGAAATTCAAAATGCATTTATCTCGGAGATTGTGAGGTGGAATGTTTATAAAATATCGTGGTGACGCTGTGCAATAAGGTCTCATTTGTTAACCTGAACTAACACGGAGTAATTGTATTTTTATAGCTTTTATTAACCTTTGTTAGTGTTGGTTAATAAGGTCTCATTTGTTAACCTGAACTGACATTGAGTAATTATTTTTATAGCTTTTATTAACCTTTGTTAATGTTGGTTAATAAAAATGTTCATTTTAGTTTACATTGCATTAATTAATCTTAACAGATACCATGTTTGATATTAAAATGTGCTAAATGATTTAAGTAAATTAATATTAACAAATTAAACATTGTAAAGTGTTACTAACATTCATCATACATACATGCATCATCATTTTTTTTTTGGTGACTTCTTGATTTCCCAGGGACTTTAACCCAAGACATAGCCGTGGCTAGTACATGTTCTAGTTTAAGCTACAAGTTGTTTATATAGTTTCTCCATTTTTACATGGTAATGGTTTAATTCTACTTTGTAGTAAAGATCCAAGATGAATGCAAAAGGAAAAAATGGGCCAGTGTTTATCAAGACGTACAGTAAAAGAATGCGAAAGGTGGAGCCATGGTTCTCCCCTGACGTGAAGAAAGCAGCTTTCTCTTTTTCAAGCACTCCCTCATCGGATCCGTCCATATCAGAAATCACACATCCCAAGAAACGGTAAAACATGCTCTCACCTATTTATTCATTAACATTGCCATTTTATATTACAAAACTCTGGTTGAACTTTTCTATAGACAAACTGTTATTATGCATTACAATTTCTCATTCCTTTCTCTGTTCTAAGGAGAGTAAGAGAAACAGGCTCCCACGCCACAAAGAGCAAAGGCATAACTGCCATAAAGGAGAAAGAGAGTGATGAGGAAAACTACACGCCGTCCGTATCATCCAGGTCAAGACTGTGGCAAAACAACTCAACAACATTGTGTAGAACAGATGACCTATCAACACAGAGAATATATTATTTCAATGCAGACTTTTCGGTCAACTTTCAATGACATGAACCCTAGATCTTATTTTACTCATAATTTGAAGATTCTAAAACCCATTACAAATTCTCAGTAGACTGAAAAGCTTTTATCTTTTTCTTCACTGTTCTGTATAACTTTGTTTCTTCAGAAAAAAGGCAAATGCAAAACCATCAGTAAGGACAACAGCTGCGAGAACTCGAACAACAAAGGCAAAACGAAATAAACAATTCATCATTTTCAGCAGCAGTGAAAATGAGGATGACGCCTTGATGGTGAAGAATGAAGTCCGCCCAAAAGCATCTGCTGATGAATGTGCTGGGTAAGCTTGTTATACATTTTGTGAAAAATCTGAAAATCAGTAGTGTTACATAACTCAGTCAGCATAAGTGAAATGTTGTTTTGTACCCCTGTAGTGCCAAGAAAGTATTAGACCCTCCCCATTTGGGCAGATTTGTTACAAAACGCAAAAGACCACCGGCACCTGTCCGAACTAAGAGGATCGTAAGTAACAATGCTGGGGGTACTTTGTATGTAAGAGAGAAAATTCTGATGGACTGTCGTTAAAGCAGGGTTCTTGTCTTTCCTGCTTTTTTCCTTTCCTCCTAGTCTGTTGTTCTTCACCGCACGCTAGATTCATCAGATGATTTCCTCCCTTCCTTCTCCAAAAACAAGCATGCTGCAAGCAGAAGGCCATTCTACATGGATAAACATGACTCAAAGAATCACGCTGCTCTCAAGAACCGCAAATGCTCACAGAACCGTGTGGCTCTGGCTGAGGTCTCTTTCAATGATAGCGATGACCAGCAGCTCCCAAGTAAACGTCCCCTGCTATCAAGCACCCCTTTCCTTGTCTGCAGACAGCTCCAAAACTTACCAGAGCCCTCCATCAGTGAGATCTCCTCCCTCAGCTTTGATGAAATGCACCAACCAACAGAAAACAACAACAGCCTTCATAGTTTGAAGAATGTCAAAGTTTGTGACCACACAGCACAGGAAAAGACAAGTCACCGGCTCCCAAACCCAGGCATCTCTTCTGGAGAGAGAGTGATGGAGCAGATGGAGGGAGAAGAGGCAGCGGTTGTGGAAGAACGAGCTGGGGATGGAGAGAGGGAGCAGGAAAAAGAAGGATGTGCACAGGCAAGCACAAGTTTTGGATGTGAGTCACCACAGTCTCACCTAAAATCTTTAACAGATGAGCTAAAAGAGAGGTGAGTAATGGTTGTTTATTCACATAGAGAAAACGTGCGGAAAACGTTTTTTGAGAGACATTTTTTTATCTCTAGAGGATCATATAGAAAAAATTGTAAATATATTCATTACATATAATTTATTTTTTTACTTAAAGAGGATAGTTCACTGAAAATGGAAATTCTGTCATAGTTTAATCAATGTCATGTTGTTTCATAACTGAATTATAGGGTGGAATACACTACATGACTTTTATAATTAGATGGGTTTACAAACACTGCCTGGCATCATACACTTACCAGACATTTGATCACAACAAACTAACGTGTGCCTTGTTGTTAGTAACAGATTGTATACGCGTGTTCAAAAAGGAATAAACTGGCATCATACATACACTAAACAAGACATATTGAAAACAAAAAACACTTTAAATAGGATCACATACTACCTGTTTATGACTCAGCCGTTAAAGTCATGCTCCGATACAACACATTACGGTAAACTACACTGTAGTGCAGAAAACGTGTGAAGCCTTGTGGTGCCTTCTTTCTGTGGAGTAAAGGCTGTGTTTTCGCTGACATAAAAACATGAAGGGGTAAGCCTTTTAATTGCTTTTTTTTTGACAAGCAGCACACGTGTTCAAAAAGCGACAGATTCACATATTCTCAATAAAAGCGCTTGCTTATGGCATCAGGGTTTTTTGAATGCCACATGTTTGATATGGGCCTCCTGACTTGGATGCAGACATCATCTGTTTACCATCATGAACACTTTTTAGAAATATGAATTTGTACTAAAAAATGTCAATTGTCCTGCCTTAGACGGTGTTTTAGAGTGCCAGCGGGGGGCGCTGTTGCACCACTCGAGGTTTATTGTATCAGACGATGCGATTAAAAATTCTCTATCCCAGTGATTACTTTTGATTTTAATGCTAATTAGAATTCCATGTTTTTTAAAAACTAAATATCTCCCTTTGGAGTGGACTTTGAGATTTGTAAGTTTGTAGATCGTTTTATGCCCAAACATACACACTACACACTGACTAAAATTCAAAATGTGAAAAAGCATAATAGGACCATTTAAAAAACACAAAATGTGTGGGTGAAAGTGACTCATATAATGAATGATGGAGCAGTTCATTTATAATATTAACATTAATTTATTTACAAAACAACAACTGCAGTAACATTAACATGGCGAAGTTTGATCAGATAGTCAGGGAATAGCAGCCAACAAATGTTCAGCAAACATATTGCATAAAGTATCCCAGGGTGCACCTCATGCAATGCTGGAATCCCTGCAAAGTGTCTGTTTTGTCATTTCATTATTTTGATGTTCTGACTATTTTTCTGAATGTGGAAAATAGTATTAATACAGAATGAGTATGTATGCTCAAGCCTTTGACTGATAGTGTAAAACTGTCAAATGTTTTTATTTGAATTAAATGTTTTAGTTAAGTGTTGTCTGTTTTGTCTGATATGTAGGTGTCGCACAGTGGATGTAACCATAAAGCTAAAAAAAACAGATGGCTCTGACATGGTGCAAAGCTGCAGCAGGAAAGGGGAAGAGAAGATTGCCTCAGTTTGTTTGGAGTCCTCCGTGGCAGCAACCACTCACAACAACAAAAACTATTTAACTGTATCATCCAGCTTCTCCTCAATATCCAAATCATCAATCTATATCTCCTCCTCCAGTTCTCTTTCCACTTCCCCTTTTCCTGGAGCAGTTTGCTCAAACCAGTCCCTCATTGGGCAGCTTAAAGCTGAATGTCTATTATCTTCCCTTGCTGTCAGAATTCCACGTCTTGACTTGGGTGCATATCCTTCTGTCCACCAGGGGCCAACAAAAGCGCCCTGCACTGAGTCTTCATACACCTGCCACAGGGAAAGTGCCACCTCTCCACCTTTTAAGGAGACAGGGAATATTATCCTAAACAGTCCAATAAATAATAGGACTCCCCGTAATGCTGAAGCAGTTGTTCAACACTTGTCTGCATCATTCCAACTACCTCCGGTCTCTCCACCTGCCTCTGCAGCTCATAGCAAAACACGACCACCTGCTGTGCTTAAAGAACGCACAGGTGCTGGTTCTGGCACCGGTCGTAAAGTTTGCGTGAGTGGACTTAATGTCAGCCGCTGGTCAAAGAGGGGTACCGGAGAATTAAATGGAAAGCGCAAGAAAAAGGAAGGGCGAACAAAGGCTGTGTCAGGAGACTACAGTTCCTGTGGCAGCATGTTGTCTGCTGGAGCAGACACTTATGCAGGGGTTAGTTATCATTGTCAAGAATACATTCAATTATTTTACAAGTAAATGAAAATGTTTTATAAATGTCCTTTTTTTTTACATTTTACAATTGAGTTTTTATGATGTAACCGTTCACTCTTAACACATTCATGCACATTTCTGCAATTCATTTGGGAATTGCTTATTTAAAATATCTACGTAATGTATTCATGGGTCAAGGGGCATGATTTATTATTATTAACATTATTTTTAATTATTGTTTTGTTAAATGTTTGTCACACTAAATTAACATGTTAAACTGACAGTCCCATTTTAAATGTTTAGTTTTGCAATGTTTGTCAACTTAAAAGGGAATGAGTAATTATATCTTTTTTTATAAGCATTATTGTTAAGGTCCCACTATAAGCAACATTTTTTTATTATTATTATTAATTCAGTAATTTTTTACTATCCCAGACCAACATCTGACAACCCAGCAATATGCTTCAACTCTTTAAGATTTTTTTTTTTTCAGTATAGGTATGTAGAATGTAAAGTCATTATAGAAGACTGGCTGTGCACTTACAGCCCCCTTTGGACATCGTTAGTCTGTGTTTAGTAAATGAAACCTAAAAGTGGGTCTTTGGCTGAAGGATGTTATTTTTCAGAGAGAGAAAAAATGCCACTGATTTGTAGAAAAAAAAAAGATTTTACCCAAGTGTTTCATCTGCTTGGTCTTTTTTTCTGTATGTTCATGCAGGAATCAACATGCGGCTGGCTACAGGGCACCAGTGGGATTGGTCTGGCTGTGACACCTCTCAGAATGGAGCAAATGAATCTGTCTTCCATCCTGGCCAACTTCACTCCTGACACACTCACAACACACTCCTGGGGCCGACTGAAGGCAGCACTGTCCCTGCATAAGAAGAAATCTGGTATGTGTTTACAGCAGGCTAGATAAAGCCAGTCTTTGAAACTACCCAAAGTGTGCATATTTAAGAGCTTAATGGGCATTTTACACGGTACATGATTGGCGGCAAGCTTTCAGTGCCACCTTTGTTTAAATACCTCTCCCTTTGAGAACTTGAAAGCGTGTAAAATGGCCTTAAGTGCTTGTCACTATTCCTAAAAGCACCCGTTATGTATAAATTGCTGAATGTTTGTGTGTGTGTACCACAGCATTTCCCACCCCTCGACGCCTGGTTCAGTCTCATTTGAAGTCCCCAGGCTCCAGGTTTCCAGCTGAAAACAGTGTAGACCTGTTTGGTTCCCCTGTCTGCACACCATCCAGATTCACACCTTCACGCATGCTCCGGTCCACCATGAACACCCCCATGGTAAAGACATAAAGAGACTTGTGTGCACTCAAAACTAATGAACAATTATGTACAAAAAAAACTAAAAAAGACAGGGGGAAAAAAGAGCAATTTTATGTATTTTCACTCAAACACACAAAGCACAAACAAATCTATCTATAAAAAATAAGTTAATGTAATGTCTACTGTAAAATGTAACTCTAGTATGGTATAACATATAATAACTTTTTTTTTTTTTACTTTTTGTCCAGAGTGAGTATACTCTCACTCACTCACTGATTTCTTTCGTCTCTATTCTCTTTTTTTTTTTTTTTTCACGGTCCTCCTTTGTCTGTGGTTCAGATTTCACATGACGAAGATATAAGTGATGCAGAAAAAGTGTATCAGGAATGTCAGCAGAGCGGCCCACTTTCCTTCAGTGACTGTATCCCTCCAGCTCGCATGAAACACTGCAAAAAGATCGGTGAAGGGACGTTTGGAGAGGTCTTCTCAACCATAAATGAGTCCAACGAGACTGTTGCTCTCAAAGTATGTGCACAATTTAATCACATTGTAGAAGCGTACCAACTACTGTCTGACCTATCACAGGGTGATTTAATGTAAAATATGTAGCATTTATAATAAATTGTGAACTTATATGTACATCTATATATGTAGGAATAGAAGTTTGGTAAAGTTTGGTATTATTGTTATTTCTTAAACTTACAAAAATGATTGTACAAAAGTGATATTTAAATGTAATTTCTATAGATCATCCCAGTAGAAGGCAGTCAGCAGGTCAATGGTGAACACCAGAAAACATTTGGCGAAATCCTCCATGAAATCATCATTTCCAAGTAGGAAGTCTGGCATAACTCAGCAAATCTATTGTACATTTGAATGTAATGGTGTGTACATTTTCAAACACATCTTCAATGTCCCTACAGAGAGCTGAGCAGCCTTAACACGAAGGAGTTTAACAAGACAGACGGTTTCATTGGGCTCAACAAGTATGCAGCTTTTCTTTCTTCGCAAACTTGGGTATAAAATGAGGTGAATGGAAGTGTGTGTGTTATAGTTATAAGAATGAAGAAGAACACATGAAGAAGATGATTTTGTTTTGAAAAGTGTTTTTATTTTATTTTTTAATTTAACTTTTTTGAGTAAACTATTCCTTTACTTTTTAGTCTACATTGTGTTCGTGGATGCTATCCGGAAGCTCTGCTCAAAGCCTGGGACAAGTTTGACTGCCAGAAGGGATCTGAGAATGACAGACCTGGTAAGCTAAAAGTATAAACAATTTGTATGCTGTTTATTGTATTGTGACATTTAATGTCTATTAATGTATTCATTCTGTTGTCACAGATTTCTTTGATGACGAGCAGCTGTTTTTAATCCTGGAGTTTGAGTTTGGAGGGAGTGATCTAGAGAACATGAATGGAAAGGTACCTTGCACACACAAGAGTTTCGCTGTTTTGCTTCTTTATACAAGTTGCGCTGTTCCATTAATTTCTGTGATGAATGAACTCCACTGAACACCTTTGAGGTGAATTCAGGCCTCATCATCCAACATCAGTTCCTGACCTCACTGATGCTTTTGTCATTGTATGGTTTAAAATGTTGATATCATTTAGTTATAAGACTTCTGTTCATCTTTGAAACGCAAGTATTTTAATGAAGTCTCGAAAAAGTCCTTTATACCAAAATTTTAAAAAGCTCATAAAGAGGATGTACAAGAAATCCATATAAATCAAGTGGTTTACTCAAAATCTTCTGAAGAGACATGACAACTTTGATAATTAATGCACGTACATAGAGCTCAGTGTATATGCAATTATAAATGTTTATACAGTATGTGAATAACAACCTTAATTAAATCTGTTTCTTCTATAAAGTCATTGTGTCTCTTTAGAAGACTTGGATTAAACTGCTTGATTCATATGGATTAGGGATACGTTTTGTGGAATGGGCTTTTGATGGAATCTCAGGTTTAATTACAAATAAGTTCATCCTCGAAACACAAATGAAATGTCTTCTGGTTTGGAACGACATGAGGGTGAGTAATTAATGAAAAATAAATCCCAATTTTTGGGTGAACTATTCCTTTAAAATAGGAGGATTCCTTTTAAAAATCACTGTAATAGCTAAACCTGTTAATTAGAAGTGGGGTGTCCATATAATTTGAACTATAGTGTATCGTTATGACAACTTAAAGGTTTGATTGTGTGTACCATTGCAGCTATCTTCCATGGTCCAGGCCAAGAGTGTTCTACATCAAGTCACTGCAGCTTTGGCAGTAGCTGAGCAAGCGCTGTGCTTTGAACACAGGTAACATGTTTAAAGCTGAAATTTAAGTTTCATTATAAAGGTACCATGTGCATAAAACCTTTTCTGTGTAAGCTGACTTAAATGATGTGTGCTGATGTTTCAGAGATCTTCATTGGGGAAACATCCTGGTGAAGAACATTAAGCACAAGCACAATGAGTTCATTATGAATGGAACAGTGCATTCCATAGAGACACAAGGGGTTCACGTCAACGTTATCGACTACTCACTCTCACGCCTGGAGATCGGTCAGTCTAAGACGAAACTCTGTCTTACTCTCTTTAGTGCAAATAGTTTGTCCTTGTGACTTGTTTTCAAAGCATTAGAGTCACAAATGAACTAATTAACTATTATAGATGTATATGTTAACCTACATTAACTTAATTTTGCATGTCTTGCTAGCCTCACTCATAAAATGTATTTTTTTGGCCTGAATTCAGAGACCTTCCTTGACTTTATCCACTGCATCTAACAATTAAAATCATGCAGCAACATAATTTTGACAGTCTGTAGAATTTATTATAGCAAACTTTAATTTTCTTTCAGTTTTTACAAATGTTAATTTGCAGATTTCTCATAAATTAACTAAAAATCAATATTTGGTCCCAAACTGGCTAGCTGTTTAAGGACAAGTTTGCAGATTTTCATCACACTTTGTGTTGCTTTAATGAAGGTAGCATAAGTATCATGGAGAAAGAGTACAAATTGTTCATTTACATACATTACTGACCATGACAATACAGAGCTGGTTGAAAATTGACAAAGTTATCCTTTTAAGAGAATTATATTTAGGCTAAATTTGCAACCCTGTGACCAGCCATGTTTTGTTTACATTAATGTTACTTTTATTTAATGTTTTTCTATAAAAGTCAGAAAATATTTTTTTAAGTACTGTATATTCAAATGTTTTGGTAATTTGGGAAGAGGTGAACTAATTTGTACAGCAGGATACAAATGAATAGGAAAATGTAAATTTTGAAATCCCATTGTTTGTCTCTCTCTTTTAGATGGACTGACGGTGTCATGTGATATATCTAATGATGAGGAGTTGTTTATGGGTCAGGGAGATTATCAGTTTGAAATCTACCGTCTAATGAAGAAAGAAAACAAGTATGTGCTTTAGCCTTAGACAAAACTTATTTAAAATCATTTCATTCTAAACAATTGAATGATTGATGCTTATTGTTTTTCTCATTTTCTCTGTCTCAGTAACTGCTGGTCCACCTATAATCCTCATTCCAACGTGTTGTGGCTGCACTATCTGGCTGAAAAACTGTTGAGCATGAAATACAAGAGCAAAGCCCAGAGCAGCCAGCAGAGGACACTGAAGAGCGCCCTCAAATCTTTCCAGTCGGAGATACTCAATTATCCGTCAGCTACAGAAGCTCTTATGAACTGCAAATTATTTCAGTGAAACGTTTGTTTTAATTAAAACAATAGATAGACCTGTATATTTTGAATGACCAGTCCAGGGCAAGTACAGTATTCTGATGTTCTGTAAAACGATATTCAAACAAATAAAGAAAATGCAATCATGCAATTTAAAAAACAAAAATATGTAATTTATTGATATACATTAATTATCTTGAGATAGTTACAGTTTTGGCATAGTATGGCAAAACCAGCTGTTCTTGCATTCTCATTTTTGTTTATTAAGAAAAGTCTCAGCATTCCACACACATTTCCAGCAATCCAGACCTGGCAGTTCATTTTTATAAATTAATTGTCCATGTTGGATTTGCTGCAGACCTGTTCAGGTTTTTTTTAGACCTTGTTTGATCATCCTTGTGCTGGAGGCATAATGTGCAAGGATAGACCACAACATCGATGGAGGAAGCCACAGCACAGGAACATTCTTCTTTTTGCTCTTTGATATGCCCACCCACTTTATGACCTTAGTGTCCTGTTGTCCTTGGTTCAATGCATAATCTCTTTATTTTTGTAACATTTTAAGACATTGGGCCTGTATGCTGCTGTTCGATCAACAGGATAAACGTGAGATGCATCCTGTAGAAAAGCTTATTTGGTGTTAGCTTGCAGTTGAGTGTAATTATGCAGAAAAAGGAGACTTTGGTGAGCTTGTTCTCAAAATGTTGGGACAGATATGGACGAAGGTTTGTGGGACCTCAGAAAGAGAAGTATTTGGTGAACCACTCCTGTTTTTGAGGGTCTTGTCCATCAGGCCCCGTTTCAATAACCCTCTGCTCAGCTGGAGTCCTGGAACAAAAGTATAAGATAAATGAAAGCAGGAAATGTAAATATGACATCTTGAGAGAGAGAGAGAGAGAGAAAAAGTTAAGGAAGAGATTTTTTTTTTTACACTAAATCAGGAAAAGGTTTTTTATTGTGTTTAAGACTTTGAGCTCAAGCAGCTGAATAGGTAGTTAACAAAACATGTCTAATATGGATTTTTTTAATATCAAGGTTAGAATGTATGCAACAATGTTTTAATGTAAATGAGGGCAGAACAATTCTTTACTTTAACGTGCAAGGCTTCAGGTGTCAGCTTCTTCCAATTGTAGTGTATGCTGTTGTATACTGCACAGTTGGCAAATTATAGTTGGTCATCCAACTATTTTAGACTTTTTTTATTTTATTTTGTTAAACCTTTGGGAAGGTTTTTTTTTTTTTACTTTACAAATGTCCAGTGCTGCTACTTGGATTATACAAAAAGCCATACAAAAAAGGTAGTGTATATTGGATAGAATGTAAAAAAGGAGCTTTTATTGGCCTTCAGGCTAGTTTTGAAGAATGCTATTTTTAGTATTATTTAATGTTATAGTATTTCACAATATTTCAAATTAGCTTTTATATATGCATTTTATTTCATTTTTAATTTTAGTTAAAATTTTTGTTTTAATAGTTTGAGTTAATAACACTAGTTTAAAATAGTTATTAGGATGTTGTTTGTCACATTTAAAAATCCTTTTGTAAGCAATTTCAGACCATGTTTTACAATATGAGTTGATTTATCTCAGAGCAGAAAAGGCACCACATACAAAGAATTTTTAAGTTGCTTTGGATAAAAGCATCTAATCAATGAAAAATATGTAATTATGTATTATTAATTCTCCACATGAACATAGGCCATACGTTGAGATTTGTATTTATCTTCCTCAAAAATAAAAGTTTCCAGGAGATTTCAGGATTGGCTGTTATGTGGGTGATTACCTGATGTGCTGGTTGAAGTTGATTTTAAGCTGCGGCTGATGTCGCACCTCTTGTGAAGGTGGGCGGCTCTGTCTGATAGAGGCTCTGTGTTCAGAATGAGGGGAGGTGGGTGTGTGTGTCCTTGTTAGGGTGGTCCCTCGTCCGCACTGTTCCAGACTGGGTAATCCACGCTCCATAACTGATGAGCATTTGGCCTTAGGTGACCCCCCATCGTATGAGCAGAGGTTTGGGATGCTAGTTTCCTCAACCCCTTTTTTCTATGAACACAAGGCAGATTACAACAGATTAAGCTCAAGATTCAATAAACATGTTCTTCTTTCAGTTATTGTATGATACTAGATGAATGGAATGGCATTTGAAAAAGTGTGAATGTGTGCTACCTTCATAGTAGGTGTGAGGGTCCCTGCTTGTGTCCTAGAGTCATAAGGCTTCAATGTTTCATTGCTGCACAGAGTTGGATGCTGGGATAGCTGGTGGAGGTCCTCCTGAAATAGAGAGAGAAATTATGTGATGAGACAGAAGGGTACTAGCATCCTGTGTCTCGTACTTGTCTGTGTATGTGCGCGTCTAACCACTAGACTTTTGATGAGTTGTTCTCTCTCGCTGAGCTTGTCCTGTAGTTTAGCAATTGTGTGCAGGTCTTCTACTCTCCTCTTTCCCCTTTCTTCCCTTTCTCTCAACCTACAAACATAAAATACAAGCACACAAAGCAGGCAAACAAATATTAATTAAATGCAACATTAAGAAATTAAATATTTCCCTTGAACTGTTTTAGTAAAAAAAAAAAAAAAAGTCAAAATGTTTAGATAATAATCTCACAATTAGACTAGAATAGACACGAATAAAGGTGTAGCATTCTTTCATTATTCATTACTACAAAATATTCCGTCTTTATTATTCTCATTTTACAATTGTTTTTCAAAATATTACCATTTTATTTACAAAAAATGAAGCCTTTATTTTCATGTTTTGATTTTATTCTTGAAATCTTATTTTCAAACTATTATTACTTGTATAACATGACATTCTAATATAGATAATATTAATTATTTTAACAGAACCTTGTATGTGTATTAGTACTGTATTTTGTGTAAGTTATTGTACCACTTTTTTCAAATTAGTAATTATGAGTCTGTTATATGATGCAGTAAAATGGTAGGCAGTGGTAAAATATAGTAAAATGTGATAAACAGACCTGTAATTACTGCATTTTTATAGCAACGGTTACTATTAAATTAGCCAATATATTTCATAAATTAGCATGCAATGTGTGGAATTTTAACTCGCTTCAGTTCTGTGGAAATCTGAAGGAGATCCTAGTCACAAGCCAGTGCCATATATTGTCTTGCTTGGGTTAATTCTGTATGTATGTGTGGTTTGCGTTTTGCATTATTGATGTGGGAGGAGTAGGTACTCTGTTTCCAAGGCAACTATGCGGGCCTGTAGTCGTGTTTGGGCGGTGCTGAAGTCTGATATTATGGTCTGGATCTCCATTCTGTGCTCTCTCTTCACACTCTCCGTGTTATTCCTGTGATCCGACCCAACCGCTTCACCCGCCTCATCACGTTCCTCCGAGAAACTGCACATCAGACACAATACATCAATATCACACAAGTATATTCTGCATTGTTCTCAGGCCTATAGCAGATATCAGATTTACTTAGCCTTAAACGTCACATAAAAACACAGCATGTGGTTGGTCCCTTTATGCTCAGACATTCTGTTTAATACCACTTTTCCACCTAAATCATTCAGGTGTGTGGTGGAGCAGAAAGGTCTGAAAACTCTCATAATTGGCAGAGTGCACAATGTTATAAGTGGCAATGTCACTATAGTACATTGTCTGCCTACAACTTAAATTTAGAAGTCCTATGAGTATTGAAAACAGATTTATAAGCTATTGTAATTTAATTCAGCTTCTACATGCCATCACAAGATGCCAGTAGTTATTTAATATATAACAAATAAAACTGGTTTCAATCAATTCAAACATGACATTTAATTAAATAAACTTGAATAAAATAAAATAATTTTAGATACTAACAGAGGACAAAAGTAATAATAAACTGCAAACGACATACAGTATGTATCAACAATATCAACTGAACATGCATGTCTTTTCTGCATCCTGTAGAGTGCCCAAGTTTTGTTGGCCAGACCAGAAGTTATTGTTCAGAAACCTTTACTTGATGAGGACAATTATGTTAGTGTTTCCTGGTTTGACACCAGCAGGTTTAAAGGGTTAGTTCACTCAAAAAAAAAAATCTGTCATCATTTACTTACTCTTAAACCTGTAACAGATTTATTTTTTATTTTTTTTAAAAAATAGATTTTTCCTAAGAGATTTAAGTCCCTCCACTGGAAGTTCATTCCTTCAGAACTTTGATGCTTCAAACAGTTCATAAAGACATTCTTAAAGAAATTCATTTGAATTGAGCAATTCAATCCAAGTGTTCTGAAGAAACGTATAGCTTTATATGATGATCAGATTTAATTTAGACTTTTATTCACATAAACATAGATCAATGCACACAAATAGAGCACATCAAATATGGTCAACGGAAGCTCAAATGGAAGACGGAAATTTCTCAGGTGTAATTAAAATGTTCATTTGTGTTTCTAAGATAAACAAACATTTAATGGGTTTGGAATGACATGAGGGTAAATAATTGGTAGAACTATCCCTTTAAGGAGCCAATGTAGAGTAGTGGAAACATATGGAACAGTTTCAAATGGGCTTCTTAACAAGAATAAACAGCCATGTGGACTTATGCCGATAGTCAGCAGTCATTCTTGCCACTGACGCCTGTGTGAGTGTGCTTGTGGTCATCTTGTTACTGACCTCCTGTCTGTGTGCATGTTTGAGGTCATCTTGTTACTGACCTTCCGTGTGTGATTGTGCTTGTAGTTATTTTGGTACTGACCTCTTGTGTTTATTTTTATGGTCATCTTGTTCTTCTTTCTGTGCGATGACTGCACTCATGCGCTCTTTCAGATCTTCGTTCTCTCTCTTTAGCTCCTGAACCTCGCTGCTCTTCTCATCCAGCTGTCTCTCTAGTGACTGTAAGCGGTTTTGCTGCTTCAGATCCTGAGGAGGAGACAAATAGAGAGAGAGATGTGGGGTGATGAACCCCTTGAGGCGGTGTAAGTGTGTGTCTGTCAGTGTGGTTTGCATGTGTACCTGCTGCAGGGCCATCATTTGTGTGTGTGTGTGTATTTCGTTCTGAAGGTCCTCGATCTGCTGCATGTGTCTCTGGGTGACCTGTCTCACCCACTCAGTGTGCTGCTGGGTCAGCTCTGCCTTCTGCTTGTCTACACACACAGTTGGAAGACACATTAGATCAGACATGCCGTATGCGCTGTGTTCAGTCTTGCTCTACTTTAGTCAGCGGCACTAGATGGTGCTGTTGTGCAAAATGCAATACATAATCATCAACTCATTTTAAGGAATAAGGTTTTTTCACACAAACTTGTTTTATATACCTTACTCATTATGGCAGATAATGACAGTACTTACAATTAGCATCAATATTCTAATAAAGCCTTTAGAATATTTCTGCAAATATGGCATTCAGCATATTACGAATAAACCTTTTAATAAACAAAGATATCCTGATATTCTCTTCTGTCTGCCATTTGAATATTATTATGCTCCATTTTAGTCCTTTCATTAACATTCATTCTTATTCATATCCCTAACGATAGAAGATGAGGCTGAAGGATGAATTGGAAAATGTAGGCCAGTAACCTGTCTGTATTAAAAAAAAAAAAAAAAAGATTGAAATTAATTTAAACTGAAATGCCATGGGTCAAAATTATAATTTAATTCTAATGTGTTGCTGATTAGCTGTATTTATTTATAATGCACAATATTCAGTATGTGTTATTATGTTATACGTTTGTTCATTTGAGTTGTGTCAACCTTTCTGACTCCATCACCCAAGGCCCCCATTGTCAATGACAATATCTGAAGACCAACCAAGATATTTCCGGTATATCTATACTGACAAAGCTGCTTTTTATCATACATTTCATGTAAAAAAAAAAAATGTATTTAATTAAAATAATGATTAAAATTAAGTCCAATAATTGAATGTTGTTCATGGTTTACACTTTAACTTTTTCAGATCTAGAAATCACACGTTTAAAATTCCCTCATACAGTATATTCGGATTGTCCAATATCATGGTTCATGGTCCAGTACCTGGATCTTAAATAAAAATGGCCGATGTTATGGGAACAAATTAAAATAAGACATGATTTCAGCTTACCAGACATATGCTTTTAGCTTATTTTAAACCTTGTTTTTTTCTTATTTTAAATAATTTTACACCATCTTGCTGCCCCATTAGTAGTGTGATGATAAGGCCCTCAGCCCCTGGATGACTAGGGAAGATTGTTTGTGCCCTTTTGGTAGAATAGACTTTCTAAGTAAGCATTGTTGTATCTATAAGTAAGTATTATATCAAGAATGTGACTATGATAATTGGAAAAACATTCTGTATGGGGTGTGATGGTTACCCAGCTGTAGTTTGTGCTGTGTGAGCAAGCGTTGTCTTTCCGACTGAAGTTCTTCATTGGCTTGTGCTTCCAGGGCCTGAAGAGCACGCTGGTGATTTAACCTTTCCACACGCAACAACTCCTCCTCTCGCTCACGCCACCCCCGCTTTTCCCTCTCCTCTTTCCTCTCTCCTGTAGCCTTTCCATCTTCCTCGTCCTCATCTTCCTCTTTTACCACCTACAGGACAACACAAAATCACTAACATTAAGAGTTTTTTCCACAGTTGTGTGTGTGTGTATGTGCGCTGTCATCATTTCAATGGTTTCTGTCCATATAGTCAGTGGGATCAAAAACATCATTGGACCCCAATTTCCTGAATTATATGGATGAAGCATTTTTCTAAATATCTTCTTTTCTGTTCCAAATGAATAAAGAAATACTCAGAGGTTTGGAATAACATGAGAGTATATGATGACAGAATGTTTTTTGGATGAATTATCCCTTTAGCTCTCAGTTTAATTGTTATTTATTATTAATGATTATTCATTAGTAATGATAAATATATTAATCATAAGAAATCTTTTGATCTCCTGACAGCCCTAGTGTATACACACTTGTAACTGCTGCCTCATCAGTCTCTCTTTCTCTTGGATGGTGGAGTGAAGCTGAGATCTGAGTGTGCTGTTCATATCTCTTGTCTTTTGGATCTCCTGCTTCATTCGTTCCATCTCTCCATTACCGTAACGTCTCTCTCTCTCTCCTTCCATCTTCTCTGAGAGTGCTCTCCTCTCCTCCAACTACACACAGAGACAGAAAAATAATGCTGATAGTGTGAGCTGTGTGTATGATGGGTCTGAGGAAACTGTCAGTGTATGTTACCTGTGTCTGCAGTTCCTCTACTCTGTGTTGCCACTGTTGGTTCATCTTTCTGATCTCTTCCTCTCTTTCTCTCTTCATTTCCACAATCTGATCGGAGAACTGCTTCTCAAACTGTAGCCTACACACATACATTTGCATTTAAATGAATAAAATTGCACTCTATACCCATTTTACACATTATTAGAAACTAGGGATGTCAAAGTTAACACATTATCACATCTGACTAATACATATATACAAAGGTTTAGTTCTGGTTCTCAATTTAATTAACCAATATGTGTTTGAAGACTTTGTAATATTATTATAACACTACTGGGATGCAGTTTATATCCCTTTGTTTGTATTGCCTTTAATTGCCACAGTTGCTGATTGCTGAGTATCAGCATGGCTCTAGTTCAGCATAAGGCATGATGCATTCAGAACAACAGCTCTGTTTGTTTTTGTGATTCTGCCAGAAAGTCTATAAAGGGTGTGAAATTATTTACTATTTTTATTATATTACTGCAGATTAGCATTGAGGTAAGTGCATTGTGTGCTGTTGCAGAAAAATACAAAAACTAAATTCACCCATTTTTTGGCAGTAATACACAGTACAGTTCATAAGTTTGTGGTCAGTAAGACTTGCAATTTTTTTCTTTTCTTTTTTTAAAGAAAGAATGCATTAAACTTATCAAAACGGGTGAAAAACAGTTTATTTATTTTTACCAAATTTAATTTATTTATTTTTACTCTGTTGTTTGAACTTTACATTCAATGAATCCTCAAAAAAATGTTTCCTGCAGCACAAATGTTGTCAACATTTATAATAATAAAAAATGTTTCTTGAGCACAAAATCAAAATCTTAGAATGACTTCTGAAGGATCATGTGACACTTAGGACTGAAGTAATGGCTGCTACCAGCACAAGAATAAATTTGTTTAAAATTATACTACAATAGAAAACAGTTATGTTGCAAAATATGATTGCAATTTAACATAACTTTTAATCTTTATTTTTGATCAAATAAATGCACCCTTGCTGAGCATAAGAAACATTAAAAAAATCTTACTGACCCAAAAATTCATTAAATCACATAATTAAAATGAATCGCAATTAAATATTTAAATTAACAGACAGCTCTATTAGAAAAACACATGTAATGTGAGTGAATTTCTCTTTCTGTCCCTTCATGTCTCACTTTCATTCTGACACACCTGACTCTCTCCTCTATACCATGATTGGACTGTTGTAGAATGTCTCTCTCTTGCTGTAGAGCAGAAATCTCTGCTTGTAACACTTCCCTCTGTGCAGCAAACTCCTCCTATGGGAGACATAAAAAGAAAGGAGGACAAGGATGGATAGATTCAAGGATCCATGAATTAAGGAAGAAAAAGAAGTAGATCGGTTGCTAGGTGAATATTAACGTCTTTCTTTCCTCTGGGCGGCACAGATCTGCTGAGATCAGCAGAACCTTGTGCTGCCATAAGGGAATTGCAGATCTGTGTGTGCTTGTGAGTATTTGTGATAGAGCTGCACAGTAATGGAAAGGGACATCACTGACACTTTGTCCACATGTCAAATGGAAGTGTGTGTTGAGCAAAAAGGAGCGAGAACCTGTATTTGCTGCATACTGCTGTGTGTGTTTTCCAGTTCTTCTCTCACTCGTACACACTCCGGGCCACATGCTGACTGCCGCTCCACCTTTGCGTACTCCTGCTCTCTCTCTTTTGCCCTGTCCTTCTCCTCTTCTCTTTCTCTCTCCAGCGTCTGAATCACCCCCTCCAATTTCGCCATCTGCAAGCCAATAAAACTTTGATCAGCAAAGACCTTAAGAGCATGTGGAATCCACTCAAGTTTGATACAATTTATGTGGACCATACAAAGAAAAAGATTTTCTGTTATATAATAGAGTCTTTATTATTTAAAGCAACCTGAGGTTAAGGTTCTTACTCAAGGGAATACAGTGGTTATTGTTATAGGGTGTGTCTGAATCCGTTCTCTAGATCGAGTAAATTGTTTTCTTACTACACTCAGTTATCGGTAATATTGTCACAAGTAATGTTATTTAACCGGTAATGTTGTCACTATTTATGAAAAAAAAAATCATAAGGTGTAATTTGTAATCATCTTTACTATCATTCAAAAGTTTTTCAGTTCTGTTTTTTTAAAGAAATTAATACTTTTATTTAGTTGATCAATGTTACAAAATATTTATATTTCAAATAAATGCTATCGCTTTGAATGTTCTATTCATCAAAACATTAACCCCAAAATATTAAGCAGCCCAATCATTTTCAACACTGAGAATAATAAGAAATGTATTAAAACAGTTATTTCAAATTCATAAGATTATTGTCTTTAATGCATTTGTGATCAAATAAATGCATTTTGGTGACCATAAAAGACTTCTTTAAAAATATAAAAAATCTTACCAAACCCAAACTTTTGAATCATTATTGTGTATTACAAACTTTAATATTATATAGGAATTAAAGTTATTGAAGACTAAAAAGACCCATTTTCCCTTTTCATTATGTTCTGCGATTTTATTTTTGTTATATTTGTGCATAATGTCTGAATTCCATTATGTTTAAAGCAGGACATGCACATAATTCATAATGGCACTGTTCTTTTTAACAGCGACAACAAAGAAGCCTGATGCCATGTTTAATGATCCTGTTGATAAATAGCAAAAAACATTTTAATGAGCTTATAAGGTTTCACAGGAAATTAAGTCATCTATGTCCCAATATTTAAAGCAGTGGTTCTCAATGGGTGGGTCACGAACAACCATTTTTGTCCCCGTAAGGTTGTGGACATCATGTCCTACGAAAGAGAGCTGCCAGTTAGACAGCAATGTTGAAGTGATTGAAATAGGATATAGTCATTTTTTAAGACATAAGCTATAAAAGTTCTGTTTGAATATCTCGGCAATGTGAAGTGTGAGTTAATTTATGATTTCTATTCTAAATATAGTTTTGAACAAAACAATTGCTCATGCGGATATTTTATTATCACATTAATGTCAGCAATTTAGCAGTACTCTCACACTACGTGTTCTTCGTTCTCAAAGTTCCGCCAAAGTGACAGCATGGTGCACAGCGTGAATTAAGATTTCCTGCCTTTCAGTCCTGTTAATTTGCTTACACAGTTACCGTTTCTGAAACGGCTTTCAGGATTCATAAATCATTTTGCAGGTGCTGTTTAATCCATCTGCACTGATACCGCCCATTATTTTGCAGTTGCTTGGAAGCACACATCAAATGGCATGCATGAAAAATGCAAAATGCATGACATCCTATAAACATGTTAGCAGATGAGCTTTAGTAGATCATTTTAGTACTTTTTGGCTGTAGCTGCATACAAACCTAAGGGCCGTGTTTGAAACACTTGGAAACAAATGAGCCAGACAACCTAGCATTAGATTTTTCAAGAATTGTCCCTAGTAGGATTTTAACCTACAACCTTTTGTGCACCAACCTAGATAATTAAACACTAGGATACAACCACAATCCATATATTTAACTTGACTAAGAACAAATGGTTTTCTGATAAATAGCAGAAACTGATGCTTGCTTCACGGCAACACGGCACTAAAACAACAATCTTTTTCCTAGCTATCATCTTATTAAGCACTATTTCGTTATCATAACCCAGTTCCAAGCCTGCTGGCATATTAGATGAAGCATTAGACGAAGCCCTGTGCCTTGGGCACTACAAATGTTTTTTTTGTTTTCTCATTTATCATGGTCATGTGGAGAGCTCTGGGCCTCTCAGTCTGTCTCTGTGTATTTAAGCAGAAGGACTGAGCATGTTCCCTTCGCCTGAGCTTCAAACCAATTTGAAAAAGCTTGATATGTATATAGTTCAAGTTATTTGTGGTGACCTGATTCATTAGTAGGTCAACAATGTTATGCAAACATATACAAGATTGTTTTGGCTTTTAAGAGGAAAAGCAAAGGACAAATGTTTGGAAGCATATGTGTAGCAAAATTCAATTTGAAATGTAATATGCAAAATGGCAATGCAATATGTAAAATGGCAATGTATTTCTGTTCTACATATGTGCAACATTTAGAGCAAAATGAAAATGAAAATTCAATTATATAATTTCAATTTGCCATTTTCTACACTAGTTAGCAAAGTGTAGTGAGAATTTCAAAATGCATTCTGAGCCAAAGGAGCAGCAAAATGGTGATTTAAATGTCTTTTATTTTTCTTAAATGCATTGACACTTACATATATGACGTTTCAATTGCATTTTCATTAAATACCCCGCAATGAATATAGTTTAAAGGGGACCTAACGCACACAGTTTCACCCAATCTCATGTTAATCTTGAGTACCTATAGAGTAGTACTGCATCCTTCATATCTCCAAAAAGTCTTTAATTTTATCATATTTATAAAAGAAAGATACAGATTTAGGATTCTCTCCAAAAAAAGCCGAGCTCCTGGAGGCGTGCCGTGTGGGCGGAGCTAAAGAGTGACGAGCACTTGCGCCGATCGCTAACAAAACAGAGACATTTGATGCCGTTTCACTTACCATCTGCAGTTCTGAATCATGACCGGTATCTTTTATAGCTGGGACCGCTCCATCTTTCAGTATTAAACGATGTGCAAATCCAGCGTCGAATTGGGCCTTGTTTATAAAACGTTCGTCAACAAAACACTTGAGAAACTCCATTGCTGCCCCGGAAAAACAAACTATATCAACTGTTCACGTAACGGTGGGTTCTTTTGGGAAGCTGAACAAGGTTATCTTTCCCTCACAACCAAAAACACACTTCTTTAGAGACATTCTTCCCGAGCGAGGCCCGTGCTGCCAGCCTGCCGATTGAAGCGCGTTGATGGGCGCGCTCTCGATCTCACTCTGGTCAATGCGTGCACGGACGCGTTCTTCCGGGAGAAATGCCCATATAAGGAGTTCCACCGTCGTTTACGTCATCAAGAACAACGATCGAAAAAAACTCTCCGAAACTTGTACGAACCCGGAAGTGAGATTTTTGGCACAGAAATACTCTGTTATACGTCCAATTTTTTTTTTGAAACTTTGTCCATGCTTAGCATGAGAATCCAACTCTTTAACAGTGTAAACAACTCTGAATGCATGAAACAGCATTGTACCCCCCCTTTAAGTCATTGTGGATTTGAAAATGCATGCCGAGCACGCCCCCTACCTGTCAATCATTACATCAAGGCAGGGCTTGGCAACAGGACGCAGGATAGGTCAATATTAACCAAACGCTTTTTCACCTGCCTGAACATCTCTCACTGTTTACACTCAGATTGATGCACACAAGCAAACAGACAGTGCTATTCTACACTTACTTACCTATTTGCCACCTTACACAGTGTCTACGTCGGACGGACAGTTGTTAGGCTCGGAATGCATTTTCAAATCCACAATGACTTAAACTATATTCATCGCAGGGTATTTAATGAAAATGCAATTGAAACGTCATATGTGACCCTGGACCACAAAACCAGTCTTAAGTCGCTGGTGTATGTTTGTAGCAATAGGCAAAAATACATTGTATGGGTCAAAATTATTGATTTTTCTTTTATGCCAAAATCATTAGGATATTAAGTAAAGATCATGTTCCATGAAGATATTTTGTAAATTTATTACCGTAAATATATCAAAACTTCATTTTTGATTAGTAATATGCATTGCTAAGGACTTCATTTGGACAATTTTAAAGGCAATTTTCTCAATATTTAGATTTTTTTGCACCCTCAGATTCCAGATTTTAAAATAGTTGTATCTCGGCCAAATATTGTCAGATCATAACAAACCATACATCAATGGAAAGCTTTGCATTTAAGAGAAATAAACGACATTTAAAACACCATTTTGCTACCCTTTTGCTGCACCTTTGGCTCAGAATGCATTTTGAAATTCTCACTGCATTTTGCTACAATTATCACGCGGTATCATGATGAAAATGCAAAATCCAAGTGTCCTACCCCTAAGTCTAAATGCATTTAGGAAAAACAGCATTTAAATGATAATTTTGCTACAGTTTTTGCTTGGACATGTTAAACATATCTAATCAATTTGGGTAATACATTTTCATTTTCATTTTGCAACTTATAAAGCTTTAAAATATGTTTTTAATTTGCATATTAAAACTAGTGTAGAAAATGGCAAATTTAAATTATATAATTGAATTTTCATTTTCATTTTGCAGTAAATGTTGCACATATGTATGGGAAAATGCAAATTTAAAAACAGAAATACATTGCCATTTTACATATTGCATTGCCATTTTGCATATTACATTTCAAATTGAATTTCGCTACACATATGCTTCCATACAAATGTAGTGGTATTCTTTGCAATAACTTACCTCTCTGTTGGACAGCTGTAGTTGGTTGCGTAGCTCTTCCCTCTCTGTCCCTAAAGCCTTTCTCTCTTCTTCTCCGGTTTTCATTTGCTCCTCAATCTATAATCAAACCAACATTATAATACTAGTATCTCTTAATTTCAATAATATTTCATCAATAATATCAAATTATACATCAGATATTTTTAATACTGCTTTGCTAGTTACTTTTTAAATTGTTTTAAAGACGGCATATAGTCTACATCTTTGCAGCTGTTTTTTTCCTTGCCTTATATTTGTTTATGTTTTTTTCCCTTGGCTTAAGGTATATACTTTTCTCAGTTCATACATTCCATGGGAACTAAAATCATGAAATCGGTGTCACAACATTCAGGCACTACTGTTTGTGCTACAATAACACTTATAGGAACACTTTACAGGAACACTTTCTTGTAGCAAAATATTAATTAAATATTATATATCCATTTTCTACCCTTTCTAACTTTTAGAATTAACTCTACCAAAAAGAAACTTTATTTCATGTAATTCTAAACCATCTTTTTTTTTCCTTTTGTGGAACACAAGCCAAGATTCTGAGCAGAATGTTGCTCATTTCCATAGCAAAAAAATTATCTATTTATCTTTCAGTCTTTTACATTAGAAGCACATGAGCTGTATTGACCACTTTTATGATGTTTTCATTGCGCTATTTTGTTCTTTTCGGCGTTTGAAAGCCCCTGGTTCATTACATTTTGTGTTCCATGGAAGAAAGAAAGTAATGTGGTAATGACACAAGGGTGAATAAATGATGTTTTATTTTTGGGTCAACTAAACATTTAAATAGCTTAGCTTCTGTACCTTTAAGACTTTTTATACTACTGACTTGTTATGATATGATGGCTAATCTCTGCATGTTCATAAGCGTGGGCCAAGTTTCTGAATGCCGAATATGCGTCATATTTTAATGTGATTCTGATTTCAGAATGACCCATTTTTGCAGCTTAGTTTCCATAATTGGTCTGAATGGACTTGGGCTTGGAGATTTGCATTGTGAATCATAATGCGTGTCTATAAACACAGCACAAAGAAAATTATTTTGTCCCCTGTAACAATAAAGTCACACTAATATAGATGGGTAAACATACAGATTATACTGATTATATATTCTCTTAAAATATTCTTAAAATCCCATGCTCAGTCTTTGCCTTTTATTATTGGAAAAAAGAACATAAAAACTTTCGACATTGAAATATTTCCAAATGAAATCAAATCAGAAAGTCAGTGCCGATTACCCACCATTCACACTAGTAGTAACAGGAGCAAATGAGAAGGTATGAAGTTATTAGCAAAGCTAGTGTGTCTGCAAGTTCACATGACAACCACAGTTGAAATCTGCTGTCGTACCTGCTGTGTCTTCTTCTTCTCTGCATCCAGCATTGCGTGCGCTTGCCGCAGCTCACTGGCATGTTTACGTATCACTTCTTCTAGTGCTTTCCGAAGCTGCTCTTTCAGCCTTACTTTCTCTTCTTCCATCTTCTGCTGAACCTGTTTCTTCTCTTCTTCTAGCTCCTGTCTGTCATTCTTTCTTTCGCTCTCCACCTCCTGCTGAAGGCGTCTGATCTCCTCAATGTGAGCTCGCTGCAGCTCCAGGCGCATAGAGGATAGAGCATCTGCATGCTAAAACACACACACGTCTCTTAATGATATAAAACTGTAATCCTGTAGTTTCAAAAGAATGACACTACGCCTTTTAATCCTCTGGTGTGTCAGTTGTGATGTTTTAAGATGTTCTAGGGGCTTAGCTGATCTTTCTCTGCATACACACGCTTTTCAAAGAACATTTTAAGGTGTGCTTTACTTATTGGTATATGTGTGTGTCTGAGATGGCAGGCCTTATTTGTGATGTGATTTCACAGCATTTCACCATGCACTTTATGTGTTCTGTTATGTTAGAGGTGCTGTAGAGAATAGTACAGGTGTTTAAAAACAGTAGCACGTTGTACAATTCTTGTCACAATTTTTCTGTCTGAGATTAATTTTAGGTACTGTAAAAGATTTCTTTCATTGGGTTATCAGTAAATATTATATTTTTTTATCAGTATTGGTTGATGTTGGATATTTAATTGTGCATGCTCATTTATCCTATTTTTACTTTTAGATTACCTTTTCTGTCATCTAATGCTCTTTTAAATCCTTAAAACACTAATAATTTAATAAGACTTACATGTAATCTTCAGCAAATCACAGTCATTTTTATAGTGTATTATTTTATTTGTGATGTTTAAATTCACTTGTATAAATAACAATTAATTTTTAGTGTTTTATTTTAATTTAAACAATAAAGTATTGTGTTGTAAATATGCTATTTATCAGTTATTACAGTATTTATTAATATTTTGAATGAGTTTTCATTAAAGTTTTTAGTTTTCATTTTAATTTTAGTTTAAGTTTTATTAATTTTGCGATGTGCCTTTGTCATTTGTATTAGTTTTTTAAGACTTCTATTTAACTTTAATTTATTTTTATTTCTGTTTTATTGCACCTAGTTGACAAGGTATTTTTTTGTTTCAGTTCAAGTATTTTTTTTATCTAATACTTATATTTCATGTTATTTCAGCTTTTTCCAATTAACGGAAATTATTTTTTATAATTTTAGTTATCAATATTTAACACTGCTTACACACCCCCAACTAAGGGCTAAAATAAAATCCTGAGGTTCCCATTGTACTTACGACATTGTGGTGCTGTTCATGTGCATTCAACTTATAAATACAACCCTTCATACATGATTTGAATGGCTTGCCTGTTTAAGCATGCGAGCGTGGTCATTGGATCGGCCACTGTTCTGAAGCTCCAGCTCTTTGTTTCTAATGTTGAGACGACCGAGTTGAAACCTCAGCTCTTCCACTTCAGCAGAGACCCTCACCTGAGATGAACTCTGGCTCATTAACTCCTCTGCAGAAATGAGAAAGATGATGATTAGATCAAAGGAAGCAGAACAATCAGTGAACAAGCTAGTGATCTCAAGTGTCATATGACAAAAGCATAATTTCAATAGAGATGTAAAAATCAACACTGGAACCATTAACATTAAACAGACTGTAAACGATGATTGCTGACAGTAAACTGTCAACTTATTTACTACTAAAAAGGTAGATGTTTATACTGTAATAAAGGCTTTTTATTTAACGTTAAATTACTAATCTAAAAAATAATGCACAAAAAGTGTGTTTAATCATTCCACGTAATCCTATGTTTAAATTCTGTAAAAAGGCATTTTCCTACCCTCGGAGCAATTTAAGCTCGAAGTACCACAATTATGCTTTAGCTTTGTTTCCTGAGAAACAAGACAGATGCAGCGCAGTGGAATGGAACAGAATGCTCAGATCTCGAGACACATTTTTCAAATTTGAACTGTTTTGAACTTGACAGCGAAAACAGGGCACTTATGCTGTGAGACTGAAAAAAGAGGTGTGACGCAAAAGGCAAAGACGTCCATCTGACACATGTCTGCGTGGACCAACAATTATAGAAATAGTACTGACAAAACACTGAAAACAGGTCTTGTGTGAACGGCCCCTAAATCTAGCTTGGACAGACTGACAAACTTGATTGCAAAGTGCACGTCTGTGGACTGTAGGCTTCTGTTCAGTGATATGGAAGTAAAACAAACCTATGGATATATTTATTTTTAAAGAAACTATTTATTTTGTCGATTTAATTATTTACTAGACTCTCTTTGAAATATTTTCTACCAAATATTGATTTTGAAATATTGAAGTAATTAGTTTAATTATTTATCATATGTGATTAATTTGATTTCTAATGATGACAAATATAAGTACACAAGCCTTTCACTGATATGTACTGTGCATGTGCACCTGACTTGCTCTGTAGCTCATTCTCTTGCAGTAATAATCGTTCTTTGGCTACAGCTAACTCCTCCTCTGCCTTCTTTGCCTCAGCCTCAGCCTCGGTCACCCGGTGACGCCCATCCTCCAACTGCTCCTCCAGGTCCTGTAAGAGAAATGAGTAACATGAATCAGCATAACTGTATAATTACAATTGCTTATACTTATGCTGGGAATGCATTACACAATTTTCAAAGTCGTCAGATTAATGCTACTTTCAGTGGTTTGCACATTACATGGCGGATCAGCGAATGGGGGTCACATATGACACAATATTTCATTAGGAAGAATCCCTGACCACTCTGTCTTGTGTAAAAAATGCATGCACGAGAAGTGATACAGGGATGTAAGGCTATGACTCCTCCCCCTGAAATTTCCCTTTGCCCTTTATCTTGCTCTCTCATTGGCTGTAGGTTGTCGGTGATGACATTTCCGGTCAAAACACATTGCAAGTCGCAGACAGGTCAAGATATTCAGCCTGCTAAATGTTTCTTGGCCATAGGCATCGTATCAGCACTTCTCTCAGATCATGTCTTTAATTCACATTATTCAATCATCACTCACGTGAACGAGCACAGATTTGCCTCAGATTTCGGGCTTTTGTCCACGATCTACAGCCTAAAGTTGAGGATCACTGAAGAGAAAATATCATAGACTTGCACTGAAGGAAGCACTAAAGCCTTCTGTATTGTTCTTAACTGTTATTTTCTTCTTTTTTCTACGTAAGAATAAAATTAAGAATATTTTGTATTCCTATTTTGTATTTCTTAAGAATGTTCTTTTTAGTTTTTTCTTCAAGATTGCCAATGCCACACAATCAGAAAACACCAAAGCCTGTCATTTTTCTCCTAAGAAAAAAATGCTCTTAAGAAGACATGATAACTTCACAAGAATTTTTCAAGAATTGCACTATTACAATATTATGAACTTCCTAGAATTTCCTTACTTCTTTCTTAAGAAGATTTTCATTAGAATATAATAGGAGTAGTAAACAACTACCAAGAACACCCTAAAAACCACATAGCACCACACTAGTTTGTTTGTGTTTGATGCCATTCCAGCTTCTGTGGCTATTTTCATGGTGCGATGGTTTCATGGTTTTTACAATTTTTTGTGCTAACAACTCCAAAACTGTATTTTAGCACCACACTAGAAACTGCTAGAAACCCCACGGCAACTGCAGAGCAACAACCTGACAACCACCCTAGCACCACTCACATTTTCTTAAGAAACTAAAAAATGTAGTTGTCCATTATTCTGCTGTATCCTCTTATTGAATGATCCTGCAGCAGCAATGAACAACCATAATGGCATCATCTGTCAGGCCCATGAAGCCCAAGATGATTTTAATCAGTCAATTCTGGCCGCCCCATGAACACTTTGAGCCCACGAACCTTTGATTACATCACAGCAGCTGCTCTGAGTTTACAGATCTGAGGTGCCTCTGATTAATTTTCTGTGAAGGATGTCGTGCCAAAGCAGAGAGGGTGTTACTCATCTCACTCTGTGCCTGGCATTTTTAGGCACATCTAATGCGCATTAGCCGCAGCGTACGTAAAAAGCTGCATCAGAGACGGTGGAGTCAATGGTGCATGCCTAGCAACTCTTACTGATTTAATCACTTGGCTTTATCCTGTTCTAAATACTAAGTGTAACGACTTACTTTGTGTCCCACTTAAAAAAGGCTGTGTTATTTTTATTTTCTGCAGGTTCTGTGCAGACTTTGCTGTAGAAAAACCGACTACAGATCTGTGGGGTATTGTCACAGACTGTTTAAGTCGGGTATGCCATCTGTTTCTAGTACACAGCTGTGTGTGTCTGAGTGATGGTAATTGTGGGTGTTTGTCTGATCCCTCTAATCTCTGTCTCAATTAGATTCGGAAGTGTCAGTCACAGCAGTAATTACTGCCCCCTTACACTGAGACGAACACCCCGCTGAAAGGTCAGTTACACATGGTCAGTCATGTGAATTTATGTGAACTGTCTTGTAAAGCAATATCGTTTTGTGTGTACACAATGAGTGTTTTGTTTTTGCTATACATAAATAGAAACATTTATATTCGCCACATACATCTTCATGAATTATTAGGCCTGGAAATCACAATTTTCAGTTTTTCCATGATAATAATGTAAGATGAGCTTGTGTTTGAAATTTTAAAAAGTTTCAAATTTTACATTTAGTTTTTTATATAATTTGTATTTCATTATACCTAATTATTCTCATATATATATTAAAAAGAATTATGCACTAAAAAAAGTAAGTCTAATGAGCTTCGTGTTTGAGTAATTTCTATGAGTACAAAAAAAGGTTGCCTCAGGCAATTGATTGACATTGTGGAAGAACTTGACTGGTTTAAAACCAAGTTAATCCCATAACCTCTGGTGTGACTTAAATGCAGACCTTAAACTCATCACCAAACACCAATGACTTGTACATATCAGTCATTTTAGACATTTCCAAAATGCAACAGAGATATACAATTTTTAAATACATGAATTAATCGTTGTTGCCACAGATTTGTACACTCCCAAAAAAATGTACAAGTCATTGGTGTTTGGTGATGATGTCTGTCAGAGGTGTTAAACTGGGAAGGATATGACACATTGACTGAATCAATCATTTTCTTTTTGAACCTTGTCTTATACACAGAGGCATTGTCATGTTAGAATAGAAAAGGGTCCTGTCCAAACTGTTGCTATATATTAGAAGCACACAATTTCCTAGAATATCATATATGCTTTAACATTAAGATTTGTACTCATAGAAATGACTAAAGTAGTCAAACCTGTTCATATACAATATAGTGTATATATATATGGGTAGAATTTGTTTTTAATTTTTATTAAATAAATAATGCAAATTTAATGAAAAATAAGAAACCATAATAACTGTGGCCGAGACTGCTACTGGTGTCCATTCCAAAAATAAATAAATAAATAAATAAAAATTAGGAAAATATCTGACATTTTTATCCAATGCAATATTTTTTTTTTTAAATAAAGTATGAATAATGCACAATAACCTAAAATAAAAACAAAGTCAAAACACATGAAAACATACAAAATATTGTTATATATTATTTATATAATATAAAATATTGTTAGATTGTGTCGATTAACCTAGAATGGGCAAAAGTGGCTAAAGGTTCATTTTGGACCCTGTTGGACCCACATGTGTACCTCTACTCTCTCCTGAAGTTTGCTGCAGTGTCTGTTGCTCTCATTCAACCTCTGTTCTTGAACCTCCAAGTCCGTCTCTGATTTTCTCAGCCTCTGCTGAAGTGTTGCATTCTGGGACTTGCGGTTTTCTTGCTCTCTCTGGTGCCACTGATTGATGTGTTCATTGAGGCTCTTTTGTAGTGTCTTCTCAACTGCCTTTTGCTCCTCCCTCCTCTCTTCTTCCATCTCCTTCACTCTCTTCTTCCATTCCTTCTCCGCTCTTTCTTTCTCTTCCCTCAGAGCCTGTAGCTCCTTTCTTACAGTTTTCAACCTTTCTTCACACTCCTCCTCTACTCGTTGTCTTTCCTGTGACTCTCGATTCCTCTCCTCCATCTCTCTTTTCCTCTCCTCCTCCACTCTATGCAACTTCTCCTCCTCCTCTCTCTTTCTCTCTTCATCTCTGGCTCTCCGTAGCTCCTGGCACTCGTTCTCCAAGCGCTTGATTTCTTCCTGCGTTTGTTGCAGTAATTTGTGTTGGTTGTCTCTATCTGTCTGCAGGTTCTGGAAGTCTCTGCGCAGATCTGATGTCTCTTGGGTTAACATGGCTATGCGCTCCGCATACTCTATTTCAGCCCTCTGTCCATGCTCCTCCACCTGAAATGGATACACATCCACACATGCTAAGATAATGAAGTAATTCTCTCCATGTTGTATTTAATATGCTCATAATGAGTCCATTTACAGAATGTGTGTGTATGTGTGACCATTTTTGTTTTTACTTCCTCTACGGTGGCCTGCAGCTCTAGAAGGCGTGTCCTCAGAATATATGCTGACTCCTCCTCTTCTTCATCTTGACCTGTGGTTGGCTGGAGGCTGGCCTGTGTCTCCGTGGCAACACGGCGTAGCGACTGCAGAGTTGCCTCTTGCTCCTCATTCTTAGTGTTTAAAGAATATATCACCTATACATAAAACACACACACATAAATATAATTAAAACACAGTTATAATTGCAAGACAAGGATTGCGGTCCATGTGTGTATGTTCATTTCATGCTCTTAAAAATAAAGGTTCTTTATTGGCATTTATGGTTCCATGTAGAACCTTTCCATGAACATTTTCAATGCACAAAATGTTCTTTATAGTGAAAAAATGGTTCTTTAGATTATACAATGTTCTTGGCGCAAGGAAAAAAATGGTTCTTTTAAGAACTGTTCACTGAAAGATTCTTTGGGGAAACAAAAATGGTTATTTTGTTGCTGTGAAAAAAACCTCTTGGAACCTTTATTTGTAAGAGTGTAGTTCCAGGCCTGTAAGAGTGTAGTTCCAGGCCTATAGCGCTAAACAAAGAGTCTTGTTTTCACTGATGAAATTTTTCACCTCTCTGATTGAATCAGTAATACATTTTAAATATGTTGTATCTCTGTATCTGTGGTCTGTCCCACATAAGGATATCTCGACTTTATCCAACATTATTTTGACATAATTGTATAATAAGAAACCACAAGTCCCACTTCCCACATTATGTGCATAACTCAATAACCTTATAATATATTCTCTGTTACAAAAAAAGTAACATTCTGTGAAATTCGCAAGTTTTCAAGAAATAATTAATTGACACCTAAGATTAAACATTAATTGCACCCTTTCTGCAGTAAATTATTTATGTTTACAAAATTCTTACAAATACAGTGTGATGACTTTATTCTTGAAGCTAAATCATTTTATATATATATGTGTATATATACAGTCGTGGTCAGAATTATTGGCACCCTTGGTAAATATGATCAAAGAAGGCTCTGAAAATAAACCTGCATTATTAATCCTTTTGATCTTTTATTTAAAAAAATCACAAAAATCTAACCTTTCATTGAACTAAAACAATTGAAAATGGGGTAAAATCTCATTATGAAATAAATGTTTTCTCAAATACACGTTGGACACAATTATTGGTACCCCTAGAAATTCTTATGAGTAAAATATCTCTGAAGTATATTCCCATTCATATTCACAATTTTGAGCACTCCAGGGTGATTATGAACATGAAATTATCCAGCCATGGCTTCCTGTTTCACAGAAATATAAATAGGAGGGAAAACAAAGCCCAAATTCCCTTAATCATCCATCACAATGAAAAAACCAAAGAATATATTTCTGATGTGCAGCAAAAGATAACTGAGCTTCACAAATTAGTGAAGTGGCTTTAAGAAAAGAGCTAGAGCAGTGAAAATTCCCATTTCCACCATCAGGGCAATAATTAAGAATTTCCAATCAACAGAAAATGTTACGAAACTGCCTGGAAGAGGACGCGTGTCTATATCGTCCTAATACACGGTGAGGTGGAGAGTTTGAGTGGCTAAAGACTCTCCAAGGACCACAGCTGGAGAATTGCAGAAAATAGTTGAGGTCAGAAAACCTTCTCGGGGTCAGAAAACCTTAAAAAAAATGGTCAAACAGCACTTACATCACCACATGTTGTTCGGGAGGGTTTCAAGAAAAATTCTCCTAGCTCATCCAAAAACAATCTCCAGCATATTCAGTTATCAGACACGACTGGAACTTCAAATGGGACTGGCTTCTATGGTCAGATGAAACTAAAAAATTAGCTTTTTAGCAGCAAACACTCGAGATGGGTTTGGTGAACACAGGGATAAAAAGTACCCCATGTGTACAATTAAATATACTGCTGTATTTTTAATGTTGTTGGCCTATATTTCTGCTGGAGGCCCTGGACACCTTGTTTAGACACATGGCATCATGGATTCTATCAAATACCAACAGATAAAAAATCAACAAATGACTGACTCTGTTAGAAATCTTATAATGTGCTGTGTTTGGATCTTGCAACTGTACAATAATCCAAACACAAACCTCAAAAACAACACAAAAATGGGTCACTGAGCACAAAACCAAGCTTCTGCTATGGCCATTCCAGTCCTCTGACCTGAACCCTGTAGAAAATGAGTGAGGTGAACTGAAGAGGAGAAGCACCGTCATGGAGCTGTGAATCTGAAGGGTCTGGAGAGATTCTGGATGAAGGAATGGTCTCTGATCTCTTGTCAGGTGTTCTCTAACCTCATCAGGCATTATAGGAGAAAATTTATAGCTGTTAAACTGGCAAATGGAGGTTTCAAAAAGTATTGAATAAAAGGGTGCCGTTAATTGTGGCCAATGTGTATTAGAGAAAAACATTTATTTCATAATGATATTTCCCCCCATTTTAAATTCTTATTCTCCAATGAAAGGTTAGATTTTTGTGATTTTTTTAAATAAAAGATCAAAAGGATTAACAATGCAGTTTAATTGTTTACAGCCTTCTTTGATCATATTTACCAATATTTTTGGTAGTGCCGATATTTTTGGCCATGACTGTATATATATATATATATATATACTGTATATATGCACACACATACATACATAAATACATACATACTACACTAGTATGTGTGTGTGTGTGTGTGTGTGTGTGTAACAGTAAAGCCCAACATTTGTTCCCAATCCAATTAGTCCCTACTGAGTGGTAGTTTAATTTAGACTAAATTTCCAACCCTGTTACCCATACTGTATAGTTTTTCAGTTTAACTTTAATTAACACAATATAATATAACTTTATTTAAAGCTCCAGTCCACAACTTTTGGTGCTCTAGGGGTTAATAAGCAGAACTGCATTTGTCTTATGGAAGAACATTGTAGCCGGACTTCTCTCTGTTTATGTCGAGTCACACAGGTACTGGGCTACTGATTTTGTAAAAATAAAAAAGTACACACACACACACAAAAGATTATAAGCAGCATTATTTTTGTAACAGTTGAAAAAATTGCATAGTTCTTATTAAAAGAACAGAAAATAAAACATCTACTCCTTTCACTTACCATTTGTCAAAAGAAAAAAAAAACTATTTTGTACCCTGTTTGCAGAAAGTGTCCTTTCATCAAAAGTGTAATCTGTGAGTAGCGTTTGTGTATTTGAGTCTGCATGTGTAGGCATATGAGAGAGTCCTAATATTGTGTGTCACTTTGGCTATCCATCATTGTGTCCTACCCACAAGTCCCCATGCCTGGGGTGTCATCAGATTCCCAACGTCTCACTCATCCCTCCAGCGGGTCGTGTGTTACCATGACGCCTGACTGTCTGTCGTTAATCGCCACCGCAGCAGAGCTGGACATTCCGAATGATAAACTGCCAGGAAGTCACTGTCTCCTTCTCTTCACTCACCCGTCTCTCTCTCGCTCTCTCCACCTCTTTTCCTGTCCCCCACAGTGTTTCTGTAAGCCAACCACCTTCTCTTTCACTCTCTCTCTCTCTCTCTGTCTGTCCCCTGACTCCCCTTTATAACTTTCACCTTCGGTCTATTCCCTGCCTCTCTCTCTCTTCTCTCTCTCTCTCTCTCTCTCTCTCTCTCTCTCTCTCAGTCCTTGAACATGAACTCTCATGTTTTACGGTGCACAGAATAAAAGGGAAAGTAATGTCATATATCTGTACGACTGAAATGTCTGATAGCTTTATATAGAGCAACAGCACTCATAACTTATCTAGCAGACCGGAATGGACTGGGGCATGGAGAAAATTAGGATAAACAGCAGATTATAGGAATGGATTTTTTGTATACACAAATTACTATTTTAAATAGAAAGTGCTGAAATACCCGTCTCTCTCTATCTATTTGTCCTTGTTTTCATTCTCTGCAAATATGGCACCCTGCCTGACTAAGATCCATACTAATGAAATCTGATACATGCTGACTTGCTTTCCTTCTCCCTCCTTAACAAACACAAATGATAGAAGCATCTGTGTCTGTTTCTCTACCCATTTTTCTGCATTTCAAAAACTGCTTATAACAGCCATTTCTGACACGGCTAGTGAATTTATTGAGTCTGTGCATTTGCGTGTGTGAAGGCCTGTTTACACCAAGAACAATAACTATAAAGATAACAAAAACTAGAACTATTTTAGCATCCACTCAACACATGATAACATTCAGTTTTTTCTATGCATGTGCCGGTTTAAAAGCTGTTTAAAGTCAAATAGATTCAGTCAATGTTTTTATAATTTATCAGCTGAAAAAAAAAACATTCTGAAAGTGGTTCCAACAATACCATTCATCTGATCCGTTATACTGTGGACTTCCTTATTTTCATATATTTAGAATGATTATTAAAACTTTATAGTTAGTCATCGTTATTATCATTAATGTGAATGACCCTTAGCCCTATAAAAGTCTGTTAAACATGACTGTTTAGCTACTGTGAGAAGCCTAACCACATTTAGCCTGTCTACCGTTTGCAGCCTAGCCAGGCTTTTGACATTTTCTGGCCAAGAACTCCCCAAGTGGCCATCTGATATGTAAAATGACCAACCACTGTTTGTTTTGGTTTATCTGATATAGATGAACGTTTGTACAGGAAACAACCGTTTATTAATGGAAATTTGTGCAGACTTTGAGATTACAATTTCTAATCATCCAAAAGTAAGAAATACTGATTTTTTTCACAGATAGAAATCGGCTTGAATATTTAGTTTGCTTACTTCTACTGTATGTGCATCCAGCAAAACTCTGAACAGCTTTCAAAGATCTGAAGCAACAAACATCACAAACATTTGGCAAATCCAGTGTTTAGTTATTCCTCACAAATGTTCATCATTTCAACCTGGTACCTTTTAAATATCTGTCAGAATTATAAAAAGATGGAAAGTTAGGTTGCAGTTACTCAAAGCAAACAATGCTTTCCCAAATATATATCATGCTATTAAAGAAAAAAAGCAAGCTAATACACAGTACATTCTATATATTTAATTCCATTTAAATTATATATACATTGAAGTCTAAATATTTTAGCCTCAGCTTTAATCAGCACTGTTTTGAAGAGTCTGTATGTGCATAAATTTGTAGGAGAATGAATCAAACATCAAGCACGAAAATGGTAACAAATATATTTAAGTAGTCCTTTTTTATTACAGCAGCATCTCAATTACATTGTGGAGAATGCTGCTGACTAAATGAACCATAAGTGTATGCCAATTACATACTGCATATTAACGTGTTGTTTGTGTAAATGAACTACAAAATTTCACATCAATTGTGATTTTTGAAATGATTAGCAAAAGTAATTTCTCCACCACCTGTGTTTAATGTAATTAATGACAGTCCTATATTGGTAAACTAAATGATGGAAGTGCGACCATGTTTAAAGTACAGTTTAAACAGTTGTTACTGTTAATTTCTCAAAATTATGTAACAGTTAAGCTGTGAGTTACGTTGTTGTATGAGAAACACACCCCTGATTGGACCTTAAGCTTTTCATACATTTTTTTAGCATTTAGTGTCATGCCACCCATGACATTCCCATCATGCTCTTATATTAATAATAGACTGAAGTAGATCAAATCTCCTATGCTCCTGATTGGTAAAAATAGTGTGGCTTGGTGTGTAGCATTACTAAGCGTCACAAAGCTGAGCCGAATGTAGAGAGGGCATGACTCACACATCTGTTCTAATAGACACACACACAAACACACAGCTAAAGATAACTATTAGGAGTATGTTTACATGATGATAGAGAGAGGGATTCCACACAGCTGTGACATTCAAGCTCATAGGCATACTCTCACATACACACTCGTGCATGCATACATACACACGCACAGCATGGCAGGTTTGAATTTCGAGCCCTGGCCTATTTTGTTTAGCAACAGTGCTGCCATTTCGATGTTCCTAACCCCAGTGGACCTTAGTCAGGGCAGACGCCATTTTTTAATTTGACAAGAATAAAAATGAGGCTTTGAGGGACATACGTACAGGTTGTACATTAGCTTGCACTGTTGCATACCTGGGTATCAAACATTCCGAAAAAAATAAAAAATGCTTTCCAAAAATCAATTCCAGGTGAAAAAATGTCCATAGAAAAGGCTTATATCCCCCACAGCCTTGTTTTCACTCTCAGTAAATATGGCATCTTCCTTAAGGTCCATACTAATAAAACCTGATACATACTCTCTCACTTCCCTTCTCCCGCCTTAACAGATCCAAATGACTGTGTTATTATTAGCCATTAATAGTGTATAGATATTAAAGCCTTTAACCTCTGTTTTCACACTTTATAACTGGCCAAGAGGGTCATAATTTTTCACACAGCGACAGATATAGTTATCGCTATTGATTTTATCATACATCATCAAGGTGCAGTTTAACAAAAACACATAATTCAACTGAAACTCCAAAGGTTGACAATATAGGGAAGTTTGAGTAAATGCGTTTGCTTCTATTAAGAAGTAATTTGTTGCTAAACTAAATTTTGTTCTCAGTTACTTTTAATTTCACGTGTTCAGTGTGTGTATTATGCTGGTTGTCTGGTCTTTTGGTATTTTAATGTATGATTTTTTTTATCCAAAGTGACAAACAGTATTGTACATGTACATTTAAGTGCTCTATTCCGAGGCCATATAGAGAATACAAGATTTTAAGCCTTATTTTAAGCCATATTTTTCTTTTACAGTCCTAATAAAGATGACCAAAAATCATAAGGGTTCAAAAAAGTACACGCCCAAATGACTATGTATGTATTAGCCATTAATAGTGTGTAGATAATAATACAGCCCTTAACCCTAATGTTTTTATAGTTATTCTTCATTGTTGACAAGAGGGCAATTATTTTTCAGGCAGTGTCAGATAGAATTATGGCTATTGATTTTATAATACATCATCATGGTGCAGTTAAACCAAAATGCATCATTCAAACTGAAACCCCATGTCCAGAGGTTGACAGTTTAAGGGGAGGTTTCTGTAAATGTGTTTGCATCTAGGAAGTTGTGTTTCGTCAATAAATTTTGTTTAATTTTGTTCACATACATTTAATTTGATGTGCTGTGAAACACATTGTTTGGTCACTTGGTATTTTAGCATATAGCCTACTTTTTATCCAAAGTGACAATCAGTATTAATTGCCTACACTTTTCTATTACAGCCCTAAATATAAATAAATATTAAATTATAAAGATTCAAAAAAGTACTAAGACCCTCAGAAAAAGTATTAAGGTGCCATCAGATACCTAGAAATGTCACGGCACTATAATACCTATATAATTACAATATTCATGTATTGCCAATATTGACTATTTTCTGGGCACTATTCTAAAATGGTAGCTTTTAACAAATAATAGCCTACTATTGCAGTACAGTATGGCCTAACAAACATAATTCCAGTGTGCATTTTTGCTAGTGGAACCAACACAAAACTGAAACAAATGTGGCTTAACTGAATGAACCACAATGTAGAAGAGAACTGTCTTTGTGCCAAACTGAATGAGTCTGTCGCGTTTGCCTCATCCATGTTACAAGCTTCTACGGGTCATAACAACTGGATGCTGCTTGCTTGTGAAGGGGTGGTTCTTACACATATCTAAACCTGATAATAAATAAACGCACTTTTCTGTTGCCAGCGATCACCCACGGGTCAGATTATTTTAGATGAGCCATTTGCAGCGTGAACTTCAGTAGCCCGCCTTGAACTAAACTCCACGAAATCTGCTACCAAACAACATCTATTGAAATCGTGACTGGTCTTGGTTTACCCTCTGCCTGTTCTGCATCACCTGTAATGGAAAGATAGTGAAGCGACGCCGAGTGCATTAAAACCCTGTTGCATTCCATGAAAAAAAAAACACCAGTGCGTCAGGCAGCATAAAATACTGATAGTTTATATATATATATAATTTACACTGACAACAATTAATAATTTATATATATTGTTACTGTCTTAAACTGTGCCTTTAAGTACATGTAAATGATTTAGCGTAAAATATGCGCAGTAGGTAGCAAAAGGAGACATTTGTGTGTTTGCATATATATATAATATATATATATATTGTATTGTATACGCAGACACACATCTGCGGATGTGTGAACGGATATCTAGGAAACAGATAATTCAGATAAAGAGTCCCGTTAGTTGAGTATTAAAATTACGCGCTTACCTTTGTCAGCTGCGCTATTTTCTTGCACATTTTCGTGTGCATTTGATAATCATACAGTTCCTGCTCTACATTCACTTTGGGGATATCCGCAATAGCGGTCCCGTTACATGCACCGCTGCCGCCGTGGGGTTGGTTCATCTTCCCAGAGCTGGAAGCCATAATAACCCGTTAGAGCACGCTGATCAATCACAAACTGGGCTGCGCAACACCCTGGTTGCCTCTACGTGATCCTGAAGGTAGAGTCCTTACGACAGCCGAAAGCATTGTGCATGCTGCAGCGACCGGCGAACACCCTCCCGCTCCGCCGTGAAGCTGCCTCCGGTGAGCGCACAGCGCACAAGATAATGCCATCCCCGCGGGACACGACTCACTGACGGCATGTGCCCCCAGCCCGGACACCTGTCTCTCACCCGGGGCGTGACTACAGTCTTACATTACGAGCCACGGGTCACACTGCAGTGTAATCATGGCCCCTCCCATGAACGCCAACACGCCCAAGAGCACAACAAACACAGCCGCGGTTTCTTTCTGAAACCTCAGTCATTAACTTAGTGAGTGTATAAAGATTTAAATCGTTTTTGTTATAAACCACAAAAATAAAAATAAATGGATTTTCTTTGTCCCCGAACAGTAGAGGACGTAAGAGGGCCAGGTACATTTTAAAGGTAGAAAATGACTTGCGTAAGCTATTTCAAATAAATTTGAAGGGTAAAATCCTCATACACGTCTGAACCGTATTTCGTTATAACCAAGTTATATGCATAGCAATATACATAATGGTAATCAGAAAATGCATATAGGGCTATGATATACTGTCAATATTCATGCTTACTCGCGTCATTCTACAGGAGTTATGATCAGAAATGTGCTTTGCTGCCTTCAAATGAGTTCAGCTACCTAAAATCTGATCTACCTTCTCAGGATTACCTGTCAGTAAAAAAAAATAAACTAAATAATAATAATAAATAAAATAAATAAACATTGATTTATTCTATTCTTTCTCAGGTGTTTGTAATTACAGGATAAGTCCATTTTATTTAATCATTGTAAAGACATTTCTTTGCCAAGCTCCAATAAACTATAAAATTAAACATATAGCCTATTAATTAGTGCACAAAGACCTCCAGTGAGACAAAATCACGTCCTTAGATTTGAAACGAGAGCTTCTAAACAGATTTGAACGCTGCTCTTACTAAGCCTCTGAACGCCCCCTGGAGGATAACCCACGTATTTAGCAAATTCAAGGAGGCAACCACGCGTTTCTATTCATTGGCCACAGCCAAATATAGGTCTCTGCGGAACAACAAGAAGGTGTTTTCCAATTATTGGGCGTTTTCAAACCGGTCTAGGCATTTTCCAACCATCCAATCAAGACCGTACGGAAGCCCGTACAGAAGCGGAAATGCGTTATTATTATTTCTCGTTTTTACTTGATTTTTACTATGTCGATATCGCGACAACATTTATGTCAAAATAAAATATGTTTTATTTACAGTACAGACTACAGTACCTATTTTCTTTTTTTTTTTTTTTTAAAGTGTTAAACTACTGAGAGATCTTTAATATGGAATTCTTTCATAAACCAAATTTCCCGTTCTTATGTTATAAGATACAGATCTTGTATATAATAGCCTGTGAGTGTGTATTATATTTTATAATATTCTCTCCTACCTGCATGCAACCTTAATAAAAGCTAAAAGTATTAAAAATTACTTTATTACTCAACTATTTATAATTACATTACCGTTTTATTTTCGTTTTGTGTGTGTGAACAACACAACATAAATCAAGTTGTAATGGTGATTAACAAGGAAAATTAATAGCAATTTTCAATAAAGTTACCAAATCCTACTGTAAAGCAATGGTGAAAATGATTGTATTGGTCTTTCTCACCTGTATTTTTCAAAATATGATATTTATATGTAATGACTGATATTTAAGTGATATTTGTAGCTTACATTAAATGATATATAAAATAAAACGTATTAACCTTTAAATTAAGGTAAAATGTGTTAACTTAGAATGATGACTCTGAAAACTTTAAACATTAGCACACTTTATTGACCGTATAGATACTGTAACCAATATGATGAAAAACTATCAATAAATGCCGCATTCTCTACTTAATGTAATAGTAAAAAAGAGAGAATTCAATTAAATAAAATAAGCAATAAATGTGTCAAGTTCAAACATGAGGAACACATTGCATGAAACATTAGATGCTTCCTCCAGCCTCATAGAAACAGTCGCTTCCGCAGTATCCTTGGAAGTCATCAGAGCCAAAGAACCCCTGCATCACACCTCTTTGCCCTCTTCCTCTGTAGCCTTCACCACAGTCTTTGTATGTAGTCTCACAATGGAGACATCTGGATAGACTGTATGGAACCCTGTACAGGTTTCTGAAATTTTCACTGAATGCCTTCCAGTTCATGAAAAAAAAAAAAAGTTGTCAGCTGACCTCATCATTGTCTTAAACATATTCAACCATACATAACTGAGAAAAAACAGAGAGAGAGCTGTGATTAACCAAACAGTGACACTAATAAAACTTACTGTCCAACCACCGAAAGTGAGCCTCTCGGCGGAAACTTTCCATGCTCACAATGCTGTTGAAGCACCTGCAGGTGAGGGCAAGGGAGCCAATTGCAACATCACCATCTTGAAGCACAACCTCCAGTAAGATTTCACGAAGGACCAGCGGAGGAAGGTATACATGAACAAAACATAACAATCTGAACTTCGTGTGGTTATAATGATTCCCTTGCATTTTATAAATTGAGTAATAGCAAATACATGCCTCCTGTATGTTCAGGGGTTGGTCAACGGTTGCCACTATGAAGGGACAAATGAAGAACATCAGTAAATGACAGTCAACATTTACTATAAATAATAGAGCACATCAAACTAAATAAATCATACCAGTTTTGTGTGGCTTGTCAGTCCGCCTTCTCTTTCTTTGCTGGATCTCCATGACCGATCTTGATAAATTTATGACATAAAAACACATTAATAATACAGTATATCAAGTTTCATTGCATGAAGATATGACAACTAAAAAAAAGTCACACTAACTGTAAAGGCATTTTGCCATCCTTGTCATTATTTTTTAGAAAAGGACTAATAACAAGGGAAATGAAAGAAAGAAAGAAAGAGTCAAACACCTTGGTGGGAATTTCTCCAGCAAAAGGACAGACCACCATCTTCTTATACTTGGTATGTCTGACTTTAGTTGGAAAAAGCACAAGTTTATCAAAACAATTCTTAAACTTACAGAATGTTTTTTAATGAGCTTGGAAAACCCACCTCTGAAAAGTCAAATGTTCCCCCCAAGATGACATAGAGAGCATACTGCAACATGAATTATGTATTAATAACTGCACATGGGTTTAATTCTGACATGGCACCTGCAGAACCAATAGTAGCCATTGATCCTACCATTAGTATGAAGACTCCACAGCTGCAAGACATCTCTTGTTGAGGTATATCCTAGATATAAGTAAATTACATATGATATCATTTTTAACTAGTACCACTAAAGCCCTAATTCATTAAAATTTTCAATCACATTTGGTGTAAAATGAAACATACCCCAAGGTCCTCAGAATAGAATTCTGTCCATGTCCCAGGACACAGGCTCTGAGCAATTTCTCTGTCAAAATAAATGAATGCCCCCCGGCCAAAAAAACAACAACAACAACAACACATTAAGATATACACTACAAACAGCCAATCAAACAGGGTTTTTAAAAGAGAACTACCCTGCAATACTACATATGATTACCAAGTAAATTTGAAATAGAACAGAAAATAATAAAGGCAGAGTTTAACAGGAACTGTCCCGCCTTTATTTTTCCCATGGCTTTCTTCTTAATGCAGGGATGCACAAAATGAATTAATATATGACCCTAAAATTAAAGTTGCAAGTAAAGCGTTTCTTAAATTGTATGCAATGAGAAAAAAGCCAATGGAAAAAGAAAAAAAAAAGAACTGAACATAGAACAAGAGAACACAAAATTCTGTAACAGGAAAACCTGTATATGGCATTGTAAGTGCCATTTCCAAAACCTGGAGTTTTCAGGGAATTGAGAAAATACAATTCACGCAATTTTGGCTTCATGATCTGAAAAAATGTTTTCGCCCTGTGTTAGTTGTTAGGAAACGCATAATATCAAGGAAATAATCAGAAATATGCCGCTGATTTCAGTTTGTACAACAATTGGTATTGTATGTTTATGTATCGCAACATTAAAGCAGACTCACACACAGCATCCAATGCCCTGGCACCCAAGATGGGAAGACCACAGCATCCTTGCTCATAATTTCAGGCTACATGTATATTAAAAAAAATATTTTATAGTATATAGTATGTTTAATGTTTAAAGACATTACAAATGTCAGTGATCCTTACAGGTAAGTGGTCCATGGGATGTGCACAAATTGCACATGGCATGGCTGTCAACTGGATAGATGTCCACATTCTGGCCACAAAAAGAAAATTGTTAGTTGAAGTATTTGAACAAAATGAATTTATTTATGCTCTCAAACTTTGAGGTTAAACCTGGGAGAGTGCAATCTGTTGCAGCACACAGAAGCAGGAATTCAGCACCTGTGTGAAAAATATCAACATTTAGCTACTTTGAAATGGACATTATTTTATTTATTATGATTTTAAGTTTTGATTCATGTTTTTGTCTGTTTCTTACATTTCCTTCCACCTCGCAAAGGTTTGTCAGTGTTATTAAGTCTTTCTGTTTTATGACAATAGAGCCCACAAGTGCTACTTCATCATCAGCATTTGCAGAACGAACTTGAGCCATCTGTCAAGAGAACAGAAATTTCTATTACTTACAAAACAGATTCTTAGTAGTCTTAGTCTTCTAAAAGACCTGGCGTTGCACACAGTGAATATTGTTGGCTCTATGATGAATCAGTTGTAAGTTGCTTAGGATATGAGTGTCTGAATGCATAAATGAAAATGCAAAATCTAAAATTTAATCATAATAGAGGACTGCAGTTGTGCAATTAATAACTGTTTAGCTATATTACCAGTTTACGCTGTGATCGAGTCAGTGGCTTTCCCCAGCAAGCCTTGCTAGGTTTTATCAGATGTAGTCTGGTCATTTCAGGAGCCCTGTTCTCTTTATTTAAAGACACATAAAAGACATAATGATTTGTAAATAGCAAATAAGAGATAAGATTCAAAGTATACATGTAATAAACTTACCTACAACCAAACATCCAAACAAATCAGTTTGGAGGTTTATAGTCGTTTTTGGATGCCCAAGGTCCTTTTGTATTTTTGACAGCATGGATCCATTTTTTTCTTTGTTTTGCATGTGCAAAATGTTTCTTACAAGAAACATGTGGGTGGTGGGAGACATCATATTCAAGAAATAGTTGTTCTTATGCATTCCAGCGAAAAGTTGTTCTGCAGCTTGTGTGTTCACTCTGCCAGCCAACTCTGGGACAATCTGAATCTTTCTAAGTGTGTCTCGCTTATCCTTACTGTTGGCCTCGTGGAACTTGTCAGATAGAGCATAGTGCTCGGAAGAACCAGTCACTGGATGGCAATTATCATCCTCATCCATCTTCTTCTCTTTTATCCAGGGTAGGCTTATAGTTAGGGTTCCGCTCTCTGCAGCTGTTATATTGTTTTCTGTAGATTCCGCAAGTCGTCCCTCAAAGGGTGTAAATGGCATTGCTTCTGGCCTCCTTAAGTTGGAATGGGTGGCCAGTCCTCTGGCAAAATCATAAATACAAATGTTTGGGATATGTTTCCATGAAAATAACATGTCCGTACAGTCTCTAGGACTTTCGGCACGGAGGAGAAATTTTACACTGTAAACTATACCACAAGGGCATAAAATGGCTGCCCATCCACCTGACAAAGAGGAGTATAGTTTGTTTAGTGAATGAAATTCATTAACTTTCAGAACATGTACATTTGAACTCACAGAGCCCACCATATACCTGATGCTCCCCAAACTTTTTGAAAAATCTTGTCGTATGCAGTTCTGTTTTGCATTTCTTCTCTCAGTCTGGATAGAAGATCAGTCTTTGATCCTTCAGTGCCAACTCCACAGGCCTTGCAGAGTTTTCGAATGTCTGCAACCTGGTAAAGCACAAATATGTTTGATATTACATTACAATATGAAACTAGCTCTTTGTGTGTTAGTTCTAACTACGACTAGAAGGTAACAACTGATTTAGACCTGCACAGTGATTGTTTCATTACTGGTCAACCATCACCATTTTTAATAAACTGCAAATTATAAGAGGCTATAGAGATTTATACTGAGCTGGTGCATACCTTTAGCTTCATTAATTCATCACTGAGTCTCTCTTCTGTCATGTCTATTTCAGCGATGTTGTCTAGTGTATTTGTGGTCTGCACTTTCTTCCACTCTGTGTTTATCACAGATGGTGACCTGCGTGTGTGTCTGACGATCCATGGGGCCCAGTTCTCATAATTGGGTTTCAAAGTGTAAGGATTTGTGTCTCCAACTAAAATCATACAGAAAATAAAGTAGTGAAACAAACTCTTGAAACAAGGCATTTTGTTTAGATGTGGAAATACATGTGTAATGCAGTGGTTCTCAACCACATTCCTGGAGGCCCCCCAACACTGCATGTTTTCCATGTCTCCTTAATCAAACACACCCAATTCAGATCATCAGCTCATTAGTAGAGACTCCAAGATCAGAAATTTGTGTGTCAGACAACAGAGAGATGCAAAATGAGCAGTGTTGGTGGGCCTCCAGGAACGTGGTTGGGAACCACTGATGCAATGAACTCAACTAGTATATGTACAAGAGACAAGGAAGTTGTTTACATTATTGCACATGATAGCCTAATTGTCTTGTTGCAACTTACTCCTCAACAAGCCAGTTGCAATCCTCTCCATTGAAAGAGTCTCCCAGAACTCCTCGGAATTCACCTCTCCATTGAAGGTTTCAGTTGGCTCACTTATGTCACTGACTGGATAAAGAAACAAAATTAAATTAACACAAATTAACTGCAAATAGAAAATGACAAAAAACTGTGATTCTTTACCTGCCATGTTGAACACTCCCTTTTTATGTAAGTCCATTACAACAACTGGAGGATGATGTCCACATTTTAGACACGAAAAGGCATAATCATGGTGAGTTAGTGCCTCAAAATGTAAATATGCATGAAGAAACTCTGTCTCCTTTGGGTAAGGCACGTGTGTTGTCTTTTGCAATATGGAACGCACCCTTCCAACTGACACATGATCCTGAGTGAGAACAGTCATGAGAACATATATCAGTGCTAGATTAAGTTGAACAATCTTGAGTCTAATGTATTTTAAATTTCAGAAACAAAACCTGAACAGAATTCCTTATGAAGATGCATAGAAAGATGCTTAGCAGCACTTTATCATTAAAGTTGTGAAGCCCATGCATCCAGTCCTGGTATCGGTAAAACATACCACAATTACTGCATTTCTTGCAGTATGTGGATATTCCTAATGAGGTAAATAAACAGATAATAATAGTACAAAATGTCAAATAATCACTTGGCAATTATTGTGAATAGCATACTTTAATACTCCCCTAATACTGGCGTATAATGCAAAAAATGACATGTACTACTCACAAAAAGTTAGGGATATTCAACTTTTGCAAATTGACTTATTGTCTGGGGAGGCACAGCATCCCACTCTTCTTAAAGGGCTGCCCTCAGGTCATTGAGGTTCCGGGGTGCAGGGTCACGACCCTCTACATGGTACTGTGACAAGCCAATACTATCTGAATAACACCATTAATCCAGTCGTTGTGCCTCTGCATGAGCAACACAGGCCTGATTTCATCTTTATGGATGACAATGCCCCAGCTCATCGAGGTCGCATCATCAGGGAATAGTGGCAGGAGGCTGGGGTACCTCAAATGGAGTGGCTTGCACTTCCTCCAGACATGAATCCCATAGAAAACCTATGGGATAAGCAGAGTCGTCATATAGAAAGTCGTAACCCTGCACGCCAGAACCTCAATGACCTGAGGGCAGCCCTTTAAGAAGAGTGGGATGCTGTGCCTCCCCAGACAATAAGTTGATTTGCGAACAGCATGAGATGTCGTTGTTAAGCTGTAATTGATGCTCAAGGAAAGTTACAAGTTATTGAGACATTGACATTTTTGTTGTGGTATACCCACCACTGTTGTTAGCTTTTGTTTTAATAAATTGCTTTAGAAGAATAAATGCATGCTTCTACTTAAATGCCCTTCTTTTATGATATATTATCACTGTAGCATGAACTTTTTACATTTTCCATAAATTTCACCCGAAAGTCGAATATCCCTAACTTTTAGTGAGTAGTATAAATCAACAGCTTATAAATATTAAATATTATCATTAAAAATTTACAAACCAGCAATGCCTACCAGTCACTACACCAGTGAGCGTCGCCATTTTTGGTGATAAGGACAGGAGCACTGAGAGGAACAGGTCCAGGGCACTGAGAGCAGAACTCCTCTTCAGGAATAAGATGTTGAGGAATGTCTTCCTTCTTTACATCTTCTATAAAAACATCTGATAGTGTGTCTGGAAGCTTTTTATAATGGTATATATATTGTACCATCTGCTTCAGGCCATCACTCTTTGGAGGATATTCCCATTGCAGGCCAGACAAGTCATCATGTTCTGCTGGTTCAATCTCTGCAGCTGCTTCTGGCATGGTTGTGAAGAGCTCCCGCTTCATTTGAAAGAGACACCATTTTGCTATGCACATATGCAGACACGATCTCCTACCTTTGATACAAGGGCAGTGCCAAGTGTTTGTCTTGGAATTGTAATTAACCAAAACTCTGCCCAGTCTACTGCAATAAGAAACCCTTGGCTCATATACTGATATATAATGCTTGTAGTCGGGGCCTCCAATAGTAACAAGACTAGTAAATGTTGCACCTTTACTTGTAGCCTGACCTTGCAGTGTAAGGCATTGGTTTTTCCTTGTGTTACCAAACCATTTTTGCTCCACCATCTCAGTCAACACGTCCTCTGATAACTCTTCATGTGGTGCAATAGCACAGGAGTAGTCTACTGATCTCAGATGCACACATGATGTAACCAAAAGTTCACTCCTTTGAGTCATTTCAGCACAAGTGTTGCACATATCCATTTCACACATTACCTTGTGTGATGAGCCCCAAATTTTCTTGGCCACATGAATGGGAATACAGGGCCCACGAAATGATTTTGCTACAACATATATCCCATTCTTTTTATCAACACACTGTGTTGGTAAATGATAAGTTGAAGATACGAGATGTATAGGTTGATGTTTCCGCTCAATGTGTTTTTTCAAATTTTTAGAATTTAGACTCACTCCACAGTGAGGACACCTCACAGTGATTTGCTTTCTTTTCTGCTCCTGGTGGCAGCGAAGGAGTTTCTCGTGGTGGATCAGGTGCTGGTTGGGGCAGCGAAGGAGTTTCTCGTGGTGGATCAGGTGCTGCTGGTGGCAGCGAAGGAGTTTCTCATGGTGGATCAGGTGCTGGTTGGGGCAGCGAAGGAGTTTCTCGTGGTGGATCAGGTGCTGCTGGTGGCAGTGAAGGAGTTTCTCGTGGTGGATCAGGTGCTCCTGGTGGCAGCGAAGGAGTTTCTCGTGGTGGATCAGGTGCTGGTTGGGGCAGCGAAGGAGTTTCTCGTGGTGGATCAGGTGCTGCTGGTGGCAGCGAAGGAGTTTCTCGTGGTGGATCAGGTGCTGGTTGGGGCAGCGAAGGAGTTTCTCGTGGTGGATCAGGTGCTGCTGGTGGCAGTGAAGGAGTTTCTCGTGGTGGATCAGGTGCTGGTTGGGGCAGTGAAGGAGTTTCTCGTGGTGGATCAGGTGCTGGTTGGGGCAGCGAAGGAGTTTCTCGTGGTGGATCAGGTGCTGCTGGTGGCAGTGAAGGAGTTTTTCGTGGTGGATCAGGTGCTGCTGGTGGCAGCGAAGGAGTTTCTCGTGGTGGATCAGGTGCTGGTTGGGACAGTGAAGGAGTTTCTCGTGGTGGATCAGGTGCTGCTGGTGGCAGTGAAGGAGTTTCTCGTGGTGGATCAGGTGCTGCTGGGGGCAGCGGGTGGAAACTGCAAAGATGCCTTTTTATAGCAGCTTTATTTATGTAGGTCTGTGGACACTGACAGCAGTGAAAATGCTTGGCCTTTTGGCCACAGCCAAGGCCACAGCTGTATATAACATAATCTAAAGCAAAATTGAAAATAGCCATGTTAGTAGATGTAAAAAAATGTTTTATACACATTTATAAGATATGCATACTGTATACACTCACCTCCATATTCAATTGCTCTTATTTTATGCCCAGCTATATGGGCCACTATTTGATGATACTGTCTGGGCTTACATATTTGAGATGTGCAGAAGGGGCATGTGAATAAATTAGTATCTGCATGGTAGCGCTGTGGTTGAGGCTCTTGTCCTCTCCGCTGAATTGTGATGTGCTGAATAGACAACAAGTTCATACATTTTAATTTAAAACAAGTTTCCTCCTCTGTACATAATCATTTTACATTTTAACATTCATCCATTATGTTAGTCTATAGGTTTGACTACACATGTGAGGTATTAATGCCTGCACTGATATAATGAAGAGTGTTGAACATTGACTAATGAGCTGATCTCACTGCTAAAAAAGGTCAAATCATGTTTCTATTTAAATCTAGTGGTCTGCAGAGGTTTTTGTTAGGGTTATGTTTAGGGGTACATGATGGGTTATGAGATATAATATAAATAACAGAAAAATAATAAATATTACATTAAAATTGATATTAAAAATAATAAACTTAACAAGCAATGCTTTTTCAGCTTTTCTGTGGAGCTTTTCTTGTTTTCTTACAGCGCACCTCACACTCAAACACCATTTCATATATGAAGGGAGTGTGTTCTGGACTGAATGAAAACGTGTAATTTATCCAAAATATTATAGTTTTTAATAATTTTTTAATTAGATAAAATTTGCAGTTAGATTAATGTGCACAACACTTTCCTTAATAAAATGTATTTATAGTTATTTTTTTGTACATATTAGTACCTATACCCCCCGGTTTCACAAACAATTTTAAAGCCTAGTCCTAGACTAAAATGTAAGTCTGAGCTGTTCCAACTGAAATAAACTTGCACTGACTGATCTTAAAATATACCAGTGCCTTTGTTTTGTCTCAAGATGAACACCAGTAATGTTTTTTTCTAAGCATGTTTATGAAAATTATTTAAATGTCCTAATTGAACTATGGACTAATCCTGGTTTAGGCTAAGCGCTGTCTGAAGCGCGGTCACGCCATCTACGCCGAAGATTTCGTTGCGTCTACATGGCGTTGCGTGGTAGTGATAGCCATGAAGCTTCGAACCCTTTGCAAATCTTTTTTTTTTTTTTTTAAGAGTGGGTCGGATCGCGTATCAAACTGAAACCACAGGCACTTCTTATTTAATGGTATTTTATTGTTTAATTGTATTCATAATGTATGCAATTTCAATAAACCACTTGAAATGGGTTTGTAAAATGTTTTTGTTTGAAAAGAAATCATAAAGAAAAAATTAAATTAAATAGTTTTCTGCAAATTCTTGTTATCCATCTACCAAGTAACACAGTGGTAATTTTTTAATCGTTTTTTAATAATTGCATACCAAAGTCATGACAAATGCTATTTACATTGCCATGTAGAAATATTAAAAAAATTAATAAAAAGATCAAATCAAATTGTTTTCTGCAAACTCATCCAGATTCTTGTTCTGCATCTCCCCAAGTACCACTGTGATGATTTTCATGTTGTTTTACTGTATCGTTTTTTAATAATTGCATACCAAAGTCATGACAAATGCTATTTACATTGCCATATAGACATATTTAAAAATTCATAAAAAGATTAAATCAAATTGTTTTCTGCAAACTCCACCAGATTCTTGTTCTACATCTCCCCAAGTATCACTGTGGTGATTTTCATGCTGTTTTACTGTATCATTTTTAATAATTGCATAGCAAATTCAAGAAAAATGCTAATTATTACCTCACTATATCACATTTTAAAAATTCATAAAAAGATCAAATCAAATTGTTTTCTGCAAACTCCACCAGATTCTTGTTCTGCATCTCCCCAAGTACCACTGTGATGATTTTCATGTTGTGTTACTGTATCATTTTTTAATAATTGCATACCAAAGTCATGACAAATGCTATTTACATTGCTATATAGACATATTTTAAAAATTCATAAAATGATCAAATCAAATTGTTTTCTGCAAACTCCACCAGATTCTTGTTCTGCATCTCCCCAAGTACCACTGTGGTGATTTTCATGTTGTTTTACTGTATAATTTTTTAATAACTGCATAGCAAAGTCTAGAAAAATGCTATTTATTACCTCACTGTATCACATTTTAAAAAATCATAAAAAGATCAAATCAAATTGTTTTCTGCAAACTCCACCAGATTCTTGTTCTCTGTCTCCTCAAGTACCACTGTGATGAATTTCATGTTGTTTTACTGTATATTTTGTTAATAATTACATAGCAAAGTCAAGAAAAATGCTATTTACATTGCTGTATAGACATTTAAAAAATTCATAAAAAGATCAAATCAAATTGTTTTCTGCAACCTCCTCCAGACTCTTGTTCTGCATCTCCCCAAGTACCACTGTGATGATTTTCATGCTGTTTTACTGTATAATTTTTTTAATAATTGCATACCAAAGTCATGACAAATGCTTTTTACATTGCCATATAGACATATTTTAAAAATTCATAAAAAGATTAAATCAAATTGTTTTCTGCAAACTCCACCAGATTCTTGTTCTGCATCTCCCCAAGTATCACTGTGGTGATTTTCATGCTGTTTTACTGTATCATTTTTTAATAATTGCATAGCAAATTCAAGAAAAATGCTAATTATTACCTCACTATATCACATTTTAAAAATTCATAAAAAGATCAAATCAAATTGTTTTCTGCAAACTCCACCAGATTCTTGTTCTGCATCTCCCCAAGTACCACTGTGATGATTTTCATGTTGTGTTACTGTATCATTTTTTAATAATTGCATACCAAAATCATGACAAATGCTATTTACATTGCTATATAGACATATTTTAAAAATTCATAAAATGATCAAATCAAATTGTTTTCTGCAAACTCCACCAGATTCTTGTTCTGCATCTCCCCAAGTACCACTGTGGTGATTTTCATGTTGTTTTACTGTATAATTTTTTAATAACTGCATAGCAAAGTCTAGAAAAATGCTATTTATTACCTCACTGTATCACATTTTAAAAAATCATAAAAAGATCAAATCAAATTGTTTTCTGCAAACTCCACCAGATTCTTGTTCTCTGTCTCCTCAAGTACCACTGTGATGAATTTCATGTTGTTTTACTGTATATTTTGTTAATAATTACATAGCAAAGTCAAGAAAAATGCTATTTACATTGCTGTATAGACCATAAAAAGATCAAATCAAATTGTTTTACCCTCCTTCCTGCATTCCCCCCAGTTGTGTGATTTTCATGTGTTTTACTGTATAATTTTAATAATTGCATACCAAAACTTGCTGCTGTAATGCACCTCTTGTTTACAGCAAGGTATGAATAGGTGATTATTTTGTCTTATTAGATATTAAAAAATTTTTATTACACCCTCAACACCACTGACCTGCCCTCATAAAAAGAGATCTATATCATTCCTTTATCCAATTCAGTATTGTTATTTTTATATAGAATTTTTACTAAAATGTTAGCAACCTCCTCCAGACTCTTGTTCTGCATCTCCCCAAGTACCACTGTGATGATTTTCATGCTGTTTTACTGTATAATTTTTTTAATAATTGCATACCAAAATCATGACAAATGCTATTTACATTGCCATATAGACATATTTTAAAAATTCATAAAAAGATTAAATCAAATTGTTTTCTGCAAACTCCACCAGATTCTTCTTCTGCATCTCCCCAAGTATCACTGTGGTGATTTTCATGCTGTTTTACAGTATCATTTTTTTTTAAATTGCATATCAAAATCAAGAAAAATGCTATATTTACCTCACTATATCACATTTTAAAAATTCATAAAATGATCAAATCAAATTGTTTTCTGCAAACTCCACCAGATTCTTGTTCTGCATCTCCCCAAGTACCACTGAGGTGATTTTCATGCTGTTTTACTGTATAATTCTTTAATAATTGCACAGCAAATTCAAGAAAAATGCTATTTACATTGCTATATAGACATTTTAAAAATTCATAAAATGATCAAATCAAATTGTTTTCTGCAAACTCCACCAGATTCTTGTTCTGCATCTCCCCAAGTACCACTGGGGTGATTTTCATGTTGTGTTACTGTATCATTTTTTTAATAATTGCATACCAAAATCATGACAAATGCTATTTACATTGCTGTATAGACATATTTTAAAAATTCATAAATGATTAAATCAAATTGTTTTTCTGCAAACTTGCCACCATTTCTTCTTCTGCATCTCCCAAGTATCACTGTTGATTCATGCTGTTTACTGTCTGTAACACCATCATGAGTTTCTTTTAAATTGCTATCAAAATTCAAGAAAAATGCTAATTATTACCTCACTATATCACATCTTTAAAAATTCATAAAATTCTGATCAAATCAAATTGTTTTCTGCAAACCATCTCCAGATTCTTCTGCATCTCCCCAAGTACCACTGAGGTGATTTTCATGCTGTTTTACTGTATAATCTTTAATAATTGCATAGCAAAATCAAATTTAGAAAAATGCTATTTACATTGCTATGTATCACATTTTAAAAATTCATAAAAAGATCAAATCAAATTGTTCTGCAGTTCTTGTTCTTGTCTCCCCAAGTACCACTTAATCATGTTGTTTTACTGTTCATTTTTTAAATTGCATACCAAAGTCATGAAAAATGCTATTTACATTGCTGTATAGACATATTTTAAAAATTCATAAAAACTTGATCAAATCAAATTGTTTTCTGCAACCTCCACCAGATCTTGTTCTCTTCTCCCCAAGTACCACTGTGATGAATTTCATGCTGTTTTACTGTATCATTTTTTAATAATTCATAGCAAAGTCAAGAAAAATGCTAATTTACCTCATTGCTGTATAGACATATTTTAAAAATTCATAAAATGATCAAATCAAATTGTTTTCTGCAAACTCCACCAGATTCTTGTTCTGTCTCCCCAAGTACCACTGTGGTGATTTCATGTTGTTTTACTGTATAATTTTTTTAATAATTGCATAGCAAAATCTAGATGCTATTTATTACCTCACTGCATAAAAAGATTATGCAAACTCCACCAGATTCTTGTTCTGTGTCTCCCCTACCACTGATGATTTTCACATTCTTTAATAATTTCAAGAAAAAATTTACATTAGACATATTTAAAAATTCATAAATGATCAAATCAAATTGTTTTCTGCAAACTCCACCAGATTCTGTTCTCCAAGTACTGAAGTGTTGTTTTACTGTATAATTTTCATAAATTGCATTCATTCTGCATAATTAAAAAATCATAGAATCAAACTGCTCCACCAGTTTTCTTGCTCTCCCAACCTGATTTTTCATGATGTTTTACTGTATAATAATCAAGAAAAATGCCAATGTATTTTAGACAAATTTAAATCATAAACTCCATGATCAAATCAAATTGTTTTCTGCAAATCCACCAGATTCATGTTTTGTAATTTTTCTCTGCTATATCACTCACATATAAATGTCACTTCTCTGTTTCTTGTTTGTGTTGAAGAACCAGTTGCTGTGACTTGATGAATGCTGTCTTGACATATTTTTTACTGTCTATTTTTTTAAATAAATGACATACTGTTTTCATAGCAAAGTCAATGCTAAAAATCACCTATTCTTACACATTCCCCCAATGAATATTATTTTAAGCAAAAGAGAATCCTATTCCAAATCAAACTGTTTTTGCAAAAAATGCATTCCCCAAGTACCACTAATCTCATTTTATGCATTATAAAAATGTTTAAAAATTCATCTGTTTTCTGCAAATGATTCTTGTTTCAAATAATAATTGTTATTTCATACATAAAATTGCTAACATGCCACATATCTATTCTTGTGTTCTGCATTAAGTACCCTATGTTACACAATTGCTTATGATCACATGCAAGACATAAAAATCAAAAATTAAATCAAATTGTTTTCTGCAAACTCCACCAATGTTCTGCATTAACCACTGTGGATTGTTCTCTGTTTTCTTTTTTTTAAAATGCATATATCAATGCTAAAAATATCATTTTATAAAAATGATCAAATCAAATTGTTTTCTGCAAACTCCACCAGATTCTTGTTTCTGCATCTCCCCAAGTACCACTGTGACATTGTTTTACTGTAATATTTTTTTTTGCAAGCAAATCAAGAAAAATGCTATTTACATTGCTGTATAGACATATTTTTTCATAAAAAGATTAAAATCAAATTGTTTTCTGCAAATACCAGATTCTTGTCTCTGTTCAAGTCACTGAGATGATCAGCTGCTTTGCATACTTGCACTTTTTTTTTAATTGATCCAAGAAATTTTTCTGGTATCATTTCTTAAATTGTTCTGCAAATCATTGCATTAAGCAGTCCAGCTTAATTGATTTTCTGTTATGTATTTACAATGATCAAATCAATTGTTTTCTAATAATTTGCATACACATTCATTGTTCATAGCAAAAATCAAGAAAAATGCTATTTACATTGCTGTATAGACATATTTTAAAAATTCATAAAAAGATCAAATCAAATTGTTTTCTGCAAACTCCACCAGATTCTTGTTCTCTGTCTCCCCAAGTACCACTGTGGTGATTTCATGTTGTTTTACTGTATATTTTTTAATAAATTGCATAGCAAAATCAAGAAAAATGCTATTTACATTCATAGACATATTAAAAAATTCATAAAAAGATCAAATCAAATTGTTTTCTGCAAAAACTCCACCAGATTCTTGTTCTCTGTCTCCCAAGTACCACTGTTGATTTTCATGTTGTTTTACTGTATAATTTTTTTTTAATTGCATAGCAAAATCAAGAAAAATGCTAATTATTACCTCACTATATCACATTTTAAAAATTCATTAAAATGATCAAATCAAATTGTTTTCTGCAAACTCCACCAGATTCTTGTTCTGCATCTCCCCAAGTACCACTGTGGTGATTTTCATGTTGTTTTACTGTATAATTCTTTAATAATTGCACAGCAAATTCAAGAAAAATGCTATTTTTACATTGCTATATAGACTATTTTAAAAATTCATAAAAAGATCAAATCAAATTGTTTTCTGCAAACTCCACCAGAGTCTTGTTCTGCATCTCCCCAAGTACCACTGTTGATTTTCATGTTGTTTTACTGTATAATATTTTAATAATTGCATACCAAAGTCTGGTATACAGACTGGTCCTGCACAGACAGATAGAAAAACACATGAATACAGAAACACTTATTTCCCTCAAGGTCAGGTAGCTATGCTATTACTCTTATTACCCCAAAACACACAGACAATGAGTGCCATTTCTCAGAGAGAGAACAGAGAGAAATTAAGACAATATTCAGCTATTTTTATAATGTACAGACCTAGAAAACCACCTAAATGTTCTGACTAAACGTAGATCACATAGCCGAGAGGCCCCAATAACCTCTGTGACCTAGACAGTCACATTGAACCTGAGAGGAGAAAACAGAAGTTCAACATATGGAGAGGCCTTTTCTCAAGAAAAAAAGGCACATTCCGTTCTTCAGGTTTCTCTGTTTCCAGCTACCCACAATGTATGTTATGAATCATGTGTTTGCCAGTTTGTTGATTATGTGTTATTATCTGTGTATCTGTACCTGTCTCTCACAGAAAATTATACATTTTGTTGTTGTGATTTTTAATGATCTCAGATTTTATGTTTGGCTGGCTTTGAGATGACAAACAAGTTTAGATCTTGACTGTTATTCCCCGGTTTCACAGACAAGGCCTAAGCCTAATCCCCAGACTAAAATCTAAGTCTGAGCTGTTTCAACTGAAAGAAACTTGCTCTGATTGATCTTAAAATAAATATCAATGCCCTTATTTTGTCTCGAAAAACACACCAGTAATGTTTTTTTAAGGCACGTTTATAAAAATTACTTAAATATCCTAATTGAACTATGGCCTAATCCTGGTTTATTCTAAACCCTGTCTGTGAAACCAGGCCTTCAATGTTTTATGTTTGGCTTAACACTTTGGTATTTCTCCTTTACTCTTATCTTAGTATTGCTTCTGCCTTCTGTGTGACATTCTTACTGTTTCTATAGTAACAATGTATATACAGAGCAAAAAATAAATTAATTAATAGAAGTTCGGATTTTTAATCCCTGTTAAGAGTGTATTAGTGTCTTTAGTTGACTTTGACTTTGTGACTTTGCTGCACAAAAACACAGAGATAACAGTGCATATTTATGCAAAACAGGATCTCAGCTACATTGAAAATCACCGGAAAGTGAACAGGCTAAGGAATCTAACTTGCTATCCCTTCAAGGAGGCTGAAGGTCTGATGTCATTCTTTGAGTTGGAATGATGATGTGAAGCTGTGAAGCTTGTGGGGCTTCAGAGCCATTGAAAGCAGCTGATCCAGAGCTCAGAGTATCAGTGGATGAGGTAACAATGCAATTATTAAAAAATTATACCAAAGCAACAACAGGCATCCTTACAATTTGATTTGATCATGAAAATCACCACAGTTTTATGATTTTTTAAAAATGTGATACAGTGAGGTAATAAATAGCAATTATTTTTCAGTAGAAAATCACCCCATTTGCTATGCAATTATTAAAAAATTATACAGTAAAACAACATGAAAATCACCACAGTGGTACTTGGGGAGACAGAGAACAAGAATCTGGTGGAGTTTGCAGAAAACAATTTGATTTGATCTTTTTATGAATTTTTAAAAATTTTTAAAATTTTGTGATATAGTGAGGAATAATAATGTAGCATTTTTCTTGACTTTGATATGCATATTAAAAAAATGATACAGTAAAACACACGCATCAGTGAATAATAGAACAAGAACAAGAATCTGGTGGACAATTTGATTTTTTAAATATGTCTATATGTCAATGTAAATGTAAATAGTAAATAGTCATGACTTTGGATGCAATTATTAAAAAATTATACAGTTATTAAAACAGGACATCTGTGGTATTGGGGAGATGTGAACAAGAGTCTGAGAGGTTGCAGTAAATAAAAGCAATTTGATTTGATATTTTATGAATTTTTTAATATGTTATACAGCAATGTAATTATGTAAATATAGCTTTTTCTTGACTTTGCTATGATTATAAAAAATATATTAAAACAGCATATCATCACTGTGTCTTGGGGAGATGTAGAAACAAGAGTGGAGTTTGGAGGAGTTTCAGAAAACAAATTGATTTGATATTTTATGAATTTTTAAATATGTTTATACATGAATTTTTTAATATAGCATTGTAAATATAGCATTGTCATGACTTTGGTATGCAATTATTAAAAAATTCTATACAGTGAAATATCACCCACTTGGGGAGATGCAGCAATTATTAAAAAGAATCTGGTGGAGTGCCAGTACGCAATGTACTTATGCATTTTGTCATGGAAAACAATTTTGTATTTGATCATTTTATGCATGTCTATACAGCACACTTGGGCATTTGTACTGATTTGGAAGTTGCGCAATTATTAAAAAATCTACAGAGTGGTGGGGAGATGAATCAGCAAAATTTGCTGTGCAAATGCTATGATCATTTTATTAATTTTTAAAATTGTAAGTAAAACAGCATAGCATTTGCTCAGCTCTTATTTGCTGTGCAGAACAAGATGGTACAGTAAAACAGCATAAAACAGCATGATTTGACTCACTTGGGGAGATGATTTTTCTGGAGTAGAAAAGCAATTTGATTTGCATTTTTCAGATTTTTTTAAAACAACATTTTGAAAATCACCACTATGATGACACAGTGATGAACAAGAAGTGGTACTGGAGTGGGGAGATGAGAACAAGAATGCAGAAAACAATTTGATTGAAAATCAATTTGATCTTTTTATGAATTTTTAAAATGTATTAAATTTGTAACAAAAATAGCATTTGTTAAAACACTTTGGTAAATCAATACATACAGTAAAAATCATTTGACAGTGGATACTTGGGGATATGTTATACAAGAATCTGGTGGATTTTTCAGCTATGCAATTATTAAAAAATTATACAGAATTTTTTGAAATTCATCACAGTGGTACTTGGGTAAATAGCATTTTTCTTGATCAGTAAAACACATGAAAATCACTGTGGTCACTTGGGAGATGTACTTGGAACAAGAGTTTGCAGAAAACAATTTGATTTGATCTTGACTTTTATGATTTTTTTAAATATGTTTATACAGTATAATGAAAATCACCACAACTTGGGAGATGCAGAACAAGTAGTTATTAAAAAATAGTTTATCAGTAAAACAACATGAAAATCATCACAGTGATTTGTACTTGAATGTAAATAGCATTTTATCTTACATGTAAAACAGCATTTGCTATGCAAGAATCTTATTAAAAAATATACAGTAAAACAACATGAAAATCACACAGTGGTACTTGGGGAGACAGCAGAACAAGAATCTGGTGGAGTTTGCAGAAAACAATTTGATTTGCTATTAATTATTACAAAATATACATCTTTTATGAATTTTTAAAATGTGTCTAAAATATACAGCAATGTAAATAGCATTTTATCATGATTTGGTATGCAATTATTAAAAAATGTCATACAGTGAACGTGCATTTATTAAAAATTATACAACATGAAAATCACCACAGTGGTACTTGGGGAGATGCAGAACAAGAATCTGGTGGAGTTTGCAGAAAACAATTTGATTTGATCTTGATTTTTATGAATTTTTTAAATATGTGGGGAGATACAGCAATGTAAATATGCATTTTGATCTTGACTTTGTATGTAATTATATGGCAAAAAAATATACAGTAAAACAACATGAAAATCATCACAGTGGTACTTGGGGAGATGCAGAACAAGAATCTGGTGGAGTTTGCAGAAAACAATTTGATTTAATCTTTTTATTAATTTTTAAATATGTCTACATGGCAATGTAAATAGCATTTGTCATGACTTTGGTATGCAATTATTAAAAAACGATACAGTAAAAAATTATCACAGTGTACTTGGGAGATGCAGAACAAGAATTTGCAGAAAACTAAATTTAATTTAATTTTTTCTTTATGATTTCTTTTCTAAAGCAATGTAAATAGCATTTTACAAACCCATTTCAAGTTTTTTGAAATTGCTATACATTAGCAATTAAACAATAAATAGCATTTTTCAGTTTGATTGACTTTCGAAGCTCATGGTAATCACTATGTAACAATCTTCGGCGTAATATACAGCCTAAAACATACATGAATAATTTTCATAAACATGCAGAAAAAAACATTACTGGTACTTGGGGAGACAAGAACAAGAATCTGGTCAGGAGTTTTTTCAGTTGGAAACACAGATTTACATTTAATCTTTTTAAAATTTTTTAAAATATGTACTAATATGCATATGTAAATACATTTGTCATGACTTTGGTATGCAATCTATTAAAAAAAAAAATTATTAAAACAGCATGATAAATCACGTTTTCACAGTCCAGTACTTGGGGAGTGTGAGGTGCGCTGTAGAAAACAAGAAAAGCTCCCAGGTTGCAGAAAACAATTTGATTTGATATTTTTAATATGAATTTTAATTAAATATTTTTCTGTTATTTATATTATTTATAACATCATGTACAGTTGTGTTCAAAATAACCCTAGCAGACCCAATATAGAAACATAACCAGATCATCAATCACTGTTCAACACTCTTTTATTGGCAGGCATTAATACCTCACATGTAGCAAACCTATACTAACATAATAGGTGTAAAATGATTATGTACAGAGGAGAGTAATTAAAAAAACCAACAGACAATTCCAACAAGAGCCTCAGCGCTGACATGCAGCTAATTTATTCTGCCCCTTCTGCACACTCAAATATTATCATCAAAAGTGGCCCGTGTTCAAAATAATAGCAATTGAATATGGGTAGAGAGGTAACAGTATGCATTCTTATAAATGTGTAAAAACTGGTGTCTAAACAAGTGGCCCTTATTTTAATTTTGCTTTAGAATGTTGTACTGTGGCCTTCTGCCAAATCGGCCAAGCATTTTCACTGGGTCAGTTCCAGACCATTGTTCATAAAGAAAGCGTACTTTGATTAAAAAGGTTGATTCCAGAGCAGCACCTGGAGAAACTTTCAAAGCAAGTGCACTGAACCAATGATCCACCACGAGAAACTCCTTCGCTGCTCTGCTAAAACTCCTTTATATCCACCCACAAATGCTCCTTCAAACCATGGCACCACGAGAAACTCCTTCAACAAGAAAGATGAGAACTCCTTCGCTGCCAAAACGGAGAAACTACCTTTCAAATGGATCCACCAAGAAACTAGCCTTGGCACAAGCACTCACCAATGATCAGCTGCCACCAGGGTGATCCACCAAGAAAGTCTTTGCCCTGTGAGTACTGTAATCAACTCTCCTTCGCTGAAGCACGCCACGAGAACTCCTTCGCTGCAACAACCGCTGATCCACCACGAGAAACTCCTTCGCTGCCCCAGGAGCGCAAAAAGTCCTCACTGTGGAGTGAAAAATGAAAGGTTCAATTTGGCAAAGAACACTTGAGCGAGAAATGGCGTATCTTCAATATTTTGTGACTGTTGATAAAAAGCAATGGGATATGTTGTTTTTGGGTCTAGGGGCGCAGACATTCATGTCAGACGACCCCCACACTGAATTTGGGGCTCAAGCCACAGTACACTGTGAAGACAGTGAAGCATGGATATGTGCACAAGCACATGTGCTGAATGACTCATACTATGTTGGTTATCGCATCCATGGGATCATGAGATCAGTAAGACTACTCCTGTGCATTAAAATGAAGACTTAAGAGGTTATGTTGCCTTATGCCGAAGAGGAAATGCCCTGGAAATGGGTGGTTGGTCAACAAGGAAAAACCCTTACACTGCAAGGTCAGGCACCAGTAAGCGAGCAGCATCTTGTTCCAGAGGCCCCGAACAAGATTATATCAGTTATGGAGTGGCCAGCCAAATCTCCAGAGTCTTAATCCAATAGACAAAACTTGGTGCCCTTGGGTGATCGTGTCTGCATCAAAAATGGTGTCTCTTTCAAATGAAGGCAAAACCAAGAAGCATACAGAGAATTGAACCAGCAGAACATGATGACGTCTGGCCTGCAATGGAATATCCTCCATGATGCCAGACAATATATATCCATTATAAAATGCACACTACAGATGTAAAGAAGGAAGACATTCCTTCTTCAGAGTTCTGCTCTCAACCGTGGCTATACAACTAAATGTGTAGTGTTCAGGCATTGCACAATGAAAGCTAAATACTACTCAAGCATTTTTCGGAGTTTATGTCTAACAGTAAATAGTTTGACTTTTTGCAATATTAAAAAAATATACAGCAGATTTTCATGCTGTTTACTGTATTTTTTTAATAATTGCATACCAAAGTCATGACAAATGCTATTTACATTGCTGTATAGACATATTTTAAAAATTCATAAAATGATCAAATCAAATTGTTTTCTGCAAACTCCACCAGATTCTTGTTCTGCATCTCCCCAAGTATCACTGTGGTGATTTTCATGCTGTTTTACTGTATAATTTTTTTTAAAATTGCATATCAAATTAAAAAAAAATGCTAATTATTACCTCACTATATCACATTTTAAAAATTCATAAAATTATCAAATCAAATTGTTTTCTGCAAACTCCACCAGATTCTTGTTCTGCATCTCCCCAAGTACCACTGTGGTGATTTTCATGTTGTTTTACTGTATAATTTTTTAATAATTGCATAGCAAAGTCTAGAAAAATGCTATATTTATTAGACCTATTCACTGTACACAATGCATTAAAAGCTGTGGTGAATGAGGATTCTTGACTTTGCTATGTCATAAAATAGATCATGAAAATCATATTGTTCAAATCAATAACTCCACCAAAGATTCTTGTTCTGCATCTCCAAGAAAAATGGGGAGCAAACTCCACCAGATTCTTGTTCTTGATGTCTCCCCAAGTACCACTGTGATGATTTTCATGTTGTTTTACTGTATAATTTTTAATAATTGCATAGCAAAGTCAAGAAAAATGCTATTTACATTGCTGTATAGACATATTTAAAAAATTCATAAAAAGATCAAATCAAATTGTTTTCTGCAAACTCCACCAGATTCTTGTCTCTGTCTCCCCAAGTACCACCAAGTACCACTGATGATGATTTTCATGCTAATTATTACCTCACTATATCACATTTGTGTTACTGTATCATTCTTGTTTGCATTAATAATGAGGTACATAGTATAATTCAAAGTCAAGAAAAATGCTATTTACATTGCTGTGATAAACATGTTGTTTTATTTAAAAAATTCATAAAAATTTATCAAATCAAATTGTTTTCTGCAGAACCTCCAAGTCCAGATCTGTATAATATTTTAATAATTGTTCTACAGATCTCCCAAGGTCAAGTACCACTGGTGCTATGACTCTTTTCAGTGCTGAAATTGTTACTGTATATTGACTAAACGTAGATCACATAGCCGAGAGGCCCCAATAATTAGACAGTCACATGAAGCAAAGTCATGAATCAAAATGCTATTTATCATTGCTGCTTTGAGAGTTTTTATAATGTGTTATTACTGTGTATATTTCTCACAAAAATTCATGAAATGATCTCAGAGCTGTTTTAAATCAAGTTTAGATAATCAATGTTTTCTGCAAAGCTCATCACCAGATTCTTGTTCTCTGTCTTCTTCCAACTTTGGTACCACTTGTGATGATTTTCATGTTGTTTTATGTTATTTTAGCAAAAAATAAATAAATTAATAGATAGAACAAGAGTCTGGAGGAGGTTGCATATTTATGTAAAATCAAAAACAATTTGATTTGATCTTTTTATTAATTTTTTAAATGTCTATACAGCAATGTAAATAGCATTTTTCTTGACTTTGCTATGTAATTATTAATTCAAAATTATACAGTAAAACAACATGCCCCAAAACCTCTGTGACCTCAGTCACAGTGGTACTTGGGGAGACAGAGAACAAGAATCTGGTGGAGTTTGCAGAAAACAATTTGATTTGATCATTTTATGAATTTTTAAAATGACTGTTATACTAAGCAATGTAAATAGCATTTTTCTTGACTTTGCTGTGCAATTATTAAAGAAATATATACAGTAAAACAACATGAAAATCATCACAGTGGTACTTGGGGAGACACTAAGAACAAGAATCTGGTGGAGTTTGCAGAAAACAATTTGATTTCGATCTCTTTTATGAACTGTTTTTTAAAATGTGATATAGTGAGCAATGTAATAGAAATTAGCATTTTTTTTTAATTTGATATGCAATTTTGCACAAAAAAAATGATACAGTAAAACAGCATGAAAATCACCACAGTGAATCTAACTTGCTACTTGGGGAGATGCAGAACAAGAATCTGGTGGAGTTTGCAGAAAACAATTTGATTTGATCATTTTATGAATTTTTAAAATATGTCTATACAGCAATGTAAATAGCATTTGTCATGACTTTGGTATGCAATTATTAAAAAATGATACAGTAACACAACATGAAAATCACCCCAGTGGTACTTGGGGAGATGCAGAACAAGAATCTGGTGGAGTTTGCAGAAAACAATTTGATTTGATCATTTTATGAATTTTTAAAATGTCTATATAGCAATGTAAATAGCATTTTTCTTGAATTTGCTGTGCAATTATTAAAGAATTATACAGTAAAACAGCATGAAAATCACCTCAGTGGTACTTGGGGAGATGCAGAACAAGAATCTGGTGGAGTTTGCAGAAAACAATTTGATTTGATCATTTTATGAATTTTTAAAATGTGATATAGTGAGGTAATAATTAGCATTTTTCTTGATTTTGATATGCAATTTAAAAAAAATGATACAGTAAAACAGCATGAAAATCACCACAGTGATACTTGGGGAGATGCAGAACAAGAATCTGGTGGAGTTTGCAGAAAACAATTTGATTTAATCTTTTTATGAATTTTTAAAATATGTCTATATGGCAATGTAAATAGCATTTGTCATGACTTTGGTATGCAATTATTAAAAAAATATACAGTAAAACAGCATGAAAATCATCACAGTGGTACTTGGGGAGATGTAGAACAAGAGTCTGGAGGAGGTTGCAGAAAACAATTTGATTTGATATTTTTATGAATGTTTATACAGCAATGTAAATAAATGTGAGTAAAACAACATGAAATTCATCACAGTGGTACTTGGGGAGACAGAGAACAAGAATCTGGTGGAGTTTAGAAAACAATTTGATTTGCATATACAGCGTGACTTTGCTGTGCAGAATTATACAGTAAAACAACATGAAAATCATCACAGTGGTACATAGAACAAGAGTCTGGAGGAGGTTGCAGAAAACAATTTGATTTGATATTTTTTATGAATTTTTTTTAAATATGTTTATACAGCAATGTAAAGAGCATTTTTCTTGAGGCCAGTTGAAACTTGGGGAGACAGAGAACAAGCGGTGGAGGTTGCACTCGAATTTTTAAAATATGATGGCAATGTAAATAGCTGCACTTTGGGCAATTATTAAAAAAATATACAGTAAAACAGCATGGTTACTTGGGAGATGCAGAACAAGAGTCACAGAAAACAATTTGATTTGATCTTTTTATGAATTCGGATTGTGGGGCCCCACCGGAAAGGTTGATGCACATCGACCTTGTCCGTCCGGAACAGCAGAAGTCGAGGAAGGTCAAAGCCAGGAGGATAGACCGATTGCAGAGTTTCAAACATCATTGCTGCCCACTCATCACTCCAATGCCGTAATTCTCATATTGACAGGTTTTTCTGATGAATATGCAGTGTAAAGTTACAACATTGATAGTAGTCAGCTTCAGTGGCCTCCTGTCGCATTACTGGTCATGGGGCTTATAGAGATGAAATTAGCTTGGTTGGGACGATCTAGGTGGAGTACTTTGCTGAGTAAAAACAGTATTTGAGTGTCTTTGCACCCCAATCTTTTTACTGAGAATTTTTAAATATGTCTTCTTCTTCAGATGATCATGATATGTAGTCCAGGGTGGGTATGTTGGATGGGCATGTTCAATGTCAGAATGACATTTGGATGGAATACTAGCAGTATTGAGTTTAAAAAGTTATCCACATGTAACAATTTGATGTTGAATTGTCATCGGCATGAATTTGCAGTGGTGAATAATTGGAGACTTGGAGACAGGACAGTAAAGATGTCTCATGTGTGTACTCGATGTCATGGAGGAAGAATGGAGGTAAATAGCAGTTGCCAGAAAGCCGCTACAATTGATTTGCTGGATATTTTGTATGTCAATTACGTCCTTGTTTTTTTATATAGTAAAATCAAGCTATAGTGCATAGCAAAAAATGAAAGTCCTTGCCAATCAGAGCGTATTTGCCTGACGCCAGGCTGTGGCACTTCTGAGTATGGGAGACGAAGCGAGCATGCTTTATTATTAAGAAATCTGGCAATTATATCCTGGACCGTTCACTGTAAACAGCTAACTCTGTGAATTCCTGAATCATCCGACTGTCAGCAACAATTGATTTGCGACTGTTTTGGCGGGTTTCAAAGAGCTTTTGCAGAAGGTGGCTATAGCGGTTTCTGAGTCTGGAGGTGGGTGCAAATAATCAGGCAGAGTGGGTGAAGTAGTTTTCCACTGATTTCCATCGGCTTCGTTGCAATCCATTCAATTAAGCAATTGAGGTTTCCAGAACCCTTCGTTTTTCGACATAACACGGTGTCTTTTACAGCACGGGGATGTATAGTAGCAGCACTATTGCTCTTGACTTGGTAAAACAGCGAGAAGGAATGGTAATTACCACAGTCGGACGGAACAGCGCTTCTGGATGACAGTAGATAATCGCAACTATGGGGATGAGCAATGGTTTGACTATAGAAAAGTCTCACACGTCTTAGACTTGGGGTGTGGACGATCGATGTTACCCAACAAGTCCGGTGAGATTTGCCATTGCGAATAATGTCTGCTTGGCTTATAGATCACTGTTGGATGATTCCACCAAAAGCAGGTTCTATGTCAGGGTTTATTGAATTTTTAAATATGCTGCGGGTAAGATAGCACACGTTTTGCAATGTAACAAACTTGAATCCTCCAACCTGTATGTCACAGAAGTGTGATGATTAAAAAATATTAATTATTAGTAAAATACTGTACATGAAAGCATGAAAATCATCACAGTGGTACTTGGGGAGATGTAGAACAAGAGTCCAAGAGTCTGGAGAGGTTGCAGAATTGATATTTAAATGCAAATGATTTGATATGTCTATATAGTGAGTAATAAATAGCATTTTTCTAGACTTTGCTATGCAATTATTAAAAAATTATACAGTAAAACAACATGAAAATCACCACAGTGGTACTTGGGGAGATGCAGAACAAGAATCTGGAGGAGGTTGCAGAAAACAATTTGATTTGATCTTTTTATGAATTTTTTAAATGTCTATACAGCAATGTAAATAGCATTTTTCTTGACTTTGCTATGTAATTATTAACAAAATATACAGTAAAACAACATGAAAATCATCACAGTGGTACTTGGGGAGACAGAGAACAAGAATCCGGTGGAGTTTGCAGAAAACAATTTGATTTGATCTTTTTATGAATTTTTTAAATATGTCTATACAGCAATGTAAATAGCATTTTTCTTGACTTTGCTATGTAATTATTAAAAAAAATATACAGTAAAACAACATGAAATTCATCACAGTGGTACTTGGGGAGACAGAGAACAAGAATCTGGTGGAGTTTGCAGAAAACAATTTGATTTGATCTTTTTATGATTTTTTAAAATGTCTGATACAGTGATGAATTTTTTAAATATGTCTATATGGCAATAAATAGCATTTTTCATGACTTTGCTATGCAATTATTAAAAAATTATACAGTAAAACAACATGAAAATCACACAGTGGTACTTGGGGAGACACAGAACAAGAATCTGGTGGAGTTTGCAGAAAACAATTTGATTTGATCATTTTATGAATTTTTAAAATGTGAATACAGTGAGGTAATAAATAGCATTTTTCTAGACTTTGCTATTCAATTATTAAAAAATTATACAGTAAAACAACATGAAAATCACCACAGTGGTACTTGGGGAGACACAGAACAAGAATCTGGTGGAGTTTGCAGAAAACAATTTGATTTGATCTTTTTATGAATTTTTTAAATGTGATAAGTGAGGTAATAATTAGCATTTTTCTTGACTTTGATATGCAATTTTAAAAAAAATGATACAGTAAAACAGCATGAAAATCACCACAGTGATACTTGGGGAGATGCAGAACAAGAATCTGGTGGAGTTTGCAGAAAACAATTTGATTTGATCTTTTTATGAATTTTTTAAAATATGTCTATACAGCAATGTAAATAGCATTTTTCATGACTTTGATATGCAATTATTAAAAAAATATACAGTAAAACAGCATGAAAATCACAGTGGTACTTGGGGAGATGCAGAACAAGAATCTGGTGGAGTTTGCAGAAAACAATTTGATTTGATCTTTTTATGAATTTTTAAAATGTCTATAAGCAATGTGTAAATAGCATTTTTCTTGAATTTGCTTGCAATTTACAAAACCTCAATTATACAGTGCAGAAAACAATTTGATCATGAAAGCATCATCACAGTGGTACTTGGGGAGACAGAACAAGAATCTGGTGGAGTTTGCAGAAAACAATTTGATTTGATCATTTTTATGAATCTTTTTAAAATGTGTCAATAGTGAGGCAATGTAAATAGCATTTTGAAATCATTTTTCTTGACTTTGCTATGCAATTATTAAAAAATTATACAGTAAAACAACATGAAAATCATCACAGTGGTACTTGGGGAGATGAGAACAAGAATCTGGAGGAGGTTGCAGAAAACAATTTGATTTGATCTTTTTATGAATTTTTTAAAAATGTCTATACATTGGCATATGATAGCAGTTTTTCTGACTTTGCAGTATGTATTGCAATTATTAATTGCTATGTAATTATTAAAAAAAATTATACAGTTAAAAAACAGCATGTAAATTCATCACAGTGGTACTTGGGGGAGACAGCAGAACAAGAATCTGGTGGAGTTTGCAGAAAACAATTTGATTTGATCTTTTTATGAATTTTTTTTAAAATGTGATACAGTGAGGTAATAAATAGCATTTTCTTGATTTTGCTATGCAATTATTAAAAAATTATACAGTAAAACAACATGAAAATCACCACAGTGGTACTGGGGAGATGCAGAACAAGAATCTGGAGAGGTTGCAGAAAACAATTTGATTTGAAGAATTTTTTAAATCTGGTAAATGGTCATGCAGTAAAACACAATCATCACAGTGGTACTTTGATCTTGATTTGATTTGATGATTTTTTAAATTTTACAGCAAAAATATGTCTATACATGGTACTTAATTAGCATTTTCTTGACTTTGCTGCTATGCAATTATTAAAAAAATTTATACAGTAAAACAACATGAAATTCATCACAGTGGTACTTGGGGAGACAGAGAACAAGAATCTGGTGGAGTTTGCAGAAAACAATTTGATTTGATCTTTTTTATGATTTTTTTAAATGTGATACAGTGAGGTAATAAATAGCATTTTTCTAGACTTTGCTATGCAATTATTAAAAAATATACAGTAAAACAACATGAAAATCACCACAGTGGTACTTGGGGAGATGCAGAACAAGAATCTGGTGGAGTTTGCAGAAAACAATTTGATTTGATCTTTTATGATTTTTTAAATGTCTATACAGCAATGTAAATAGCATTTTTTCTTGACTTTGCTTGCAATTATTAAAAATTATACAGTAAAACAACATGAAAATCATCACAGTGGTACTTGGGGGAGACACAGAACAAGAATCTGGTGGAGTTTGCAGAAAACAATTTGATTTGATCTTTTTATGATTTTTTAAAATGTGATACAGTGAGGTAATAAATAGCATTTTTCTAGACTTTGCTATGCAATTATTAAAAAATTATACAGTAAAACAACATGAAAATCACCACAGTGGTACTTGGGGAGATGCAGAACAAGAATCTGGTGGAGTTTGCAGAAAACAATTTGATTTGATCATTTTATGAATTTTTTAAATATGTCTATATAGCAATGTAAATAGCATTTGTCATGACTTTGGTATGCAATTATTAAAAAATGATACAGTAACACAACATGAAAATCATCACAGTGGTACTTGGGGAGATGCAGAACAAGAATCTGGTGGAGTTTGCAGAAAACAATTTGATTTGATCTTTTTATGAATTTTTAAAATGTGATATAGTGAGGTAATAATTAGCATTTTTCTTGATTTTGCTATGCAATTATTAAAAAATGATACAGTAAAACAGCATGAAAATCACCACAGTGATACTTGGGGAGATGTAGAACAAGAATCTGGTGGAGTTTGCAGAAAACAATTTGATTTAATCTTTTTATGAATTTTTAAATATGTCTATATGGCAATGTAAATAGCATTTGTCATGACTTTGGTATGCAATTATTAAAAAACGATACAGTAAAACAACATGAAAATCATCACAGTGGTACTTGGGGAGATGCAGAACAAGAATCTGGATGAGTTTGCAGAAAACAATTTGATTTGATCTTTTTATTATTTTTTTTAATATGTCTACATGGCAATGTAAATAGCATTTGTCATGACTTTGGTATGCAATTATTAAAAAACGATTAAAAAATTACCACTGTGTTACTTGGTAGATGGATAACAAGAATTTGCAGAAAACTATTTATTTAATTTTTCTTTATATGATTTCTTATACAAAACAATTTACAAACCATTTCTGTGGTTTATTTGAAATTGCATACATTATGAGTACAATTAAACAATTAAATAACCATAATAAGAAGTGCTGTGGTTTCAGTTGATACGCGATCCGACCCACTCTTAAAAAAAAAAAAAAAGATTTGCAAAGGGTTCGAAGCTTCATGGCTATCACTACCACGCAACGCCATGTAGACGCGCAACGAAATCTTCGGCGTAGATGGCGTGACCGTGCTTTAACATTTGTTTACAACTATTTATTAACTTATTTATGTAGTGTTTTCTAGTCTGACAAACTAGTCATTTTTATATTAGAATGCGCCGAGAGGAAAAATAAGCAAACTAACACTATCAACACTAAGTAACAAACTTATGAAATTATGCACCAAAAAGTTAGCGAATGTTTGCTAATAATGGTTAGCGATAGATTGTAAGTGGCAGACCTCTTGGAGCTTTTTCTGTCTAATCATGTTGCAAGCAAATTTACACAAACTAATTAAAACGTTAACTTAGACAAAATGAGAATTTACAAAAATCCACTTACATCCATATGCAGGACAGGTGATCTCTCTCCTCATTTCACCGCTTTCTCGCTTTATCACTCATATCTGATGGGAAAAGCGTATTCAAGTATTAGGAATCGTCCACTCAAGTTTTAGCAAACCAGGCACAGAGGTTGAAAAACGCCCCAAAATTGAGGCACGCCTTTTGTTGCTCTGCAGAGACCTCATTCTCGCCACAGCTGGCTATGATTGACAGCCAGAGGCGGAAGGAGGCGGGTCTAGGTTACTCTCGCGAGAGGACATTTTGAAAAGTGGCGCGTTCGTTATTCAACAGAGGAGGTTCAAAAGCGGTTTGCAGCAGGTACGACACGGATTAAAGTCTATTTCTGAAAACATTTTGGTTATAAACTATGTTTAAATTAAGTATTTCACACAGTCACTAACCAGGACGAATGGGTTGAAAACTTTCATTTGTTTAAATAATTATGTTTTTGTGTTGATGCTAACTGTCGGGGCTAACGTAACAGTTGATTTCGCACAAACAAACCTCTATTTCACAGAGCGAGTTTGACATTTAACTCAGCGATTTTGCCAGTGCATTTCTTTTATTTGTTTTGATTAGTTTGGGATAACATCGTGTTGTGTCGTATATGCTAGGTCATTTAATGAATAACTCTTTATTTAGATCATTAAAAGTGTCCGATGGGACGAGGAAAGATCAGGTAACCTTAACGTTAATGATTCTGTCGTGAGTTAACTCTATTTGGCGTCTGCTGTGAATAACTTTTACCTGTGAAATGTGTTATTAACAGCTTACGCTAAAACAACTAACGTTAAAAAGCAAAATGCATGTTCAAGCAGGTGTCCTTAGACTGTGTTCTATTTGGGTAACTTATCTGTCTGAAATTATTGGGTGTTTTGGTTTGGTAAACACATCCAATATCACTCATTCACACCAGTAGGCTGGCATGTAATTTGTGTTTTAGTAACATGCCTGGAGACAGTGATCTGGAGATTGAAGAGGCTTTCCGGCGAGCACAGAAAGCTCATAATAACAAGGCCAAACTTGTTGCCAGTTTGAAGAACAGATATAATAAGGTAACGTACAGGAGATTTACACATAATGATACACTACCATTCAAAATTTTGGGGTCAGTTTTTTTTTTTTTTTTAAATGCATTTAAAAATGTATTACTATTCAAGAAAGATAAATTACATTTTTACAAAAATATATTTTAAATTTTTTATTTTTTTTTAATTTCTGTTCATCTAAGAATACTGATAGAATGCATCACAGTTTCCTCAAAAAACAACTTTTTTTCAACATTAAGTTGATGGTAACGCAATGTTTTTTGAGCACCAGATTAGCAAATTAGATTTCTGACATGTAATAAAGCACAGTTTTGTTTGTGTATCCCATAATATTATCTATATAATTTTGTAATTCTTTAAGTACAAAAGAATTACAAAAAAATAGATTTGTGATAAATTGATCCGATTAATATGAAAGTGATTAAGTATAATCACAATAATAGGTTAATGTATGCCTCATTTTCCAAACTCTTAATTATTAACTCTCATAATTTAAGAAACCAAATATTACACATCTATGAAGTAGAAAGTAGCACAACAATTTTTATTTATAAATTCATTTGTCATTTATAAAAATAAATCTTCCACCATAACCTTTTTGAGCATTGCATGCCAGATATGAATAGCTGCTGAAAATTCAGCATTGCCATCACAAGAATAAATAACATTAAAAATAAAACAATGATTTTAAATTGTAATGTTTCACAATATACATTTTTACTGTAAGTGTATAGGCTTTTTTCCCAACATTGCTGTCTAAATACATTGAAAACTTTATGAAATCGAGATCTATTTTAATTCTGTTCTGTATGTAGTTGGAAGATAAGACCGAATTCCATGAGGAGTTCATCCGCTGCCTGAAGTATGCCATGATCATTTACACCCGGGAGCCAGCAGTGGAGAATGTCATTGATTTTGTCACAAAGTTTGCTGCTAGTTTCGAAACTCCTGTTAATGAGGATGTTGAAGAAGAGGAGGAAGACGAGAATGAGTTTTTGAACTTCCTGTTCAACTTCCTGTTAGAGGTAGTGTCACATATACAGGCATTTAGCCTGAGAAAAGCATACTGAAGAGCATATCTCATCATAGTGCAACTTTTTTACATAATTTCTTATCATCATCTTTTTTTCTCCCTCAGTCTCATGGTGCGAACAGCCATGCGGTGCGGTTTCGTGTTTGTCAGCTGGTGAATAAGTTGCTGGGCAGCCTAAGTGAGAATGCTCAGATTGATGATGATGTATGTGATAGAATCCATGAGGCCATGCTGGTAAGAGTCACAGACAAATACCCTAATGTCAGGATTCAGGCAGCGCTGGCCATGGCCAGACTCCAGGACCCCAGTAACTCGGACTGCCCCACTATTAAAGGTACTCAGAATGCTCTTACTTGAAACCATGCTAAAGGACATTGAGCTACAGTCCCTACTTAACATGTAAAAACGTTCATTATTGATCCATGAATCTTCAAGGAATATTAATGAAAAGGTAAAAATGATAAAAGTGATTAATTCTGTGTTTTTAGCTTATGTTTTGCTTTTGGAAAATGACTCAAACCCTGAGGTTCGACGGGCTGTGCTGTCTTGCATCGCTCCCTCGGTCTCTACACTTTCTAAAATCTACAAGCGTACCCGGGATGTCAAAGAGAAAGTCAGGAAACTTGCTTATCAGGTGAAATTGTCAACAACAAAAAAACTGACTAAACCAGCTTTAAGTTAAAAGGATAGTTTTCCTCAATTAAAATCCTGTTATTTACTCTCCCTTAAAATGTAAGTTCAAATGTCTTCAAGTGTGTTTATGTTTGTGTTCATGTATGCGTGTTAGGTACTAGCAGAGAAAGTGCATATTCGAGCACTGAGCATTGCTCAGAGAGTCAGTCTATTGCATGAAGGGCTCAGTGACTCTGCAGGTAAGGAAGTACAGTGTTTGTTGATCAAACGGTCAAAGAATCCAATTGTACACATGTATTACAGTTCATGTGCATCTCATAACAACAAGGTCCTCCAAGTCTATGCACAAACAAGTTGTTTACAAACTGATGACACCATTATGTCTTCCATTTCAAATCCCTTTTATTGTGAAACGTATCAGACAAGGCATGTTTAATAGAAATATTTGGGAAAGAATCCTCTGAATGCATCTTAGAATTTTTGTGTTGTGTTAATCTTATATAGTTTTGTAAATTGCGTATCTTCTATTGCTCTGTGCTTGCCAAGAAAGAGCCATGTTGCTGACAGGACGGTTAAAGTCAATAAAACACATCATCTATTTCCCTCAGACTCAGTGAAGGAGGTCATCAAGAGCCATTTGCTGCCTGCTTGGCTTCACTTGCTGCAGGGAGATGTTTTGCAGTTGCTGCACAGACTGGATGTGGAGAACTGTGCAGAAACTGCAGTTACTACCTTACATGCCATCTTTTCCATGGCAACAAGCCCTGATGAACTCCTGCAGAATGGTGTCAGGCTGAATGAGAGGTCAGTTACTTGAACCCAAACACTGCAACAAGAATAATTCGGTGACTGCAGCGTTGTAGCATAAACAGGGGTGCAAACTTGTTACCTTTCGGCGAAATTCGCCGTTTTCACCTTGAAATAGGTCATTCACGTGAATCGTGTAGATCTGTAAAAAAAATATTTGAGGGAGGGGGGGTCGTTGTCGTATCTGCATCTGCGAGTCATCTGTGTCACGTCACCTGTAGTGTTTTTTTTCTCCTGTTGGCAAAGGAATAGACCCGCCCTACTCTGCCTCTGATTGGCTTAACTTAATGTTGTTTCCCTCATCCAACCAATCTCACTCCTGAAGCCTAACTTTTAGACGCCGCAGGCAACTGTCCATATTTCGGACGGAATGCATTTGTATCGGCTGTAAATGATGGTGTTCCAGTTTAAATGGTGATTACCGCGTGAGGCTGTTGTTTTTGTTTGTTTGTTTGTTTTGTTTTGCGTGAGGCTGCTGTTGCGATAGCTATGAAGATTGTAAGTTACGTTATCGCTACATTAGTTCATTACCCTTTGCAAAAATGCTCCTCAGTCTCGAACTTAACATTTGTCTCACATGTCAGTTAGCTATTACTCTGACATGAAGTCGATTTGAGAACTGTTCGACCTACAAGTAAAGCATACCGTTTAATGTACAGTAATATTAGTATCACTCAGCTCAAGTCAGGCAGCGCTAAGCCATAGCTAGGTGTCAGCCTGTTTCAAGACGGAGAGACGCCTCGCGTTTAGCCCGTCAGCTGCTTCAAAAATTTGAGTGCTGAAATGAAGATTTACAGTGGTTTATTTGCCCTGACTAAGTTCATGTAACATCTTAACAACAATCCTTGTTGATTGTAGACCGTAGTTGTCGCTCAAACATCTTTTAATCATATAAAGGTGTTTATCCTTGAATGGTGCACTGCAAAAAGTCACCATTTGTCACCTTTTTCACTCCTGACGAGTTTGCACCACTGATTCATTTGGAATTCGAGAAAATTTCACACAATATGAAAATTAGAATATTTTGGGGCTTATTTCATCATTCTTTGCTTTCAGCTATCAGTAGAAGCAGTGTATTATATACATTCTGCTAGTTTGTCCCATATTTGCCATAGCAGTGTTGAAAAGTCTTCCGATTTTGGGCCTTCCAGTCAGTACTGACTATTAAAAAAAATCTGTATCAGTGCTATAGTTGAGAACTCTTAAAGGGGTCCTATTATGCTCTTTTACAAAGTCTTGCTTTTGTTTGGTGGTGTACTAGAACATGCTCTCATGCTTGGTGGTTCGAAAATCGCATTATTTTTCACATAATTTACATTATTACAATACCTTTCTCCCCAGCCTCACACAAACGGCTCGATTAGTTCCGGGTTTGATGAAGGCCCGCCTTCCGAAAAACTAAATGTGTTGTGATTGGTTAGCTGTCCCAGTGCGTTGTGATTGGAGAACAGTTTAGACTGTTTTAGACGGCAAATTAATTCTCTGCCAGCGGGAGGCGCTGTTGGAGCGGGAGAGCTTGAGGTTTCCCTGGTAACGCTGTACACAAAACCAAGCTCCTCTCACAAACGCTGCTTTATCAGACATTATATGCAAGATGAAATGAAAATGACATCCAAAATTTTCTGAAAACAGTTGGTTTCCAGCAGAAATACAGTGATATAAAAACACCCGCACTGGGTTTCGATTTTGAAACGTGCAGTGCTCAACCAAGCGTTCTCCCCACCCGCCAAACATTCGAATTTCCATAGGCGGGGTTTACAATTTGTGATGTCACAAATACAGGAAAACAACTTTGTTGTCCAAACGAGCCGTTCGTTGTAGTTCTTGAAAAGGGATTTTTTAAAAACGAAATATCTCCCTTTGGAGTGGACTTTGAGATTTGTAACTTTGTAGATCGTTTTATGCCCAAACATACACACTACACACTGACTAAAATTCAAAAAGTGAAAAAGCATAATAGGACCCCTTTAAGAGATAAGAGAGATTCTTTTTTTTTTTGTTCATTAAAAAGTATGTTATATTTATGAAAGGTTTGGTTCACCTAAGCAAAATAAAAATAGAAGTAAATAATACAAAGTATTGTGCAGTTATTACATTATTATTATTTTTTTTTTATACATAGTTTCTACACTGCCTGACAGTATATCAGAGTGTCTTGGACAATTTTTAGCAATAGTCTTGTTGCTTTAATGTATATGTCTCTCTGTATAGGAAATTAATTCCTCTGGACTCCCTAACATGTGAAAATGTGTTGTACTGGAGAGCGTTGTGCGAGTTTGTCAAGAGTAAAGGAAATGAGGGTGAGGAATTACTGGAGCAGTTACTCCCTGAGGCGGCCATCTTTGCTGGGTATCTGTACAGGTGATTGCGCTCTACACTTATGTTTCTTGCAACCCTTTTAAATGGGCTAATTAAATTTCTTCCACATTTGATTTTTTTTTTCCTTTTGAATTCAGATTAACGTTAAACATTTGCAAATGTAAACCCAGCTAAATAAGGAAGCCTTTTTGTTTCAGTTATCTAAGGAGCATTACTCCGCTGTCTGAGGAGCAGAAAGCTGATATGACGCAGCTTGAGATGGCTATGACCCAAGAGTTTGCTGGACAGCAGTTGATAATGCTAGTCGGGTGTCTGGACATTTCTGAAGAAGGCGGCAGGTCTGAGTTATCAATACGTCTATACGAAATGAGTGTCTTTAGTTCCTGAGTGTCTAGTAGGGTTTTTTGTGTGTCTGTGGTACAAAGACACTTTTAAAAGGCAGTTTTATTTTTTTAACTGCACATTTACTTTACATTAAAAATGATATGTTAAAGTTTTAATCTTCCCATGAACTGTTCTAGGAAGCGCATGGTAGCGGTGCTAAAGGAAATTCTTGTGATGCCCAACATGCCCACCTCTCTGATTGGTCTGCTAGTGGAGAAACTGATTGGACTTCTGCGAGACGACACACAGAAACTTCAGATGGTCAGTCTTTGTGTGACAATCAGACTCTTGAAAAATCAACGTGAGATTGTGTCAGTGTATTCCTCTCAGAAAGAGCATGTGTTTTTCTTTGGCTGTCTATATCAGTGGTTCCCATCTCAAGTCCTGGAGACCCACTGCTCTGCACATTTTTTTTTTTAATGTTTTCCTTATTTAAAATGCCTGAATCAGATCTTTCAGAGGGAGCTCTATGAACTGAACGGGGTGTGCCAGATAAGGTAGAAATACAAAATGTGCAGAGCGGGGGGTCCCCAGGACTGGGGTTGAGAACCACTGGTCTACATTTAGGTCCAGTACATATCAAATTTCAAACAACGATTTAAATAGACCCAAACTGAGTGCCAAAATAAATCTGAATCTGAAGTGTTTTTCATGTACTCAACAAGATTAATCACTGGTAGATGGTTGATTATGTAAATGTGGCCTTTGAGATCTGCTCATTAATGCAGGAATGTTGCTCTGCAGCAATTTGCTGACAGTTTGTTTTGTATGTGTATGGTTATATTTTAATCAGGTTGCTGAAATAATCTCTGATGTGAGAGAGCCCATTTTGCCCATCTCTGAACCTGTGGATGAGAATGAGAAACGCAGAAAACAAGTCAGAGTGAGTGACACTTCATACACCACTGGTGCTTAGTGACATCAACAACTTGCATTAGATTGGCCTCAATAAAATATTAAAATATTTTTCTATAGCTGGCAGAGGTGCGAGTGCAGATAATGGAGGCGAAGCAGACTCTAGAAGAATGCATCAGCTGTCAGGACTTCAGTCGTGCAGCTGAGCTGAAAGACTCCATCTCTCAGCTTGAGGAGCTCAAGAACCAGCTCGCCCTGGAAGCTTCACAGCCTGCTGACAATATCAAGGAGCAGCGTGTGGAGAAGGTACAAATCATTTAAATACAAACACTCATACTCGTATGCATAAAGTTTTTAACTGTGATTAATAAGAAATGTTATTTGAACAACAAATTAGTATATTAGAATGATTTCTGAAGGATTATGTGACATTGAAAACTGGAGTAATGGCTGCTGAAAATTCAGCTTTGCCATCACAAATAAATTCCATTTTAAAATTCTATAAAAATAGGAATGTTATTTCGAATGGTAACAGTATTTCACTGTATTACTGTTTTATCTGTATTTTTGATCCAAATAAATGCAGTCTTGGTGGTGAGTATGAGACTTTTCAAAAAAACATTAACACATTTTACTTTTACCTACTCTACCTACTTTGTTGGAAATTAGTAATTAGCTTATTTGTTTAATTTCAAATTAATTATTTTGTCTGTGTTTTTGTGGATGGAGTGTTGAATCAAATTTGTTCACTGTAAAACTTGTATCATATGATCATGAATTGAGAGCTAGTAGTCAACATTGCTTGCTCGTTGTTGTAAATTAATATATTACAAGATGGAGTGTGAAATGGTCTGAGTCTTGGCTTCAAGTAATAGGTGAACATTTCTGAATAGTTGACACTGCCTTGCTGTCAATACAGGTGCATCTCAATAAATTAGAATGTCGTGGAAAAGTTCATTTATTTCAGTAATTCAACTCAAATTGTGAAACTCGTGTATTAAATAAATTCAATGCACACAGACTGAAGTAGTTTAAGTCTTTGGTTATTTTAATTATGATGATTTAGGCTCACATTTAACAAAAACCCACCAATTCACTATCTCAACAAATTAGATTATGGTGACACAGGGCTCTAGAGTGCGACCTAATTTCTCAATGGTGCGACTAAAATAAATCTGAGGTTGCACCGGTGCGACCAGCCGTTCGAGGAAAAAAAAAAAAGTCTCCGCGACTCTGAAAGTCTCCCTGTGGTTCAACAACAGACACACATTAGGCCCATATCGTGATCTAAACCAATCAGAGATAGTGAAGGGCGGACCCCCCCCCCCTGATTAGCCGTGGTCGAGATATTCCTGTACGTGTGTGTACATTTGAAAATGTGTGTGCTGCAGTCAGACAGAGAGAGGTGAGTAGCGTAGGCCCGTCAGATAAACAGAGTGGATGTAGCCGCGGATGATGAGAGATGAAAACAACGATTGACAACTTTTTTGTTAAGAATGTTAAGTTAAGGCCTGTTCCGTCCGAAAATCATAACTAGAATCAGGCTATTTATTAATTATTTGAATCGCGCCTTCGGCGCTTTTATAAGCGCTAACCTCACGTACGAACCGAACTGAGCGCTTATCAGCACAACATGACTGAAGCGCAGTTCTTTTAATTGTGCACGAGCGGCGCGTGAATCACCCTATACTCTGCGCGTTCACCAGCGCGCTCGAGGAGTGTGAGAAGATTTGCGCGAGCCATTCCTATCGCGAAGCTGATGGTAAAATATGCGATCTATTTGAATTCTATTGAGAAACTGCCACTTTAAAATGCTATGGAGAAAGTCGAACATTATCTAAAAAAAGGCACAAACTAAAAAGACTGATGAAAAGAAGAGAAATCTTTCACCAGCACTAACATAAGGCTATTAAAATGTTTTTAAACCACTCATGACCACCTTTACTATAATTTATCACGTTTTACTGTAGGCTTATTTATTGTGGTAAATTTTGTCTAACTTGTAGAATTTATAATAGATAATCTGTTAAGGGAATAGATTTTTCCCTAAATATTTATATTACAACTGGCATGTTGTAGCTATTGTTTCTAAAGGCTGTTGTTTCTCATAACAAATGCAATATAGATTAATAAAAAAGTCATTATTGGCCTGGTAATGATTAATAGGCTAGCCTTATTATAACAAATGCTACAATTAAGAACTATGGTACTTTTTCATAAGAGCAAGTACAAGTCAGAATCGAGAGCCAATGGGTTCTAATGATGAGTGATGGAAAAACCTGGCCTTCAGATATTCCAATGATGGCATAGATTAAATCATTAAGAGCCTGATGAACTGTTAAGGAGTAAGAAATAAACAATATCAATATAAGAAAATGTTAAGTTAGATTGACTTCCCATGGCGTGTTGAATTAGAACATTCTGTCAAACTATAGCCTAAGTGTCTAAATAATATATACATAATATCCTATGTAAACAAGTAATTGTTAACTAGCCAATTACTTTATTGCAGTTACGCAATCAACCAACTTTGCATGTGTGGTGGATGGCACAAAAGACCATTTTACATAAATAAACATTTAAGCAAACAAACAAATAAATAAACCTTAAGAGGGAGCATGACCCGGGGTCCACTTCAACCCCCCCCCCCCCCCCCCCCCCATTGTTCAAACCAAAACTACACCCTTGCATGTAATACAATACATGCAACTCAGTGAAGCACTTTAAGCACCAACACTTTTTCAGTAAGTTACCTTTCTTGTAGAATTGTGCTTCAAATAAAGAACTTTGTTGACCAGATTGTTAGTTAATCATTTACAAGTCAATATTGCCTATATGAAAATTTGGGTGCACCTAACTTTTTCACCTAAGAAAAAAAGTTAGGTGCACCAGTGCAACCAGTGCAAAAAGGTAGTCTAGAGCCCTGTGACATGCTAATCAACTCAAAACACCTGCAAAGGTTTCCTGAGCCTTCAAAATGGTCTCTCAGTTTGGTTCACTAGGCTACACAATCATGGGGAAGACTGCTGATCTGACAGTTGTCCAGAAGACAATCATTGACACCCTTCACAAGGAGGGTAAGCCACAAACATTCATTGCCAAAGAAGCTGGCTGTTCACAGAGTGCTGCATCCAAGCATGTTAACAAAAAGTTGAGTGGAAGGAAAAAGTGTGGAGGAAAAAGAATGGACTGAGGTTGGGGTCAAGGCATCAAGAGCCACCACACACAGACGTGTCAAGGAATTTAACTACAGTTGTCCTATTCCTCTTGTTAAGCCACTCCTGAACCACAGACAACGTCAGAGGCGTCTTACCTGGGCTAAGGAGAAGAAGAACTGGACTGTTGCCCAGTGGTCCAAAGTCCTCTTTTCAGATTAGAGCAAGTTTTGTATTTAATTTGGAAACCAAGGTCCTAGAGTCTGAAGGAAGGGTGGAGAAGCTCATAGCCCAAGTTGCATGAAGTCCAGTGTTAAGTTTCCACAGTCTGTGATGATTTGGGATGCAATGTCATCTGCTGGTGTTGGTCCATTGTGTTTTTTGAAAACCAACGTCACTGCACCCGTTTACCAAGAAATTTTGGAGCACTTCATGCTTCCTTCTGCTGACCAGCTTTTTAAAGATGCTGATTTCATTTTCCAGCAGGATTTGGCGCCTGCCCACACTGCCAAAAGCACCAAAAGTTGGTTAAATGACCATGGTGTTGGTGTGCTTGACTGGCCAGCAAACTCACCAGACCTGAATCCCATAGAGAATCTATGGGGTATTGTCAAGAGGAAAATGAGAAACAAGAGACCAAAAAATGCAGATGAGCTGAAGGCCACTGTCAAAGAAACCTGGGCTTCCATACCACCTCAGCAGTGCCACAAACTGATCACCTCCATGCCACGCCGAATTGAGGCAGTAATTAAAGCAAAAGGAGCCCCTACCAAGTATTGAGTACATATACAGTAAATGAACATACTTTCCAGAAGGCCAACAATTCACTAAAAATGTTTTTTTTATTGGTCTTATGAAGTATTCTAATTTGTTGAGATAGTGAATTGGTGGGTTTTTGTTAAATGTGAGCCTAAATCATCACAATTAAAAGAACCAAAGACTTAAACTACTTAAGTCTGTGTGCATTGAATTTATTTAATACACGAGTTTCACAATTTGAGTTGAATTACTGAAATAAATGAACTTTTCCACGACATTCTAATTTGAGATGCACCTGTATATACACACTTTCACAGACATTAAGTGCTGAATTTAAAGGGGACCTATTATGCAAAAATCACTTTTATAAGCTGTTTGAACACAGTTGTGTGGCCGCAGTGTGTGAAAACAACCAGCCTATAATGGTAAAAATCCACCAACTCCTTTTTTTTATAAAACCAATAAGTCATAAACAGTCTCCAAACGAGTTGTTTTAGATTCTCCCTCTGTTCACGTCACCGAGGGGAAAAAGTCCCAGCCATTTGTGACGCTCTCTGCCCTATTAGCATAAACACAGCCCTGAGTGAGAAGCTGCGGTCCGCCATTATTGGAGTTATATACAATATCAGCACCAAAGAGGCTTTACAAGTGTTGTTTTGGGAAGCACTAATGAACATAGGAGTCGCCACAATCTCCCCTCATCTGAGCCGAGGACACTGTGGTTAAATTTCATTTTCGAAGGAAATATCCCGGAAAAAAACGGTAACGTCCCCTATATGTTTAGGAATCAATACCAACGCTTCGTGCGCGAACGTCAGCTCCAGACAAAGTAAGTATCACGCGTTTTTTCCAAATTGCCTTTCTGAAAGAGCTTGCTATCATTGTCTCTGCCTGTTTTCACTGCTGCTGTCTTCACGTGCTGCCAGAATGATCGTGAATAGGAATGTGGTTGTTAAAAGTTGCATATGAAACAGGGCTCCAGACTGCGACTAAAACGGTCACATTTGCGACCAAAAATAAACAAACCAAGTTAAGTTTTTGCTGAGGTCGCCACTGGCAACTATATATTCACATGACTTAAAAATTTGCATGCAATGCCTTTTTTTTCCTGATTGTTTTGCGATCACATCTTTTATGTTCACTATTAAACTTAAAATTAAAAGACGATGCGCATCAAAGTTTTAGTGGAAAATGAGTTTCAAACAGTCCTCGTCTCTGCCGCACAGCAGCGCTGACGCACACAGTCTGCTAAACGCAGCTCCAGTTGTACAGCACGAGAGAGATCGAAATGACGGAGACATGCAAGTGAAAGTGCAGAAAAGCAGTGTCTATTTCGTGCACAACTTCAACAAACTACAACAGGTAAAGCTGTCAGCTGTGTGGATATTGGCAATATCGTTAACAATTCTCGTTTATAAGCATTACTAATATTAGTAATATGGCTTATCAAGATCTTATTAATGCGTGAACTTATTATTTGTAGTGCACTTGCCGTCCAGTAATCGCAAAAAGCTTTGTGCTTTGTTACTTTTTAATAAACAAAGTATCAGCTTTAAAATTATGCCAAATTCATAACGAAATTCAAACAATACGGTTTTGGCGCGATCGCTTTGGCGCCTCAGTTCAAGCAGCAGTGAAGCCATTAGGCCTATATCATTCCATTTACTACTATAGTATGAAATGAACATGAATTAACATCAAAAGGTAGGCTATTGTATGAGAAAACCTACAGTACAACTTACTGAAATGTTTCATGTAAAAGCTCATTCAGTGTTTCAAACTGAGGAAAACGTGTAAAGCTTGTTGTAAACATTGCACTGTAATAATACATAACGTTACCTCAGAATATCCACGCAGTGTCCATAAGCTTATCAGTCAGCTAGAAAAATAACTATAAAGAGGAGCATTTTGCTACATTTATGTGCAATTGCATATTAATATTTTTACTTAATCTGTTTTCTACACGATTCAACTCCTCCTATAAAATTGCATTTTACTAATGAAGAAAAACAGACTGAATGTGTGAAAGACATGACAACATTTATAGGATGCATTGAGGAGGGGCCCAAACTACACTCAGTGGCCAAGTGATGCTTATGGTCCATGATATTGGTACAGATTCTGTGTAACGAACAATTCTTTGTGACTGTATATTTCAAGTTAGAAAAGACATTTAGTTCCCTTTAAGTGAACCTTAGTTCCCAGGTCTACCTGATCATCTACAAGATGGATTAAAATGCTGATAAAGTCAAGAAAAGTTGAGACATACACACATGACCGTATGATTGAAATGTTAAAATGTCGGGGGCAAAAATATATAATAATAAAATAAAACACTTTTATTCTGTGGCACCTAAAAAAATTATTTGGCGCCTAAGTTTTTTCTTATAGGAGCCAATGGCTCCTTACTCTATTTTTTTTTTTTTGTCTGGAGCCCTGTGAAAGCAATGAGTCAATCGCTTGAAATTGTCAATCTCATAATCAGAAGTGGGACTTATAAAGTTTGATGGCCAGCTATGTTATTTTTATCCTGCCGTGCTCCCCATCTGTGTAATTCATAAACGTGAATTTATTATGCACAGTTTAATCAGATGACTGACTTTGAAACAGAGTACGGTTTCTGTAAAGATAATGGGTTTGTACTAATAGTGGAATGTTGATTTGCAAAGGCTAGCACTGCTAATGCCGGAGCTTGAGCTCTTGAAACTCTGCCCTCTTTTCCGGGAGCAACAGCTCATTTGCATTTAAAGCAACATACTCAAATTCAGCGCGTTTTGGCTCATACCTTAAAAGTGGCAATTTTAACATTGAGCTAAAACTTCACATATATGCTCTGGGGATATCAGAGACGTATTTTACATCATGTAAAAAGGGGCATAATAGGTCCCCTTTAAATATAATGCCACTTAATGTAATCTTATGTCATGTGTGTATTTTCCCCAGAGTGATCCAGAGACCTTGTTGAAGTGTCTGACAATGTGTGCCGAGTTGTTCAAGCAAATGAACATCAAGAGAGGAATCTGCCCTACCATGAACGCTCTGATCGAGTCACTGGTACAATACTCATAAAAGCACTTGCATCAATAGCCATTTCCTGCCATTCTGTGGTATAGGACAAGCCTGTGTCTGCATAGCACTTTTATCAGCCACTTTGGTTACTGAACTCTCAACCCAAAATCAGTGCAATACTTAATTAGGGCTGCAGTTATGGTAATGTAACTTCAAAGCGATCTCTCAATTCTACTGTAGATACTGCCAAGTGTGTCCAACCCTAACCCTGCTGTGCGCAACATGGCTGTCATCTGTTTGGGAACGGCTGCTCTCCACAGTAAAGACCTTGCCAACACACACCTTGTGCTGCTCTTACAGGTATTTATAACACACTTGTTATAAAGATGAATGAATTCACTTTGTCCTAGTGGCTTAGAGGTAATTTTTTTTTTTTTATGTTTAGATAACACAACTAGATGAGCCTAAAATCAGGATCAGTGCTCTCCGAGCTCTCATTGACCAGCTCCTGCTGAATGGCCTCAACATCTTGCAAGACAAGTCTGTTCCTATCTCACAAGCACCTGACTCACCAGACAACAGTAACGGACAGCCTGAACAACAAACTGAGGAGGAGGGTACTGTCCAGAGCATTCTGAAGATGCTCTCAGAATTTCTTGATAGTGAGGTACTGCCTATCCATTATGTTATTGGTTATGCTATATTGGAACGTCGCTATCAGTAGTAAACCTGATATTCCCTGCCAAAGCAGCTTAAACAGCAAGTGTGTTATGTGTTAAAGCAGTGGTTCTCAGACTTTTTTGGTCGCGCCCCCCTTTAAACCTATAAAAAATCTGGCGCCCCCCCCTTCCCGAATCCCCATCCCACCTCAAACTACCAAATAATTTCACTAAAAATTATGAAAAATTAATGCTTTTTTAAATTTAAAATACGTACAGGGGGGAAAAACACTGAGAAAAACAGTGAATAACTGTTATTATTATCTCTGTTATTTTATTTATTTTTGTGGGTTTCATGCTGTCATGAAACTAAGGCATAGGACACACAGACAGTTGGTGTGTGGAGGCCTTTCCTCCATACACCAACGAAATTAACACTGCTACACCGGACGCGAGCGGCAAAATAAGTTACAGTAGAACCCATTATAATAAGTGATGCTGTCTACACACTGGATACGCAACACGACACGACAAATCCCTGACATTAAACTGACCCCTTGTTCTATTTATGACGTACTGACACAAAGTTAAAATGATTTGCAACGGTCGCTTTGTCGCGTCCAGTGTAGAGCTGTTGTGGCGTGAGCCGCGCGACAAGAGTGAAGCCGAGAGCAAGAATACATATGCACAGTCATATTTTTTGCATTTAACTTTTGAATGAACAGCACCTGCCTGGGTCTGTGCGACTTCGATCCATGGCTTTTCTCGTCCCTTTCACAAACCGATCCATCTCCCATTCTAAGTTACGTCCTTTGGCTGTTTACTGTTTTATTTCTTTTATTTTTCTGCTGATGGGGGGGCGCGCCCCACACTTTGAGAACCACTGTGTTAAAGTGTGACCATGTGTTAAACGGTGTCTTGAAGGAGAAACAATATAGATAGGGATTTGATTTTTGCCCAGTTGATTGGACAGTTGTTTGCTAATTGCTCCACTGGCTATTGACCAATTTTAGAAGTCAGTTACATCACTTGTGACCATGTGTTGGAGGGAAACGAAAAAAACGGTGTGCCATTTTGAAGTGCTGGAATTCAGAAATTTACTCCTACTTTCAAACTTAATATAGTTATCAAATTTCTTAGCTAAGAATCACTCTTACTCTCCCAGTTATTTTGGAGAGGAGTGGTTTTGCCCAGTTGATTCAGCAGAGGAGGACAGTTGTTTGCTCAGTTATTGCTAACTGATCGAGTAAGAATTGAAACTTGTCTGGCTAGTTTTGAGCGGCTCTCCGCGCCAATTTGGAGATAATAATAATAATAATAGAAGTCAGTTACATCACTTGCATCTGCGCACGCATTGTTGTGGCAGAAAAACACTGGTAACAAGTGTCGTGAATCATCTCTAAGACTGACACTTAAGATTTAGGCTTAAAAACTGAGATGATTGATAACTAACTTTTAATCGCATGGAATAAGTCAATAAAAAAATTGTTGTTCTGTTCCTTTGGATGTCAGAATTGGAATGCAAATCATTTTTATATAATACTGTCGTCAAAGACGCCGTTTGAAGCTAAATGCAGACGTTTAAATGGACAAACAATGGATGGAACCTGCTGTGATTACCCTAGCATAAATTTAAACAATGGGTCTAATATTCACATATGCAGTTCATAGGGGACATATTTTATTAGCCCTAGAGTAACATCATGAAATACTATTTTAAACCTATAACATTTACCCATTTCATCTCACAATTCTGACAACTTCTTTTTTTTTTCGCAAATGCACATTTTCATCTCCTAGTTCGGACTTTTTAAATCAATTTAACTCAATTGAGAGTTTGTCAATTCTGAGGAAAAAAAAGCCAGAAGTGTGTGATATAAACTCATGATTCTGAGCCAGGAGAAAAAGAGAATGACAAGTTGATTTTTCTTATCAGAATTGTGAGATATAATCTCTGAATTGGGAGTCAGAATTTTGAAATATAAACTCAAAATTACCTTTTTTTTTATTCCATGGCTTCCATAGACTGCTACTTTAAAACTGTCATTTTCTGCCACCAGATAGGCTCCGCCCACTAAAACTGAAATTGGTCTATTGGAAAACTTTACTGCCCAGCCCTCACACTAATGTACGCTTTATCAGGGAAGAGATGTCGTTGCAGTATTCCATTTAAACAAAAATCAAGAACTGTCAATTTTGCTGTTAAAAAAACCTTATTCTGGACAATTGTTACAGCTTCGTTCACATCAATGCATAGTTTTTCTGCCAAATCCTTAAGCTGGCAACTTGCTAAAGCTGATTGGCAGTCATTTTGACAATGTGCCTAAATGGTGCTAAATGTACTGCAAATGCTGTACCAAATAAAATGTCATTATTTCAGATCTGTGAGCTCCGCACAGAGACAGCAGAGGGTCTGGCCAAGTTGATGTACTGTGGGAGAATTTTAAGTCCAAAGCTGCTGTCCCGTCTGGTTCTGCTGTGGTACAATCCTGTAACAGAGGATGACCAAAGACTACGCCATTGCCTGGGGGTATTCTTACAGCTGTATGCCCGGGCCAGCAGGTATACATGCGAGGAGACTCTCCCCATCCTTAAACCTAAATATTTAGAGTGTAATTAAAGGGAAAGTTCATCCAAAAATGAAAATTGTCATATACTCACCCTCGTGTTGTTCCAAACTCCTAAGACTTTTATTTGTCTTTGAAACACAAATGTTTTTTTAATGAAACTTGAGAGGTTTGTCTCTCCATTGAAAGTCCATTCCACCCGCACTTGCTTCTTCATAAGGTCATATAGAGATCATTAAAATAATTAATACGAATCAAGTTTAATTACTTGGGGAAGTCGTGGCCTAATGGTTAGAGAGTCAGACTTGTAATCCAAAGATTGCGGGTTCGAATCTCGGGTCCGGCGGGGATTGTGAATGAACAGCACTCTCTCCTCCAATACCATGACTGAGGTGCCCTTGAGCAAGGCACCAAACCCCCAATTGCTCCCCGGGTGCTGGAACAATGGCTGCCCACTGCTCCAGGTGCGTGTTCACAGTGTGTGTGTTCACTACTCACTGCTGTGTGTGTGCACTTGGATGGGTTAAATGCAGAGGACCAATTTCGAGTATGTGTCACCATACTTGACAATACATCACATTTATTTATTATTATATTAATTCAATTCTTCTGAAGAAACCCCTTTACATGTTGAACAAGATTAATTTAGGCTTTTCACGTTTGTACATTGATCAACACACTTACATGCATTCAAATTTTTTACAATTTTCATTTTTGGGTGAGCTAATCCTTTATTAATGTAATGACTGTTGCACGTTCATGCTGCCATTGCCATTATTGTAACAGCACAGACATGTATTTATAGTTGTTGCTGTAATTGTTGTACACTAGAACAAATCAAGAGTGTGTGGAGGAGAGTTTTCTACCAACCATGAGAACTCTGTTCAATGCTCCTGTGACATCTCCATTGTCTGAGGTAGACACATCCAACGTGGCTGAACTCTTTATTGAACTAACACGACCCAGCGCTATTGTGCAACCTGCTGCCATACAGGTACACTTGAATATACTATACATGCACGCTTACAAAAATAACAATAATGGTTTGTTCAAAGCACTTTAATCTGTTGGTATTATGTAAAGGATCAAACTTTTTTTGCAGACTGTGTCTGTGCATGACTCTCTGGCAGTGCGTATTTGTAATGAAATCTTGAGGGACGTTTCTGCTCCTGAGGTGCGTCTGTACTGTAAAACTCTCAGCTGGCTGGAGATTAACACTGAACCAGGACCTGCTAACAGTGAATTGCAACTCCTGTTAAAAGATATTTTACAGGTACTTCCATAATTATGTCTCTTTTGTGAACTTTTATAAATGGTAGAAAAGAAGCATTTGATAAAAGCAGCAGATTAAGCAGAAATTGATTTGAAATTGAATATTGTCAGATTAGATTGTCATTAAGGTAAGCAATTATAAGTGATTGTTTCTCGTGTGTGGGTTACAGGAAGTAAAAGATAAGTACTGTACAAGGGTTATTGAGAAGCTTTGTAACCAGCTAAATGGAGATCGCTGTTCCAAATCAGCCAGTAATCAGGACACAACTTTGCTTACCTTGGATGACAACACTGGAGGTACTAGCTAACACATTTTACCAGTCTTTGTCCATCTAAGATGGATGTTTTTAGACCCATACAGTTTAGTATGTGAATTCACTGTCTCAGAGGCGAGTGCTGGTGGAGCTACTATGAATTAGTTTGAAAGAGAGGGGGTATAATTGTAGTAATTGTGCAGATTCATAATTCTTTATTATACATTGTTTTTAATTTGTTTTAATACTTGTTATATTTAAGTTTTTTGTAATTGTGTAAGTAATATAACATTTATAAAATTCATTATTCTCAGTTGATTGAATTAAACGGGGTCCGTACGGTCATGAAAAACCTGGAAAAGTCATGGATTTTAAAACGGCAATTTCCAGGCCTGGAAAAGGTTTGGAAAAATAAATAAACCAAGAAAGTTTTGGAAAAGTCATGGAAATCTATTTCACAAAACTCTGTATAATAGAATTATGTTTAATCGGGTCCTGAATTTTGGTGCGTGATTGTGCATAGGCTATATCGTGTAGATTTACTCGCATAGCTTTTGACTTTAAAATAATGGATATTCACACATTTATTCAATAGCCTATAGCATGTAGGTTTGATGAGTAAATGGATCCACACAGACTATCAAATTAAATCAGTCATTTAAAAACAGCGTGAGTGATTCAGCTGCACCACGTCTTCTCTCGGTCTCTTAAAATGGCTTTGCATCGGCGCATCTCGTCTGCGCTACAAGAGCCGCTGCACGCTGTGATGCAAGACTTTCGCTCGCGTTTCGGTACAGTTGACAGAATTGTCACTTGCCTAATCGGGTCAGTGTTGCATTGTCACAAAAATGTATTTAATTGCACGTCTTTTTTGTCATTCGTTACTCGTGCGCTCTAGGCTTGCTGCGATAGACGGTGTTGGCGGTGATACCGGTGTTAAGCCGCAACACCGGTTACGTCACTTGCCCACCGCGGCACCGTCATTTCGATTTTTTTTAATAGTAATACAAATCATTTAGTTCAGTTAGAGAACAGACACTACAATTAGAACTGAACGTGGCTGCACAATGCATCACACCGAACGAACGACAGTTGCGCATCACAGATCAAATTTATTTGATCACGTGAGGAGAGTGAGTCGAGCTGACTGACAAGAAGAGTGAGGTGAGACAGACAAGACGACGGCAGAAGAGTTTCAAAACCAATGTAAAAGCGCCTGTTTTAAAAATATTTGGATTTGAAAAGCCTGTTGACCTGCCATTTATCTAAGGTGATATTGGAAGTTTATTTTGTTTTTAGTAATTTTTTTTTTTTTTAACATTCGTTTCCCATTTATTTGGTTCCACAGTATTTGCTGATTTTTATTTTATTTAAACTGATATTTTTCCCATTATTTTACATCAAGGTGTATTAGGGCTGAACGATTTTGGAAAATAATCTAATTGCGATTTTTTTTTTTTACCAATATTGCGATTTAATATGCGATTATTTTTTAAAGCTCTTTATATTCTGTATTCAACAAAGACAATCAATAAATCATTGTATAGTATGCAGTGTTGGGCACGTTACTTTAAAAAAGTAAATAGTTATATTACTAGTTACTTCTCACAAATAGTAACTGAGTTACATCATTATAAAAGAAACTAATTACCAGGGAAAGTAACTTGTTACTTTTTTTTATGTTCAAATATGTCAAATAACTTGGATGTCCCCAATATTAATTGTTAAATGAATGAAATGGACACTAAATAGAATACATTATTATTATTATTATTATTATAAAACATTGCACACTAATCTACACTATTTTAATATTTCTGTGGGACAATGTGAGAGACACCTATCAAATTCAATTGATTATTGTAAATATTATCAACCCTCTATGGACACCTTGGCATAGTATATCAGATAATTAATATTGGTCTGGTGAGTAAACTAAAAAAAATGACAAGCCAATGGAGATTATATTGCCAAGGTGTCCATAGAGGGTTGATAATATTTACAATAATCAATTGAATGATTTTCAATTATATATAATTATATCTATATAAAGCTTATGTTTGTAAAATGGCACAGTTTTTTTTAAATATCTCACTTAGCATCAGTCAGTCAAACATTATAATATGATATTATGATAATTTAGCATTAAATTTGAGCATTATATGATGATAGAACTTTAGTAATTAGAATAACCATGTATGAATGTATTTGTCATGTTGACTGAACTTAGGACTGGTGGTGGTGCTTAAGATATTGTTTGTCATTTAGTGTTTCTATAAAAAAAGGAAAAAGAAATCTACAAATAATACTGATAAGATAACAAAACTACTACGAATTCTACTACTAATAGTATAAAACGCACTAAGGATTATTGAGCTGCTGGGTTCATGAATATTAATCAGGTTGTCTGCGTTCGCTCGAACTGATTCGCTGAAATCAAAACAGGGACGATGATAGGTGAGCGCCGGCCAATGAGATTGCCGTTTACGCATTAGCTCCGCCCTCTAGCGGAGAACCGGCAGTTCTTAAAAGCTGAAGAACTCCGTTATTTTGACAGGAAAATACAACAAATGATATCGTTTACATGTAGCGCGTCAATTCTGCATGTTATGTAAGACCCGCGGACACGAAAACAACCCGCGGCAAACAGCAGACTTGGCAACATAGCGATGCCAACTTGATGCTTCCTCTGAAGACTGCTTAGATGTGTTTGACTTGAAGCAGCGCTGCTGGACCGATCGCTGTGTGTGTCATCAAAGTACTGTGAGAGCTATAAGAGAGCGGACGTCTCCTTATGCTTTCTCTCAACGTACTTTGATGTCATACCATCGATCTTCAAGTCGAACACACCGCTTTACTCCTACTCTCGCGTGTCACGTGACAAAGTGTAATCGCAGCCTCATGCGAGATTTGAAGAATCGCGTTTTCTCATATCGCGATATTATCGCAAATGCAATTAATCGTTCAGCCCTAAGGTGTATGCAGTCCGTGCCTTCAAACTTTCTTAATTGCTAATAAACGTTCTACATTTTATAATTATTTGTTCCTCAGTCTTTACTGATTTTCAGTTTTGTATACCTTTTTTAAATTAAAAATTGCTAAGTTATTTGTTATTTTATATTAGGCATATAGCATGGTGTATTTTTATTCATTTTGTTAATAAATGTTCTACGTTGTATTTTGTTGTTGCTTTAATTGAATTCAAGCAATTGATGCCGAATTGTCGCTAATTTAAAAGTGGAAGTAAAATGCGCACAATATTTTTACAAGCTATTTAAGCAAAGGAAAGTGGGAAAACTCAAAGGAACTAAAAACAAACAACTGCTTGACTCCGAATTGCCGCAAATTTAAAAGTGAAAGTAAAATGCGCACGGTGCTTTTACAAGCTATTTAAAAGCGGAGGAAAGTGAGGGAAAGCGGGCAAACTAAAAACAAACTGCTTGATGCCGAATTGCCGCTAATTGAAAGTGAAAGTAAAACGCGCACAGAGCTTACAAGCCATTTAAACCAAAGGAAAGTGAAGAAAAGAGGAAAAACTCAAAACGACCACCTCCACGGTGATACTGGTATTACTGGTGTTGTCACACGTCGATTAACAGGTGGGAAAATTTCCTCACCGTCACAACCTTGGTGTGCTCCAGAGGCGGTTTCCTGCGCTCAGTCACATCCAAAGCGAGCGCGTGCATAGCCGCCTTGTGAGTACCAAATTGAGTTTGGTACCAAACAATCTCAGTAGAACCCTGCACAGACCTCAAACTTATACCCTAGTCCGGCCCTTGTCCTGCATGATTATCAGAATTACCGGCCCGAGTCCAACTGGAGCCCTTGTCTTTTTTCTCTTTCTTCCCCAATTAGCCTACACCTGCTGCTGTTGCAGCCATTAAAATAGTTAAGTTTAGTTTTTAATGGCAAAGTGGTTATTTATTTTCGTTTCTTTAAGTTAATTTAGAAATATGTTTGGAAATTTTGTTTTTGTTTGTTAAATTTAAGTTTTTTTTTTTTTTAGTTACAATCAAGCGGCCAGCGGCAGACAGTGAGTTAATCATAGCCTATGTTTGATCAATTTGGCGTTCTCAAATCATCACCACTTGACTAAAATAAAACCTATATATATAAAATACTTAAAGCATTTCACAATGTTAGTTTAAATGGTTAACCTAGATAAATGTGTGCTATTAGGTGCATGTCCAATCGTTTGTGCGGAGAGTGGAAGCTAAAGTGCGCTCTGCAGGACATGGAGTCACCAGCGCGATCACTTGATTTATTTTTATTTATTTCTTATAGCAATGGAAACCGTAATTTTTGCTCAAAGGCAAGAGTAATATGTCATTCGGGACTGTTAAGGGTCTACTTTTATTTGTATGCATTCACAATATCAACAAAATGTTGTGCTTTTATAAAATAAAGAAAACAAACATGATGTGCTTTCCTGCCGTCTCGGTCTTGAGCAGAAGCGCTTCACAAAAATGAACCGAAACTCAGCGAATATTCCATTTCTCCTGGCCCCGACACATTTATCATGGTAATTACTTGCTGGGGTTTGCGGCAAGCTTTATTGCGTACGCTTTAACGTGAAACTCTTCCAGCACTCGCTGCTGCTGCACACCAAACACTGTCTGAGCCGCTCTTGACAGTCACGGTAGCACGGTCTCGTGTTGTTTCCACCAGCGCAGCAAATCCTTTTCATCATCATAATAATTGATGGATATCTAAAATATAAAAATGAGGAAGCCTAAAACAAGCCTGATGTGTGGCCCGCGTCTGAGCTTTGATGTGAAAATTGTCCCGAAGCTGTAAATAAGTTGAGGCCCGTCGGGCTCGGGCTGAAATGTAGGGCTCTAAAGTGCAGCTTGTTGCGTTTAAGCATCAAGAATACACACAAAATGGCCATCCTGTCGAGTATCCTCATGAGCACTTTTCTTAAGTTAATGTAAACAATTGCGAAAGAGAAAAGTTTCCAAAACGAAATTCAGAACTTGCGTTTAACGGAGTTAAATAAATTATAATATTCAGTGATATGTTCTCTGTGTGGAGTAACGTCTGGCGCAGTTGCAGCTTGTACTTATTACTAAAACAAGAAAGCAAACAAGTAGCATTAATTGTCATTAATTTTAGTTAACATAAGCTATGATAATTGGAAAAGTCTTATTCTCATTGTAAAATAATGGAACATTAGGTCATGAATATTCTCAAAAGTCATGGAAATGTATTGGTAATGTGTACGAACCCTGATGTAAGCAATGCACTGTGTATTTATATAGTTAGAAAAAAAAACTCATAAAGGTAAAAACAAACCCTTTAAAATCCATTCCCGGGGGCAAATTTTGGCCATTAATACACTTAGTCTCTTACACTGATAGTTAATTCTCTCTCAGGTTCAGTATAAAAATGGAACTGGTTTTCTTATACCTGTAGTATTCAATGCATGTTACATTAACAAAACTATCTGTGCATCCTTGCAGAGGTGAACAAAGAGGAGATCAAACCTAAACGTGCAAAAAGAGGTGGAGTTATATTTAATTTGGTAAAATGCAACAAGTGAATCTTTCTCCTGTGATTGTTGTTCACTTTTACTCTGCTGTTTCAGGCCAGAAAAAAGCTTCCACTGCAAAGAATGGGAAGAAAGCCAGTAAAGCAGAGTTGTCCTCTGATGAAAGGTTGGTTTATTCTGCATTTTAACTTATGGTTTTGTTAATTTCAAATGTACATTTTTCATTTAGTTGGTTGCTTATGTTTTGTTCCATCTAATCTTTCTATAGTGATGAAGAGAATGTTCCTGAAGCACCTCCATTAGTGCGACCAAGTCGCCGTGCCAAGATTGCTGCTTTGGATAAAACAAAGCAGGATCTGACTGCCCTTATGAACCAGGAGGCCAATGGTTCATAAGAGTGGATTACTTAAGCTCCACTTTTGCCCCATTACATCCTACAGTTTCTTTAGATTTACCTGAGAAGTTATATACTGCTAAATTTTAATACAAAGAGACTAATGTAACTGTTTAGTCTGACTATTTATGGTGGCAACCTGGATTAAGGTCTTGATTGTCAAAATGAATGTCACTTCTCAAGAGATTATCTTTGGGTAGGAGTCATGTTAACATTCATTTACTTGCTCAAGGCTGTTGTAAAAAAGTGTAAGAGCTAGTGAGCCAAACTATTCCCTTTTTATAATTTGCTATTTTAAGAAAACTGATCCTACTATAAAGAGTTGGTGTATGTTAATAATGGCTAATATTTTAAAGCAACAAAATGCTTTCATTTGTATGCATTTTTTAGTCTAAATAAACCTGTAACACAATTACTCAATCTGCTTGCAAGAGCTTTTATTGTTCTAACGATTGAGACGACTTCTTTGAAGACAAGTATAAAAACAGAAAATACAATGTGTACATAATTTGCATGTTTATGCACAACATATAGCACCAGGTAAGTTTACAGTGACTAAAATTTCAAAATGGCAAATCTGAACATAAGACAATATACAGAAGGCCTTCTGACAATTCTCATAAGCTTCAACTCCAGCATATGGTTGGCATAGGTGTAAAGATATAATGCACCATTTTTGTCTGTACTTTTGCCACAGTTTTTGGATTACTCCAGCAGGCTGAATGGTTATTGAGGCCCTAAAACAGTTGATGGAAACCTCTTTATGTTGGCACAGAGTATGTATCTAAATTTCAGCAGTTTCGGAACAAACGCCTCTAGCTGACAAGTATCCAGACAATGGTTTAAATCTAATAGAATAAACTAGTTGACAAACGAACAAACCAGTTTTATGCATCTAAATGCATTTAAGGTAGACTCAGTGTAGCACTGACTAAACTTGTATTGCACTGCTGCAAGCCAGTCTTGTTACAGGGAACCTAAATGAACTAAGCGGATATCAATGCCACAATAGGGCAATTTTAACCTTCTACATGCTCAGGGGCAGGGCCACAGACTGGTAACAGCAGATGTAAACTAGAGCTAACAACACAGTATTTAAATAACTAAACATACAGGCTGTATAACCAGTTTGAATGTTCTTGGTAGAGGTCTAAATGAATGACATGGTTACAACAAAGAGTTTATCAGTTTAGACCAATCTACCACGCCTTACCAGTAGATTTCAGGAGGTAGGTGTCACTGCAATAGACCACAAATTAAGATTTGCACAAGTTTTTGTACTTAATATGTGGGACATTTGCCTCTGGATAATCTTAAAAGCTTTTAATTTAAAAGAAAGGAAAATAGAATCTTACATCTTTCAGTGAGCAAAACATTGTACCAAAAACACTACATTATAACAATGTTTTAGTCAGGAATAAAACGGAACAGGTAGAAGTTTGGGTTTGGTAGTGCAACGAGAACATGAACCTGGATGTAAATTAATGCTTAAATGATTTTACACAACTTGGCAAAGAGTCTAAATTCACAGGAGGTTTCCATAAATACAGGATAGAAGATAAACAGACCCAAAAAGAGGAGACTACCATCATTTTCAAATTCCAGAATGCATTGCGAGTACTTTTTAAGTGGGCAGTTTTTGTCTGACACATTAACAGCACATAAGAGAAGACTTAAATATATTCCCAACTTAAAAAGATAAGCAATGCTTAAAAACTGAAATATTCACAAAAATCCCATTTAAAGAGCTCTTACAACACAAAAGATTATAAAGTGTAAAAACAATGTGAAATGAACTTGTCTTCTCCAGAATTATATAAAAGTTTGCCTTAATGTTAAACTCTGCTATGAGATTTGGGCAAACCAAACAATAATGCTATTGTAACCTTTGATTCTCCTTCATGTAACTAGATCTTCTCATGGTCTGCATCAAAAATAAAATTAAAAGTAGATTTTAAAAGGTAAATAAAACATTTTACAAACATAAAAACACAAAATAAGTTTAAATAGTGCAACAAGTGTCTTAAAGTTGTTTGTTTTTTTGCTACATGACGCTTGCAGAGGTTGCGTGTCATAATGCTTGTGATACTCAGCCAGACCACTGTTGAAAGGCACCTTATGATAGTTCAAGAAAATGTCTTGCCCAAAAACTGGTCCCAAGTTATTTCAATGACCCTGAAAAGCACAAATTGAAGACATTTAGATTTGAGTTCTCAAAGAAAGTGTATATACACAGAATGTGCTGTTTTTAAACCCTTATCTGATTAAAAAACAAGTACACGTTTGAAAGCAGACCATTCTGGTACCACGCTACCAGAATCAATACAAAGTAAACACTGCAAAGGCAAAAAAATCTAACTCTTCAATCTAATATCAAATAAAACATTCTTTACAGAAGCCAGAAACATACTTTATGCCAGTATGCAGACAGGAGTGCTTGGTCAACACAACGGTCAGTTTGAACTTAATTGACATGGGCTGTTGCACTGGTCTGAAAGGAACAAACCTCAGTACTAATGTCAGAGTGAGTTACATTCAAATATATCTTGATGTTAAACTGGATGGGTTATTATTCAGTTAAGTATAATTTCTCTTTAGTAAAAAAAATCTCTTAACTTGCTCTGCCATCAAAGGATCTAAGAATCCTCAAATGCAAACTATTTTGCTTCAAGAGAGCATCAATACATTTGTGTTGTTTTACTTTTTTATATTCTCCATTTATTCATTCATTTATAATTATTGTTAATCATTTATAACTATTGAATAATAATTGTAGCCATTTATATACAGGTACATCTGAGAAGACACATTAGAATATGGTGAAAAAGTTCATTTTTCCTTGTAACATTTCAAAAAGTGAAACTTTCATATATTTTGAGATTCATTACATGTAAAGTAAAACACTTAAAGTTTTTTTTTTTGTTTGTTTTAATTTTGATGATTAGAGCTTACAGCTAATGAAAGTCAAAAATCAGTATCTCAAAATATTAGAATATTAACATATGAGTTTCTATAAATGACCATCCATACGGTATAAATTCTGGGTATCTTGTTCTTTGAAACCACAATAATGGGGAAGACTGCTGACTTCCAGAAGACGATCATTGACACCCTCCACAAAGAGGGTAAGTCACAGAGGGTCATTACTGAAAGGGGTGGCTGTTCAATGAGTGCTGTATCAAAGCATATTAAATGCAAAGTTGACTGGAAGGAAGAAATTGGGTAGGAAAATGTGCACAAGCAACAGGGATGACTGGAAGCTTGAGAATACTGTCAAGCAAAGCCGATTCAAATACTTGGGAGAGCTTCACAAGGAGTGGACTGAAGCTGGAGTCAGTGCATCAAGAGTCACCACGCTCAGACATCTTCAGGAAAAGGGCTACCAAGCCACTTCTGAAACAGAAACATCGTCGGAAGTATCTTACCTGGGCTAAAGAGAAAAATAACTGGACTGCTGCTCTGTGGTCCAAAGTCCTCTTTTCAGATAAAAGTAAATTTTGCTTTTCATTTGAAAATCAAGGTCTGGAGTCTGGAGGAAGACTGGAGAGGCATATAATCCAAGCTGCTTGAAGTCCAGTGTGAAGTTTCTGAAGTCAGGGATGATTTAGGGTGCTGTGACGTCTACTGGTGTTGGTCCATTGTGTTTTATCAAGTCCAAAGTCAATGCAGCCGTCTACCAGGACATTTTAGAGCACTTTATGCTTCCATCTGCTGACAAGCTTTATGGAGATGCTGATTTCCTTTTCCAGCAGGACTTTAGCACCTGCCCACAGTGCCAAAACCACTTCCAAGTGCTTTGCTGACCATGATATTACTGTGCTTGATTGGCCAGCCAACATGCCTGACCTGAACCCCATATGGAATCTATGGGATATTTTCAAGAGAAAGATGAGAAACAGTCGATCCAACAATCCAGACGAGCTGAAGGCTCAATAGTGCCTCAGCAGTGCCACAGGCTGATCGCTTCCATGCCACACCTCACTGATGTTGGAATTTGTGCTAAAGGAGCCCCGAAGGGAGTGCATAAATGAACATACTTTAAAGAACTTGAACTTTTCTGTTTTGCAAATCCTTTTTTTGATTGATCTTAGGAAATATTGTAATATTTTGAGATACTGATTTTTGACTTTCATTAGCTGTAAGCTCTAATCATCAAAATTAAAACAAAAAACTTTAAGCGTTTTACTTTACATGTAATGAATCTAAAATATATGAAAGTTTCACTTTTTTAAATAAGTTACAAGAAAAAATGAAATTTGTCACCATATTCTAATTTGCTGAGATGTACCTGTACTAATTTCCTTGATCATTAATTGATTAGTCATACATTATTATTTGTATAAAATTTTTCCATTGTTGTTCAGTCTTATGATTGTGTTGTTTAAAGGAATATTTGTCCTCGTGTACGAGATAAGAGAATGTTTTCATGGTTTTTAATGTCACGGGACAATGTTGTGAAGCCGTAATTTTCCATTGCTATTGCTTGTGGTAATAACACTTGTTGGATTTGTGTTTTCAGACAAAGTCTGAGCATAGAAACATACACAACTAAGACTATTCAATAAACTCTGCTCCTTTTTTATCAACATCACTTCATCTCCTGCTTCTGCTCTTCTCTGTCTTTACTCAGTCAACTTCTTGGCTGACAGAAGATTGTAAAACAGTTTTGAGTACCAGACAGGACTCGTTAACAGATTTTGTGTATTAGACAATTTTGGTGACTAGTTGTTCTAAAACAAAACATTTTCTGACAGGATCTGGTGTCCGGTGCTAGATCAGACATTTCTGGCGTGGAGGCATGATCTAACATTATGATGCTCAAAACAGAGCTTTTGTAGCTAGAATGAATTTGCACTTGTGTACTTGCATAGAGTATGTTTCAGGCATAATGAAATAATGTTAAAAGATGACTTACCGAGCACAAAGTCACACCACCTTGCTCCTAGAACACCCCTGCTGCTCCTTGATTGTCTGAGCATTTTTGTTGGGGGAGATGGACTTGTGCTCCAACTTTTCCGTTTGCCTCTTTTTCTTCCTCCCTTGCTCTGGCTTTTTGGGGATGAGTGCAGCTGTATTGGAAAGTTAACTCTACTGGGAGGTGTCCCTCCCACCAAAACATTCTCATTCTCCTCTTGATTTGAGACATCGTAGAGCTTTACTGTGCATGTGTTACATTCCTCTGTCGCTGACTTTGTGTTTGGGGAGTTGATCTTTTTCAGAAACACCCTGCACTCCTTTAGGGACTCTGGACTCCAAGCTTTGGAGCTGATTCTGTTCTGCTTTGAAACATTGGCAATCCCAATCATTTTCTGAGGAGTTTTGACTAGAAGATTTAATGCATTTTGAATTTTAGTGACTGGTCTGGATGTCTTACCTACCAAGTTATGCATTTCTTTCCATAATTCTAGAGTCTCATCACCTGAAGTCCTTGTCCTCATCTGGTCACAAAACACTTTGTGTGCCATATCACCTCCTAATGTTATCCTAGGCCTGGTTTTAAACTTTAGCCTCGCTCTAAGCAGAGCTGTTCTATAGACAAACCATGTGCTTCTAGACCAAGACATTCGCTGCCTAAAATCATGCCTCTGTTTAAATGATGTATTAAAAAGCTTTCTCTTGGCTTGTGACCTTGTTGACTTGGACAGCATTTCTTGTGCTTGTTTGTGCATTGACGGACTCTTTGGGACAACTTTAGCAAATTTCTTGACATGTTTCCTGAGTCTCTCTGCTTGTGGACTTGGGCAAACATTGCCTTTGCAATTGTGTCTGCTGAGGTTGTAGTGAAAGACATCCTTGGAATTTCTTGCAGTGGCCTTCTTTACAATAGCAAGGGACTGAGTTTCTGTGGACTGCATAAACCAAGTACAGAGCTTCTCCGTATTATAGTTTTTCTCAAAAAGCATTTTGATGGCAGAAGCAGACTTCTTGGCAGAACCTCTGAGCTTCTCACAAGTTTTTGGTTTAAGATCTGATTTAATCTTTCCTGACTTGTTAGCCTCGAGGACATCTGATACCCAAGTGTTGGACATTAGCCTGATCCTCCTAGCTAACTCTTCATTTAAAGCTTCAGGTGATGCTGAGGTGGGCCACCACCTGAAGCCCTCATTTGATGAAAAAATTGAGTCCATCGAAATGGTAGAAAAACGAACAATGTCTTGTACGCAACTGACATTCTTGGTCCTCCTGGAAAGTGCATTTTTTGGGAGCTCTTCTTGCTCTTTTCTGTTCTTTGTATGCTGGCTGGACTCACAGCTAACCTTATTCAGCAGTAGTTTTCGTGACCTGCGAACCAATGCGCAGGATCTGGCAGTAGCGACAGAGTGGAGCAAATGAATGGAGGGTTTCCGTTCTCTAACAGAATGCCTCACTGGTATGAGCTGCCCTCTGGTATTCTGACTATGTTCTTTTGGTGCATCCACTATATCCTTGTGAATGTCAGTAGGAATGCAGATTGTCTTCTGCTCTTTGGAAGGTTGAATTTCAACAAGAAGAGTCTTTCTGAGCAGATATGAATCTTGTGTGTCCCTTTTTATATGTATCTTTCTTTGCCTTGGTGACCCTGTGGTGACAGTGACAGAGATCCCAGAAATTTTGACTTTGGGAGGTCTTCCTGGTTTTCTTGACACTGCTGTGTCACTCTGTCTTTGACATTTGATGTTGCTGCTCGAAGAAACACATTTCCTGTCTTCAATAGGCATAACAAAATGGTGATCTTTAAGCAGTTCCTTGGTCATTTGATCATTATTACTAGTCTTTCCAGAACATGTTTCACTGTACATGCCACCATTTAATAGTTCAAAAACATGTTGCTGTTCTGGGATATTACTCAAATCTTCAGAAACTACTCTTTTTGCCCTTCTTGATCTTCCATACACTATGGTAATTTTTAGATTTTTGTTTCCATCTTTACAAGACATTTCTGTTGTCCTATGATTTACTGCACTGGAACCGGTTCTACCAGTCGAAGAACTCGAGTCTGTTGTTTTGGGTTTTGGAGGTCTGCCAATGGGACGTTTCACAGACTTCACAATATGTGGTCCTATTTTTTTGGGGCGCCCAGGACGCCTTTTTACTGGAGAAGTTTGATGTACAATTGGTAGTGTTTCTTGGATTTCATCTTCATTGTTTGAACAACTGGGCAATACTGCATTAAGTGAAATCACTTTTGGTGAAGTGCACTTGTTTCCACCATGTTCAACAGTTCTCCCTGGAGCTGATTCAAGGACTGAATCCTGGAAATGTTCATCGATGGCACTACCTGCCCATGAGGATTCCACACATGGATCAAACATCTCTTCACGGGAATTTGAGCCTGAGGCAGCTGCTTTGAGAGTATATTTTACACCGTCTTCACCTGTCACAGAGGAAACAAACATGAGCTTTATTGGACTATCATATTTCAGTCCAGACAAGCTTGCTTTAGCTTCTTGTCCACTCTCAGTGGTAGTAAAGTTAGACATAGTTTCAGTAGGACTGTGTGTGTCAGTGTTTAGACTGTTGGTCTTATGGCGTTTGGATCTTTTTGATGGTGAAGTAGAATTCTGGCATGGTTTCCTTTTTCTTGCACCCTCTTTATCAGGATTCCTTCCATTATCCTTGTGCTCACACGGTGGCTCTTTTTTGGATGAAATCTCATCTTTTGATGAAATTATGTTCTGTGGCACATCACGGTCTTGTTTATCCTCAGTTTGAAAAGGCTGTTTGTAACATATATCACTTGGCCAGACAATTTCTTCTGTAGAGCCAAGTGCTGTTGAGGTACTGTCCTTAGGGGAATGCTTGGTGAATATACTTTCTGAAAAACAGGCTGTAAAATACATTTTCCGTGGCTCAGTAACATAGGAAGAGAAACGCTGGGGTGGTACAATATTTCGTCTGGCTCTTCCAACTTGAACAGTCAGATTTTTCTCTTTATGAGTTTTTGCTTTTACCTTCCGGGCACTATCAGTTGTTTGCAATTGTGCCCTTTCATCAAGATGCAGTGGTCCTTCAAGACATACGTGTTGGGGTTGAGATTCTTGGCTCTTTTGTTTATTCAGTGTCTCCTTAGTTTGTGCATGTGTGGTTGAATTTTCTAAGGTATCTTTTACAGGCTTTGAATCCACCGTCCTGGGTATTCTGTCCAACTTTCTATAATCAGATTGTTCAACAGTTTTTAAGGACCTATCTCTCTCAAACCCTATATTCCTCTTAAAATATGATGGACTAAGTCTGGCCAGATCTCTCTTGATTTGTAAGCTTTGTCTTCTTGATGATGGAAGATCAGGAGACTTGCTCATGGCAACTAACATTTCCAGTCTCTTACGAGAACGTGTCTGAGGGGATCGCTGTTCGGTGGCTACATGCTGTTGTAAAAGCTCATTAAGGTTGTAATCTTTGTCACTGCTGTTGTGTAGCACAGTTGTTATAATCTCAGTCAAATGGGTGTCATCTGGCTTGGAGATTTGACTGGCATGGGTAAGAAGATTGTGTTCCTTCTCTGAAGGTTGGATACTTCTGAGCTTTTCAGTGACTCTTTCCATTAGATCTCCTATAAAAGACCCACACTGGTGGTCATTCTGCTTCTCTGCTTGTGTATGCAACAGTACAACCTTTTCACAACATTCATCAGGAGATCCAACATGAAGAGGAGTGTTTGAGTACAAAGCTGTATCTTCATCCTCGGTTCTGTGAGGTAGGAGAGAAGGAGGTGCCATGTTTAATGACTTGCAGTCCTGAATTTGTAAGATACTGGACTTGACAGCTATTTTACAGTCCAGGTCCACTGGCTTTGGTGATAGTGGTGGTGGGGAGGGGCTACGGCTTCCTTTACATCTATTGTGAGAGTTGTAATCACCCTGATGGGTGATTCGAGTTCCTCTTACATGAGAAATGTAGGTATGATCACCATTGTGCTGAAGTTGGCATAAGGGTAGTTTTGAGTGAGTACAACAAACAGTGGTGTTAGAACAGATATCTTGGCCAACACGTGCCATAGATGTATTTTGGCAGGAATTGCCATGAATGTTCCTCAGACAGACACATAGAGGAGAAAATGCACATGTTGGAAGCCTACAAGCTGTTCTGCAACAAATGCCAGCAGTTACCGAGCAGTCACTTAATGAAAGTATTGGGGCCTCATTAAGTGATTTATTATCAGCATGGCAACAGAGAGATTCAGCCTTAAACTGTCTTCTGTGAGCATCCCGCAGTGTTACAGAGATGTTGTAATCTTCCTGCATGTCCTTTAAAATATGATAGAGTAGCAGTTTATGATGGGAACAAAGCGAAGACAGGACCTTCTCCAACACAGTGACTCTCCAGATCACTGGAGCTTTAGAACCATCTTCCTTCTCCAGTCTGGACTGGTCTTCCACACTTGGCCCTAAGGAACTACATAAATAAATTGGGTTAAGTCATTACTCAATCACTGACATAATTAGCTTTTCATGAATGTAAGCTGAGCTACACCTCTCATATCTTTTTATTTTTTACTCTGTTATGTGCAATACATTTTAATTGGATTAAAAGATTAACAAAATCCTACCAAAAGTCATATTCCAGAATTATAAAATTTGCATAGCTGTATTTAAAAGAGCACTCCTCATCTTGTTAGAGGCACCCCATGACACTGCATTGCATGTTATGGTCTTATATATGCAGAATTAAAAATGTGTAAATGCCACAGATAAAGTAATATTCCACCTGTCAAGTTTATGCATGTATTAGAAATTTACAACAAAGTACAAACAACTCTGTACATGGAACGATGTTTTATTGGTAACTTGAAGGCAAAGGATGGCGATTGTAGCAACGCTTACACTCAGGAAAAGTATACAGAATAATTATTTTAATCAAACCTGAATAATTTTGTTTCCTGATGAATCAATGCGTCTCTTGATAAAACCAATTACAAACCAACAACATTTGCAGGCAATATGTCTTCTATTTTGAAATGAAAATAAAACTACCCCAAGGGGTAACACAGATTTGTTAAGGGATGGAGAGAAACGTTAGAGAACTTAAATAAAAAGTATAGAAATTGCACAGTTTTAAATGTAGGATATTAAAACACACTGGAGTAATATGCCTTCAGTATTTCCATCTTATTACAATTAATTAAATTATTTCTTTGATTAACCTTACCCTAATCCTGAAATGTTATAAATGAGACCACACCAAATATATTTCAAACACAAATACATGCTTAAATGACCAATTAGCTTTTAGTTTCCCCCCCCCATTTCAAGTTGATCAAAACGTCACAAAGATTAAATATATCAATCTGCCTGGGATACAAAAAAAACAGTCACGTTGAGAAACATTACAGGACATGAAACTCATTTATGCATGCAAGTGCAGTAAAGCATTTCACATATCAATAAGCAAGAGCAACAAAGTGCTTCAACACAAAACTAACAACATTTAAACTTCATATTCTGATTACATCGAAAGCAATAACACACAACACAAATACAATTGGATATTAGAATTAGAAGGAATAATACAAAATCAATCAGTGCAACAAATATGCATAAATAACTGATTGCAAAATGATTAATATCCTTCACCCGTTATGAATATGAAATTACACATACTTGGAAAGGCCTAAATTGGTGATATTGATCTATTTAATGATCCATTTATAATCAAGCCAAACTGTTTTGAGAGGGATTTTTTTTTAACCCAATTTAAATAATTTTATATTATGCCTTTCTGATCTATAACCAGTCCTGAACATAAACTGTCCCCATAATATGGGAGAAAACAAATTGGCTTTGGATGAACCATATTTGGCTCTATAAATAATCCTAAGGGCCCTTATTTTGATATAAAAGAACAGTTCTAACACGATCATGCGCTGTTTCAATAGGACTGTTGTTACCCTGAGAATACTAATGTTTTTTGGACTGAAATTATACAGGACTCAATATTAAGTATAATGAGAACAGAAAAGAGAAATAACAGATCGGCATTCCCCAAAGGAAGCCTAAAAGTATCCTATACAATGAAAATTAGAACGCAGAACTGACAATATACATGTATATGATTTAAATCTGCATGGCATTAATGCTTACATGACCACCCTTTACATTAAAAGTGAAAATGTGCCTGTGACATATCTATCCCCGAGAAAAAACTGAAAAATGTAAGTTACATTGGTAATTGTGGTAACAGTATATAAATCCACAATACAGATTTTATATAAGATCCACAGTAGTATATAAATACTTTTTTTTTTTTTAAAGATTTATGTAAAACTGCTACTGGCCTGCAAAATAACTGAGCAGTAGCTATAAGAGCAGGCACTGTGTTGTCATTTTAAGAGCTGTGAAGAACATTCAGGGTGGTTTGATAAATACTTCTAAATTAAAATTAAGAATATATCCGTAAATCAGTTCTCTCTCTTTTTTTAAGGAAGAAGGGGAATTTAACTTTAAGGAACAACAAGAGGTAAACCATTTACAGAACATTCACAACACAAAGATAAACACATTAACATTGCATATCGAAATGTTAATATTTCCAAAGCTTCAATCACAAAATTTACATTTCAGCTACACTTTGCAAAGCACTACAATTATACTTGTGAATCAGATAACTGAAAAAATATGCCATTCAAAGTCAATGTATGGAAATATTTTTCATAGCAAGTACCAAACAAAAAACCTGTCTCACAAGTCTGTGCAACTTTTGTAAAGTGCAACTGAATATATTACAACTATACAAGCATCTAAATACAGTAAAAAAAAAATGGACTTGAGTTCAATTACCAGTATCATTAAATCAAACAGTTGTATAATAGGCCATTAAAAGTTATAGTAATCAGTAGCATGAACAAAACCACCAAGAGCAGCAAAGCTATAGAAACCTGGACATAAAAACAAAGCAATTCAGAGCAGCACTTGAATCAGGCTTTGCATTTCAGTCCCATGGTAAGTGCATCATGAAATATGGACAAGGAGAAATTCTGATCCAAGTTCAGCAGCCCTCTACTCTGAACTGCTTCATTCATGGAGTGTGTAAGTGGAGCGGCAAAATGACCCTGAACTGTTTTGGTTTCAGCAGACAGATAATGCAAGGATGTCTTTAGTTTGAGAAACACAACAACATTACAAAGAAGAAATTCAAATCTGAAAAGAGAATATTGAGTGAGGATTTCAGTAGTTCCAATTACTAAAAAAAGTAATCTATTGTTCAGTGTAAAAGAAACATTCACTGAGACTGCCATCAAGCATTTTTTTTTTCTCCTGTGCATCATTCTGACATGCATTACATTGCATTTACAACTTACCCCATATGATTTGCAGGGGAAAAAAGAAAGCAATGTTGTGTGTGTGTGAAATAAGAATTTGAACTTACCAAAAATAAAAAAAATCACTATCAGTGTAGAATGTGGGAAGTCTCATCCACAAAAAGCCTGAGATGGTCCAAGCTTTCACTCCAATGATCTGGCAACAGTCCTGATTAATGTACTTCATTAATACTTCATGAAAATGATATAATTACCCATGTTATATAATAAAACTAGCCAATAACCTTAGAAGTCCACAAAAAAAAAAACGCTATTTACATAATAGTGTTGTTCCTTTGCTGGAGTGGAAACTCATACCTATATCTACCCATTGCATATAAGGATGGACATCTCCCACTGGTGAGTTAAAAGAGACGTTACAGTCATGCTGTCACCAGGCTGTCAAACAGACACCATAAAAAATACTGTTGATAGACTTCAAATGAAATGACCAGTCACTACAAAGACTAATTAGTGTGAAAGCTGCATACAACAATCATTAAGCTGAGATTAGCTTATGTATGAACAAAACCTGAATATTATATTTCTTAGTTTTAAAAGAGTAATTAACTTAAAAATCAACAGTGCTTTACAATATTTTAAATATATATTCATATAGATATCCACAGTGAAACCCCTGAATAGATTTTTTAAAGGCATGTTTTGTAACTTGATAAAATGTACCATTTAACCTGTGGTTGAGGATTCAAGTGTATCTTCCAAGTCTGAACAAGGTCCTGACTGCATGTTAAAAAGAAAAAATCCACGTTGGCTGTACCTTAGGCGATGTTTAGTTAAAACCATCTCTAGGAAATAGTTGAGGTTTTGGTTTTGGTTTTGATTTAAGACTGTTTGTAGGCAGCAGATGAGGCATTGGTTGTTGTCCCTGACTTTCCAGAGCCTGAGGTTGCTGCTTCAGCAAGGCGGAGCTTCTTTTTTGGTGGGGTCTTGAGCATGCCCGTTCGCTCTTTGATTTTGTACTCTAGGGTGCTGTGTGGCACCCCATAGACGCCCTGAGCTTTCGACACGCTCATCTTCCCACTAATCACCATGGCTATGGCCTCCTCCAGGATATCGTGGTCATATTGCCGATAACGGCCCCGCTTTTTCCGTGGCTGCTTGTCTCGACGGTCATCATCTCCAGAGTCAACCACACTTCCAGTGACACTCCCGCCAATGCTCCCGTTCTTCATGTTCAGACACAGTGGAGGCAGGTCACCCTGGAGTAGACGTGACTCGAGGCCCGAGTGGCTTTCGATCAAGCCCTGTTTAGGGAGAATGGTCTTCAGCTTGTGGAAAGCAGTGGAGCCATCAGAGGCTTTGTTGGCTTGGTTTACAGCATCCACCAAGCCAGCCAGATCCAGATGGGCTTTGGGCTGAGCACTGAAGCGTACCTGAGGGATTCGGATGTGCACAGCTGGCCCAGTGGCAGGACTCTGAGGAGATGTGGCTGGCTCGGTACTGGCGAAAGGCCCGTCGTTCTGCTCCCGTAGCTGCGAGACCATCCTCTGCAAGGTTAAGTGGTGAAGGTATGATGACGCAGTCACAGCTGCTGGGAACTTTAGCTTGGTGTGCTCTGGTGATACAAATTCGCATTTTCTTACTTCGGACTGCTCTGACTGCGAGCGAGCCCATGCTGCTACCTTCTGCAGGACAAGTCGAGTGTCATTGGTTGGGCACACCGCCTCTTTGCCCCTGCCGCCAAAAATCGATGGTTCCCCTGCCTTCCACTCTGGCAATAAGGCCTCTGTCTGAAACTGTAAGGTTTTCTGAGGTATCCCGTATAGTATGGCTGCTTTGTGAATGTCCAGTGATCCAGACCGAATATCTTTCAAGGCTTTAGAAAGCAAACCTTCTGCAAACTCAGAGCTGCGATCCAAATAGTCCTCTCTGATTGGTCTCCTAAGGGGAGGTAGGTGGGTGGGAGGATGAGAAACGAACGGGTGAGCGGACCAATGACAGGACGCACTCAGGGTCCACTCCTTTACTGCCTTGTCTTTTGGTAACATCACTCGCTTCTCAATTGTCTGTATAACACAAAGCCTTTGAGTTGTTTGGGTATAAAACACTTTTTGTTTTTGGCCTTAGGTTGCAAACGATACTTCTTGGAAGGACAGTCTCTCGTCAATTGTGTGGAGAAAGACAAGCGCTTATGGTATTACTTCCAGTATCTTTGCAATGCAGATGCATTTTGTAAGACTCAGGTATCTATTTCTCATGTGAAAATAATATTGCATAAATCAACGAATAGATCAATAAACAAATGAATAAATACAGGCGGTACAATGGAACAAGTAAAGCCCCTGACTGCTGGCAAATGTGACGTTACCTTCCAACAAGTTAGAAAAGAGTCAACCCTTTGGCAGTGCAACAAAACAGCCACTAAATTATACATAAAACACATAAAATGTATGAGGAGTAGAATTTGTTCACACAAAACAATCAGATAGGATACAAATGAATCAAAGATTCGGAAATAAAATAAATATTTTCTGGAATAAATAGCTCATCAATATTACTGGGTCAAAATGTTACCATTTTTGGTACCAAACTTTTCTTTAGCTTTGGTAGGATGAAGATAAACAGTCAAGCACACAACTTGGTAAACAAAAGCTGAAGTACTCACCCTGAAACCTTTCTTTGAGTGGTTTCATTTTCTGCTGATGTGTTTTTCTTAGAGAGGTCAAGTACTCCATCAACTATGAGAGGTAATCCATGAAAAAAAAAAACAGCAATTAATAAAGTTTGAGAGAAATGCACAGGATCATTGCAAGTAATGAAATATTCACACACTCTGTAAAATTCACCCTGTTTATTCAGAGTTGTGTACCTTGCAATGATAAGCGTAATTAATGAAAGTCAATAGACCAGATTTTCTGAAAAGAATGAAAAATGTCTGAATATTAACAGTGATCTAATATTTCAGAGCTACAAACTCCTGAATCTGGTCTCTTGAAGTGAAAACGGTTTTGATTTCCATAAAAAATAAAATAAAATAAAAAACTTGATTACCTTGCAGGGCCTGAGAAGCTCTGCTGATGGTGAGGTCCAGAGGCCCATCAGGATCCGGTTGATGAGGGAGAAGCTCAGAGGTGTCACTTAGGCCATTCAGGCCCTCGTGAGCCTGGCTTTTACACGCATACTCTAAGGCAAACCTCCGAATCATCTTGCGCATCAACTCCTGCGCCACCAGTGGTATGCTGGAATCGCAGCTCTGAGGGAATTCTAAGAAATCGAACAATACAAAACTAGTTGAAGATCATCAAATTGTTCCTTATGTAAAAACACATTTTCTACTTTTACTACATACAGGTGCTGGTCATATAATTAGAATATCATCAAAAAGTTGATTTATTTCACTAATTCCATTCAAAAAGTGAAACTTGTATAATGTATACATTCATTCCACACAGACTGATATATTTCAAGTGTTTATTTCTTTTAATTTTGATGATTATAACTGACAACTAATGAAAACCCCAAATTCAGTATCTCAGAAAATTAGAATATTACTTAAGACCAATACAAAGAAAGGATTTTTAGAAATCTTGGCCAACTGAAAAGTATGAACATGAAAAGTATGAGCATGTACAGCACTCAATACTTAGTTGGGGCTCCTTTTGCCTGAATTACTGCAGCAATGCGGCGTGGCATGGAGTCGATCAGTCTGTGGCACTGCTCAGGTGTTATGAGAGCCCAGGTTGCTCTGATAGTGGCCTTCAGCTCTTCTGCATTGTTGGGTCTGGCATATCGCATCTTCCTCTTCACAATACCCCATAGATTTTCTATGGGGTTAAGGTCAGGCGAGTTTGCTGGCCAATTAAGAACAGGGATACCATGGTCCTTAAACCAGGTACTGGTAGCTTTGGCACTGTGTGCAGGTGCCAAGTCCTGTTGGAAAATGAAATCTGCATCTCCATAAAGTTGGTCAGCAGCAGGAAGCATGAAGTGCTCTAAAACTTCCTGGTATACGGCTGTGTTGACCTTGGACCTCAGAAAACACAGTGGACCAACACCAGCAGATGACATGGCACCCCAAACCATCACTGACTGTGGAAACTTTACACTGGACCTCAAGCAACGTGGATTCTGTGCCTCTCCTCTCTTCCTCCAGACTCTGGGACCCTGATTTCCAAAGGAAATGCAAAATTTACTTTCATCAGAGAACATAACTTTGGACCACTCAGCAGCAGTCCAGTCCTTTTTGTCTTTAGCCCAGGCGAGACGCTTCTGACGCTGTCTGTTGATCAAGAGTGGCTTGACAAGGAATGCGACAGCTGAAACCCATGTCTTGCATACGTCTGTGCGTAGTGGTTCTTGAAGCACTGACTCCAGCTGCAGTCCACTCTTTGTGAATCTCCCCCACATTTTTGAATGGGTTTTGTTTCACAATCCTCTCCAGGGTGCGGTTATCCCTATTGCTTGTACACTTTTTTCTACCACATCTTTTCCTTCCCTTCGCCTCTCTATTAATGTGCTTGGACACAGAGCTCTGTGAACAGCCAGCCTCTTTTGCAATTACCTTTTGTGTCTTGCCCTCCTTGTGCAAGGTGTCAATGGTCGTCTTTTGGACAACTGTCAAGTCAGCAGTCTTCCCCATGATTGTGTAGCCTACAGAACTATACTGAGAGACCATTTAAAGGCCTTTGCAGGTGTTTTGAGTTAATTAGCTGATTAGAGTGTGGCACCAGGTGTCTTCAATATTTTTTTGTTATCAACAATTTTTTTATTTTCATTTTTTTCACAAACAACACAACATAATATCCAAAATAAAACAAAACAAAACAGCAGACACATACTCAACATCTCAAGGTTCAATCAAAAGGGAGGGAGAGAGGGAAGAACAACAAGAACACAAAAGTTACTCCTTTAAATAATCACGTATATTCAGTAAAAAACACTGCCAAGCCTCAATGGTTGAAGGCCTGGCCCCACCGACTCGCGCCGTTGTACATTCACATGAGACAATTTGCAGGAGGCTACGGATCCAATATGCCTCTCTACACATGTGTGGTGTAAACCAGTTCTGAATTATTGTCTTCTTCACAGCTGTAAAACCAGCAAACAACATTCTCTTTTGCATTGAACTAATACAGAGACCAGAATCATCATTAAGAAGACATAAACTTGGGTTAACAGACCAATCAATTCTCAGTAATGATGACAAAACCAGGTTTACATGTGTCCATAGACTGATGACGACAGGACATTCCCAAAACATATGCAGAAAAGTGCCTGATGATGTAGTGTTACATATATGGCAGTTCAAATTTGACTGCAGTTTCATTTTAAATCTTTTGTAAGGAGTTATGTATGCTCTATGAATGACTTTGAAGTGAATAAGACGATGAGCCAGATTTTTAGATGTTAAGCTGAGATTAGACCACACTCTCTCCCAGTCGACAGATAAATTAAGATCAGATAATTCCCTATTCCAAATAGTTTTAATAGAAAGAGGTTTTGTAATACAATCAATAATTTTATTATATATTAAGGAAACAGATGGCCGACCAGCAGATGGTGCAATCCAGTCCCGCATAGGATGAGAGGAAATGGAAGAAGACCAAGGAACGCCATACGCTTTGAGAGCAGAACGTAATTGAAGAAAAACAAAATATGCAGATGCTGGTAGACAAAATTTGGTTCTCAATGCCTGAAATGAACAGAGGCCCTGGTTATCATACATATCACCGCACGTGTTCACACCTAAAGAGGACCAAGAGGGTTGGACAAATGGACGATTTCCACATACAAAGTTAAAATTGTGCCATAAAGGTGTACTGTTACAGAATTTGAAGGGTCCACCTATCCGACGTTCAACCGTTTTCCAGATTTTAATAGAGTTAGCCACAACCGGACCAAATTTATAATTATCCCCTTTTTTTCCTGTGCCAGTAAATAAAATATCTTGAAGTCTATTTGGTTTAACCTTGTCAGCTTCAATCACCCTCCATGAAACTGTAGATTGAGGATCAACCCAATTATGAAGGGCCTTAAGCTGGAACGACCAATAATATAATTCAAAATTTGGTACAGCCAGTCCTCCTGCGCTATTAGGATGTTGTAATGTGGTAAGTTTAATTCTGGGACATTTATCATTCCAGATAAACTTAGAAATTATGGAGTTGATCTCCTTAAAGTAACCTGGAGGGGGAGAAAGTGGTAGCATAGAGAAAAAAAAATTAAATCGAGGTAACAAATTAATCTTAACAGTGGAGATTCTTCCTTGGAGAGAGACTTTAAGATTCTTCCATCTTTGAATGTCATTTTTGACCTTAACTAAAATGTTATTAAAATTGTCTCTGGCAATCATATGAATGTTTTTATATATGGTAATGCCCAAATAGATGAAAGATTCCTTAACAGGGATAAATGAGGGAATAGAAAAATTAACCTTAACATTGTTAATTGGCATTAAAGCAGATTTGCTCCAATTTATTTTATACCCTGATAGGCTACTAAAATTATCAAATTCCTTAATTACACTAGAGACTGAAACATCAAAGTGGTCTAAATATAGAATAATATCATCAGCGTATAATGAAAGACAATGATTATGGTCATGAATCTTAATCGATACTTCAGATTTCCTGATGGCTTGCGCTAAGGGTTGGAGAGATAGACAAAACAATAAGGGGGAAAGTGGACACCCCTGCCTCGTTCCCCGCTGTAAAGGGAATGAGGGGGAAATAATATTACCAGTTATGACTGATGCTGCAGGTGAGTGGTATAATGTCTTAATCATAGAAACGAAGTGTTCACCGAAGCCGAAACATTGCAGAACCGCCCACATATAATTCCACTCTAGCCTGTCAAAGGCTTTTTCTGCATCAAGTGAAAAGACCGCACAAGGTGTTGGGTGGGAGTCCGCAAAGTCAAGAATATGAAGGAGTCGACGCATATTGTCAGATGCATTGCGCCCCTTGATGAAACCAGTTTGGTCCTCCTTGATCAGACTGTGAATTACCTTCTCCAAACGAGAAGCAAACACTTTAACATAGATTTTTAGATCACATGGGATAAGCGAAATCGGTCTGTAGCTGGAACAATCTAATGGATCTTTCCCTTTTTTAAGAAGTAATGAAATCAGTGATGTTTTTTGATCTCTATGAAATGCCCCATGTTCAATTGCAAAATTAAATGAGTTAAGCATAAGTATCCCTACCAAATCCCAAATTTCTAAATATAATTCAGGGGGGAGACCATCTAGACCCAGCGATTTGCCCTTTTGAAGGCTCTTTAGAGAGACGTGAAGTTCCTCCAGACTTAATGGGGCCTCCAAAGATTCTTTATCCATCTGTGAGATCCAAGGCAGTTCCAATTTATCTAAATACTGCTAACAAATTGGTTCATCAAAATCTGTTTCGGCTTTATACAGATTTGTGTAAAAACCTTTAAATATGCCATTAATTGCCACAGGGTTCGTTGTGACCTGATCATCCGATGATTTTATTGCGCTAATATATGCCTTAGACTCGCATTCTTTCAACCTAAGGGCCAATAAATGACTAGGTCTCTCTGATTCAAAATAATATTTTTGCCTAGTCCTATGTAAAATAAATTCTGCCTTTGAGTGTGAAAGTAAATCATATTCTTCTTTTAAAGAGGACAGCTGTGTAGCCTGTTGCTCAGTAAAATGTTGTTTTTGTAGGTTTTGTAATGATTGGATTTTATTTTCTAATTGTGTAAACTGGTGAGTTCTTGCTTTGGCAAGAGTAGAAGAGAAAGATATACAGAAACCTCGTATAGCACACTTAGTCGTTTCCCACAGTATTTGAGGATCCACATCAGAGGGCATATTAATTTCAAGAAAGTCCTTAATATATTCTTTTAGAGAGGTAATAAAAGTCTGATTACTTAATAATGATATGTTAAAGCGCCATCTAGGGGACTTGGCTTTAACATCGGAAAGAGGAACACTGCACAACATAGCAGAATGATCAGATAATAAAATTGGTAATATAGATATAGAGGAATTAGATGAAATTAAAGATGGGCTGAGAAATATGTAATCTATCCTAGAGAAAGTCTTGTGTCTATTAGAAAAAAAAGTGAAGTCCTTAGCTTTAGTATTCTGAATTCTCCATAAATCGATTAAGTTGAGCTCAGTGATAAATTTATTCAATAATTTAGAGGATGGATTGGCTGTTGTATCAGATTGAGACTTATCTAAAGCAGGATTTATGACAGCATTAAAATCACCACCCACCACTAGAGGGCAATCAATCTCCTCAAGTAAAGTTTTGGAAATCTGTGTAAGGAATGCACTGTCTCTCTCATTCGGACCATAAATAAGAGACCAACGCTAACCTATTATTATATATTTTGCATCGGATAAAAACAAATCTACCCTTCTCATCACTACCAAGGTGTTCAATTGTTAAATTTAACTTCCTGTTAACAAGGATAAGCACCCCCTTAGTTTTATTTTGAGCACAGGAAAAAGCTATTCATTTGTAATACTTATTCTGGAAACGTGCCACGTCAGATTGTTTTAAATGTGTCTCTTGTATTAAGACACAGGAGACAGATTTACGATGTAAATATTCTAATACACGGGTTCTTTTAACAGCAGAATTTAAACCATTCACATTCAGTGATAAAATATTTAAAGTATGCATTGAATATTCATAATCACAAGATTGTACACAATAAATGCAAAAAACAAAAAAAACAGAAGCACTTCCATTCCGTAAATAACACGTAAACACTGATGTGCATTTTAGATACCAAACCTCCTATATGAAAAATCCCTTTAGAAGTAATGTAAAATAGATAAAAGTATAAATGTCTGCTGTAAAAAACAAAAACAACATAAAAATGTGAACAACCGACAACCATAAACAAAGAATAACTCAGACCGCACATTACCGAGAACATAGGTCTGACTGAGCAACAAAAAACGGTGATAGGTCGTGACCGATCCACTCCAACGCAAGACATGTCCCCCGAAAGGCTCACGCAGCCAAAAAAAAAAAAAAAAAATTTTTTTTTTTATTAATTAAACCTACTCTCCATTAGTCCCCTCCAAAACAGAAAAATGGAGTGTCAGTCTTACCAGCAAAGAGATCGTTGTACCGGATAAATAAGGACAATATCCCAGTATAAGAGAAGAAAACGCAAACAATAGGTTTAGCAAGCATCCATGCTCATCCTGCTATCATCCCCTTCTGGGCAGCTAGGGCCAAGTCCATCCCGGCCGTCACGCCCCTCCCGCCGAATTGGAGAAACAGCGGCCGCTGCTCCCCCGCCGTCCCCCCGCAGAGCTGCGGCATACGACTTCTGCTGAGACATGGAACTGATAAAATCCTCCGCTTTCTGAGGGGAATCAAAGCTTCTCTGTTCCCCTTTGTGCCGTAGCTTAATTACCGCTGGATATATGAGGAAGGGCTGGAGACCAAGTGCTGTCATCTTCTTCAAAACCGGACCAAATGCCTTTCTCCTGATCGCTGTAGCCGGACTAAAGTCAGGAAAAAACAGCAGTGTGACATTGTTCTGTGCGCACCACCGGATACGCCTGCCGAGCACCTTTCAGGATATCTGATCTGTCATGCCATCTCAGTACACGGAAGATGAGAGTGCGCGGCCGATCGAAGCCCCTCCCTCCGTCATACAACGCGATGCGCCCGATCAATCTCAATGTCACGGCCCCTCAAGGAAGGAATCCACTTGGAAAGATTAGCTCGGAGGAAACTAGCTGCATCTGGACCTTCCATCCCTTCTGGGAGCCCCACCAGCCTAACGTTGTTCCTCCTAGACCGGTCCTCCATATCTGTCATCTTCTCGGTGAGTCGCTCCAGCTGATCCTTTAAATCCGTAACTGTTCTCTTATCTGCACGCGCCGCTGCCTGAACAGAATCAACGCAGTCACGTGTCTGCTTCGTCTCGGTAGCTATGGCCTCAAACTCCTCTCTTAGCTCTTTAACAGACTTATTGGTCGCTTGTATGTCCTCACGCAGTTCGCGCAATGCTGGAATCAGCACAGAGTCCATCGCATCTCTTACTGCCGAGTTCACAACCGAATTCAAAGTGCTTTGGTGTTCTTTAAATGCTAGTTCAATGCGGTTAGCAATAGCACTGTCCAGGTCTTCACTGGAGATGGCTGAATCTCTGAATTTTTTCTTCATTGGCGATTGTTCAATCTCTCTTTTCCGATCTCCTTTGTCTGCCTTAGTACTCATGATGGGTCTAATGCAGAGTGGTTCAAATTTTTCTGACAGGATCGTAAAATATTTGGCAAAGTGAGCGGAGCGAAAAACTAAGCCTGCATCACCGTCGAGGGGTCACGTGATCCCCAGGTGTCTTCAATATTGAACCTTTTCACAATATTCTAATTTTCTGAGATACTGAATTTGGGGTTTTCATTAGTTGTCACTTATAATCATCAAAATTAAAAGAAATAAACACTTGAAATATATCAGTCTGTGTGGAATGAATGTATACATTATACAAGTTTCACTTTTTGAATGGAATTAGTGAAATAAATCAACTTTTTGATGATATTCTAATTATATGACCAGCACCTGTATTTGTCAATACAAAAGAATGCATTTCAAGAATTTAGAGTTGATTAACTGAACTTGCATCACGCATGCATGGTGTACAAGACAACAACCGTAACAAATCTGAAATCTTGCTCTCTCTATCATACTTTTAGGACAAGTGTACATACACAGGCTTTCACAATTTTTCCAACACCACGGGCCAAATCATGTAAAATATGACATGCAATATTTATTAGGCATCGATAATCTGGTCCAACAAAATCACTTCTGCTCAAAAGAACCTTTAGGATAGAAGTATTGTGGAAAAATAAAACTTTAGGTGGTCTTAATGCTATTATAAAAGTGCATAATTTATATATTAAATTAATATTTCTTCTGTAGAGCAGTGGATCTCAATTAGTTCTGCTTTACAACCCAGATGTGGCTCATGAAAGTACCAAATTTATGACCAAAAGTGTTTATTGTACCAAGGCAAACAAAAATGAGACATTAAACAAGTTAATCAGATCATTTAGTCAGTGAATTCACTCTTTAAATAATTTCTAAGACTGATTCAAACATAACTTGTAGGTCTCATGTGAGCTTTTGATAGCAGTACAAGAAACATTGCAGTGACACCACTGCTCATGGTGTAATATTAAAGAGATTTACCAAAAAAAAAAAACGACTCAACATTTTTCTTAAACTAACGCATCGTTTCACTTCAGAAGTCCTTTATTAACACCCCGTGGAGCCGTGTGGAGTAGTTTTGTGATGGTTGGATACTTTTTTTTCAGATTCAGAAACAGGGGCACCATTCACTGCAATTATACAGATTGGAACAGACAGGACAATGTGGAATATAACTCAGAATGTGTTCGTCTGAAAGAGGAATGTCAGACACGCCTAGGATGCCCTTAGGGTGAGTAAATCTTGGGACTAATTTTCATTTTTGGGGGAACTATCCCTTTAAGACGACTGCACGGATCCAATATACTGAAACACATCCGGTTTTCACAGAACTGTTTACAGACTGTGTTTACGCAAATACTCCACACGACAGGCATTTTGACTTTGTGTGTGTATCTGGCCATTCAAGCGCAATAAGACGCAAAAGAGAATTTGAGATCGCATGAGTTTTCTGTGCATGCGCTTCAGGTGTATGTCAGCGCTTGAGTGCCGCAATTACTTATTTTTCACTGCTTATTGCGCTTAATAACTTTAAATAAACATCATGCTCATCCTGAATTTGTAAATCGCATGCTATCTGAAAGAGGCGTTTCTATGTGTGCTTCAGTTATGTCAGCCAGCATGAGCACTGCATTGAGTTCTTTTTCACTAATTGCACTTAATAGGCCTCATTCATGAAACTTTCATAAATGAGTAAATTCTAAGTAATTTTTCCATAAAACAGCCCCTCCCAAAAAATCTCCTCCAGATTCACAAACGATTCATAAACTGCTAACGGCTTGACACTTGATCACGCTGAGTATGAGTGTCGCCGCGCGTCAAAAGCAAATAGAAATTACAGTCATTGCCAATATCTTGTCTACATTGGATACAGTATACAGATGCGCATTCACTTTCTGACACAGTCCACTCGCTCAAGTCTGTTCGAGTTCACAAAGAAACATTTGTTGAAAGATGAGGCGGTACTAGATCTGACTGCAGATGCATCAACCATAAGTAAACGATTTAATAATGCTTTGTCTGTAAATTACTGTTTTATTTTGGTTATGTTTTCAAAACACTAACATGCAATAGTGAGGGGACGTTGATACTGTTTCCTATGGAATGACGTTAGCCAATCATAACAGTGGCCGATTACTGAGAAGCCTTAAAGGACCCGCCCCTTAAAAACAGGTTTCAGAGAGAAGTTCAGAATGAGGATTGAAAATAATAATTTTTCCACATATTTATTTGTTGTTGTTTTTTGTGCAAAACACTTTATTAACATAAGTAAACCTCAAGGAACATATTAAAATAAAAATAAAAAATCCATGTCATGACCCCTTTAATGAATTACAGGAATGCTGTGGAATCTTCTGGACTCCCTTCTCAGGTTTGTCTCCAGTATATTGCATAACTGAAAAAAAAGACTAATAGGCCAAATGCCTAACAATAAATATTTAATTAATCCACCAAAGTGTTTTTAGCCAGCTGAAAAAAAATTACCAGGTGCTCTTCTAAAAACGGCCAGCTGGTGGCTCTTGAGAATGCTTTGGTGGCACAGTGTTTTTCCAGCTGAGATGCTTTTGTTGCTATGATATGGAATTTCCACAGCAGTAACCTGAGACTAGAATCTCATTTAGAATATTACTGAATATAAAAATGAAGTAACCAGCAATATTAACATTGTTGTTCAGTCAGTCAGTTATACATCTGGGAAGCCATGATGGTGAGTAAATAAAGAGATAATTTATTTTCTTTTTTTGGTGTAGTATCCATTTAAAACTGGACAACTAGAAACAAATTGACAAATTTAGTTTCTAAATGTCTCTTGAATTTCAATGATTTTATGCACTTAGTAACAAATAATTGACAAAACACATTGATATATTAGATCTATGCAGCAGATACACTGCCTCATCTCCAATGGAGGCATCCCAAGTAGTGCTGGGTGATATGGCCAAAAAAATTATCACAATGCTTATTTCTATATCATACAATATCGATAGTTATCACAATATTCATTTCACATTAATGGGGAAGAAAATGCTTTCCACATGTCTGTTAGACCTTGAGAATAATTGTAAAGATTATTTGTTTGTTCACAATTAAACTCCACAGAGCAACCATGAAATCTATTTTATTTTCCCCTAAATTCTGGATTTCATTTTATTTTGTCCTGGATTCTGTGTTTTATGATTCAATACAAATTTATTATAGAAAATGGGGTCTAATTAAAATAATTAATAAAGCTTTAACAATTAAATCAATCTTTTAAATATATTTTAAATGCTCTTAAATATAAATGTAATTTACAACAAAACATTGCATTTGTATTTGTCAAATAAAATGCTGCACAACAGCACTGTATAACTATATAGCTTAATGAAAAATACTTTGGTTGTATGATATTCCTTAAAAATATTATTATTAATATTATTAATTACTTGATAATTACATTAGTATACAATAGTAATATATTTCTATTATAATTTCTTCAATTTGTTCACTGGACTTTTATTTTGATGGGTTGTTGTGAAAGTCTTTCCATTTTACTTTCAGTTTCAGTGTGTAATTGACAGTAGCTTTGCCCAAAAGAAAGGGTGAAAAGTTGTGAAGTGACTCTCAGAGCAGCTCTGGAGATGAAGTTCATATGTTCATGTCCTTATTTATTAAGAGGCAGACGCTGAAAACAGTGAACGTCACGTGTATCAGACAAAACCATGCTGTTCATTAATGCACAGACATGCAGAAAATGCAGAGTTAACCTATTAGCGACAAGCACTGACTGGCTGTTAGATTAATCCATATCGAGTAAAAATGTCCAGATCTTATCATCGTTATCGACATATTTTATCGTGACTCAATACGATATTGTTTTATGGCCTAGCCCTAGTCCCTCACCGTAAACACAAGTAATAATTTGATGTTCCAATCTGTCCAGTGTAGACACGGACTTTGAATGTTGCAAACCATGCAACATTTTTGCAAAAATGTTTTAGCTCATTTTGTTGTGAATCTTTAGTGTAAACTCACCGTTAACAAACGCACTGAGAAAAACTGCTCTACAGAGTTTAATGGTAAGCTGCATTTTATTGCATTAAGCATAATTTTCCCCCAGCTGTCTGGAACCCTACCAGAAAAGACCTGCTACTCATTTTTGGATTATGAGCCACCAGTTGAGAAGAAAATAAAAAACTGCACTGGACCAATCGTAAAATACGTAATAGCTGTCACAATGACTTTTCTCCCTATGGATAATGGAAGTAAAAATGTATTTCTCACCCTTCTTACGAAATATAGCATTGAGGAATCGGTCTGCTTGGCACTGGAGTTTATCAGAGGTGGACAGGCCCTGAGGTGAGGGGGTTTCAGCAGGGGTTGGCGAGCCAGGCACGGCCACAGCAGGGTGGTCCTATGTCACAAAAAATAATAGTCAGTTACTGACCCGTCACATACAGCCCATACAAGTGTTAACTATAGTCTCACAGGCTTGAGTTGTCCTTGGTTATAATTAATGAACTTGTTTAAACATATTATAAAGAGACTGCATGAACAAACAGAACAACAGCTGCTAATCACGCAACTATTTGTTCTATACAAATGTCAAACTTTTCTTGCTAACTAACACCCCAGAATAAGCACGCTTTTTCTGTGGCTTTTGAGGGTTGACTTACATTCGGTTTCTCTAGCTGCAGGTTGCAAAAAGAGCAGTTTGCATTCATGGACCAATCATCCACAGCCTCTGGTACACACTCTGAGGGAGAATCATATGAATATTCATCAACATCAAAAAAGGCTGAATTTTCTAAGACCAAGAACAGATGAATATTACCACACACATAAAACTCACCATCAAATATATTGAGATCTTGCAGCAGCCTTGGCCCATATATTCCCTCCAGTATACTTTCAAACCCTGCAAAAAAAATAAAATAATGTACAACCCCAAATCAGAAAAAGTTGGGACAGTATGGAAAACGCAAATAAAAAAAGAAAGTAGTGATTTCTAAATTTACTTTGACTTGTATTTCATTGCAGACAATATGAACACAAAATATTTCATGTTTTGTCTGGTCAACTTCATGTCATTTGTAAATATACATCCTTTCCTGTCATTCAGACCTGCAACACATTCCAAAAAAAGTTGGGACAGTAAAGCATTTACCACTTTGTAATGTTGCCATTCCTTTTCACAACACTTAAAAGACGTTTAGGGACTGAAGACACCAAGTGATGAAGTGTTTCAGTTGTAATTTTGTCCCATTCTTCCTGCAAACAAGTCTTAAGGTGGGCAACAGTACGGGGTCCTCGTTGTCGCATTTTGCGCTTCAAAATGCGCCACACATTCTCTATTGGAGACAGGTCGGGACTGCAGGCAGGCCAGTCAAGTACCCGTATCCTCTTCCTCCGCAGCCAGGTCTTTGTAATGTGTGCAGAATGTGGTTTTGCATTGTCTTGTTGAAATATGCATGCACGTCCCTGGAAAAGATGTCTTCTTGAAGGCATATGGTGCCATCACAGAAGTGCAAGTTACCTTTGCCAAGGGCACTGACACAACCCCATACCATGACAGACCCTGGCTTTTGGACTTGTTGCTGGTAACAGTCTGGATGATCCTTTTCTTCTTTGGTCCGGAGCACACGGCGTCCATTCCTCCCAAAAAATACCTGAAATACTGATTCATCTGACCACAGTACACGTTTCCACTGTGTGATGGTCCATCCCAGATGCCTCCGAGCCCAGAGAAGTCGACGGCGCTTCTGGACACTGTTAACATAGGGCTTCCTTTTGGCACAGTACAGTTTTAACTGGCATTTGTGGATGTAACTACGTATTGTGGTACTTGACAAAGGTTTGCCAAAGTAGTCCTGAGCCCATGTGGTGATATCGCTTCTAGATGAATGACGATTCTTGATGCAGTCTGAGGGATCGGAGATCACGGTTGTTCAGCTTAGGCTTGCGCCCTTGTCCTTTACGCACTGAAATTCCTCCAGATTCCTTGAATCTTTTAATTATGTTATGCACTGTTGAAGGTGAAATATCCAAATCTCTTCCTATCTTTCTTTGAGGAACATTGTTTTTAAACATTTCAATAATTTTCTCACGTATTTGTTGGCAAACTGGCGATCCTCGGCCCATCTTTGCTCCTAAAGGACTAGACCTTTCTTGGATGCTGCTTTTGTACCAAATCATAATTACAATCACCTGTTGACATCAACTGTTTCAAATCACATCATTATTTAATCAATTTACCTCATTACTAGCCCTAAATTGCTCCTGTCCCAACTTTTTTTGGAATGTGTTGCAGGTCTGAATGACAGGAAAGGATGTATATTTACAAATGACATGAAGTTGACCAGACAAAACATGACATATTTTGTGTTCATATTGTCTGCAATGAAATACAAGTCAAAGTAAATTTAGAAATCACTACATTCTTTTTTTATTTGCGTTTTCCATACTGTCTCAACTTTTTCTGATTTGGGGTTGTAATTTGTAAAAAAAAAAAATAATAATAATCCAAGAGTAAAAAGTGCCCTGGAAAAACAATACATACAATAAACAATACATTACCATATACACATTCATATCTTAAACCTACACAGATCTTCCACAACCCTTCCCTGCCAGAAAGTGGTGGCTGATGGTTTTGTTAAAAGGTCTACAAATGTAAAACTGTTTCTTGTTTACAATATTGGCTAATAAAAAATATTTTTACATGCAATACATAATTCTATGAAATGCTCCAACAACAAAAGCAAATACTCACTGCACACAAAATCGTTAGTTGCAAGACAAGTATAGGCCTATGTAAAAAAAAAAAAAAAAAAAAAAAAAAAAAATCAGGTGGTCATAATGCTATGATAAAAGTGTAAATATTGTAGCTTATTTATATAAAAGTGAGAAAAGCTCATATTTGCAGTGCTGCTGCATCGTATGCATGAATGATGCCCTTCACAGCTACATTCACATTACGTCCTTAGAAAAAAACACACAAAAGCACACCCAAGAATGTTACATTCTGCAAACATTTTTATACCAATCAACATTTTTTTGGTTGCATGAGTCTTTTTTCAAAGCATTAAAGCCACAAATTACATTTTATGACGCAAAACATTTTATACATGTTTGATGAACCATCCTATCATTAAAAATCTAGTTTTAAACACGCCAAATCTCTGAATTTAACCTTAAAACCATACAACAAATCACTATCTATTAAACTTACATTCTATTTAGATCAATTATATTCTGTTGTAGCAACAACAACAAAAAAATTAACAACTCATTTCTAATTTGCACAAATTCAATATATAGTACCGTTTACAGCAGTGTATAAAATGCATGTAACAGTTTCACAATAAACCGGAGGTTATTTAACTTAGTGATCCGTTTATGCAGTTAACGTTAGTCATGTGAATCTGTGGATTTACGCTGAACACCGTGAACTCTGCCAAACAAACTGGTTTTACCACATTTTAAAAGAGTAAGCTGGGTATCTATTCAACTACCCGTTTTCAAAACATCAAAAAAAACGTTCAGTGATTTACTAAAGAAACACTCTCTAATGACTTCTTAAAACTCTAACAGTTAACTTACTACTTTTGGACATCTCGACAACAATCTAGGACAATGGTGCAAACGACCAAATAATTCACGCAAGAGATTCAAAAGCCGGACCCTAATGATGAACTATTATTATAATACAATCACGGAGTCGTTTGTACATCGTTATTCGGTGCAGAAAGGGTCAGTGAGTGCAAAGCTAACTCGGTTATCGAGGAATCAAGAAGTAAGGACAAAGAAAATGGAGCCAGCAGAGCTCGCTTGGCCGTTGTCCGTTTTTTCTGCTAGCTACAAAGGCTACCTCGGGCTCGCGCGGACCACGGCTCTGTATAAATGTTATTTTTGAACTTGACACACGCTCGCTTAGCAACTCCGAGAGCTAGCAGCGGCTGGGGGAGGGAGCTCCGCGAGAACCGGGAGAGAAAGAACCCGAGCGCGACACTGAGCGGATGGATGGTGCGATATGTCCGCTTATGGAACTAACGTTACGCAAATACGGCTTTTCCGAGCACGGGGTGATTTAATCTTACCGACACAGTGGATGAGTTTGTGTCGCCATGAGTCGAGTTCCCGCCGGAATCCTTTTCTTTCGGCCGTGCATCTGGAGCTCCGGCACTGGGTCGCCATTCTGTCCGTCCACCTTCCCCCCGGCTCTGAGCGTGACGTCACCGCACGTCATCCATATCACGGCTCCGGTTGATTGACACGTGTCAGAACAGGCTAGGGGCGGGGCTTAGCGATGTAAACAACCCCCAGATTGCTGTGCGCTGTTTGAGTTAGGGAAAATTACAGTAGCTGCTTGATGAACTGAATGCAGTGTTCTTGAATATCAGCAGTGTTTTGTTTAATTTAATTTAACGCTGTAAGGTTAAGTTGACATGTCTGTACCTGTCATCTAGAACTCTGGTTAATTAATATTCTTCCTATCAACCTCACTGGTGATAATCATCAATCACACAATTGTACAAGATCTTTACAATGTGTGCATAAACTATCAGCTCTTATGTAACAGTTTGTAGCCTACTGTTTAATCATCAACCAGAAGCTGATTATAATGGTAATTCTGTTCTAAAATGGCTGCTAGTTTAATAATAATGTAGAAGTGGCTCAGAAAATCAGCTTTACCAATCAAGAGAATCAACCAGATATTGCATTATGTCGAGTAAAATTTAAAAGATAAAATTGTGGGTACATTGTTTTCATCATTCAGTTGTGCTCTATGCATTTAACTGTGATGAATCATGAATTATAAATCTACAGATGTGTCCTTTTGTCTTTACATTTCAATATGTTAACATTAAACCTAATGTGTGCCCCTCCCCCATTTCACTAAAGTGACACACATTCACACACACACACACACACACACACACTTCTAACGAATGTATATGAAGGCCAACTGTCCAGAAAGAGGAAGGCATTCAGAGAGAACAGATGGAGTTAATGCCCAGCTGAGCATCTATGTCACACACACACAGAGAGAGAGAGAGAGAGAGAGAACATGTCTGTTTTACAATTCAATATGCTGCTTCTAATTCAGATGCACATGCAATTGATTTTATATTCCCCTTCTCCATTTTGGATCAATATACAGGTCATATATCAAAAGTATCGATCAACATGTATTTTACAAAGTGTCCATGTGTGTAAAATCCATGCTGATATCAGAGTGTAATTTTGAACTAATTTTATCCCCTTGGATATCAGTCTTTCTGATAGAGCTTTCACACTGCATGCATTCAATCCCACATGACTATTACTGCATGACTTTAAGTTTGAACCTCAAATCTCTACCAGAATCACTGAATCCATTTTGGAAACTATAATAGACAAACAAAATTGGGGGGAAAAAAATAGTTATCTCAACCTTATGAATAATCTCTGTCTCTCTCTCTCTCTATCCTGTGCCTTGTTTGCTATTGGTAATATTCACCAAAGTAACTCATATGTTCTGAAAGTGTTTTAGTAAACTCAGAACAAATCATTTAACCAAGTAATTAAATGTTTTTGTATGTAGTAGGCCAAAGTAGGTGTAGCATTTGTTTTCTTTTGACAATTTTTTATTGTTCAGTATTGGAAAGATATGTTCCAGTTCTCCAATAATTTCGAGCTTTGCCATATAACATTGTTAGAATTCTTGCATGTATTCAGGCATGTTTTAAATTGCACAAAGCCCTTTTAACTAACAGTAAAACAAATAGTACAGAATTTAAAAAGAAATTGATTTATTGCACACACATATTTTGATAACATTTTAGACAACTTCCCCTCATTGTGTAAATTCATACCTGCTTTTGAAGTCTCTCTGAGGAGGTCTGATTTTAAAGGGGTCCTATTATGCTCTTTTACAAAGTCTTGATTTTGTTTTGGGGGTGTACTAGAACATGCTGTCATGCTTGGTGGTTCGAAAATCGCATTATTTTTCACCAAATTTTCATTATTACAATACCTTTCTCCCCAGCCTGGCACAAACAGCTCGATTAGTTCCGGGTTTGATGAACGAAATGTGTTGTGATTGGTTAGCTGTCCCAGTGCGTTGTGATTGGCGAAAAGCTTAGACAGTGTTTCAGTACTGCCCCGCCCCTTGCCAAAACAGCAAGTTCGTCTTGCAGACCCCGAGAATATTGAACAAGAGGATCACGCAGAATCTTTGCACGTACAGATATCGCAAGACATATTAAAGTGGTAATGTTATTGTTGTTTTTTTTGGCTAAATCACGTTTTAGATAGGATGTCAACAACAGCTTAAAAATAACTGCATTGACTATGTACATATAAGTGCAACGGTAATATGTATTATGTTTATTGTTCTTTAATTCTAACATTCTAACATGAATTGCAGTGAAACTGTTATACAGTTGAATTTATTTATACCATAGTCCCACAGAAAGGCCAAAGTATACTTCGGCCGTCCGCGAACCGTCCGCATTACGTCATTTTCGTCATCAGGAGGGCTCGCGGACAGCCGCGCACCCCGTCTGCGTGCAGGCATTTTTTTGAGACCGCGCGGACGATGCACGCACAACAGCGCATGCGCGAGGTGAATGTTGAGAGAGCGCAAGTCAATTAGGTGGTACTGTGCATGTGTCGAGCTCGTCCGTCCGCACTCATCCGCGGTTGAGTATACTTTGAAAGCTGTGCGGACGCGGCTGTACGCGAGACGGGACGGAATGCGGAAAGTGAAGTATACCCGGGCCTTTACACTACTTGTGGCCGCATATATAAGCAAATTAATTCTCTGCCAGCGGGAGGCGCTGTTGGAGCGGGAGAGCTCGAGGTTTCCCCGGTAACACTACACAAAACAGAGCTCCTCTCACAAATGCTGCTTTATCAGACATTACATGCAATATGAAATGAAAATGACATCCAAAATTTTCTGAAAACAGTTGGTTTCCATCAGAAATACAGTGATATAAAAACACCCGCACTGGGTTTCGATTTTGAAACGTGCAGAGCTCAACCAAGCCAACCATTCAAATTTCTGTAGGCGGGATTTAAAATTTGTGATGTCACAAATACAGGAAAACAACTTTGTAGTCCAAACGAGCCATTCGTTGTAGTTCTTGAAAAGGGATTTTTTAAAAACGAAATATCTCCCTTTGGAGTGGACTTTGAGATTTGTAACTTTGTAGATCATTTTATGCCCAAGCATACACACTACACACTGACTAAAATTCAAAAAGTGAAAAAGCATAATAGGACCCCTTTAATTGTGCTTACTTTGAAGGAGTCAGGCATATAAATTCATCGGATTCATCGTGGTCATGTTACTATATACACACTGCTGATTCCCTGTGACTGCATATTCTCTAATTCTAATGAGTCCCTGATGAAAAGAGCTCTTTTAGGTTGGTGGCAACCATGCCCCTCCTCCACAGCTACCATGGCTAAAGGTCTATGTATGTTCATGTGAGGGGGAGGTAAGGACAGCATTGTTCCATTGTCAGGCACATTCATTATTGTAAAGGATTGTATCTATGTAAACCTTACTGGTTAATAGTCCAAAAATGGCATTGCAACAACCAAGACATACAGCCCAACTCAATCTCATGACAAATCAAAACTATATTAGACAGTGGCTTTGACAAAAAAGCTTTGTATGATCTTGGTTGCAGTGAGAAGCCGTGCACCTGTGCTCAGTGAGGTTATGGCAGTGAAGACAGGAGAATCTGGTAGTCCAAGAGGATGAGGACAGATGATTTGGAATTAACTCTTGCCAGCCGATTCATCAGCAGACAACAAGGCATTCTCTACGAAGTATCTGCTTTTGAAGCCAGGTTGTTATTGAAAAGGTTTTTTTATAAGAAAGAAAAAGCATAGTTGATTGAACAACCCTTTGGAATGTTTTGGACATGAAAATTAGGAGAGAGACTTGTCTGTTTTTTTTTTTTTTTATTAAGTAAAAACATGTGATGGGGGGGGGGGTCTGGAGGACAGGTAGGAGGACGGTTCAAAAGGAGAACTTGAAAATATCAGTCTCCATAAGAAGAGAAAAAGAAGGATAGTGAGCTGCATGTTGATGGTTTAATAGTCTCCACCTTATTAGTGAAGAAGTGGCAAGGTCATCAACAGTGAGAGAGGTGGAGGAGGAGAGAGAAGAATGTTGTGAATAGATGACAGTGTGTCTGAAGTGTTGTTGATGTTGTTGTGATAGAAAGTGACCTTGGTAGCAGAGAGGAGAGGAGATTGATACATGCTCTTTTAACCTGTGGATTTTCTTCATAAGCCCTGAGTATCGTCATAAAGTTTATTAGATTTTCTAGAATTGCTGACATCAAGTGAGGAGATGGGTTTTGGAAGGAAGTCAAACAACAGTAAACAATAGAGTATACATTAATAAAAACATTTATTCAAAGTTTATTAAATGAAGAATAAAGAAACACATTACAATAGAACCTAAACATTCGGCCAACGATGGTTTGTTTTCTTTTGCTTGTCAGTGTTGCTGTGACAGCTCTTTTTTGCATTTATACTGCAAGACTTGATGCTCAGATCTTTTTTGACATCAGATTTTTTTTGTCCCATCTGTTGCTTTGGTTTTCACTACTATCAACACACTTTCAGGAGTGACCTAAATGATAATTGGCACAGTCATTTATATCTTATTGCCCTTCTGTTTTTGTTTTTTTTTGTTTTTTGAGGGATTGCTGACCTTAGCTGAAGCTAGAAAGGCCTGCAATTATTTTAGAGTTTTCAGGGATGTTTAAAAAAATTCCTGAAGTAAATATCATTATGTTCTTGTTTTATAGAGTCCAAGAACCTTTAGAATGGCTTCGTAACCCTTTCCAGACCTGTAGAGTCTTTGTGGTGATGGCTCTTCTCTAATGAAAAGTTCAATGCAGTATGTGAGTATGTTTAATGTTTAAAAGTATTTTATTTTTTTTAATTACAAAATTGAGTTTTTATTTAAATTAAGTCTTCATATGAACCATTCAGTCAAAGAAAAGGAAAAAGGTAACTGGGGCAAATGTAGTAAAACTGCAGCATGCAGCTATAACTTTTTTGTTACAAATAAATAATAACTGCGAGAGCAAGCCTGTCCTCTGATCCATGTGAAATGATCTTACTGAGCAAACGTTACAGATAAATGGCAGTAATGTTATTTATTTAAAACATTTATGTTTTTATTTGGTCAGAACAAAAGCAGCAGAGATGTTATTTACGTGTTCAAATTACATTTTTTCAGGTATATACTTAGTAGGATGTACAGTGGAGATCAAAATTTACAATTAGATTTGTTTTTTAATTTTCCAAATTTGTGTTTTCTAGAATATTGCATTTTTACAATGTCACTAACTCATTCAAGTCCCCCAAAAAGGCTGGTCATCCACGAAAGACAAATGCATGATAGGACAGTAATGCAGAGATCTCAATGGGGAATCGGTTCAACACTGCAGCTGGAATTGCTTGCCAGTTCAGCGCTGAACAGGGAAAGGATCTGTCTCGACATACAGTGTCTCAACGTTTAAGAGAATTTGGACTGAAAGCCCACTCTGCAGTGACCAACCTCTCATCAGTAGAAAGAATCAAAAGGCTAGACTAAACTTTACTGAGGAGCATGTTATGTGGACAGAGGAGAACTTGGTCCAAAGTTCTCTTCAGTGATGAAAGCAAGTTTAATTTATTTGGGTCTGATGAGAAACATTATGTTCGTCATCAAACTGGGGAAAGACTGAACCCAAAGTGGAAGGTGGAGGAGGAAGTGTCATGGTTTGGGGGATGTTTTCTGCTGCAGGAGTTGGGCCTCTTATACAGATACATGGCAGATGTTTATCAGATGTTTATCAGAACCTCCTGCGGCAACATGCGGTTCCTACCCTGCGTTCATCGCCCAATCAGCCAGCAATTTCCATGCAGGACAATGCAGCACTGTCACACAGCAAAATGGGTAAAGCAGTTCCACTGTTTGTAAGGAAAGTAGATAAAAAAATAAGTGAACTTGATAAAACATATATACTTAACAATTTTTTTAAGTTAAGTCAACTTATCACTTTTTACAGTGAAAAATCTTTAAATACACAAAAATTGTATTTATTAAAAGGTCTCTTTAGAGTTGCCCTAGTGTGTGTTTTACTTTAAGATTACTGGGGTATGCCAAAAGTGGGCTAGATATTCCAACCACTCCTTTTTATTGCTGCATTTAAGAAGAAAGGTGGAGTGATAGAAGACAGAAAATAAAGGGACAAGTGGGATTTGGAAATTAGATTTATTAAAACATATCAGAGCCATCTTAGATTAATTTGAGCTATCTTTAGACTGACATATTAGAGCAAAACTGAGTACACAAAACATGCTCAGTATGAAACACAATCCTGACAATTTGTGAGATGAAAAGATTCTCTATTGTTCTCTTCTGATGCAACTCTAATACAATTAACACTCAAATTAGTCAGGCTCTCTATTCCTACTGTTGAGCAGAGTAATTTTTACCGATACTGTAATGACATTTTGATGTATTCATATGCCGAATTATACAGACAGACCCTCTGAGGTTTTTTGTATATAATCAATATTCATGTGGCTTGACACAGGTTGTCCTGATTTGAATATAACCATTATTTGCAGAGTATAAAGTTGTGAGTGTGCATAAATGTATGTATGATTGCGTGTGTGTGGGTGTCACCGAGTTTGTCAGCAGTAAAAGCTGCCTTCACCAACCAAGGAGAATTTTAAAAATCTGTTTTTAACAAGCTACTACAAATCATTTAATAAAAATACGTTGTCATATACCAATCCTTTGAGAATTTTTTTGTAAGATTTATGTAAGAGATGAGAGTTAAAATAAAGCTTGTTGAAATCTGAATGATAGATTAAATAGATCGGTGTAATTATGGCCTATTAAAACAGCATCCTGATGCATTGCAGCATAAATTACACTAGGCTATATATAGCATTTACCTCTATTACTGTCATGTTTACACAAATTTTTTGAGTAAAGCAAAGTTCTTCTTATATCTTTTTTCTAAAAAGGATGTTGAGCCATTGAAAAACCAAGAAGAAGATTGGTGTTTGCTCTGCTCAAGTGAGAGCTAAATTCCAGATTAATGGCTGCACTTGATGTGGTTCATAATGACAGGTCTTCTTGCTGCGCCATCTGGTGGCCTGCGCAAAGCTGTACAAATGTACATTTGTTTTCTACTCATAAATTTAGCATTTGATTCAATCTCAAAATGCTGTTGTATGTTGTCTGATGCAATCAGAATATAAATCACATTTTAGGAAATGCATGGTAATGTATAAATCACTCAAGTTTATGTTAAAAATTAAGAATTGCAAGAATTTTGCCTTTCCGTTCAAAAGTTGGATTAATCACACACAGTATTTTGGAGATGAATAGGAAAGAAGATGAATTTCTGAATAGCTAATTTCAAAGTAATACACTGAACAGAAATTCAAAGAAATTAAGAATTTGGAAATTTCAAGGACTGGAACTCTGGAACTATGCAGAATTAATACAGACCAACCAGTCATATGGCTGGACACATGTTGTCCTGATTTTTATGTAATCGTGTTTGCAAAGTACAATATTATAATCAAGTAAAATAGATTTGTGATATTTAGAATGCAGTATAGAGTCAGTGTCGATAGCCTCGTGCAGGGCAGTGCGCCAACATTTGGATCTTTATCCTATCAAGAAAAATGCAAACACTAAAAAAAAAGTATCTAAATGGTGGTTATAAAGTAACTTAATCACTTCAGAACACAGACAATTAAAACAGACTCATAATGCAGACATACTGTATTTGTGTTTTTTAATTATTGTTAAATTTGAAAGGCTTTTGCATATTTTAAATGTTATTTAATGCTGCATAGGCCATAAAGGCAGTTCTGGAACTAAACATAATCTTGTGAATATCCATGGAGTAGGATTAAAGTACAATCCACTGCCAAACCTTGGTGTCAGCAGGAAATAAAAATATCTGCAATCTTCACAAAGATAAATTCAAACTCATCTGTCTGGAGGATCAGTGGCATACAACCAGCAATTGTGTGTGTGGCATACTGATGTTCCAAAAATAGTAGCAGAAGTAGCAGCTGTATACACTGTAAAATCATTCACAGAAAATGTGTTACATTTCTTGCCACTTGCCACTTCCAGCCACTTTAAAAAGTTATAAGCCTCTTTTTTCAACCCTCTCTGTCATCTGCTCTCTAGCCCAATGGATCTTATTCAATCTTTTTCCAAAGCTTGTTGCAGAAACTTAAAGCAGAGTTTGAAAAGAGATGCAGCACATATAGAAAGTCATATGTTTGTCCACAGAAATAAAGTAAGAGTGATTATTTAATTGGGTCGATAATATTACCAGCTTGAAGTTATGAAACAAAAAATTCACCAGGTCTCAGAGATCCCAATGCACGGGCTATTTTTAGCCTTGCTGGCTAAAACAGAACATTTTTTTAAACAGAACTTTTTATATGCCTGACATATGAAAAAAACAACATGCATTTCCTTATTCAAGACCTTATTCAAGTTTAATAGCAAGTTAATTGCAGTATCTTATGGAATCACAATTCCCGGATGAGGTGCTTCGTGAATTTAGTAAGATTTCTAATTTGCTCATTTGCTATTTAGCGAATGTTTTGATGCAATGCTATTTTCTGTCACGAATCCGGTCTATGAACTTCCGTTCACTCACCACCAGAGGTCACTCGCTCACCACATGGACTCTTGCACACTAACTGTTGCACTTCACCCACTTCACCTTCACTACAGTTCCCATCATCCATTGCACTGATGACACACACACAGCTGATTGCACTGATTACACAGCTGATTCCCATCACATGCCTTACTTAAGCTATGGACTTCCTCAGTCAGATCGCCGAGTATTGTTCTAGCGTTTAGCACTCTCCTAGTGTTAACTGCCTTACTGAGCCATTCTGTGTTTTTGTTTAGTCTCTAGTATTGTCTTGCGTTTATCACTCACCTAGTGATAGCCTTACTGAGTCTAGTTTCCAGTTCTAGTTAGTCTAGTCATTTCGTGTTGCCTTGTTTCCTGTTTCATGATTCCTGCCTGTGTATCAAGTCAAGTTGAGCTTTATTGTCATTCCGCTACATGTGGGGACATACAGTGGAACGAAATGTCGTGCCTCACAGGTCCACGGTGCTACATAAATACAGATATACAACAATGAAGTAAAACACTATAAACCTATACACAGCTAACCTACTGACAGATTTTGATTAAGTATACTATATATAAATGTTTTCCCTATACAACTAAAGATAAAGATAAAAAAATACAAACTATACAAACTATGCGAATGCTTCACATAAATACTGTACATGTGCAGAGAGAAACATTGTGAGTCAAGCAGCTAGCTGAGGAACAGTACAAAATGATGTGTAGTAGTGCATGAGCATGTAAACATACATATATTGCTGAGTCTTTTGTGGGATTGTGTACACATAGCAGTGTTAGGAAAAGTGTCTAGTGCATAGAGGAGAGTGTGCTGCTACAGGTGGTTTGTACAGGCCCACTCACCTGTGTGTAGCACACTTGAATTGCACAAAAAAGTTCACAGTTTTTTCTTTGGTGTGGTAAGGTTGGAGGGTGTTTGGAGAGGAGGGGGAGGGAGGGGGGATGTCCAGGATGGATGGGAGAGGGGCACCGATGATCTTTGCAGCCGTGTTCACTGTCCGCTGGAGGGTCTTGCGGTCAGCAGCACTGCTGTTCCCGTACCAGACAGTGATGCAGCTGGTCAGCACACTCTCAATGGTGCCCCTGTAGAATGTGGTGAGGATGGGTGGTGGGAGACTTGCTCTTTTCAGCCGGCGGAGAAAGTGTAGGCGCTGTTGTGCCTTCTTGGAGAGTGACATGGTGTTGGTGGTCCAGGTGAGATCCTCCGTGATGTGCACCCCCAGGAATTTAGTGCTGCTGACTCTCTCCACAGTCGAGCTGTCGATGGTCAGTGGGGGGTGCTCAGAGGAGTTCCTCCTCCTGAAGTCCATCACAACCTCCTTTGTCTTCTCCACATTGAGGGACAGATTGTTAGCGCCACACCATTCAGCCAGCTGTGCCACTTCCTCTCTGTAGTGCTTTTCATCGTTGTTGCTGATGAGACCTACCACTGTTGTGTCATCAGCAAACTTGATGATGTGGTTGGAGCTGAACTTGGCAGTGCAGTCATGGGTCAGCAGCGTGAAGAGCAGCGGGCTGAGCACACAGCCTTGTGGGGCACCTGTGCTCAGTGTGGTAGTGCTCGAGGTGTTGTGGCCGACACGGACTGACTGAGGTCTTCCGGTTAAAAAGTCCAGGATCCAATTACAGAGGGAATTGTTAAGGCCCAGCAGGTTTAGTTTATTTATGAGCTGTTGTGGGATTATTGTGTTGAATGCCGAGCTGAAGTCAATGAACAGCATTCTAACATAGGAGTCTTTGTTTTCTAAGTGGGTAAGAGCCAGGTGGAGGGTGGAGGAGATTGCATCGTCCGTAGAGCGGTTTGGACGGTATGCAAACTGGAGCGGATCGAGTGTGTTGGGGAGGCTGTTTTTGATTTTTTGCATGACTAACCTCTCAAAGCACTTCATCATGATTGGAGTCAGTGCTATGGGACGGTAGTCGTTTAAACAGGACACAGGTGATTTCTTTGGTACCGGTATGATTGTTGTGGATTTTAGACATGTGGGGACGACCTCCTGGCTCAGCGAGGTGTTGAAGATATCTGTTAGGACATCCGTCAGCTGTGCAGCACAGTCTTTTAGTACACGGCCAGGTATGTTGTCAGGACCCGCAGCCTTTCGTGGGATAATCCTGTATAGGGTCTTTCTTACGTCGGCTGCAGACAGACATAGCGCCTGGTCGTTGGGAGGTGTGGGCAGTTTTTGTGCAGGTGTGTCGTTCTGCATTTCAAACCGTGAATTAATCTTGGATTTGTATCTTGGATTAACCCTTGTCTCGACATTCGGACTCTGTTTGGACTATTGCTCATGTTATTGGACTACCCCTCTTCTCAAGCCCTCTGGATATTGTTTGCCAATCAAAGACCCACGCTTGCCCTAGGATTACTCATTAGGTGTGTTTGACGTGAAGTGGCGCTGCGCAGAATGCTCAGTGTATGACATCACAGTACCGCGAGAGCTATTCGAAAGCATAAAGATCCATTTGCTCTCTTATCGCTCTCGCGGTACTGTGATGTCATACACTGATCATTCTGCGCAGCGCCGCTTCAAGTCGAACACACCTTTTGTTTTGCCTGTGTTATACCTGTTTGCTGATGTTTTGACCCTGCCTGTGTTTTTGACCACGTCTTGGAATAAAGCTTGCAAATGGATCTGCACGTCTCACATCTCGTTCGCCCTGTTACATTTACAGTGCCCATGGAAAAACCTTCATGTATTGTCTTACCTAAAAATAATAAAGATTTTAATAATGATGTTTCAATTTTTGGTTGTTTGTAATGAGTCGCACATCAGCCCTTATTTAATGTACAAATCTAAATATTGCTGATTATCAATTAATTTAAAAAATAATTATGACACAATTACAGCAACATTATAAATAAAGCTAAAAATAAAACAAACATCCTGTAACGTAACCATTTAAGTATATACTGTCTGGTAAAATGGCTGGGCCAACATCTAGTAGAATATTGTTGGTCTAATATGTATGTTTATGCAGATTCAACAGGAAGTGTGGCACTTTCAATAGATTTTGAAATAGTCCTCTTATACAGTATCAACCTGATTAAATGCATTTTCCCACAGTGTATTGTATTGTAATATTAGTATTGTATATTATAGTATTGTATTATTTTACTATAGAGCCACAATATTGCGATGGCACCATAGTGGTGCAGTCCATTATCAGTGCATGGAGCTATATTTATGAGTTGTACCTTATTGCATGTTTTCATAAGCAACTTACTCCAAAATGCTCAAAATCAACAGTCATTTGCTGACAAGGAAAGCGAGAGATGTGGATATTATTTGACACAAGCCCAAATAGTGGTATGCATGCATAGAACCTGTTTGCTAATAAGATGTACATCTGGATATGACACATTATTGCATATTATTGCAGGAAGCATCATCTCTGGTGAATGGTGACCTATAAATAACATATATATATAGTGACTAAAATTGTCATGCTGTGTTGTCATGACTGTTTTTACTTGGTTCCTGATTTATGTCAACATAATAATACCAATGTTGTAATTGGACACTTGCTAACAGGTTTTTAAGTTTTACACACAATCTCTGGCAGTGAATCCATTAACATTTTAATTTTTCCAATGCTAAGTGGTTTTTAAAAACGTCTGGCAAACACACAAGGACTCTCGAGCTCTTTGCACAACAGGCTCATTTCCATGACAGGTTTTGATAACTCTCACTATCCTCATTCCTGCATGTTCTTGCAAAAAACAGTTTCAAATGGAAGACGTTTGTAGCCTACTATATCATGTCTGTTGTTGGATTTTATAATAGTAATTATTTGCTGTGGTTTTATTTGGCGTGGTGGTGGGGTGGTTCAGTACACTGATATAAATCAGTCAAAGGCTCTCCTGTTGATAGATAAAATGTTTGGCAGTGTAGAAGAATTTTGTGGTGTGTGAAGGAACGTGCAAACATCGCTGGTGGAAAAAACATTTAATCTCCTCCATTCCATTTCCTGTAGAAAATCAATGTTTTCTCATTAGGACCCCCACTTGTTGGCGCTGAGCTTTCCAGATATTTCGGGAAAGTGGGGGAAATTGGCTCACACGCCTTGACTCAGATTCTGACAGATCAAAACAGTGAAATGATCTTCAAAGTGTAAGCTCTAATACTGTTTAATGGTTCATCACTTGATTTTATGCTTAGATTTTATTTTTTTGTCCGTTTCGATTTATAACTGACTGCAGTTTAAGCCTTACAAAATGAGACTGCAAACAGATGTTTTGGGTTAAAGGTGCCACTGAGAGAGAAAGAACAAGAGACACAGGCACCTGGTTTGTGTTATGTTGTTTGGTGAGGTGACCAAAACCAGTAGCATTGTGTGTGTTTTCATTATTTATGTCTTTATTAGTTGAATGACAAATGCATAACTTATACACACAAATGCACACATATTTGAATGCACAGCTGAGAAACCTGATTACATACCCATCTGTGTCTGTAGTTTTTTTTAATGCATTGAATCGTCTTCCCCTCTCTCCCTGTCTCACAGATTCTCAGGCAGTGACTGTCTCTTGAATGGATCTTCCATGATTAATGCATGACGTGTGTGTGTCGTGTTTGCAGAGACTTGTCCTGTCCTGTCTTGACCTAGTGAAAGTAACTGAGGAAAAGCTTTCAGACTACAAACTCCTTGCATTTCAGTTGCTCCTCACCCCATCCTTCCTCAAATTGGGCCTAGCTCTCTAAACTGGGCCTCTGTTTACACACTAATTTACAAATTCCACAAATTAAACAAGCCATACAGGTTTCAGGAACATGATCCAAGTCTGCTCACACACACAAACACAAAACTCAAATCTAGAACCTTACCCAAGAACACACAGTAATTGCAAGTAAATTAGATCCGAAAAGACTGAATGTTGTGTTGCCAAGTTTTATTGGTTTAAGGAAATATTTTTTCTTCTGTTTTAAGGGTTTAATTTTATAATTATTATAGTGATTTTTTTTTTCATAAACAGAAATTTCATGCATGTTCAGACCGAAGACTCTAATTATTTAATAAGTTCAATATTTCTCTATGTAATATATTTTTGACATTTAGGGTGAACTATATGCAAAATTGGGAACTGTTTTGGATAGATTTGTGATGGACGTTTATATTCTTTGCCATTTTTGTGATCACTTAAATGTAAATTGACCTACACAGTGCTTAATGTCATTTCAGTGTGATTATAATAGACATTTAAATGCACATAGGCTCTGCATTTTTTTTTTCATGTATAAGTAGAACAGACGTTCAGAAGAAGTTTAACAGTGATTTAAATTTTTATAAAGCAACTGTGTTGCTGCAATTTAAATGCTACAAAAATTTTAGAACCATTTTCTGCTATGAAAGTTAGTAGAAATTTAGAATTTGGTTAAATTAGATCTATATCCTGGTTGGAAAATCATGGCATATCATGGTCAGGCTTTTGGAACATGGTAGCTGGTTTGTTACTGGTCCATTGTGGTCTTTCAGCTCTAATCATCTTTATCAAAGTCTGCCTTGTTAATACCAGCTGGTAATCCATCATTTAAATCATATTGGATCAGTAATGACCATAAATGACCAGCACAGGCCAGCAAAATCATGTTAACCATCAGAAGGGTAACACATATCATATGCAATTTCATATTTAAGCAATAGCACAGTCCCATTCATGTCTCTAATTGTCGTATGACATAGTTTATGCCACTTTAGCTCATAATAGCATGAAGATTGAAGACCATAAACCATCAGAACAGATTTAAAAGGCGCCCTCTTTACATATAAAAACTGTCACAGTTTAACTAACATGAAAAAAGAAGCATAAAAACAAACCCTCATAAATAATTAAAAACATTTCTCATTAACATACATAATTTTTTTTTTTTGTAAATGACCATTCAGTTCCTTAAAAAAAAACATTTCGACCGATAAGAGCTCCTAATATCCACTAGATGGCGACAAAGATCTAAACTCCTCAGTTAAGCCCATGATGTTCAGCTTCTCTTACACATGGTCACCTAAGTTAATGTTAGGACTTAGGTGACCTAACAAGGTTAAGAGATTCCTATGTGTATATGAGGAATCAGAAAATAAGTGATAATTAAAATTTCTGGTATGCCAAAATCCATGCACACATACGTGCAAGTTCACACACGTGCACTTGCTGGCCTCTTATGGCCCTGACCCTGTGGTCACATTTGATCAACTCCATTTAAGCTCATGGTATGCAAACAGGACATAGGGGACACATGTACAAAGCACTGTGAAAGATCATTGTTTTAAATAATGCTCTTCAAGCTAATGATGGATGTGTGTGTTATATGCATTTAGCTACAGATCCAAAACTCAGAACCATTTGAATATCTCATTAATCAAAATTAGACATTTATTGGATCCAAGCACTGACTGCAGGTGTGCATCAAAAAAAAAAAAAAAAAAAAAGAAAACTCTCTCCACTTCTCTCTTACATTTTTTTCTTCAATTCTGAAACTAAGCAGACAAACAGCAGCGATTTTGCATTTGATTTTCAAAACCGGTTGTTTTCAAGTTTTTTTTGCAATGATGTATTTGTGTTTTGTATAAAGCTGAATGCATATTTATAAGCTTTTATCTGACTTTATTGTTTGCATAGTTACACATTTCATATATGAAAATGTGTGATGTGTATAGGAAAAAATATTTACTACTAACTCTTTTTAAGGTCTTAACAACATGTAGATATATACAAATAAATCACAATATATATTTTCCTCGTAATTGTATATATTGCACATACAAGTTCACAAATAAATAAATTTTATCACATGTACATCTATAATTTGAAGTGTTTTACTGAATATAATATTACGTTACGATAAAAATATACTGTCACATATGTTTCAACATGCTATATGAAAAGCAACAATTCCTTATGTGTTATTCAATATGTTGTAATATATTAACACAGTATTTTATTCTGAATATTTTCAATATACATTGTGTAATTCATACATGTATACATTAGTAATCATTGTGTCTGTGCTATCTTGAGCAGTGCAGTTAAAATGGTGCGTGTGTGTCTGTCTGTCAGTCTGTCTTATGAGGCAACACTACATTGATTCGTTGATTGGCTTGTGGCTAACCACAGACCCAGTAGGCTGAACAAAAACCATTAAGTCCAATGTCTGTGTTGGAGTGTGTGAGGTGGTTTTAGATGGAAAATATCTAAAACTAATATGACATGGCTTTGAGTTTGAAGAATGTATGCCCTTGTTAGAAGTATTCAGGGCCCTTGTTCCCAGAAAAAGAACTGTTAACGGCTTATTATATGAGTGTGTGTTTGTTTTATAAATTCACTTTTAATCCCCAGACACTCACTGTTGGAAAACTGCATTACTTGTTTGAAGCAATTAAATAATATTTTCGTTTCATAAAATATGGGTTAAAACAACACAATACAACAGCAGCTAATGTTCTGAAATGTATCATAGCAATACATTTGGCTAGAAAATATTTACAGTTTGGAACTCCCAGCATGCCAAAGTCACATGGTCGCTGCCTACTAACACTATACTGCTGGCTGCTTTGGATCAAATTTAATATCTGCCCTTTAAAAGTTTGGGGCACTAAGTTTTTTTTTTCACTAATGTTTTTGAAAGAAATCTCTTATGTTGACAAAGGCTGTGCTTATTTATTCAAAATTACAGTAAAACAGTAATATTGTGAAATATTATTACAATTTAAAATAACTAATATATTTAAAAATGTATTCCTGTAATTGCAAAGCTGAATTTTCAGCTTTGGTGCTCAAGAAACATTTCTTATTATTATTTTATAAGTTGAAAATAGTTACATTTACATTTATGCATTTAGCAGACACTTTTATCCAAAGCGACTTACAGTGCATTCATGCTATACATTTTTTATCAGTATGTTAAAATAGTTGCGCTGCTTAACATGTTTGTTCAAATTCTTATACATTTTCATGATACTTTGATGAACAGAAAGTTAAAAAAATCATCTATTTTTAATTAATGTTTCATAACAATGCAAAAGTCTTTTGATCAGTTTAATGTATACTACATTTCCCCTCACAGTTTTCATTGCTTTAATGAATAAAATGTTGCTTGTTGCAGCCAAAACACTAACAGCAGCAGGACTATGCTAACAAGCCAAACAATGACCCCTTGGCCCGTTCAATAAATCATTGATAAACTATTTCAAATCATTTTGGTGAAGCCTAATTAAACTTTATATCATGTTAGAGAGCTGCTCTGAGATGAACATAAAAAGGCTTCAAACTTCTTGTGTACTAAGAAGGCTATATACAATTCAGTGCAACTGTGCCCCTAATACGCATTTTAAAATAATTTAAAGGGGATCAGCGAGACGCAGGAATATTTCAGGATCGAGTGTAAGAAGGCTGCTCTGAGATGAACACATCTAAATTTCAGCCTTCTAGCTTGATGGGAAGAAAGTCATGTTTTATAGCATTGGCTTAAAAACAAGTTTAAAGGTGGAAAATAATGCAATCAATATAAATGCTTGGGTCTCTGAAGGTTAATTGAGTCTCTGGAATTTGAACACAGCATGAGGTGGCTAGAAAAGAAAAGGAAAAGCAGAGCAGATCCCATGACATGAAAGATAGATCAGGAGTATCTCGGTCATGTGAGTGAAAAAGTGATGTTCATGTGTTGTTTATCTCTCGTTCTCTGTTGTGTATCAGTGTTTGACAGTTAGTCACTGTGTGTTTCAGATGTTTCACTGAGTTGGAACTGAGTTACACCTTCCACAATTAACAATTTTGTAATCATCTACATTCTCATGTCTCATTATTTTTCCCATGGAACAAAATGTTAAAGCTGCTTTTCCCAGACAACTAAAAATACATTGTAATCACTGGCTGTCATTCAGTTGCAAATTTGCTTGGTTTTTAAAAAACACAAAACTATATAGAATGGAGCTTTAACCTCTCTACCTACCACAAGATTATTCTGTCTTACACATTAAAAGTAACTGCTAAGTAGCAAACCTTTTCTTCATAATTTCTTTGCGGGACTTTTACAGGGAACCAAATGACTGGACTGGGTCCCCCTCATATAAAAAAGCAGCATGATTCCACTGTTTGTGCATGGTTTAAAATTGTTTTGCAAATATCTACTGTATAGAAAACAATAAAGATTCAGTATTTCTCATTTAGGAGTGCAGGCTTGGAGGAGATTGTAAGTCTCACCTGAAAATTAAATTGATGGAGACTGAGATAATAGCACTCTTCATATTGATTGTTTATATGTTCCATTAAGGTATAGATTAGCCTTTAAATGACTTTTTCTCTTAGTTCTCTCTCCTTCTGCATTCTGGGAAGATTAACTTGACTGTAAACTGTAGAAATTCTGTTCAGATATGGAGGAAGATAAGGCCTTCCCTGAGGACTCTGGGGTGAGCTCAGATTGAGAATTCCTCATTTTGTGTTTATGCAGGCTGATCCTACTGGCCTGTCAAATGTGTGTGTTGCACCCAGATAAAAACAGACAGAATGTGAAAAATGTAAGTACTATAAACTAATAATTTTGCATGTCATATTTACTTTAAGTGCATATGTGCGTATTTGCGAGTAGGGCTGGTAGAAATAAATTATATCTTGATAACTTCCAGCCTTTTAGTGTGTCAGTATATATTTTAATATTTATATATTTGCTCTGAAATGGCTTGGGCGATTTTATCCAGAGGAGCCAACATTTTCAACCACACTGCAACTGTTATCAAGCAGATGCAAAATGTTTAAGGCAAGAAGTAAGATGCTGTAAAATCTAGTTACAAACAAGCAATGCTTTCCACATTGTTTTTCACTAAATGAACAGAAGGTAGAATTATATTTTTCATGTATGTTTTTAAGGCTGGAATACACTACACGACTTTTGCCCCATTTTCCCCCAATTTACAGTCTGAAGAAGTTGATGCTAGTTGCCGAAAGTGTGTGCTTGACGAATCAGGCAACTGTTGTAGTCCTCATAGAGAAACTTGATATGGATTGCATATCCATAGATGTTTGATCTATAAACACACACACACACACACACACACACACACACACACACACACACACACACACACACACACACACACACACACACACACAGACCCCCTAAGGGAATATATTGCTAATGGGCTGAATACAGGGGGCATGGACTTGAATGTTAAATCATGAATAATTAAGAAGGACACATGAATAATGAAAAGAGTTTAAGTGTAATTAGGGTAATCTGAGAGAAACACAGTTCAGCATTCCAGAATCTTAAGGAATAAAACTGTGGACACTGTACAGGTCAATGTGTGTGTGTGTGTGTGTGTGTGTGTGTGTGTGAGAGAGAGAGAGAATGTGAGGAAGAATGAGGATAGAGAATAGAAATAGAGTCAAAGGAGAGATCGGTGGTGGTGAGATTAATGTATGTTGATTATTAGACTAAATACAGTCATTTAGTTTCTCATGTAATGATGTGTAGCCTTGTAAACACGCTCTGCTTTGCTTTCAACTTCGTTTTCCTGAAAACTCACAGCTTGACTTCCTATTATTTATATGTTCTCATACACACACAGGCTTTGAAATACTGAGAACTTGAAAGATAATGAACTAAACCACAAGCAGAAGTCTTGTCAAGCATTTTTCATCATAATTGCTGCAGAACAGGTCAAATTCCTGCTAAATCAGATACAACCACATTTAAAATAATGATGAATTTAATTATAATTCATTTGATCTGGATTATAACCCACATCTTTTTATCTTTAACTTTACTCCTGGAGATCACAAATGTACATCTGACCCTGAGAACAGATTCATTCAGTACTCAATCTTAAACTGGAATGCAGGTGAATAGGCACAGCTGCTGCTGAATTTGTTTCATGGATGATATATTAAGCTCATGTTTTGTTGTATTTGAGAAATTGTTTGCCTGCTTTGTACTTCAATTAATGGTACTGTAGACACAATGGTACTGGAAGCTCTCATTTTTGGACATTTACAGTGTAATCGATTGATGATGTTCTTTTATTTTGGCTTTCTTTCCACTTATTTATGTATAGGACCAAAAACATCTGTAAGTATTCCCATTCATCTCACTGACAGTTGCTTGGCAAGATGCAGGTCTTTGGTTAACATTACTTGTACAGACTTTCATATTTCCATTCTATATCATAAATTGCACAGTCATACCTCAAATACAATTTTTAAAATCATTATTTGATTATTTTAAGTTATAACAAATTCGTTAGAACTATAGTGGTTGTCTGATTCTCTGAGTAAAATCCCATCCTTGTAGCTATAGTTCTCATATAGCAATTTGTTAGCAACTTGAATTCTCATTTGAGACTATGTTGTAAAACAAAACAGCAAAATCTATTTAAGTAATATTAAATAGAGATCTAATTTTACTCATAAGTCAAAAACTACCATTCTAAAAACCCATTAAATTCCTGAAGTAATTTATGTCTCAAAAATCCTAATTCTCTTCTGGGTTTTAACGACAGAACAGCTCCATTGTATCTGCATTATAGCTCCACCCTCAAATAGAAAAGAGAGAAACTGAAGTATTCCCTTGTCATCTGTCCAAGTCTCTCAGACATTACTATATGTGTATGCATGTAAGCGTACTGTATGCATAACTGAAATAAAGATGGATGGAGGAGGACTTTGTGATATATTGCTGATCTACACTGACCAGTACAGCTGCGCTAATCTATGTGACATACTCAAACACATGCATGCTTGCATGCACTTTTACATATCCTGACATTATAAGAGTTATTTACCTCTTATAGCATCACTCGTGTGACTCGTAACTTTAGGTTGTTTTTCTAAGGTTTGTCATATATATAAAAACACAAGCTAACAATAGCAGAGTGGATCCAACCCAAACCCTGAGGATATGTGTGTGAGTTTGTGTGTTTATAGGCTATTCATTCCCGATAAATGTCTCGGCGGGCTCGTTCTTTTGAAAATAAAACACTGTTTCCATTTCTCCCTCCAAGATCACCTCATTCTTCCTTCCTCTTTTTCTCCCCTTCACACATTCTCTCTCTTTTACTCTTTCTGAAATCATTGGGACGGGCACCCTTATGGCAAATGTAATGGTTTTCATTTATTAGGGAACAGGGACTTACAATTTTGTTCCCAGACACACAAAAAACATACATTCACTCACATACTCTCAACTCTTTTGTCAAAAAACTAATAATAGAGCTTTAAAAAACAATAATGCTTGACATGTGCAATTTATGCACCATTAATGTGTTGCTAAGTGGAATTGAAAAAAATAATGATTGTTTTCAAACAAGTTTCCTGACCACTCCCCCATCTATCACTGATTGGACAAAAAGCCCAGGTCTGAACTCACATCCACACCATTGAACTCTACCCTAAAGTTAGTAATTGGTTCCTTTTTAGTTTTTTTTTTTTCCTTTTTTTTTTCAGACAATAAAATGCTCAGAATATCATGGGGAAGTTTTTCAAGACAACCTAAAAATAACAGAATGTTCCCTAATGGATTTTTTTTAGGGGTGCTTTCTGCAAAACTGAACAATCATTCTACTTATGTAAATATTTTTTTTCTGCCTAACAAAAAATTAATATTTAATACACTTTAGGAACTTTCTTGACATGTTTGTTATTGGTTCCCAGAATGTAAGCACTGGCCCTGCCCCAAATGGTCCACTTAATGTGTTTTTGTGTGTGCATATACATGGTCCTTAAAATCATAGGGTGTCCAATTTGGCCTTTTAGGTTTCAGAAGGGTGCTTGCGAGCACCCTTTGCAGCCGTTGTACTCTTTTTCTGGGTCCTGCACTGATGCCAACAAGCTACCACTACTCAACAGCCTATGCAGCTTTACATCAACAAAATGGGTTAGAGGATGTCCACAATGATTTTGGTAGGCGTTTGGAATGAGGCTTGGTGTCAGGCTGGTGTTGATTCTTAAGCAAAACAATGCTTTATGGCACTGCACAGTTTATACTTTTTGGGAGAATCAGCATACAAAATGTTTACTTTGTCTTTTGTTTACTTTGTTTTTTTAACAGTTGCTAAGACACATTGCTCAATAATACTTAGGTCACTTTTTCACAACTTTCACTTCTTCACATAGTTCTAACCAACTTTACAAATTTTGTCACAGCAGTTAATTTCACATTCAAAATGCACTACAGCTAACAAAATACTTAATACAAGTCTCAAATCAAGTCAGAATTCACTGCAGTGTATGTTACATTGTCCATGTTTACATTACATTACAAAATTATACCTGAAGCCTCCCTTTTTATATAGATGGTAATGAAATTGAAAGACTGGCTTGATGGGTTTTTTTATTTTATTTTTTTATTTAGAATATATTTCAACATGGTATTACTGTAGAAATGTAACAAATTGCTGTTTTATTTGGTTTGGTTTTAAACTTAGGTTTAACAGTTTTGAAAGGAATATATAAACATGCAAATTGGCCTGTAGATAATAGAGTTTGGGGCAGTTTTGAATTTATTTGTGCGGATAAAAACTGTTTTGAGTGGGTGGACAAAATTTGGGCCTGGTTTGGGGTCAGTTCTCTTTAATGTATTTGCCCTGATTTTACCAGTTTTCCTAGGAAATGTGTCTATTTTTATATTATTTTGTCATCATTATTTAGTTTTAAGAAATTAGAATGGTCCTTATCGATCTTTATCGATATGGCAACTAACATTCTATCACATTATTTTGACAGTTAAAACGATTTGGGTGGTTTTTTGTTGGAGTGGGCGGGTTTTGGTGAGCTTTTGGGCTGGAAATTGTCTATACAATCTGGCAACACTGTTTGGGTGGCAGTTGTGCCTGAGTGAGAGAACAATTCATATCATTTTGTTCCAACACAGTGATAACTGATCCACAGTTTAACCCACATGGAATGCTGTTGTGCTCACTGTGTGAAAAGTTTTGAAGAAGTGACATAAGTATTGAGACATGGGTCCTAGTGATTACATATAACTGTAAGATAGAATCAGGTAATTTTTTTTAACATAAAAAATGCACTTTAGTTTTAACTTTTGTGACTTTTATTCTAGCTGTTTGCATACTGGCGAAGTGGGTGGTTCTGGTTGTCTACTATTTGGAGTGGTTCTAGATTGTGTCAGAGGTTGTGCGTGTTCGTGTGAGACTGCGTGTGCTTGAAATCGAGATGATGACAGTGATATAAAATAGCAGGTGTATGTTATGTGAGGAAAATTTGACACACATTTACTTGGCTATCTGAATGAGAACATTAGACTTAGACTTCTGTTGTTTTCATGTAAAGGTAATTATGAATACAACACACTAACCTTTGCAACAACTTTTTTACAGTAGCAACTGAGTACAATTTTGTCCCCAAACCTCACTTGGTAAATGTGAGTGATTGACAGGATGTGTGAAATGACTGACTCATTTTGTCCATATCACACCCTACCTCTGTCTGGAAAGTGTGTATGTGACTGTGTGTATGAGTGTATGTGTGCGGTCAGTGGGAAAGGAAGACTGGGCTACAGGAACACACAAACATTTCTAACACTTCCTGACACACCCTCCCATTCCCTCCTGGCCAGTCTTCTGTAGGGATTTAAATCCTGTCAGCACATCATAAGTTGTGGGAATGTGTCTGTGTGTGTTGCAGTTGTGTCTGTGTGTGTGTGAGAGAGAAAGATCCATCATCAAGGATAAGAATACATGTTTTATGATAATGGAAAGGTTATTGTGTGTCTCTACAACACATATTTTTATGACACTACCTTTGATTGATTGATCTGAAATTAGAGCACATGCAAACAGATGCACAGACATGCACTTGCACAATCACATTCAAACTGTTACACTCTGTGTTCCATGTTTATTTGGTTTGAGTGTCTTGATTGTCATGCTGTAACAATTTGTTGAATTGCTTTTTCAACCTCCTGAGAACACAGGATAATGTATGATAGACCTGAGGAAGTTAACAGCAGGGCATGGTGAACACACGTTACAATCTGTTTTACATGTGATTTTGTAGATATGTTGCCATTAAAGAGGATTGAAGAATAAAGGAGGATGAAAAGACAGCTATTCATTATATCACTACTTAAAGGGATAGTTCACCCAAAAATGAAAATTCTGTCATTAAATTATGTTTTATTAACAAAGTTCGGGAGGAGCACGTTCAGATAATTAACCTAATTAACACGAGAGGAGAACAATCAGTAATCAACCCAGTTAACAAGATAAGAGGTATGTATATATACACAGCAGACTTACCTCTGTTCATTGGCAGTTTTCCAGCATCCCTCCGCCACCCCTTCTCCGCACTTACAACTATTCCTGTCCTAATCTGTAGGGGGGTACTCTGGGTTCGGGCCAAAATTCCGAGCTCGGAGCCCTCCCCTCGGACAGCACGCCAAATACGCATAAACGTTATTCTATTTATTATATGTAAGTGTGAACTCGTGAATTACTCACCCTCATGTCGTTCCAAACCTGTAAGACCTTCATTCATCTTCGGAACACAAATTAAGATATTTTTTTATGAATTCCGAGAGCACTCTTACCCTCCCATTGACAGACATAGGTTAGACAGCAAGGATCCTTACATGATCAAGGCTCAGAAACATAGCAAGGAGATCGTTAAAATAATCGATGTGACATCAGTGGTTCAACCGTAACTTTACGAAGCTACGAGAATACTTTTTGTGCGCAAAGAAAACAACAAATAATGACTTTATTCAACAATTTGTCTCCTCCGCGTCACCCTACAGCGCCCTTTTGGAGAGTATCACATACATAAACAACATATGCAATGTATGTACGCGGATACGTTGTTTGCGTTAAGATCAAAGCGTAAACAACGTAAACAGCGTATCCACGTACGGTGCTGCTGACACAGTACTGACACTGCTCTCCAAAATGGCGCTATAGGGTGACGCGGAGGAGACGAATTGTTGAATAAAGTCGTTATTTTTGTTTTCTTTGCGCACAAAAAATATTCTCGTAGCTTCGTAAAATTACGGTTGAACCACTGATGTCAGGTTTGGAACGACATGAGGGTGAGTAATTAATGACAGAATTTTCATTTTTGGGTGAACTATCCCTTTAAAGCCTTTTCTTTTGTGTTTGATGCATGAAGTATATTATATGCAGAGAGAAAATAAGTTTCAGCCATCATAATACACTTTTTTGCATGTGTAAAGATATGTTTGGTCATGTGTAGACATAGACAGACAGACAGAGATAGATGGATGATGACGCAAAGAGAAAAAGAGATTGAGAGAGGATCCAGGTGACTGAAGTGTGAGCACTGTTGCGTGATTTCCCCTCTTTGTCGGTGTGTGTGTGGATTGTTTGCAGTCCCAAATCAGTGTTGAAATCTCCTCCATTCATCTCCAGTCCCTATACACAACACACATATACACATAAACTCCTACATGCATCCCCTCTCTCCAGATGCCTCTCCATCATTACCTTCTCTGGCATCCAAGAAGACATTTCCTGGAAAAAATGAACGGTGCTGATGACTCCCTTCATCTCAAGCCCTCCGTCTTTTTCTCTTTTATCATGTCAGTGTGTCCCTATCATCTTTTTTCCTGTGTAATCTATTGTGTCTTCCCCTCTCAGATCGCTTTGTGCTGTTTATTTATTGAATGTGACTGTATCTGAATAAATTGCACGGGTTGGCAGGAGCACTGGTAATTTCATTTCGGCACATGGATTTTGGGTAGCGTATTGGCCCTAAATTCCTTACCTTGCCCACACATGCACACACAAAGCATTACTCATTTTGACTTTTTCTTAACACTATCAACTCTTGCTTCAGATAATCACATTTAGATCTATCACTGCAAGGCTAATGGTCATTTAAAACTAACATTTATACTCGTTTATAAACAGGTTTTTCCACAATGGAAGAATGATCCCAGGGCAGTGTATTGTTTTTCATTTCGATTTGAATATGTTATATTGCAGGTGCTTCAACCTGATCTAATGTTTTTGGGTTTTCAGTTCCTTTGAGGCTCTTTTCTTACCTACCTATTTTAGCTCTCTGAATGAGCCTTTCAAACAATTCAGATCTCTCATTAAGAAAACCAGAATGTTTATTGAATAATCTATGCCTGATTACACAGCTGGACAAAAACGTGGCCAAATAGCTTTGAACAATGCATAGTCATTAAACCAGTCACCGATCTGATTGGACTATGAGAGCCGTAGGTGCTGTTTACACCTGGTATTAACATCCGTCTTGAGTGATCCAATCACAGTGGTCAGGCGAAACAGATTGCTGTTTACACTTGACATGGCACATGATGTTTTAAATTGTGACTATAGGACTTACTGCGTCAGTGTGTCACTGCATATGGATAAATGTCAAAAACGTTAAAAAAATGGCACTGTGTTTCGAATTATACTTCCAGATTTCAATCTCAGCATGATGTGATGTTTCAAACATTCAATTCTATCTACAGGGGTTGGAAAAAATAATGTGAACACCTATTATTATGAGACTTAACATAAGTTTTTTTTTTTGGCATTTTTTGTCTATATTCACTTGGTTGTATATCACTTCAGCACTTCAGCAGTGGTTAGTACAAGTTCTAGTTGAAATGTGTGGTTTGTCAGACTTCCAAAAAGGGCAAATAATAACAGTTTTTACGAATATTATTGCGTACACAAAGCATAGCAAGACTTCATCAGCCAAGAAGAATAGTGGGCAAAATCAGAACGTGAATAATAGGGATCTTTGAAGAAGGACTGTGTCCAAACAACACAACACTGCTACAGCAAAAGTGACAGCAGACCTCAATATTCACCTCAAAGACCATGTTTCCACAAAAATTTATCACAGAGAACTTCACAAAGCAAACATTCATGAAAGAGTTGCAATTGATTAAACTTTATCACAAACACCAATGTTAAAATGCGAAAATATGGTGTTAATTCAAAAACCTGGACAGTTGGAGCACTAGGAAGAACTTGAGCCCTGGCAGCTCAGTCACCTGACTTGAATATTTTCAAACCACTGTGGGCAGTTTTGGAGAGAATGGTGAAAAGCCAGTTCCCTCCTCTAACATCTCTGAAGCTACTGGCAGATGTTCTGATAGACAGCATTCAACGGGAGACTATTCAAAAGTTGTATAAATCTATTCAAAGAAGGTTGGAAGCTGTATTGGAGGAAAATGGTGGTAAAACACCTTCATAAAAAAGTCTCACGGATGTGAAGTGGCCAAGGACAGGCTCCTTTTTGCTCCAGGTAGATGTTACCATTTATAACTAATTCAGGAACAGACTTGCTCACCAAAATCAGAACCCTCAAACTGAGCAACTGCTATCAGATCAGTTTAAAATGGCAATCATAACCAGAGCCCTGCCCATCCAGTCAGGTGAATATTTCTCATTACTTTCCTGATTTAAAGGTCAACATTAGCTTAAAGTATTACTGTGTCACCTCAGTAAATTCACATGTACACACAAATTTCTATTGTGAATGGGACTAATGATATTTTCGATCCCTTCACTTTACCCCTGAGCATAATTCATAAAAACCCTTTACATTATTTATTAAAAATGTGATTCAGTAGGTTTATTAAGCTGTTCCCACAATGTAGGTGATTTCAGGTTTTATTATCCTTGCTATACAGGCTATATATACAGGCATCTTTACACATCTCAAAGTGGTCATGAACTGCCTTTGTTTTGTTTTTTTATTATGTACTGTTCTCTGAGGTCCACTCATAATGTTATCAAGATTTTTAAAAATATCATAATTTAGAAGTAATAGACTATTTTCTGTCCTGTTTTAACCGCCCTCATCAGAACACTCTGTTTAAATAGGCGTGGCGGATTGTAGACTTGGAAGTAGTAGCCCACTGCTATGATTGGCTAACAGTTGTGTATGTTTGATAGCCTACATCCTACACAGATGAACACTGTTGTGATTTAGGTTAAAAACGCATAAATGCTCATTACATATCAAACGATAGTTTCAATATTTCTGAAAATCTTGCGTATATTCGTGCCTTATTTGTAAACAAATCCTCGGTAAAATGAAGTAAACAAAGGACCAAGTTCTTACTTATGCGGTCTGGAACTTCATTAAGAATAAAGTTCATCAAATAAAGTTTATCCTTTGGTTTCTGTGTAGACCTGTGTTCACCTCTCTCGTTATTTACACTACGTGCGCGAATTGGTGGGCGGGGCTAAACAGGCAGCGATGTAGAACCAGGTGTTGATCTTCTTCTGCGGAGGAGGTGTTTAGCCACACTATTACATCTCTATTAAGTGGCACATTCCACAAGCTGTAGTTTTGGCAGACTGGCTTTAATATAAGCTGTTTTGAAACTAACGAGAAAGTTTTGAGTTCTGAAACTTACAGGATGTTTTTATAGCACAATGACCTCTTGTATATTAAAAGATCAAGGGAATTTTGATTTCTCAGTTCATGACTCCTTTTAAGACTGTTCTTTCCCTGCACAAAATTCTGTGTTAAGACGTTATACTGCATAAAATATGGACTATGTCATACCTGCTCTAACCCACCTTTGTTGTAACAATGTGTAACAACTATTGCTGTGTAAATGCATTTATGCCACCTCTGAGCATGCAGAATTAAACATCTACCACTTTAGAAGTGCTTCTGTGCCACCTTTGCAGTGTAAATTTGGCACTACAGAAGTGAATTTGGGAATCCTAGATGTTCACACTTTAGATTTAAAATAACTTATTTAGTTCTTATGAATATATACTTATGAAAATTATAAAATTATGATCTCATATGATTTAAACCATTATTTTCCAGTTGATAAGCCCTGGTTTCCTTCTAAGTTTGCCGAATCACTCTGTGATTATTTGATTCTTCTATGTGACACTCTGTCCTAGCCTGTTGGCTCATGTGAAAATGTGTGGATTCAGATCAATCACTTCCTCTGTGTTTCCCACGCCCCCTCAGTCCACAGGTGTTAAAGTCTTTTAGCTGCCCAAGTGTCTGACGGGTCCTTTCATTCATTGCTCTGAGAGATGGGCCAGTGCTGTTATTAAAACAATTGCTGTCCTGCAGAGAGGGGAGTAAGTAATTACATATCATTCATTAATCACATGCACATGCTCACATGCACACAGCACACACTGGGATCTCTGAAAACTACACACAGATTTGTGTGTGTGTATGTGTGTGTTTTTTCACATTTAATGAGGGAAAAACTGAAATGTGATCTAAAACCTTTGATTCAGTTTTTACATTTTTGTACATTGGCTGTTTTTAAGTAGAAACAATATGAATGTTTGTCAAAAAGAAAAATAGTCATCCAGCTAAATTGACCAAGGAATTTCCTGATTTCCTCAGCCCAGATTTTCAGTATGTTTAGTGCAGTTGAGTCATTAGTGCATGAGCTGGGTTTCTATGACAGCATGATGTTAAAGGTGTGTGTGTACGTGGAGGGAGAATATTCAGGCAGGTGGCCAGCTACTCTCATCACCACGGCAACATCCCAGACAGCAGCCATTGCCACAGCAACAGTGGCTTTGATCTTTAGGAGCCCTGTGAGCGCAACCTTTAACCTAGCAGCAAACACACACTTGTTGGGTTTCCATGTTTTTTGGGGACTTTCCATAGGCATAATGGTTTTTATAGTGTACAAACTGTATTTTCTATCCCCTTCCCCTAACCCTAACCCTAACCCTAACTTCCTAAACCTACCCCTCACACAAAACTTTCTGCTATTTTAGATTTTCAAAAAAGATAATTCTATATGATTTAAAACCTTATTTCCTCATGGGGACTTAAAATATGTCTTGCTGGCAATATATATAGTCAAAGTTGTGTCCAAGTGCAGTATGTTTCTTTATCAGTATTTGCTTTGTGGTTGTATATTGAATGGGTAAATGTCACTGACTAAATTATGATGGTTAATACAGACGAGGAAATTTAATCTCTTTATCAGCAGGTGTTCACACACACACACACACACACACACGCGCGCGCGCGCACACACACACACACACACACACAGTGTTTTCAGAAGTGCATAACTGTGGCTCAGTGAAGCATACAAGTATAAACAGTGTTGGAGTTTATATTTCAGGTCTTTCAGATTTAATCAGCATGTCATATCAGATTTCATCCAGTGAATACAGAATGGTACACATCTATTACACACAAACATTAATCCACCAGATGCCACTGATGGCCCTCAGTCATACTGTGGTTTATGATAATTACCATAATCTCATCTCTTCTCTTCTCTTCTCTTCTCTTCTCTTCTCTTCTCTTCTCTTCTCTTCTCTTCTCTTCTCTTCTCTTCTCTTCTCTTCTCAATTTTTTATTAAGATTTTGTATGTATCATGGTAATTTGTAAATTAAATGTCCAGTGAGTGGTATTAAATCAGTACATTTCAAACACAAATACCCTTCTGTAATCCTGTGTTAAAAGTAAATGTGAGATAAAAAATAATTTGTTAAAGGAACTATGCTATTTAAGTGCGTCTTTGAGTTCTTTTATCATGACTTGTTTTTTACAGAATCCCAGTGATTTGAGTTTTGGTGCAAAGTTGCACAATGTGAGCTACTGAACTAGGTAATTACATTATATAAAAGCCAATCTGGTTATGTGATGCAAATGTCAAAATGTGTTAGTTTACAAATCATGCACTATGGTAAAAGTGTTTTAGGCCATAAAATAATATTGTTCTGGGACCATACAAGAATAAGTCTTTATTAATTGATAATCTGCCCCTAGTGGTCCTTTCAGCTGTAAACTGCTGTGATTTGTATGTATAGGCACGGTTTTGGAGTTTTGCAAAAAAAAATTGGCTTTTTACAATGTGCTTATGTTGCATATATTCCCTCATTCATTTACTTACTTTTTCTTTCAGCCATTTACTTTACTCATACAAACTTTACACACTATTTTGTTCACTGACTGTTCTATTCTATTCTACATTTATCTCAAGTTTCAATCCAGTATTCGTGGTAATGATGTGGTAGAGTTCAATTAATTAAATGATAATAATTAGAATCCAGTATCTGCAGAATTAACCCATAATGATGGATGGGATCAGGATCATAGTGAGTCCACAAGAATTCAAATATAGCCTTGTAGTAAATTAACTTTATGGAAATGTGTCTGCAAATGTCCATTCATTCATTAATTACTCACTCACTCGTTTGCTCACTCGCTCACCCTTAATGTGTTGAGCAGTGCACTGAGGTTATGTTGTTAGAACAGGTTGGGGAACTATTTTATCCTGGCTAAGGTTCCCTCTATTTCTCTCTTTTGTCCTGAACCCAGTGTCTCTCCAACAATAACAGCTTTAATAATAGGAGCGAAGGTTAAGACACTCAGATGAATATTTGAAGCGACTCAGATTTCACCTTCACCAGTAGAACTCACCACATGGATCCAGGGGGCTAATGTCTAAGTGAATGGGACTTTTCCAGCGGTGAAGAAAGAGCAATTTTGGTTTTGGAGTGATTGATGAAAACAGAAGAAAAAATACTCACGCATGCATGCCAGGTCAATTAGTTAAAGAGCCAAACTGGTTTTCTCTCTCTGGCACTCTTGTGTTTTTTCTTTAACTTCAAAGAAGCCTTGCTCACAGGTATACACTGCTGAATACAAAGAGCCGCACAAATTTACACAGACGTATGGAAGGAAAAGGTCTTTTAAGGGAGGATGAGTCCTTCTAGTTCTATTACAGTAAAACTCTTCCACAGGTCCATGTGGAAAATCTTTTGTAATGTGTTTCCCCAGAGAAACATGATCATTTCTGTGGGGAAACAAAGCTGTGAACTCCAAGGATGGACTGTGAATCTCATCTCATTGTTCAGCAGATGTTCGCTGCGAATGAGTGGAATAAGATGTTTAAAACTGGTCATGAAGCCTTCAAAGGAAGTTAATAGTGGACAAAATGCTATCTTACACACTCTGAAGGTCTGAAAATGTCAAAATAACCCACCCCTGAAACTCAGTCTGGATGACAACCTCTTCAATCTTCTCAATCAGATGCTCCATGTAAGAGTCAGTGGCTCATCAAGGGCTCTTTGTCATCATCTGAGACATGGTTAGCATCGGACAGGGCCGATGAAAATAAGGAGTCACTCTGTTCTATCTTGAGACAATAAAAGTGCTGAGACAGTTTTAACAGGTCAGCTCTTAAACATGATGGATGGTGTGCCCATGCATAGCAAGCTTTTCATTTGCCCAATGATGTTTTTATTCATCCAGAGTGCACCATCTACTCCGTCTTGCTAAGATTTTCACATAGCATTTTACGGCTAATTGACTGGTGACGCAGCAGCCACATAGGGATTTTACAAGTAAATTAAACTCAGTGTTCTTTAAGAGAGACTCAGTGTTGAAGGTCACAAGGCTATAAAGTTTGTGAGATGGCGTTGAGTGTGGATGTGTTAGCCACTAACAGGCTTAAAAGGATGAACGCAGCAGACAAGTAGCAGAAGAGCTGGTGTTGTCAAAATATATTACGGTGTAGCTTCATCTGCGTTTAGCATTATTGTGATGTCACAAGAGACTCCGCTGACTCTGTGGAACAGTTTTGTACAGTTGGAATGGCGCTCTGGAATGGTGGAAAATGTAAATTAGGCTGATATTCAGTGGCTCATATTCAAACAGGTTCTGCAGTAGAAGCAAAACAGGAACATTAATAGTTTGGTAATAGTGTGCACTGCTAAATGGCTGTAATGAGATCATTGCCCATAATGACAGCTTGAATTAGCAGAGCTGTCTGTGAATAAGCTATGCACACTCCTGTCTTTTCCCTCCTGATGTGTAAAATGTTGACTCAGTCACTGCAGGCTCCATATATCAGCTGCTGTGTGTGTGTGTGTGTGTGTGTGTGTGTGTCTGGATGTGAGTGTGTTCATAGTAGCAGCAGATCTGTGGAGGTATCATCTCTGTGTGTAGGACATTGAACACACTGAACACAATATTTGCTACCAATAACAGCCCAGAATTAATATGTAACTGAAACTATTGTTAAAAATGCAAAGTTCATATATTTGAACATTATGCTAAATCATTTTTAAGTAAGTAATCAGAAACCTGGCCCTTACAGTCATGGCAATGTACAGTTATAAAGCAAAAGCTGATACACTATTAAAAACCAAGTGCCTTGTGTATAAAACTTTGCACTGATTTTATACAACAAATATAAACAGCTGACTATGTTTGAAAGATATATGTACACCAAAAGATCAGTTAGTGAAATATTGTATATATATATATATATACACAAAACACACAAAGCCTCATCTACATTTAATTTCTATATGTAGGTCTATATTTTGCCACCCAGACTTGTGATACTGTTTAACTGAACTTGAAACTAGAAAATAGGAAATTATACTGATTGTTCATGCCACCTATGATTACACTGCCAAATAATTTTGTTAATAAGAGTGTCTTTATCTTTCTGATCACATGTTCTTTTGTACTCTAAGGAAGAAAGAAAATCATGGGTTTGGAGCACGATGGTAGGTAAATCATGACAGATTTTTTCTTTTTTAATGAACTCCACTTGTGTTTGCGCATTACAGACAGACTGTCAGAGCGTTAGTGGTGGCAAGTGACTTGAATGAGTCTTTGAATCATTAATTTCAAATCATAACTGATTTGTTCAAAAACACTGATTCCTTTAGGAATTAAACAGGTGACTGTCTTTAGGAATGAGCCACTGAATCATTTACTCAACTATAACTAAAAATGAACTGTCATAACTTCTGAACAGTTTGATCAGGGGAAATTAAATTTGATGTGTATCTTTTTCAGTGCTAACCAAGCCATGAAAAAAGTCAACATAAATTGGTCCCAGCAGCAAATCAAATGTTAGAGTGTGGGCCTTTATGACTTAAGGGCTTATTTATTGTAACCACAGTGTTCTAATTCATACACATGAAAAAAATAAATTCTGATGCATGCTTCTGATGCTGAAACTAAAACAGACTCACTTCAAAGCTTCAAAATAAATCTTCACTCAACCATCAGGGTTGCAGCTGACATCACAAATATTTTGAATGTTTCAGTAAGACAATAAGACATCACTGAGATTGGCTGTACATATGGAGCATCTCTTCATGAGCACTAGTCTCGCGTAGCCAGACTTTCAGACTGACGGCAGAAGGTCTGGGAACCTTTGCCACTTTGAATGGCCAAGGACCGCCCAAGAGACCATAGGACTGACAGGTAAAGCAACCAATCATGTTTTGCTTTGTGCCATGTCATGTTTAGGGATGTGGAAATGGCACCACAATAAACGACCGGTGTGTAAAACTCTTGGATGTATTTTAAAGTCTATGTGTGAACTTTACATATTTCACATAATTTTGAAAATTCGTTGTTTAGTTGATCCTGATAAGAGCTCATTGTCACAGTTGTAAACACAACAGCTTTCTTCTCCCTTGAGGGAGTTTGCGATCACGGCATCTTGGTTTCCAGACAGAACGCTAAAGAACGCGACATACACGTCTCCCAGAGATCCTGTATAATTCAACCTCAATCTGATGATGACTTCAAAACTCCTGAATTTTGTGTGCAATATGCATCAGACCTTCAGCCAACGGTCCGTGGGCGTGTCATCTGAGGCTGAGACTATATGAGCAATTCACATGCACACCGGCTTCATATGCACACTCTATGACTTAAGAATGACCTTATACTTAGATTAGATCTGAGCAAGGGGGCTTAGTTAGGGACCCCCAAGGGACCCCATGAAGCTGGAATTAGGGGTCACCTGCAAGGTGGGTGGAATGGAAACAGGGGCACCATGGTGCCCATAACCACAACCTTTAGTAGTATATTTTCAAAAAAAGATTCACCTACACTTTGTACACTTTGCAATATACATGTCACATACAACAAAGTACCAAAAAGTACCATGGTATCATCACTGTTTTCCAGTATCATGCAGTTTTTTAATTAAGTGAGGGTTATTAAACAAAATCTTGCTTTATTTTTTTGTGAGCAGAGAAAAATGGACAAAGTAGGAGGCAATACAGTGTCTAAAATGACAGTTACTTGTTTATTGAACTGCTGTATAAAAGCAATATCACACAATTCTGATGCTTCTTTGTTAGTCCCATAATTTTGTTACTGTTAACGTCTTACCGTTAAGGCCACATGGCTGTGATTATCTGCAATTATGTGGTCATAATGCAATCTTGCTTATGATATAGGCTTTAGTGTGGGTAGCACTGTATTTAAAGTTTCACAGGAATAAAAGGCTGTGATGGATAGAAGTAGAGTATGCTCAGTAGATATACTGTAGTTTAACAACAAGGCAATTGTTAAGATGACAAAACATCTTTCAAAAAAAAAAAACCTTTAGAGACTCAAAAAGACAAAGTCCATAAAGCAGTTTTGAATGTGGTGATTTTTTTTATTATTATTTTTTTTATTATGGGGTGTAGTACCTTTATACAGTTCATTGTATAGTCTCTAGTCTATCCCTCAGAGCCTCGATTTCATCATAACTTTCCACCTTGGTCCTAGATGCTGCTTGTGCAGATTCAGCTCATTGCAACAATGGAAGTACCTTATTATGATTAGCTATATACTTTCTAGGCTTTTTGATTTAGATTTTATTTAAAAATTTAAATATAGCATTCATTTTTGGTCACACTTTATTTTAAGGTCCAATTCTCGCTATTAACAAACCATTAATTACAACTTTTGCCTCAATAAACTCCTAATTTGCTGCTTATTAATAGTTAGTAAGGTAGTTGTTAAGTTTAGGTATTGGGTAGGATTAGGGATGTAGAATATGGTCATACAGAATATGTGCTTTAAGTCAAGTCACCTTTATTTATATATCGCTTTTAACAATACAAATTGTGTCAAAGCAACTTTCCAATATCAAAATAGGAAAATGTAAATAATGTCAATAATGTAAAATGACAAGATTAAACACTCAATTTTCAGTTAAAGGCATTTCTTTATTAAAGTCAATGATGTCATCGTCCAGCTCAGTTCAGTTTAAATAGTATCTGTGCAATCAAGTCGACGATATTGCTGGAAATGAAGTGTCCCCAACTAAGCAAGCCAGAGGCGACAGCGGCAAGGAACCAAAACTCCATTGGTGACAGAACGGAGAAAAAACCTTGGGAGAAACCAGGCTCTGTCGGGGGGGCAGTTCTCCTCTGACCAGACAAACCAGCAGTTCAATTCCAACTGCAGCAAAGTTAGATTGTGTAAAGGACTCATCTGGTTCCCGAGGTCTTGTCCCGATGGCCGTCTAGGTGACGTGGTCTTCAATGGGGATCTGTCTCTGGGGCTGTAGAGGTCATCTCTAGGTGCTGATCCACCATCTGATCTGGATACGGACTGGATCCGGGTGACTGGGACTGGGTTAGTGCGTCGATATACAGCACAACTGCGCTCCCGCTCCCCTCTCTCTTCACCCAATGCTTTCCTTCTCTACTCTACACGGTCCTTTCCAAATAAAGGCATAAAAAATAACTAAATAATAGGCATGCTAATAAGCAACTAGTGAGAATTTGTCCCTATACTAAAGTAAAGTAAAATACCTAATTTTTAAATATATACTTACCTATAAATATATAAAAATTTATAAAAATGTGACATTTTTAGATTATTTGAGCTAAACTGGAATTAAACCATATCTAAGCGTGTAGTTTTGAACACTATGTGCCCATTTTGTATGTGTAAGTGTTTTGTAGCCAGTATATTTGTGATTCACAAGCCCCAGGCTGACATGTCTTTGGAAAACTCACTCTTAGATGCAACATTATTGTTTTTGACTTGTCTTTTACTGAATGTGTGCTTGTTTGTGTAACTCTGGCACATCTGTCATATACTATCATTGTATCGCTCTGGGCTTTTGTTAAGAATTTGTCATTTTATAGCAAGCACAGTGTCCTTGATCACACAATAAGTGCAAAAATAAATAAAGTCTTAATTAGAAGCATATTACCAGTTATTGAATTGTTATTGTCAATTTGCAGTCTGGGATTAATTTAGTTCATAACGTTTACATGCCATTTGTACAATCATATCCGGATTTAATTCATGGTTTCAAGGAATCTCATTGCAAAAGAGACAAGTACTAAAAAAGAATAGGATTGTAGTTAAAAGCAAGTACAAATCCGTTTCCTTCTTCACAGTAAGCGGATGGCTCCTTCCAAATGCAAAATACACATTTTGAAGAGCTCAGTTTTCTTTGGCCTGCAAAAACAGTGTCTTTTCCCAGCAGCATTGGTAAGTGATTGATATTGCAGGACATGAGATGGCTTTGGTGCCCTCACTAAATAAAAATAAATTGTTAAATAAATTAAACAATCTTACTCTCAAGACTAATGCAAGACCAGGGCTGTTCCCAGATGAAACTTAAGTCATCTGGAAAAAGAGACCTATCAAAACTCAACGATAAAATAATTTTATAACACTTCACTTAACATGCTGTTTAATTTAAGAGTTGGTGCAAGTGGTAAAATTCACTGTAACACACTCTCTCTCTCTCTCTCTCTCTCGCTCTTTCTGTCACTGGCTTGCTAACTTTGTGGTCTGCCACATTGTCTGGAGTCATTTGTGTTTGAGGTTTTGAAGCTATGATGTGGTGTGTGTGACTGCATGTGTGTATGATGTGGTTATAGAGCATACTCTTTAAAGCAAACTGCATCAAACCAATGATAAACAGAATCTGTGCCGCCTTTATGCTTCATATCCCTCTGAGAGGCCGAAAACAGCATGCCTGGCTTTTGGCTTTTGTTAGCATACATGTATATGAATATGAGTGTGCGCGCCTCAGTCTGTCTGTAAGTATTTGAAGTGGAAAGCACTAACAGTTCACTGCTGGCATTTCAAAGTTGGAATACCAAATATGATGTGTGTGTGTGTGTGTGTGTGTGTGTGTGTGTGTGTGTGTGTGTGTGTGTGTGTACGTTGAGTTTTGTCGTGGTTTCACAATCATCCATATATTCATACATCATAGAACACATAGCCTGTGATCACAATGGGTGTTCCCTGACAGAATGTGTAACGGCATGTGTGCTCGCATGTGCAGATTGACTAAGTGCTTCTGATGACTAAGGAAGTTTTGTTGTGAGTGTGTGTGTGTGTCTATGAAAGAAAGAAAGATGAAAACAAAAGGCGAACGACGTTATCGGATTTCAGGAAAAAGCACCTGATTCCTATTCTCCACACATTCCTGCCTTTTGGTTGAGTCTCTGGCAAATCCCTCTCTTCTCCTCCTTTGCTACCCCGCTCTCTCTCTCTCTCTCTCTCTCTCTCTCTCTCTCTCTCTCTCTCTCTCACTCACATTCTGGAGTGGCAGTAATTGATTCAGCTTTGTGATGAAGGGTTGGGAGAGGAAGAGAGAGAGCCCCTCTACTTCTCCTTTGATTTTTAATTCCCCTTTTCTCTTCTCCTCTTTGATTATCGTTTTTATTCTTTGCGCGTTGCTGTCTGTGACAGTCTGAATTGATATTCAAAGCAGATTAAAGGCTTCTTTGCACATGTGTCTGCGTATGTTTCTATGTTTAGTTTACATGCGAGAATGTATTCATGTTTTTCATGTTATACTCTTCTAAAATATAATAGTATTGCATTTTAAACAATGATAAAAACCTAAATAATAGAACACAGAAACACAAAGGAGAGAGTAGACAACAGTGCAAATAAAGTGTAGTTGAGGAAGACAAACTGAATTGCTGTAGCATTGCAAACACGCCCAGAACTGAAATATGTGAACTGAATATGTTTTATATAATAATAAAAATATAGTATTTGGACAGTTATTGCACACTTAAAATTAATTTAATAGATAACAACATATCAAACAGAGTGACAGATCTTTTCTCAGAATTAACCATTTTTGCGATCACTTTTGACCAACTGGGGCTTCTTTTAATAGTAATGTCAATAACCACATCTTATACATTCCTGTGTTCGTCGCCATGTATTAAATAAATATGTAATATTTTTTATTTTGCTGTATGAATACTTCTGGCTAGATTTTAGATATAGTTCCTGAAAATATTATTATTAATAACAAAATATTACAAAATATTAGTGAAATATTACACTAATATTTATTAGTGGATGTATGAAGTCATTTCCCTGTAAGTTCACACTGCTTTTAACACAAACTTTAAGTCCTACAGAACCCACATTTTAATTAAAAAATGATATAAATTTATATTTGTAATATAAATTACACATAATTTACATATTATTTAATTTATATAATAAATAATCTTTACTTTAAGTATGCTTATTATGTATCAGTAATATGATATTACAGTAATACTTTACAATGTGTCATTTGTTAACATTAGTTAATGCATTAACTGATATGATACATTTATTACACTATTTATTAATCTTTGTTAATGTTAGTTAATGAAAATACAGTCGTTCATTGTTTGTTCATGTTAGTTCACAGTGCATTAACTAATGTTAACAAACAACTTGTGATTTTAATAATGCATTAGTAAATGCTGAAATTAACATTAAATAATAAATGATGTAGAAGTATTGTTTAACATTATTTCATGTTAACTTATGTTGTTAACTAATTTTAACTAATGAACCTTATTGTAAAGTGTTATAGATATTACATTAAAGGGGAACAGCACAACGTTTCTTAAAGCATGATTTATTTGTGCCCTTTAACCTTTGCAGCACTCAGGAAATGCCTGTTCATGTGGGAGGTCTCATGTTAATCTGAAGGGCAATGTATATATATATATTATGTATTACATGTGGGCTTTATGTATTCATTGTACAGTAAAGTACAGCTTTGGCCCATGTGAGTCATCCTCTTAAAAATTGAAATGAACATTTCTACTTTGAAAGCACTTTAAAGTCCACACAGCAGTCGAGTACTCTTGAGAAGTTTGTATTTATGAGTTTTGTCATTGTAATCATGGCTTCAGGTGCATTTGGTCACTTTGGTTAGAGAAAGTATCAAAGTACCTTTTCTACAAAAAAATGTATTGATTCTCTTTGTACAAGGTGCTGAATGAAAAAAAAAAAGCACATCAATTATGTTTCTTTTTCTTTTTTTCTTCATTTAATGAAGGTGCTGTGAATTAAGACATTAATTAGAAATTAATAAAACATTTATCTCAATGATGTAAGAAAATCCCCAATTTGGAAACTAGGATTTAAAGAAAGTTCTGACTTGTAACTATGAGACAGTGGTGTTCATGTTCATTCAACTCATAAATACAATCTTTCCGACATGACCTGAATCCACTAATAGCCGTATTTTATCCCCCCTTTGTTTTTGTTAATATTTTCTTCTATCCCAGCTTAATATGCAGTAGATCTATTAAGTATGTTGTGTTATGTCGTGATTGTCTGACACCTGTGAGATGTAATAATTGTTTGTTTTCTGATACAGTCTTTACAGGCTTTGGTGACATTTCCAGTTTGGTGTGGGCATGTGTGTGTGTGACTGTGCGCTAATGTGTGTGTGTTGTGTGCATTGTGAAGACACTGATGGTTTGTGATATTTCTGTCAAATAGATTCACCAGGCCACACGTCTGTCTGTTAATGTGTGAAAACCAGAGAGACATCCACATTTACAAACCAAACACACACACACACACACACACACACACACACACACACACACGGAGTGAGCGCTGATTATTGCTGTCATTAACAGCTGGTTGGAATCCTTACACTCAAAACAAACAACCTAGGGGTGGGAACAGTTGCCAACGGTTACCATGTAGCACAAACGCATTTGTTGCACAGTGATATTTCTTTATTTTTTCCCTCTAGCATTATTCCCTTGTTTCTTGTTGTTTTCCCCTCTTCTTAGTAAATACCAGCCACAGAGGAGGTTTGAAGGGGTTTGTATGTGTAATGTAGCAGAACAGAAGTGATGCACACAGACGGGATGTGTCTTGAGGTGAACAGAAATGTGTGGATCACCGTTAGGCTCTGTCATTTATAGCAAAGGACAGTGTGACCAGCAGGAGACTGGGATGAGGAATTGGAGCTGTATGTCAGTATGTGTTGAGGTTTATGTGTTTGTATGGTACAGAAGTCAAGTCAGGCCAAGTCAAGATTCATTGTCATTCTTTTCATCACAGACTAAGTGTACAAAAACTGAACCAGATATATTTTCTATGGAACCAAAGCAAGACTGCAATGAGAGAAATGTCAATGGTTGTCCATTTCCATCCTAGAAAACACAAACAGTAATTATATTGGGATTGTGGAGGTATGGGAAAGCAAAATAAAGCAAAGTATAGGGCATAGTAAATATCATTATTTTAGTAAGAAAACCATAACGTCTATATCAGATGGTAATATAAAAAGTCTGTGTGTCTGTGTTTACTACATTCATCACTCTAAGGTGACCACCCATTCACTTGTGCATATCACTTTTAAATAAAATGAAACTTTAAATAAAATTGCTACTGCACAGGCCTGTACGAGATTTCTAGCATACATACATTATTGTATAGACATGTATTTTTAAAAATATATATTTTATTTAGTTTGGTTTATTAATCAAAACAACCCAACTGCAGTTTGATTGATATTAATTGGAATGCAGGATAAAAAAAAAAACATGATCTAGAACAGAGTTATCTGTTTTTGCAAATGAATGATGTCCACGGAATTTCATCAAATTGATGTTGATTTTATTGTAATAATAAAAAAAAAAACATTTTCAAATAAATTTGCATTTTCAAAAAAGAAATAAAGTCAAATATATATTTAAAATAAGTATTTAGAATATATTTTAAATCATTGAAGTTAACAAATGTTCATGGATTTTTTTTAATGATTCGTAGAATTTCATGAAATTGGGTTTATTGTAATTGCTTTGTTACATTTTCAAATAAATTTACTAACTTCAAATAATTTTGTAAACATATATTTAAGACTATCTCAGTTAACAGATGTCTAACAAATATACACATTTTACTTGGTTTGACAGTAGGTTACACACACAATTCAGCAAATCTGAAATTCACATAATTTTTTTTTAAATCACTGGTGTTTTAACTATTCATTACTTCATTTTTATACATTTCATACTAAGGTTTGATGATAGTGAGTGTCCCGCTGTAGTGTCTAATTAATGAACTCACCTGCAGTGGAACTTTTGTAAATCTTCTAGGTCCTGAAGACTTAGCTCTGAATGATTTACATTCTAATTAAATACTAATTGAATTATAAGCTTTCAATTCAATGATATTGTACAAATTAGTGTCTTTACAAATGTTACATACAAATACCTACCAACACTGATGAGATCATCCTGATCTCATCATCCTCACCAGAGAGACTAGAAGAAAGTTTGGATTTGATTCTGGATTTGATAATGAAATGGAATGGATTGACCAATAAACTGCCAGTAATTGTTTTTGTTTTGTTTAGTTTTTACATTTTAAGTTGCCTGGATGCCATTTCGGTTTGTTCTAGCCCAATTTAACACCTAGATGTGAAGAGTAATAAAAACAGTGAAGATCAAGTCTGAAACATTTGCTTCAGGCAGACTCCAGGGTGCAGAGTATAAAAGGATTTTGTGGGGGAAAAAAATGAAAGAACAAGATGATAGATAGATAAGTTCCTCCATAAGTTCTGATTGGACCCAGAGAAAAATTGGCAACACAAAAGAAATACTTACAGGGTTATTTATTCCATTGACATCAGCTGTCATAAAACTCAACACTGTCATTTTCAGTGAAAGCTGAAATCATCCATTACGTCAACCGTGTGAACAGGCTTCTCTGATCTAGTGCTACAGGTCTGACCAGGTCTTAGAGTGCTTAGAGCTACCATTGCCATATAAAATATGGAATGAATCAGGGCATATATGCTAAGGTCCTAAAGTGAGCATGAACGTGTGGCAGTGTAACATGGATTTATGGCCTAACTGTGTGTTCATTCTGATCGGTCTACAGTTGAAGGTCAAAGATCATCATCTGGTGCATGTTACACTATATCCACTGGTTAGAGGTGAGAATAGCATCTTTTCATAGCAACCTAATAATCTTGTCATTTGTTAGAAACTATTTCTACAGCTCTACTTTCCTCCCATGAAACGGTTGCTTATTTTTCATTTAATTTGTTTATTTGAAGCACATTGTAATTGATGTGTTTTTGGCACGAACAAGGAAGTAGAACTCAAATCTACAGCGTTACTCAAGCAAATACTTCCTCCCATACAGTACAACAGGACATTGCTATTGCAGATATATTGCTGTGTTTATTTCTCCAATGCTCACAGACAGAGAAAAATGGTCACACATCTGGTCCAAAGGAAAGCAGCCAGGTTGCGTGTTTGTGTATGTTTGACATTGGTTACTCTTCCATCGGCACTGTTTTGTCTTAGCTTTGATTGTCATTCTCTGTGCCAATTCTGACATGTCTTTTTCTCTTTTCACAGTGCTTTCTCTGGTTTTCTGGGTGTCACCTTGCTCCAGGGCTGTAGGGGGTAGCGATGGAGTGCTAGCCCAGATCAAAGCCTCCTGGCTGGGTCAGCGCTCTCCCTGTCCCCTCTCCGAGCTCTGGAGGTGCTGCTACTCACAGCTGGTGCTGACTTCAGGCTACCGATGTCTGCCGCAATCGGCACTGTCAACTGCAATCAGGGACAGAGTGATGAACGTAGTAAACACAGACACACACAGACTTTTTATATTACCCTCTTATATAGACGTCATGGTTTTCATACTAAAATAATTATATTTATTATGCCCTACCTCTAAACCTAACTCTCAAAGAAAACTGTTGAAATTATTAGGTTTGACATGATTTGGCAGATTTATATGAGCTTTGCAAATGTGAGGTCGACTTCAGAAGTAGGTTTTCATCATGTTTTACTTTATTTATGAGGACATTAAAGAAAAGTCAGATATGTTCATACACTCATATTCATTGCAATTTTCCAACACTTTCTATCTTGATTATTTGCTTTCCCTTCTTCTTTGTTGATTGAAAACTGATGTGTATTGCGATCACATAGTTTGTGATCAGATGGCTGTAGCAGATCATTTTGGGTCACTCTGTATTTCTTCGCCGCTCACATTCTGATAACAATCTTTGTCCTTTGGAAAGGTTGGATGGTGAGCTGTGTATCTATTTAACATTCCTGTGGGAAGGGAAAGTGCAGAACAAAGATTCTGGAGGTTTAACCTCAAATATCTTATGAGACGGACAACAGATTCAAATGAAAACACACGATTCCTTTCTCTTTTTCTCTCTGTGAAAGATGCAAACACTGCTGTACCGTAGTCTCATTTGCCAGGAGCTACAAATACCTTGAGTGAGTGTGTGACCATACAAAAATACCTCTTGTTTAATGTCAAATACCTCCATGTCTTTTTTCTTCCTCCCTGGAGTATGTTATAGTGTTTAGACTTTTGTGGGGATAGTTTGGGTTTAAGAAAACTGAACAAACTGAGGTAGATTTCTCAGTGATGGGGTTTTCTTGGTTTGTATTATCGCACATAACACATTTACATGTACCATGATCTGTGTATAGGTGGTATTAGTAAGTATGAGTGTCTTCCACTTCTATCTTGCCTATAATGCAGCATATTTGTTTTGAGTGTGAAGGAAACAGTTCACCCAAAAATGGAAATGTCATTATTTACTCACCCTTGTGTTGTTCCAAATGTGCTTAACTTTCTTCTTCAGTGGAAAAAATGAAAAATTAGAAAGAATGTACTAGTCAGCTTTTCCATACAATTACAATAGGAACTGGAGCTTTCAAACTTTAAAAGCACAAAATAAGTCTTTGTTTTGTATTCCAAGTAATCTGAAGTCATACGGTAGCTTTGTGTGAGGAACAAACAGATTTTTTTTTTCCTGAAAACCTTGACAGCCGTCTAGCTGTTCTTGGCGTGTTTATCATGCCCAATTCATGAACAAGTTGTTTTCAGTTGAATCTTTTCAATGAAATGTTTGATCTGGTTCACAGAACAGTTCATTCACAAATTGAATTGATCCAGTTCAAGATAAACTTACTGACTCTTTGATCCAGCAGCAGTTAAAGCAGTTAAAATCTCACTAAAGAGAAAAATTATCAGTAGATAATGATGCAAGTTTAGACAGATCCTTGAACAAATCTATTGTATGAATTGTATGATACTTCTATGGTGATTTTGCACCCCTTTTTATGCTAGAAAGCTCCAATCACTATTCATTGTAATTTAATGGAATAAAATAACATTTATTAACTTTTTCGGTTACTTTATTTCAAGGTGTCCTTGTTACAGTGTAATTATACATTTAAGTAGTGAGTATTATTAATTAACTACATGTACTTATGGTTAGGGTTAGGATTAGGGTTTGGCTTAGGGTTACTTGCATGTAATTATGCATCATTAACAGTAATTATAATAGTAAGTACATGTAACATGTGTAACAAGGACACCTTAAAAATAAAGTGTTACCCATTTTCCGTTGTAAAAAGGTAAAAAAAAAAGTCACCCCATTCCTCAAGAAGATAGAGGTCTTCCAACAACAATATGATTTAGCAGTAAAGGAGGGTGTTTTGCATACCGCACCGTGCATCACAATCACAGTAGCAGATCAAGTTTACATGTGCCAGAACAAAATGTGAAGTCATTGTGAGTAAAGTGTTTGCACCCTGGGGAGCTTCTCTGGTAACACAGGACCTAGAAAAGGTTCAGTATGTGTTCCTGTCCATTGATGTGTCCAACCATGTGAAGCTTCTGCCAGTAGTAGTCAGATATTTCAAGATATATGATGGCAGCATATCTGTGGAAACAAAACTGCTGGATTTTATTCCCCTGAAAGGGGTAACAGCAGAGGAAATTGTAGCTGAGGGCCTGGTGGTTATTCAAAAATTTCACCTTGAAAACAAAGTGGTAGCATTCTCTGCAGACAACACAAACACCAACTTTGGAGGACTGATTTGGCTTGGTAGGGTCAATGCATACAAAAATACAAAAATGCTCTGCTCTGATGTTATTGGCTTAGGTTTCCCTGCCCTCATCATTCATAACACAGCCAGAACAGCTTTGGATATGATTCCTCTTAATGTCGAGTACCTGCTCACAAAATTTTAGGATATTTTCATTTTTTCACATAGTTGAAAGTCTAAAGAGATTTTGTGAGTTTGTTAGTCAGGAATACCATAACAGACTTGGTCACAGTAATGATCACTGGCTATCCATGCTCCCTGCAAATGAAAGAGTGCTGCAAAAAGACAAATGTACCTGCGAACAATCTTTGACGATCCACTGACTGAACTTTGGCTGGCCTTTGTGCATGGGAACTTAATTGTATTAAATTAATCAATCAATGTTGTGCTGTTGAGCATGCTGCAGTTCTAAGGAACCTTGAGGCAAAACTGACAGCAGGATGTGATGAAAACTTCATTCCTGTTTTGGTGAGAGGACTAAGAGAGCTTGTGGACAATGGAGCAATTTCTAAAGAGTCTTTTCTCAAAACATCTAAATCATTCTTCACAACTGCACATACATAAAAGCATGGTGCAAGCACACAGATGATCTCAAAGACCTGCAATGTCTCCTTTTGAAACAGCAAATTCAACGTAAAGAAATTCAGAAGGCAGCAGCCACACTGCAGGAGAAATGCTCTAATGTTACCATCAACAAGGATGCACTTTTTGATGAGGTCACTAGCCTGCAAGAGTTTTTAAAGAGGGAATCACTTGACAAATGGAGAAAAAAATGAAACACCACTTTGTCAGAGATGGAGCACATTGTTTACCTTCTTTCAATGACATCCAACACACTAACCTCTCTAAATTATCATCAATTATCATGTGTTTGTCAGGAAGTAATGCACCAGTTGAGAGGGTGTTCTCTCAGATGAATGATGCATGGACAGCATCAAATGGGTTCACTCTTTCTGTTATCAAATCAATGCTCATTTTGAGAATAAATGTCAACATCTCCTGCCAGGAGTTCATGGAGAAGCTTGCCAAAGACAGAGCAATCCTCAGGAAAATACATTCATCTGAGAAATATGTAGACTAATTTCCTTACCACTTGTTTAGTAGAGGAGAGGACAGACAGTGAAGTGAACTAATCACAACATGGTACAGAGTATTTTATTTTGTGTAAATGTTTACATTTTACATTGTTCCTTCTATTCTATGTTTATGATGCTATGAAATCAGCAGAAGTAGTAACTTTGATGCCACTTGATGTCATCTGTGCATTACTGAAAAAAAAAGAATTAGAATAACAGTAGTTCAGTTTAATTAACTGAATTAGAAACCCACAACAATAAAAAGACAAAAACCTAAAAAAAATGTTTTGGCCCTGCTTTTTAATTAAAAGATAATAACAAGTGAGTTTTCAGTTATATTTTGACATTTGTACTGTTGCGGAAGTACCGCATTTAATTTTTTTAGCGGAAGGACATTATTTTACAAACTTACTTCAAAAAAGTAACATATCAATACATTCATTTTTGGTTTTAGTATTGTTATTATTTGTGTGTGTGTGTGTGTGTGTGGCAACCGTTTTATGAAAGCAATAAAGTACTCAAGGCGTGCTGTATTGTGAATAAGTCACGGACACCCTTCAGCCGTGACTTATTCACAATACAGCATGGCCTCTCGCACCTTATTGTTTACTTTTTATATTTATATTACCTAAATAGCATAAATATCCTAAACTCATAAGTACCCTGATATACATAATAACAAAAAATAGCAAGATCATATATACATTTCTGGGCATACGCTCTTGTTGTTTTCTAATATTAAAATAAAAAGTAAAAATAACTTTATAACTTCAAAACTCACCATAAAATATCATAATTTGTCATGAGAAACATTTTTCATGATCTAATTTGCTGGTTTTTGCTTTAGAGTTACTGTCACTGTAAATATGTAGTGTTTTTTGCAGTGTGGATTTGTACATGTCTGTGTGGGTTTGTGGAATGGGTGGACCTCATTAGAAATGCTTAATAAAGCCTGCAGTCTTAGTATCACACTGAGAAGCTCATTAAAACTCAGAAACTAAATCCAGCTGCCCTGCAATATGTATGCGCACACACACACACACACACACACACACACACACACACACCATAGAACGAAAGTTGGAGCTTAATGTAGCTCTCTGCTGTTAAACTGTTCACAGTTACAATCATTAGCACATAAGAGTAACAACATATTCTATAGCAGACTATGACTTATGATTCACACAGACCTGAGACACATAACAGTTACATGTCTACATACTAGTCTCTTGTTCTTGTCAGTTCCAATGTAGGTCACATGTGTAACCCATCGATATGTCTGTCCTGATATACATTCATAAATGGTGTCCACCCTCCATCCCCTCCTTCCTCTTCTTGTTTCCTTTCCACTTTCTCGTCCACTCAGGCATGCTAAATGAATGTATTGTCTTTGTAGCAGTTCATTGAGGAACATGACTGTTCTCCATACAAACAAACCTGCTCCACTAATCAGTGCTCTAATGAGAAGGGCTGTGTGCTTGTGAATGAGCAGTTGGATTTCTGTCAAAACCCCCATCATGACATACAACACAATATAGCAAACGATTAACTCTCTGCTTTCTTGCTTCATCTTAACTATTAAATGAATATTCCAGGTTAAGTACATGTTTGGCTCAATCTACAGCATTTAAATTTAGTGCCTTCTTACAAAAAACAAACAAACAAACAAACAAAAACCAGCTAGATTACAGCAAGGCACTAACAACTGAAGTGAATGCATCCATTTTGTAAATGTAGCCTATACAAATATATAAGAAATATAGCCACAAGATGCAAACACGTAACATGATTTTGTTTTGAAAAATAAAAAAAACTTGTAAATGATTTAAACAGCTTTACAGCTAAAGCTGTAAATCAGCTTCACATTTCTGATGTTAAATCCTCAGAATGGCCCCATTCACTTGTGTAAGTGTCTCGTACGTCTTAACCTCAGTTCTTGCTTTTGTTTTGTTAAGTTTTAGAGGAAATGAGAGAAAGTAGAATTGATTTATTTTCTTTGTGGTAATCAATATTATGCCTTATACTACGGGGCCGTTGAATGCTTGAATCTGATTGGCTGACGAACGTTCTAAGGTGTGCAATTATTTTCAGGGAAATGCAGGGCGAACGTAGTTCCAGGCAGCTCTTGACCGCGTTACATGTCCATATCACTTCGCCAAATGATTTGCGTTATTTCAAAGGTCCTTACAGCCTAAAACAGTAAAATAAACAAAACCCACAAAGACACTGGCCAAACAAATAAATATAGTAAACAAAAGGATAAAAACGACAGATTATATCCATGTTTTTGCCACAAAATTACGTTTTACTAAGTACGGAAAGCACATACTCTCTCTCTCCCGCTCACTCTCCCTCACAGACAGTTTGCACACGGTAACATACGCGCTAATGTTGTTAGCGCTACTCTGACGATTTTATCAGTAACATAGTTTAACAACTTATAAACTACATGACTTCTCACAAGCGAGGTAACAACGCTGTTCATGAAGAAAATGAACTTTAAGTTTCACTATAACTAGAGGCATTCCTGCCAAACACTTTTGAGAGACGCACAGACTCACAGAGGTAATCTCTCTCTCTCTCTCTCTCTCTCTCTCTCTCTCTCTCTCATAACTTAGTTATTAACTGTATTAACTGCATTGATCTGCTATCAACGGCTCAAGCCTCCACTACTAGGTTTAAAATGACGTTTTGGAATTAGCAACGGAGTAGTTGGATGAGATGCGAAGAAATAATCCTACTCACAATAGCGATTTAAGTAGAAAAACTGGACGAATGCCTTGAAATATACTGTATCATCTGATCAATGTCTTGAGGTGTGGCAACCGTAGTATAAGCGGAATAATTGACTTCGGTCCGTTGAATTATTAGAAAAATAATGCACACCCGAGGTGTAACGGCCACTCCGCTTCGCGTCGTGACCGCATCACCACCTCGGGTGTGCATTATTTTTCTAATAATTCAACGGCCCGTCGTCAATTATTCCTTACATAAATACCGTGACTTACTGACAATACAAACTAACCCACTTGGAATATTCATTGGTTATCAGCACCTTGGTTGTTGTAGCTTTAAGAATAGTCCCTTGCTAAAATTATATAAACTTTTTTTTTAGTTTGGTCAGTCACACTTTATTTTAAAGTTTAGTTCTCGCTATGAACAAACCAATAACTATGTAATTTGCCTCACTAAACTCCTAATTTGCTGCTTATTAATAGTTAGTAAGGTAGTTGATAAGTTTAGGTATTATGGTTGTAGAAATGGTCATGCAGAATATGTGCTTTATAAGTAATAATAAACAGCCAATATGTTAGTAATAGGCATGCTAAGAAGCAAAGTTAATAGTGAGAATTGGTCCCTGTACTAAAGTGTTACCATTTGGTCAGGAGTCAGTTTTCATGTTTTGTTACTTTACAATTAGTGCCACTAAATTAGTTCTAAGCATTTTCTACCATTGCAGGAATATCAGTATTAAAAATGACAACAGACAAAAATTCTTTGGGAGCTTGGAAATCTTTAATTGTTATCTCTAATTTTGTCTGTGTTGTTCGCCCTCTCTCCCAACCTCCTTTGATAGGCTGTGACTGAAAATGTTTTTGAAAGGTCACTCCAATCAAGGTTTGTCTCGATGATTCAGTCTCCAATTGAGTTATTAATTTATCTTCCCCTGCAGTTATAAACTGCAGATTACAACAACATAAACGCTCTCAAATGTCAGCAAATAAACCATTAAAACATATGTCAAGAGAAGCATGTCTGAGAGGTTTCCTGTCTCTATTCTGTGTGGAATTATCACCCTCATCATTTTTATTTCCTGTGATATATTGAAATATCACATGGTCGATGGTGACTTTTACTACAGAATTTAATCAAAGAGTTGCCCATGGATTTAGGCTACAATACATAATTATCCTACTGGGGAATACATGTTGATTTTCATATTTAGCTTGCCATATTACTTTATTGTTCTCCATATTCTGTAGGCCTACCCAGGCTCAATAAGGTGCATTTTTTAAATAATATAATTTCTATAATAAAAAATGCATCTCAAATGTGCCAAATGGCTAAACCTAAAAAACTATCAGTAATTAAAACATCAAGTTCTTAGTAAAGGGAAAGAAAAAGGTGTTAAAATCAGCCCAGTAGGTGGCAATCTGCATTAAGTGAATTGGCATTTAAACAAAGTAATAAGATGTCGATGTCATATAGCTCATTTTTCTTTCCATCTGTTCCCATGGTGACCCCTGAATTCGGCGCTTTGCTGGAAATGTATTTCTCTTAAGAACAACATTTCTAGAAACAATAAACCCTAGTAAGTAATTTTTGTTTAATCAATTTGGAGCTTTAGGTTAATGTCACTGTAAGTAAACCCTGCTTTTGGCAATAACCACCTTATTTTTAATGTAAGAATGTGCACGGCCATTTTTAACTTGAATGTCCAAGGCTTCCAGTGTCAGCGACTTCCAGAGTATTTTAGCTGTACTAAAAACAGCCCATTGTACTGTTTTGTTACAGACATAATATAATTGTAATTTCGTAGTGTAATCATAAACAGATGCGTTTGCAGAATCTGCTGATGCTGAAGTGCGCACTCTGAATGGCAATGAAGCAACTCAACTGACGCTGATAGGTCGATGGCAATGACAACATGAAGGCATTTTCTCAATTCTAAGAATGCAACTTGCTTTCTTGTGGAGACTGGTCTTACCAGGCTGCCTTGAAAGAATGAACTCACAAGGACATGAAGACTTTGAGCGCATCTTTGTGAGAATTGAGATGTGCTGTGATCTTGTTACTGAACTGTTTCTAAAGGTTCAGTTCTCTCAAGGATGCATCGAATGCAGAACACATCAAGAACACATTTGGGTACTTTCATGTGTCCTCTGTACTTGTTTCTGAATATTGGAATTTAACTTTGAAGATGGTTGATGATGACGTCCAAGAATGCAAGGATGCAAGGTCACATATAAACACATATTGAGAAACGGCCAAGGAATATGTAGCCTACGTCTGGATTACTTCTGCACATTAATACTATATATGTAGAACATATTTTTTAGTGGTCCCAAAAGTAAGTACTTGTTCAAAAGAATTATCTACTCGGAGAGTATTCAGTTTTGGGCACAGCCAATGTTTTGGATCACATATGGACAATGTTAAGGAGCAATTTCAGGTGGCTACTGATAGCATGCACATTTTGTACTGAAATACCAACGCTATCTCACGGCAATTCGTACGTATTTTACGAGGTGGCTAATTCGTACGAATTCGTACGACCTCACTCGTGCGATTTAGTACGATTTGTCTGAAACCCAGTGACGGGTAGGTTTAGGGGCGGGGTTAGGTGTAGGTCATTCGTACAAATTCATACGAATTGGCAACTCGTAAAATACGTACGATTGAGCAACAATCGTATGAATTTATACAAGTGAGGTCGTACGAATTCGTACGAATTAGCCACCTCGTAAAATATGTACGAATTGCCGTGAGATCAGGCTGGAAATACAGTAAGAAAAGGTAGTAAATTCAGCCTATTGTTTTAAATGTTGAAGTTTCCATCAGTCCAGTTAAATGCCTTTTTATTCATACCCTAAAACATACCGTCTGTTTGGTTTGAACCTATTGGACTGGTCCGTTGTTTTGTTGCTTGCAGTCAGTCCCTCCTCTAACACCTCCATTTGTGAAACACCCACAAGCTTTGAAACTTGTCATGAATTTTGATTTGGTGGGGTTGTATTGGTACAAGTGTTTCACTCTAAGGCTTTTGGATCACTTTTGTATTGTTCTTTTGGAAAACCCCAGCATGACATCAGCATGGTGTGGTTCAGATTGACTTTGCCATAAGAGTCAATTAGAGACTCTCCCACATGTACTTTGGGTTAGTGCATTTGATCAGAAGAAGGTCTGGAAATGATTGTTGTTGTGTGGCTTTTGTTTCAAAGAGGCTTTTGATTTTGGAGCATTTTAACTGTCCACCCCCCTAAAGTTCAAACGCTATGGCTCTGTTTTACTCTTTCTTTTTCACTCTTTCTCTCTCTGTCTCTCCAGGCCACAGATGATGTATAACTGTTTTGCTTGATATGTCTAGTGAGCTACGCCTTGATGATGTACAAAATATTGGCATAATACAATACATTGTTGCTTCCATTCTTTTCTCTATCTCTGTCTCTTGCTTTCATGTCAAGCTCTGTTTGTCTGTGTGTATTTCATCCTAAAGCAAGCAACTTCAACAGCTTTTAATAATATAATAATTCACTCCAAAATGAAACTTCTGTCACTATCATGTTGTTCCAAACCCATAGGAATCATTAAGCAACTCTTGCCATACAACGACAGTTCAAGGTGCTGCCAAGTTCCAAAAAGAATACTGTAAAAGTCATCCATAAAACTCTATATTCCTAGTCTTCTGAATCCAAATAAGGATTTTGCATTTTGAACAGATTAATATTTCAGTCATTATTCATTTAGAATCTTCCCTTGGCCAAAGATTGTGTCCAGATTCCAAATTCTGATCACAAAGCAGCTTCAGGGGAGGCTAAATTCTGTGAATAATAACTCAAATGTTGGGCTCTTCTAGTGATGAAATGAAATGTATTTTTTAGTGAACATATTAAAGTTTTCATTTAGCCAAAAACTGAAAATAATAACTCTGAAGTAATTGAAATCTTCATGCTGTTCATGGTGTCATGTTCTCAGGTGATAAATTAAACCAGTTGTTGTTCTTTAGCAACAAGCTGCCTTTCAATATTTCAGCCTAAAATATTTGACGTATTGCCATTCTAGCACATTTTTTGGTCACAGTGAATCACAATATGTCCACACTGCTGGCTGTAGCTTATCCATGTTGTGTGCACAAAATAGACAGTCAAAACCTGTCATCAGATAAGCACTAATTAAACGTCACAGTTTCAGTCAATGATTTTGGCCCTCCAAATCTCTTTCGGCTGACACTGTTTCGGCCAAATCTGTTCAGTTGCTCAAAATACTGTCTATTTCTCACACAAAATTAAGATGTAACTACGGTAAGACTTGGGATAAATATAGAGCACAACTTTGGACAACTTTTATTTTGCCTTTGTTGGTGTTTTTATTGTTTTACCATACTGGTACGACATTAAGGTGCATGAGTAAATGACAGAATTTTCATTTTTGGGTGAACTATTCCTTTAAGGAATGCAAATATTAGCCCTCACATGGTCTCTGTGACCTTACATTTCCCACCTCTCTGGCTTTGCATTGATTTTCTATGTGCCTCTTTTAGTAAATGAATATATTCATTGTTTTGATTTGAGCTCTCTGGAGTGCAATAATAGCCCTGATGATTACATGCTATGGACAGATTTGATTGGTGCTTAATTCAGATGGTGTTTAGGTTATGCCTAATCACTTACGGCCACTGCTGACAGGCCCAAACATCTCTCAGGCTCACATTCCACAAACCGCTCCCAAGAGTGGGCCTATTTAATCATTAGCAACCACATTATTAGCATTCTGAAGTTACAAAAACAGCTTTGGAGGCGGCATGAGCTCTTCCTAATATTTTGATGGAGAGAGAGAGCGTGTGTACTTATGACCTGCAGTTTATTCCAAGCAGACCGTTTAGACAGATATACAAACACACACACACGCAAAGCCTTACCATAACTCAGTGACCTCAGTTGGAGAGAGGTGTGTGTGTTTTTTATCTGGAATTTTTTATTAATTCATTCACGTAACCTTGAGTAAATAAGTAGGCCTATTCCTGGCACTGTATTTCCTCATCTTGTCAGTTTAAAGAGGTATTTACATCAATAATAACAATTCAAACAGCATTGATATGAAACTAGTTTTCAGCAGTTAATTAAAAACACCTTCCTGCAACATAAATCAAAAGAGTTTGTGTTTTGTCAAGCAAAAACACGCAAGTACTGAATGATAGAAATTTGTTGTTCTTTGTCATTTGTGATGTTGGTTAGTATCATGACGTTTTGCACTCTCTCTTTCTCTCTAACACACACACACACACACACACACACACACACACACACACACACACTTCGCAAACTCAAACAGTGTGTGTGTGTGTGTGTGTGTGTGTGAGCACCAGGGCCTTTAAATGAGACTCATAGTTTGCTGGCTGCCCAAAACACAATGGCCTTCATCATTACTCTTGTTCTCAAATATTTGCAAGTGTCTTATTGAGGAGATTCCGTCTCCATCTATATATGCATTTGGACAGTATGTGTGTGTCTGTTTCCCCTCTTTGTAAAAGTCGGAACACTTTCTGTGGACTGTGGGAAAATATCAAATCAAAGGAATGTTTCGTTGTGTATTTCAGCAATAAGTGTATGTTGCCATCAGCTTTCTTTTCAAAGCAAATGTTCATATTTTGTGTGAATAGGTATCTGTGCATCAATTGTGTGTGTTGGACTTCAAAAATGAGAAAGCAAAGTCCCTTCTGGGTTTGATTTTTTTTTTTTTTTTACATTCCATTTCCGTTTGCTATTTGATATTTACACAGTTTCTGGATTAAAGCTATGTGGAACACTGTTTACCTTACACTATCAACAAGCAATCAAAACTAAATTATATATAATTTACAAAGTGCCCTCCAAAAGTTTGGAAGCACCGTAGGCAAAATATCAGCACAAAACCTGAATTTTGTGATGACTTTGCATTGCTAAGGGACAAAATAAACTGTGAAAACATTTTACTGAATAAAAATAATTTATGAATTCAGACGAGATAGTACTGTTTTCTGATTAGTAATTAAAGCTCTAAAGGTATGCTGATCCTATGAGCTTCAGAAAAGAAGTTTAATCTAGTAATCAAACATCGCAGTTGCCAAAGACCCATGTCTGACTGTGACTTGCACACAATGTATTGATTTATGCTGATATTGTCCAAAACCCCACCTAGGGCAATTCCAAACTTATGTAGGGCACTGTATATATACATTTATATTAACGACATCATAAATTTATTACAAGTAACCAACATCTCAGGTTTATGCATTATGTATATCTTTTAGACCATTAGTCAATAAATCGTGGGTAAACACAAACAGGTGTCATGAGGGCTGAGCCACAGAGGTCACGTGATGATGAGTGGATTCTTTACTCTGTAATTATTCTGTCCACTTCCACCAGTTGTGGACCCACTGCAAACATTTTTGTTTAGCAAAATAAAAGTGTGATTAACCAATCAAAGCAAAGGCGATGTCTGCTTTTGAAACATTATAGTCACTGTTAAATAGGGTATCTGTCATTGTACACTACCATTCAAAAATACAGATTAACCAATTAAAATGCAATTTATTCCTGTGATGGCAAAGCTGAATTTTCGGCATCATTACTCCAGTCTTCAGTGTCATATAATCCTTCAGAAATCATTCTATTATGTTGATCCTGTGCTCAAGAAACTTTTTTTTCCTTCTTCTTTTTATGCTGATGAATATGATATATATATATTTTTAGGATTCTTAGATGAATAGAAATTTGAAAAGAGCTACTTTTTATCAATTTAATGTGTCTTGTTAAACACAAATATTAATTTATTTAAAAAAAATGAACCAATTTGTATAACAGGTTCAAATTTTGTTTAGATTATCTTATATAAATAATGCAATTTTCTCTCCACTCCTTACCTCTTCCTTGCCTGTTCCTTTTTTTTCTTCCTCCTTACTGTATATCTCTTATGATACTGAGATCGAGTTTATGTTCCAGCTACTGTGTATATTAGGCTTTTGAGTTTGAGTCTTTTAAGTGACACTATTATTTGAGTTTACTCGTTGTGTGGTTGTTATAAACTTGAGTGATCAGGCTCAATTCAGCTGTTGTTCCAGTCAGCAAAGCCCATGATGAAAGCATCATTGTAATTCTCACTGTTCGTTATGCTCACTGTGTATCGGCAGTGTTGATTTTCAGTATGTGTGTATTCCAGGCACACTTGTTCCACTCTGTGCATGTGTGTGAAAGAGAAAGGGAATGTGTAATTGATTGTAATTGAGGGATAAACCAAAACGAACTCTGGGCTTAAAATCTTAACCACACCCGTGATGTCATCTGAATGACATCAGTATTCCCAGACCAATGCAGCTTGCTCACCTCAGTGTGTCTGTGTGTGCTTATTGCACTATATACTGTGAATGTGTGTATGGTTTTAGAACTTTTTTGGGGGTAAATTTACGCATTGTCACATTTTCGTGGGTAAATTATGCTTTGTCGTGGTTTTGGGACAGCCCTTGTGCCACATTGTGCCTTGTGGCTCTTGTCTAATGTTTTTGTTTGCAGTTCCCATAGTAATGTTAAAAGCAGGCAGAATTTTTCAGTTCTGTAGCTCAGATCTCTCATGACTTTTTATACAGTCTATGTGGTGCTTTGTGTCTGGTGGATTTTTATAATTGCATCGTGTTATGTTAATATTTCATATTAAAAATGATGCTCCTGATTATTTTCTTTCTTCTTTTGTATTCCGCTGTAAAAAAAAAAATATATATATATACTGCGCATTTGTTGTCTGCTCTCCCGATTTAATTTACAATATATCCCATGAATAATTTACTGCAGTGCACAAAGAATCTCTCATTTTCCTCCCCAAATCCTCACGTCTCTTTCCAGGTTTGTTGTCACACGGATGCTTTAAAATGTAATTGTCTCCCATTTTCACTCTAATCTCTATTAGCAGTGTTTACTGGAAGGTTTCTAAAGCAGGTAAATACAATACAAAAAATAAATAAATTTCATGTTAGATGATTGAAGGGTAAGTAGAATAATGTCACTTCATTGTATCCAGTTTTTTTAAATGCTTTTTGTGTTCACAGAGTAAACATTTCACTGATTGTTAAAGGGTTAATTCACCCAAAAATGAAAATTAGCCTGTGTTTTACTCACCCTCGAGGTATGTGTATATGACTTTCTTCTTTCAGACAAATCCAATCGGAGTTATATTAAAAATGGTCCTGGCTATTCCAAGCTTTATCATTGCAGTGGGTGGGTGTTTCTGTTCAACAGTCCACGAATCGTCAAATAAAGTGCGCGCATCCATAGTAAAACGTGCCTCACTCTGCTCCGGGGGTGAATAAAGGCCTCCTGTAGCAAATCCATGTGTTTTCGTAAGTAAAATATCCATATTTCAAACGTAATAAACACTTTTCTCTCACTGCTGACTGTCTTACGCGCAAGGTGTTCCAGCGGATGACGTAGGACGTATGCGTCGCGCGCGCCTCTGAGATATGTTAGTCTCACGAGTTTGTTTACAGGAGGAAAGGAAGCAAAGTTTCCTTATACGTTAGCAAAGGAAAACCAGTCTCCTCTTGGCTAATATCGAAATCCTGACTTTTTTCTTTACTTTACCTCAGTTTGTACTTCTAATTCGTGACTGGCATTTTGTTTTGTTCTCTATCTGCGCTCGTCACTAATCACGCAACGCCGATGTCCTACGCCATCCGCCGGAAGGGCTTCCGCTTACCACAGTTAGATGAAGTAAGAGAGAAGTGTTTATTACGTTTGAAATATGGATATTTTTCTTACGAAAATGCATGGAATCTCTGCAGGAGGCCTGTATTCACTCCCCGGAGCCATGTGAGGCAGGTTTTATTATGGATGCGCGGGCTTTATTTGATGTCTTGTAGACTGTTCAACAGAAACACCCGCTGACTGCAATGATAACGCTTGGAATAACCAGGACAATTTTTTATATAACTCTGATTGGATTCGTCTGAAAGAAGAAAGTCATATGCACCTACTGTAGGATGCCTCGAGGGTGAGTAAAACACAGGCTAATTTTCATTTTTGGGTGAACTAACCCTTTAACAATTTAATGGAAGCTACTCCTATAATTCATGCACAGATTCATGGGGCATAGGAAAAATGTAGTATATATAAATTTAATTATTCCAACTATTTAATTTACTCCTGTGTATCCTGTGATGCTCAGAATTAAGTATGCATTATCAAGTTAATATTAATAGATTAATAGTTTATGACACTGCAATGTATGACAGAAAAATGTTGTAAAACCTCTTCTCATTCAGCACATCTGTTATGTACTTGTCATTAACTAATATTAATAATAATATGAGCTCAATAGTTGGATGGATACATGTTTTTGATGCTCAAGTTGATATATGCCTCCTGTACTTCTGGTGATTGTAAGCAGCTCACCCTGGCTGCAGCTGAGCCTTATGGGAATTGCAGTTTTTCTGACTTTATGAGCTGTGGACAGCTTCAAAAGTGCAGGAGATTGTACAGAGAGAGCATTAGATTTGGCAACACCAACAGCCGAGTAAGGTGTTTTTTTCTCCCTCTGTCTGCCTCTCTCACACTCTCTCACACACTCTCCCAAACATGTGGTTTGAGTTTAGTGGCGTCTCAAGCTCAGAGCTCTCAAATACACACACAGGCCACCCTGATCCCAAATAATGTGCCAAAACTGTGTGTGCGTGTGCACGTTTTAAAAATGCTTGACACTTATGTAGACTACATTGCATTTTGCTGTATCTAAGATGAAGTCGATCTGAAGTGTGTGAATGTGTGTGTTCTTGGAATCAAATGATTATATATATTTTTTATTATCTGATTCAAAGAAGGGATTATATTTCATTATTGTATTTTATTAACTGTATAAAATATGACACACACTCTCCCTATATTCACACTATATTTCTCTCTCTTTCTCACACACACGCTTCTGGATTGATGGAGTGTATTACTTCTATCATGCCATTTCTAAGAAATGTGGAAATTATTTAGTACTCATATCGCCCAAGTTATGTCAGTGGAATCATGAAGTCATACCTCATTCCAAGTGGAAATAAGGCCTATAAATAGAAAGATGCAGTGAGACAGAGAAAGAGAGAGAGAGAAATGGGGAGAGTGAAGCAAGGAGAGAGAGAGGAAACAAAATAAATCACTTTCCGTAAAAGCTTCTCAAATGTTTTATGGCTTATCTAAATTATTTAAATAAGTTCAATAGTTTATAAGAGAGATATTAAGATACATATTAGTTTGTAGACATGTGTTTCCTATCCCCTGTAGTCCTCCAGTCCTTCAAAAGTTATCGCATCATTAATACCTACTGAGAGTCTATTGAAATATGTATGTGTGTGTGTGTGTGTGTGTGTGTGTGTGTGTGTTTCTAGAAGAGGCTTGATGCCACAATTTTGGCTTCAGTATGATACCAGTCCCTGGTACTTCAATACACTAAATTGATTCCTCAATATTATTAGACATATATTTTACAATCTTAAAATATTTCTCATTATTGTTATTATAGAATAATAATCATTATCGTTCATTAAATTATTATTTTACTAATCAACATACATCAAATCATACATTCATATGATGCTAAACTCTATTTTTATATTTTATGTCACACTCCCAAATTTCGCCAGATTAGCAGAATACCATTTTGACATTTTGAGTACTTTGGTACTTTTTTGTAATGAAAACATGCAGCCCGGCAGTCTTCGGCAACTCAGAAGGTCCAATGGAAGGTCTAATAATCAGGTTTATTCCTTCCAACTTTTTACACCATCATATTCTCATCTGCTCTTAATCTGACAGGAGGGAGTGGGATGGAGACTCATCCAGTTTTGATTTGCAAAAGAGCACTGCTCACACTGACACACACGCACCACTCCCATAAACAAGCATGAAAGAATTCAATAAAACAAGCATCTGTCACCCAGACATTCGCAAACAGCTTCAGCTTATACTCAGGAGGAGTTTTAAAAGTACTAAATACATGACTTTGTGGAATTCTGAAATCTGCTTGATCAATTGCAGCATTCTGCCGTCAAATGTTTGTGTATAATGACTGTTAAAAGATGTATAACTGACCGTTGTCCCAGGCAGGTATGTCATTTTTTTGTATGCATTTATTTGATGAGTAGCTGCGAGTGGGATAATGTACAGAAAAACTAAACCCCTTAATAGTGATGCAAGACCCCTCCGTGAAAGTGGTTTATTTTGTGACTGGATGAATTACATATAGATTTGTGCTAATAGCATAACAGGTGGTGCTAATGCTGTTTAAAATAAACCGCATAGTAATAACAATTTGTATTATAAACAGACATACAAATTACTGATTGGACCAGATGGGTCTCCATTGGGGGACGGTTATTGAGAATCAATAAAGGCTTTAGATCTGTTTACCATTGTTAATGATGTGTTAGATGTTTTTATTTACAACCACAATCCCCCAAAAATTGGGACATTTTGTAAAATGCAATAAAAATCAAGAATCTGTGATTTGTTATTTGTCTTTAACCTTTATTTAATTGACAAAAGTACAAAGAAAAGATTTCCATTGTTTTCACTGACCAACTTAATTGTGTTTTGTAAATATATATATTTTTTGATCTTGATGGCTACAACACACTTTGTACAAACACTCAAAGTTGGGACAGAGGCATGTGTAACACTCTGTCACATCAACTGTCCTTTTAATTACAATGTTTAATCATTTGATAATTGAGAATACTAATTGTTAAAGCTTTGCATGCAAATTTTTTGTCCAATCTTGCTTGATACAATATTTCAGTCCATCAGTTATAATTGTCTGATTCTCCTATTCATGACTGGTCATACATTTTCAATAGGAGACAAATCTGCTGGCCAGTCAGTCACATCCACATGCGTCTATGAAACCATGCTGTTATAGCACATGCAGAACGAGAACTGGCATTGTCTTGATCTAATAACCATGGACTTTCCATGAAAGACGTCATCGTGATGGCAGTATATGTCTCTGTACAATCCCAATATATACCTCCATGTCAAAGGTTCCTTCGCAAAAGTTATATCACCCATGCTATTTGCTCTGCTGCACCCCCATACCATGACAGGTGTTTACTTTTGCACCTGTTGCTGCTGAAAGTCTGGATGGTCCCTTTGGTCTTTGAGACTGAGAACTCAGGGTCCATTTTCCCCAAGAACAAGCTGTAATGTGGCCTCATCATGAGCAGCACACATTTACACTGTCTTTTTGACTATCTGAGATGAGCTGAGATGAGGGCTCAAAGGTCAAGCACATTCAACTGAGGTTTCCTGCCTTTCACTGAGATTTCTCTGGATTCCCTGAATCTTTTCACAGTATTATGTATGGTAGTTGGAGAAAGACCTAAATTCTTTGTGATTTTGCATTGAGAAATGTGATTTTTGATTTGTTTGACATTTATCTCATGAAATTTGGCACAAAGTGGCTTTGCTGGTAAAGACTGAGATGCTCCTTTCATACCCAAACATGATCCCTCACCTATTACCAATTCACCTGCGTACTGTGAACTGTTTCAGTACAGTTTAACTAGGATATTCTGTAACCTTTTCACGTTTATTTTGCCTCTATTCCAACTTTTTTGGAGTGTGTTGCAGCCATCAACATGGAAATTGTTTATATTTTCAAAATACATTTCAACTGGTCAGTGAAAACATTGGAAATATTTTCTTTGTACTTTTGTCAATTAAGTAAATATTAAAGGGAATTAGCAAATCACAGATTCTTGATTTCACTGCATTTTACAAAATGTCCCAACTTTTTTGCAGTGGGTTAATTAATATATCCTGGTTTTGAGATTCATTTTTACTCTGTTGAATATGACAGTTCTCAACTAGTTTTGTGGCAGAATCCTGATTTGACACGGACATCAAGTGGCAACAAATTACTAAAAATGTTTACTGTAGCATATTTTATGTTTTCTGGGTCAGCTTCTTTTACCATGCATTGTTAGGAGGATATGGATCTAATTTGGTGACAGACAAAACTGAACAAAATAGTATTAATGTAGTATTCTTGTTTTTGTCATCGACAATAAAAGGTAAGAGAAGGGATATTCTCATGCATATTTAAAAGTTTATTTTGTAAGCCAAAGACACAAAATACTGTATAGTTAGTTAGACATTTTATGCATTTATCATTGTGTCAAAAATATATATACTCCTGCCCAAGGACCCCATCAGAGCAAACCTGTGACTCATTTTTGGTTTGTGACCCATGAGTTTGGAGCCACTCTAAAGGGCTTCTATATTTCCTATACACTGTCAGGGTATGTATGAGTAATTCCTGCTTATTAATACTGTAGGTCAGTGACGTCTATCGCCTTCACAACATATAGCACATTCAGCAAAATCAGTTCCAGTGAGTCATCTTGCTTGCTTCCTGTCTGCAAACAGGGCCTGTTTTTTCAGAAATAGTTATATCAGGGCCCAATACTAGGTGCTATAGAAAGCAGTGAATGATCCACTCCAGATCTGTTTTAGGACATGCTGTTGTTGTGATTTCATTTGCGTGTTTGCTGAAACATTTTCAGCCAGAAGTTCCATGCTGGCAGGCAACTGAAGCTTTCTGTGCTTGGAAAGAAAATCTTTCCTTGTGTTCTCGGTTTGCCTGCGCTTAAAGTTTGTTAGTTCCACCTTGGATAACCATTGTCTTATAGAGTGTTTTGCTTTTGAAAATCTGCCTGCAAGCATTTGAGCAAACCTGCAGGTCTACCACATTACACTGCTTTAATCAAATCAAATAAAGGCTTTTGTTGGTCCACCAAAGCATGTTTTTATGGATAACCTATAAATTATAATATCTTACCAGTCTTAAGATGTGGTCACATAAGTTAAAAAAGCTCAATTTTGAATCGTCAATAGTATAGTGATGTATGAAGCACAGCTCACACAAAAGTCACTTTCAAACCAAGCAGTTTTCTGTTTGACAATTTTGCTCGACCAACTTGACCAGCTTAAACCTAATGCAAAACTTGTAGGGTCAAATCCTTCGCCCACGCATGGAATTCCAGATTGAAAGAATTTCTTTTGAAATATCAGGATTTTGCTGAACAATGGTAAATGTGACCACCTTTGATCGTCCTGCTTGTGTACGTAAGACAGCTACTCTAATACAGGACATTGACTTTTTTCTTTTTACTAACACTTACCTTTTTTGTGATTTGTTTGCTTGGGCATGGTAGAGGTATTTTATTAACATGCATTGCAGTAAATTACATGGTAACATCTTTTTTTTTTTTTTTAAAGTGCGCATGGTGTCACTTCATATTAAATTACATTTTCATTCCAGCAGATGCATTTACCAAATGATAACTGTTATTTTTTAAAAGCCCCTGCTGGATTTAAACAATTTAGAGTGAAATGTGACAAATGTAGCCTGCCCTGCAAGTTGTTTGCGGTCTTATCTGTCCAGAATTCATCTAAAATATTTAACATGCAATGAGTAAAACATGCAATCCATCACAACTCATTCAGGCTTTTGTCATTTCTGATGTCATATTTTGCAATGTTTCACCAAGAAAAGCAGCAATGCAAATAGCTTTGGGATTATTTGGGATTTCTGTGAGCCTGGCAATATTTTTAATGTTAATACTTATAGTTGGAGAGAATTACAGTGCCTCATTTTATTATGGTAATGGTGGTACCATAACTTTTTTAATATTGTCATATATTAACACAACCAGAGTAACCTCATCAGGATTCTTATTATTGGACTGGCTTTAACACGTTCCCCCCATTTCCTCAGTTTCCTGTATTTTATTGTACCATCTGCAATGATATATTGCAATACTTATCAGAGAATGTGAATACCATGCACTTATTTCCTGTCTGAACTGGACAGAAAGGAAAATTCATTGGATTGCATACCAATTTCTCAGTAAATTACATACATTAATTTGAGGCTTAGATGCATAATTTAAGTGTTTTTTATGAAAGAGAGTGTAGATAGTGTAGAAGCTGCAGTCCACACTTTTGTTGCTGCAGGGCTAGACTACAGTCCTTATGAGGGTGTTGGACTCAGTGAGTGTGTGTGTGTGTATGTATCCATGTGTTTGGGTTGTATCACTGTTGTGCTTGGCATTCTTGCTCTAAATGAAAATATATATTTGCCATAACCTTTATCTGGCTCGTTTCTATGCAGCTAATTCAGTCCCTGCCTGTGTGTGTTTGTTAGTCTTTATAATATAATAGGGACATACTGTATAGGGTCCAAAGTTAACATAACCCAAGCCTCAAAAGTAAGTAAAAACTGGGTTTGGAAAGTAAATAAAATTTAGATTTTTTGTGGCAGTTAAAATGATAAAAAATGGCATTACATTACATTACACTGAACACAAAATTTTGATGAATGTTTCAGATGTTTTTGTCCATATTATGTGGGTCAATAGTACACCAAAACTTCAAAAAGGACACACATGCAGTGTAAAACTATTCCTTACGACTTAACTAGTTACCAGTCGAGTAAGGATTAATTTCACGTTTCATCTTTATGTCCTTTTGGAGCTTGAAAATGTTGGACCCCATTGACTGTCATAATGTGAACAAAACAACTAAATCATTGTATTATAACAGAATTATAATTTTTGGGTAAATTGAGTTGTAACAATGCTAATCTGTTGTGTGCAGTTTAAATGTAAAGGCTGGAATACATTACATGACTTTTAATATCTGAATAGATTTTAAAACACTAAGCATCCTACACTTGCATACTTTGTAAATGGTTATGGAAAAACTGGGCTTCACACACTAAACAAATTAAGTTACACAATACCAGACTTCCACGTACTCTCTGAGCACAACAAACTCACACGGAAACAAAATCTGTTCTGAAATCAGCTCAAAATATCAAACAAGTCTGCTATCCTCGCTCAGACTAGATGGAATCATAGTGTAAAACTAAAAAATCGAAGACTGTGGCCATCATACAGTATGGATTTTTCTGTGAAATTTGACAACTCTGACTTTCCAAAATCTGGCGACTGGTTATGACTTTCTGCAAATAGCATTGACTCCTCCAGTTCGCAAATTCCAGCCTGACAGACCAAAACTGTCGCTGTATTTGTTTTTATTCACCCACCATTGGCAGATGTTGCAAAAAGTTAATTATGGACCCTGGGTGAAATATACTGAATACACATAATGCGGTATTGGTTTTAGCGCTTACTTTGACCATAGGTGCTGATAGGTTTCTTAAGAGCTGTTTTAAAGTTTTGCTTTATGCTATCTTTTTAAAGGAGAGCACCCTGAGTGGTCGATATTTTGGTTGATATAATGGTTTGAATGTGTTTTTTATTTAGTATGGCTGTTCATTTGTGGTTGCTCTTTGGTTTGTGAATGGTTAGTGTTTGGTTGTGTAATGGTTTGAGCGTTTCCAGATCAGTTATCTCTCATGAGAGGCTCATTCAGTGAAACCATCTGTTGCCTGACAACCCACTGCTGCCAGCAGTCACTGTGTATGTGTGTGTGTGTGTATTTGGCACAGCCTGAGCTCGGTGAGTGGTTCAGTGGGCCAGCACAGTTTGAGTCTGGCATGAGGCCTCAGTGAGAGTGTGTAGAAGTGATAGAGAAATGCCACACTGGCAGATAACGCTCTCATAGGCCACACGCCAACCTTAATTTCTCTCTCTTCCTCTACAGGTTGACCGTGTGTGTGTTTATATGTATATTAATAGTTGGTGTACTCTGTCTGTGTATGTTTTGATTAGTTATACCACATGGTTTGAGTTCACAGTAATATTTTATAGCATCTTCCTGCTGTTTTGACCAGAGACCGTGTAATGGGGTGGAGAGGGACCACTCAGAAAAATGAATGGAAGAAACAGAGGAATTTAGGTCCTGCCTTTCAGTTCAAACAGGCAGTTGGCATTACTGTAGTTGATAGTTAGTTATTTAAGATGGGTTTAGGTCATTCTGACCAAAATACATTGTAATATATCAGAGGTCACTGCCATTATCGTTATTGTTATGGCTATAAGTCAGTTCAGAAGTATCTGGCATCCTTGTTGCTCTCTCCGTTTCCCTCCTTCTCCCTTCCGCATAGGAAATGAATCTTTTGGCTACACAGCGGTCTTATTTTCAGAGCAAACACCAGGAGTGTTTGAAGTAGAAAATCAGCAGTGTGTGTGCGCTTGTGTGTGTTAGTGTGTGTGCATGCGTGGTAAAAGTCAGCTTTGAAGTGTCTACTTCCTCCTGCTGAAAAACGTCAGGTTTAATCAATATTTACGTGCTTGCATACACACACACACACACACACACACACACACTGCAGTCTGTTGCCTAGTTAAACCGCTCTCAGGGACCAAAACAGAGGTTTTATGATAGATCAAAAAAATTATCAAAAAAATTGAGACGTCTGTTTTAGACATTTTATCATTTAATGCTGTGGAAAAATGGAAAGGTATAACAACTGTAACAATCATGTTTAACTTGTTAAACATATCTCATTTTAATGGCTGCATATTGCGACATTTATACTATACGTCCTGTTCTGAATATGGACATGTGGTATTATTATCATTGAGTGAATAAACACTCATGACACAATGAATCTCTGTGTACTCTATATCTGCATGAAGATGTCTGGAAAACGTGTGTATGTGAATGAGAGGAAGGAGAGAGTGTCTGAGCTCACTAATGAAGATGAATTGAGTCATTCAGTGAATCGCTGGTCTCATTAACTCTGTCTGGTACCTTCTACAGGGAAGACAGGTGCTCTCCGACATACACCCCCCCCCACCCTCCACACACACAGTTTTATGGGCTATGCCTGCCGTACTAATAAATTTGAGCCTAATCGATTGGCATGCATCTAGATTACATATTAAGGCTTATCTCACCAATTCTGGATTGTTTGGACGCTTGGATTGCGAATCAGAAATGTGTCCGTCATATCAGACGTCATGGCATGATGCCACCAGTGATGCAGAGTCTGCTTAAAGTTCATGACTCTTCCAATGTCTTTCTGTTATAATAACGCTGCAGGTTGTGTTTACACATTTAGTTCTGTGCACTAAACCAGAGATCTCATATTCAAATTACATGGTACCAGGTGGTGTTCTCCGTGAGGGGCAGTTGAGAATTTACAACAAATACAAGGGTTTTTACAACCATGAATTCAAACTATATGCGGTTATGTTGGAACAGTTAAACAGTTATTGATGCATGGACTAACACCTAGCATACTGATCCAGACTAATTATGCCTGAAACTCTATTCCTAGAATGCAATGTTCTCCTTGCAGATCAGGAAGAGTCTCATTAAGAGACCAGAAACATAACAAGCTCACTTTGATGTAACAAAATTCATGAAAATATAAAAGGACTCAAATATATAACAAATAATTCACTTTAATAAACATTTTATTTCAAGCGCACAACCAAAATGAAGTTGCTGGAGTGGTTGCAACATGTAAAAGTTTTAGCATTAACTAATGCAATAGATATTATAAACTAATGGTGAACAACATTTATACAGCATTTATTAGATCTTGATCAATATTCTATATATTATAGATTAATTTCTTTATACAAAAAAAATACATTTTAACATTTCATATATAAACCTTTCAATACATTTCAAACTTTTTTGTCACCCAAACCCTTTAGGTGTAATATATTTACTTTCAGTAACCCTTGTGACTTGTTAATATTGCAATAATTTAACAATATATTGACATTTTTACTGATTTAAACTGCGATGTGACACTTAATGTCATATGAAAATGTTTCCCATTGCTACGTCTAGTCACACAGAACAAAGGCTCTACTGCTAATGGATATACTTTTAAGGGTGTTTACACTTAGGTTCAGTCTTTACAAGAACTAACTAACACAGGTTACAGATTACAATACAAAACATGTATTCACTTTCAAAATTTGCTTTTACCATTCCAAATCCTCAAGCAACCTTTTTTTTATGGCAGAATATTAGTGAAATGCTGTAAACTTCTGTCCACAGAAATATTGGAAAATTATGTGAATGTAAATAAAGATGTCCTAGTGCACACTGCTTTCCCAAATGTATGTTAAACTCACAGCACTTACAGTGATGGAGTTCATTAGAAGCAGCATCTACTGTGAACCGAGCCGCTCTGAAAACACAGTTTATGATAAGCTGCACACGTGTAAATGAACACAGTGCTGCTCTTTACTTTAATACATGCAGCAGAACAGACTATACCACTTTAATTAAATTTCAGCCATTTGATTTGGTAATTGTGATTTGATAAGATATATCACTATTTTAGTTTTATTTAGATTAGTTATGCAGCCTGTTTGTTTGTTTGTTTGATTTAATTATTAGTTTTCCATAACCACACAAATTCCCTACAGTTCCCGCATAAACCCCCATTTGGGAAACACTTTTTTACTGTATTAATCTGTAATCAATGAACATGAATTAGCAATAGGCAATAGTAATTTTATAAATAAATATAAGTAGCTTAATAAAAATAAGTAAATTATTAATTGTTAGTTCATGATACCTACACTAAAGTGATAGCTCATTAAAAAAATACAATTTTGTCATCATTTACTCACCCTCAAGTTGTTCTAAACCAGTGTGACTTTCTTTCTTCTGCAGAACACAAAATAAGATATTTTAAGCAATGTTTGTAGCTACACAGTGTTGGTTACCATTGACTTCCATTGTATGGAAGTAAAAAAAAAGACATTGAGACATTTTTCAAAATACTTTCTTTTATGTTCCACAAAAGAAAGAAAGTAATGTATTGACACTCGAGGGGCTGAATCTCGAGGGCTGAATATGAGACCTTTGCTCTAAACATTGCTGTTGTTGTCGTCACATAACATGTCAAATTCATAATTTTATTGAATAATCACCATAAACAATGCGGTAAAGTTCAGATATGAGTTTATGCTCACATTTGCACAATACTTTCAGTCTTTAAATGTTACATATGAACTGAAGCAGGTGTGTCTATCATTGGAGTCTTACAGTATTGTGTATTGTATTCAAAATTCACTGGACAGTGTCCAGCTAGCTGTTGAGTACATGAAGTGCAACACGCATACCACAACTAACCATCTGTTACACATGCAGAAAAACACACGCAGGGAGAAACAAACACACTCACATTCATGCCCCCATCTGCCATGCGGCTACATAGACATGCTTCACGCAGTCTTGTACAAGCATGTGGACACACACACACACACACACACACACACACACACACACACACACACACACACAGGCATTCAGCTTGCCTCAGTTTCACTTGACAAATAGCGTAGATAGACCTAAGCCACTTCAGAGCGCCTTTCTTCCTCGCTTTCTTTCTTGTCTCGATGTTATTCTGTTGTTTCTTTTATGTACAGTAAAGGTGTGTGAATGGGGAGGGCGGAGGAGACAGAGAAATTCCAGGGAGGGAAAAAGCTTTCCATTCAAATGCAGGATTATTATTGGCTATTGCTTCGGGCCTCCCTGAACAATCGGCAATACCATTCATTCTTAACGCTCACAGACGGATCCAAACGTATATGCACACACACACACACACACACACACACACACACACACACACACACACACACACACACACACACACACACACACACACACAATTCCTAATTCTCATAAACACATGCAAGCAAAGACAAGTGGGCTTTACTTAAAACTCTACCTCTTTCTTTCTTTCTTTCTTTCTTTCTTTCTTTCTTTCTTTTTGTCCACTACAATCTTTATTTTGTTTCCTTTTTCGGTCTTTCTCCATGATCCCTGCTTTTGGTTGTGTAATACTCCAGGCAGCTTTCAATGGGCTGAATATAACAGTCTGGGGTGCCCACTTCACTTCTGCACTTTGTGTGTGTGTGTGTCTGGGACAGTCTGTGTGTGTGGATGTGCTCTGATGGTAGAGAGGTACCAAGTAGGTCTTTCTGTTTATCCACCCCACAGAGAAAAGAGAGAGAATATAAGAAGGAGAGAGGTGGTTGATTGTTTCTTTTGCAGACGGATTTGGAGTGAGAGTCTTATTGATTTTTCCCACACTCCTCTCTTTCTCCTTTTTCTTCTTTTTTCTCACTCTGCTTTTCTCTCCACACACTCACACTATCCTCCAACTTTTTCCTCTCCTTTTCTCCCCTTCCTTCATTTTGCCTTAATTAGTGAGAGCACCTGACAGTCTGCCATTATGCTAATAAAACATTGTAATAAGTTATAATGTTATAAGATCCCCCTCTGTCTGCCACAGGTTTGGTCAGTTAAAAGAATGTTTCATAAGTTTATCAGGATCTAAACTCAACTTCCTACCAAAACACATTCATGTTGTCACAGAAACTCTAAATGCAGTTGCTTTTGAAGCAAATGGGAGGTAGAAATGTTCCAAAAACAAGATTTTTAAGGATCTTTAAGGAATATTTACCACTAAAAATAGTGTAATACCACTAAAAAAAGAAGAAGAAAAAAATAGTTAGGCCCTTACAATGGAAGTGAACGAGTCAAACTATAAATGCTGAAATGTCAAGCTTAAAAAACACACAAAATCCTCTGTTAAAATATATGTATTTTTTGATCTGTCAAGCTGTTTATTTATCATTTTTAGTATGTACTTAGGGTTTGTAGTGTTGCATTGTCATGGCAGCAAAGTTGTTGAATTATATTTCACTTTACACAGAGAAAACGTTTGTAAGCTATTTTTTATCAAGAAAATCATGATCATGTTGTTTATTTTTCAAACAGTGAGTATTTTTTGCTTACAAATTGGCCCCTTTCACTTCCATTGTTGCCTTACTGTAACCCAAAGTTTTTTTTTGTTTTTCTTTTAGTTTTTAGAAAAGGACGGAAATACTTTTTTGTTCAACATTAATCAACATTAGCCCAAAGGCTGTTGTTTGAGCTTAACTAGTGGTCGACCGATATATCACCGAGACCGATATATCGGCCGATATTTTCCATTTTTCAAATATCGGCATGGGCCGATAAGTTTTTCTGTTTGGCAGATGTGTTCAAGGCGGGACTTTTATTTTGATGCTTATTTTATTTTATTTTTACACTGTGCTCACATTCTCCCTGTTGTTCGCCGTCGTCGTTCAGTTCTGTCTAGAACTAGAAGTCCATCTAATAATCAGATAGAACTGCTAAACAAAGGAATTAAAATGTATACAAAAAGTATTATAATGATTGCTTTAATTAGTAATAATACTTATAATAATAATACTTTCTCGTTTGCCATCAGCATTCAGCAAATACGCATTTACATCATTTTAACAAATCTTTGAATGTCTAATGAATGTTTAATTTCACAAACCTTGCAAACTTAATCAGATCCAGCTGTAAGATCTTGTGAAGTTTGCATGTGTATCCTGCATGATCGCGTGTTCTCTGCGTGACGGTCGGTCCGTGTGAATTGAATGCGGACAGGAGGAGATTTCAGTTTTACTGGAGACAAACTTTAAACTCATGATTTTAAATTATGCTGTGCTTTATGCATTTGCCCACTGTCATATTCATGTCGTTTTCACTGTGTGCTGTATGTAAAATGAGTGTTACCTTGGCTTTATTTGAAAAAATATGATTCCCAACTTCCCAGAATACTGAGTGCCCTGTTGGTTACAGTGTTTACTTCCTTTTTAATTATATTTTTATTAAATATTTATTTGTGAAAAATACTTTTTCTTGTAAAGTATAAGTATGTTTATTTTACACATTTATTTTATTAATCCGTTTTCAAATTATTCTTGATTTCTTAAATATTAATTAAAATAAATAAAATTATATCGGCTTAATATAGGCCACCCTGCTTTCCAAGATATCGGCATCGTCATCGGCCTTCAAAAAACCCATATCGGTCAACCACTAAGCTTAACTTGTATTGAGCTGAATTGAGCTGGATAATGACACTACCTTTACAACATTGATGTTGGTTATTGAACAAAATTGAATCAACATTGAATTGACTTGAGCTGAATAATGACACTGTTGCCTTCTGTAGAGCTGCGTATACCTGAATTGAACTTTTCATCATTGATGAACCTTGCAACATTGACAGTTATTTTCCTGTTTATTAATGTGAAGCTGTTTTAACAATCTATATTATATGAAGTGCTATACAAATAAATGTGACTTCAAGCTGTTTAGTGTTCATGCTGACACATACAACAGTTTTTTTCCTGCTAAATAACCAAAGGCAGTTGACACTATACTATTAGAGTATCAGCAAATAACTGTTGACAGCTGAATAATTTCAGCAAATTTGCCAATTGACAGTAACTGAAGCAAGTAATGAGATAATTAAGAAAAAAAATCAAGAGATGAGAGATTACATTAGTAGTTAGGCAGAACAGCAGTGTGCGCGCACTGAATAGGCAATGTGTATTTGGACAAATTGCATTCTGCATGTTTACAGAGAAGTTCATGATATCATTATAATGCTGCCATGCTGCTGAGGTTGGTCGCTTTCTGATTAAAGACATGTGCAGTCGCTCCCTCTCTTTATCTCTTCATCTCTGCCTTCCATCTGCAAGACCCCCCATCTCCAACTTTCCTTAGACAAAACTTCAGTAAAGCTAGTCAACCTCCAGTAAATAAGGAGCATTAGTTATTGAAATGCCTGTTGCTCACATTTGTTTTGACCGCTATTAAGATCAGGTGGAAGTTACTGTTGTTATTCCACCGGAATAGAGATTGTATCAACATGCTCGTATCGCCTTTCTTTAACAATTGGAATAGTTGAGATGTTTAACTGTTTAGTTGTAGTCTTTTGTAGTGCCTGAACAAATGCACATACCTGACAGCTTTTGTGTGAGAAGGGATTTAAGTCTAGGTCTTGTATTGTGGTTCTCACTTTGGAGGAAATGAAACGTTTTGTTTAAGTGGAAAACATCGACATGCCATTCAAACAAACATAGTCATAAGCACAGAGCAAACATGCCTTCTTGACTACACAATACTCAACAAAACAATTAACAGGAAAACACCTGAACTTGGAATGTGGAATACTTTGTTCTGTCTACCTTTATTTTCTTTGCCGTCTTTCTCAGTATACAGCTGACGTTTTTCCAGACAACTGTTAATAGAGATTGAAATATCAGACATTCAGTAGGATGGGCTTTCAGAATACCATAGGTTTCATTTGTATTCATTTGTTCCTGGGTGCATTTTTGACTGACTGTCAATTAAATGTGTGTGTGTGTGTGTGTGTTTGGTTTTTAAACCAGATGTCACTGTATTTGGATATTTTAAACCCCTGCATTAAAGTAAATTGAATTTGTTTTGATTCACAATCTCTCTGATAACATATTTAGTTGTTTTTGGCTGTTGCTTTTTGGCTGTATTTTTAATATTCACTTTTTTCAACCTTTTGCAGGCATGAGCCTTACCCAGAATTTGATTTTATTTAACCTTTATTTAACAAGGAAAGAGCCTCACTGAGATTCAAATTTCTCTTTTACAGGTGTCCTCGCCAAAATGGGCAGCCTATCTTGTCAATATAACTTACTAAAAAATCTATACAAATTAGGATGAACATAAAACATGCAAAAAAACAACATAATTGACATTGACTCTCAATTATAAAGTGATAATTGCTTATATATTTTACATTAAAGTGCCCATATTATGGATTTTTGAAAATTGCCTTTCATGCAGTGTGTAACACAGCTCTAAGTGAATGGAAACATCCTGCAAAGTTTTAAATCTGAAAGGGCATTTGTATAAAGTTATGTCTCTCAAAAGAAAGGAAGTTGTGGCCTAATGGTTAAAGAGTCGGACTCGTAATCCAAAGGTTGTGAGTTCGAGTCTCGGGTTGGCAGAAATTGTAGGTGAATGTACAGCGCTCTCTCCACCCTCAATACCCCGACTGAGGTGCCATTGAGCAAGGCACCGAACCCCCAACTGCTCCCCGGGCGCCGCAGCATAAATGGCTGCCCACTGCTCCGGGTGTGTGTTCACGGTTTGTGTGTGTTCACTGCTGTGTGTGTGCACTTTGGATGGGTTAAATGCAGAGCACGAATTCCGAGTATGGGTCACCATACTTGGCCGTATGTCACGTCACTTTCACATATTCGCTTTAAAACGACTCCTAAGCTGTTTCATGTTGACATCAACATGAAAGCATTAGCATATTGTTGCAGGCGGGACCATGGGTCGTACTCACCGACAGGACCTGAGAGGCTAAAGACCACACGTCCAAATTGTAGAATCTGGCGAAGGTATTCTGCGAAGACCATCCAGCCGCCATTTGATAGAAACACCCTTAGTCCATGCCCACGAGGAGGCAACCGCCCTCGTTGAATGGGTTCTGACACCAATAGGAAATTCCATTCCCTGGCTAGAATAGGCCAAGGCAATCGCATCGACCACCCAATGCGATAGCCGTTGTTTGGAGACAGGCCGCCCTTTAATTCTCTTTAATTTCTCTGAAAGCCTCTAAAGATCAAATAAATTGTTAAAGGATCAATGGCATGATGCAGCTAAAAAAGTAAAACGGCTACAGTAAATAATAAACAGTAAATTATATCATAGAGAGGACCCTCAAAGACCATCATGACTCTGTGCCAAGGTCAGTAAGTCTTAAAAATATCAGGAATCGTACGTATAAAGTAAAAATTTTAGTCTTAGGTTTGTAAAAAAAAAAATATATATATATTAAGAATGAATTTTATTGTTCCTATACTTTAGAACAAGTTTGATTCATAGAGGGTTCATTAATGTTAAAACTTGGTAAAACTTATCAGTCTGTTAAAGCTCTTATCACTTTAACAGACTGATAAGCTCTTTTTGCACTACACTCATTATATCTGCACAGTTTTGTTTATTTAACTGGTTTGCACTCTATCTGCCATGTGCCTTATGCCACTTTATCTATCTCTTTTTTCTACAATGTCCTCATTCGTATATCTGAATAGTTTGTATGTACATATATTTAAACTGTATTTATCTGTATTTGTACGTCTACTGTCAGTGTTTAATGTTAACTGTATGCACCAAGGGTCTGAGAGTTACGCAATTTCAATTCTCTGTATGTATGTGCTGTACATGTGGCAGAATTGACAATAAAGCAGACTTTGACTTTGACTTTGGTCTCAGCTTTAATTATTTAAGAGTGCTGGAAAGGTATCTTAACTTTAGGAGCTGCATGATGGCTGCATTACAGTATAGAACCACACACTTTTCACAAAGGAAGAATGAATTGAAATTATGATGACACTGAAATTTGGGTCAATGTGCATAACTTATATATGTGTATATATGTATTCATCAACTAAGCAGCACAACAGAGAAAGGCAGCACTGTCATTTTGAGTCACATAGTAATATCAATAAATGGACTGTTACAGACTGTTTTTTAATTTAATGCAAGTGTTATTTTAACTGTATTTGTAATGAGATTATTATAAAAATAATTTATAATTTAGTGATTTAAACTGTTCTGCTGCATTTAAATGTTGTCTTATGGTTTTGATAATGTGAAAAACAATGTAAAATATTTTGCATCCTAAGAATACATGTACATTTGTATTTATAAGCTACAACTTGTAGCTGTTCAGAAAATAAGATTTAGTTTTCTCATGCAATTCAATAAATAATTGTTAGTTTAAGTGATTATCAAAATAAATTTTATAGTGTGCTGTATGTTTTTATTTAAAGCTGGAATGCCACCTTTGTGGATTTATTCTCACAGGCCCTTATTGGCTGATTCAGTGGTTTAGGTCAGACATTTTGGGTTGACATCATTGTAGTTCTTACTTTACAGCACTTAGTTTAGGACTTGAAAGTTTGATCTGGAAGTTAATTTTAGCTCATTAAAAAAAGCTTTTTACCTTTTAAGAATATCCATATTCTATTTTGACCATTTTATGATAAGGTAATTCAGATTTTTAAATGTCCTATAGTATAACTCCACAAAAAAAACATAATGATATTTATGAATTCAAGATATTTGTAAAACACACATGTTAGCTTGAATATATATATATGTGTGTGTCTTTTGGGAAATAAAATAAAGATGTACATTCATGTTCAAGGTGTAAGGAAAGTATGTGATTACTTTTTACTTGATGGTTACACCACATGAAATTTAAATTGTATAAAAGTTTTTCAAAACAGTATAACCAAAATACAAAGATTACATTTCTAAGAATGTTGGATGATGTTTATCTAGATTTTAAAAGACTTTGCCATTTCTTTATTTGTCTCATTGTTTTATTTGTCATTGACCATAAACTGATGTTGGTATAACACATTAGCTGGAATACAATTTTAAAAGGATTTGCTTCAGTTATCATCTAAAGTCCTTTTACTGATGTTTTCACACTTTAATTATTAACAGATGTCCTGTAGGACACAGTAAAAAAACTACATATGTATGTATGTTAATCAGCCTAAAAAGTGCCAATTAAGACCAAATTATTTTTATCTTCTACAACAGGCTTGTCATTCAGCTAAGACTTGGGGTACTGGCAGATGTTCATAAGGAACGTTTAGTACTTTACCATGTGGTCTGGTTTATAGACTGACACACACAGACACACGCTCACAGAGAAGGACAGTGTGCAGACTAACGTCCATCTGGAAATGTGTTTACTGCAGTCTAAACAACTGTAAATTACAACAAACACAGGTTGTAAGATCACTCTCAGTTTCTTAGTTGCTTACACTTCCTTTTCCATCTCTCTAGCAAACACAGAAACACTCACTACCACATTTCTGGTGTTCAGTGGTAACTGGAGCAGATCGGATCAAAGCTATCAGTTGTCACCTCATCATACCTGTCTTTGTATTTAACAGAGCTAAAATATTACAGTACCTCATTTTACTGAATATAATTCTGTAAGCTTACTTTACCCATCAATTTACTTCATTACCCTACATTACTTGATATCCCTCACACTACTGATACTTCTCCTGACCTACAGAATATAGCACAGATTTGTGTCATGTTTTACCGTTTCAACTGTAGTTTTTCTACCAGTTAATTCCAGACACTGATTCAAACACAATATATGACTGAGTGTGTGACGAAAAAGTAATTATTTAATAACTTATTTTAAACATGATATTTCCAATTAATTTGTCTGAATTTGTTTATGTGAAACAGTTGCACTAAATAGAAACCATTAAGTTCTAAGACCAAAACTCATTGCTGTATAAACCTTTAAAAGGTGCCCTTTGTAGTAATTAAAAAAAAATTACACATTAAGAAATAAATTGTGTGTTTTTTTGAAGAGAGTTTTTTCTGAATGGTTTACACTTGCAAAAGGTGAAGACCATATTGACAATATACATGATCCATGATGTTTCACTATGTGTTGAAGAGATTACGCTTAGTATCGTGAAGTTATTTGGTGAGGTTGAAAAGTGAAAATTTGACAGTTGTTTATGTACAGCTGTAGAAACAGAAAAGAGAATTAATTATTGTGTAGACTGCTCTCTAAAACGGTGGATTATTGTGATGCATTTATCAGCTGTTTGAACTCTCATTTTGACGGCACCCATTCACTACAGAGGATCCACTGGTGAGCATGTGATGTAGTGCTAAATTTCTCCAAATTTGTTCTGATGAAGAAGCAAAGGCACCTACATCTTGGATGGGTTGAGGGTGAGTAAATTCTCAGCAAATTTTCATTTTTATTTTTCAGTGAACTCTTCCTTTAACCCTGTAAAGCCTGACACATTAAATAATTCTCCAAAAAATGAGCACAAATTAGGTGCAGTTGTTATTTGTATGGCCAAAAAGCAAGATGAAATTCTGAAAGCTTGCATTAATTATGTAACAGTATAATAGACTAATTACATAAAATAAATATCAGTTGTCACTCTAAATCTGTTTTAGTAAGATGATATTTTAGTTTTATGACCAAAGCTTGTTAGAGGCAAAACATATAATGCAATGCAATATGATGAATGAGAAATATACAAATAAACATTCCTCAAAAGCCTGTTGTATCATATTCGATACATAAATTTTAACATTATTTTCTAAATGATGTATGGATAATGAAAAAAAACTAAGTTGCTTCAGTCCACTAAGTGTTCACAGCAAGCAGACACTTGTAGCACAACCTGAAGTGGGACATTTTTAGAATTATCCTAAAAGGACCTTTACTTGCTAAAAAGTATAATATATCAATCATATGACATAAGGCATGCAGTAGATTGTGTACAATGGGTTTTTAAGTTTGGATCATGTTGATAATATAGAGGCCTTATAAATATGTGTATGAAATATAATACAGTAGGCTTTATATGGTAAGGCTACTAATCACCTTAGTACCTCACATTACTAAATTTACCTCAGTATGGAAAGAGAATGTGAGGCCCATGCTATAGCCTACTCATTGGTCTGGGGGAGGGGACTCATAATCAGTTTGTCCTGGGCATTTAAGGGATGACCAATATCTCAATAACCTTACTCTAACAATCAATCTACTCTAATACCTCATATTACAAAGTATACCGTATGTCTTACTCAACCTACCACTCTAACTCAGTAACCTTTATTGGCCCATCAATCTACCACAATGCCTAACATTACTTAATATGAGCTCTAAGTAAAGGTTCTTTATTAGCATATGTAGCCACGAAGGAACTTTAACATACATAACATCATTTTATTGCACAAAAGGTTCTTTAAATTATTAAAATGATCTTCACACTAAGAAAAAAGCTTCTTTTTTTTTTTTTTACCTCAAACTCATACTTAACTGCATATCTTGACAAACAGGTAAAGGGAGTATTGTTGGTTGGTTTTAAAATTAATAGTAAGTAGTAAGGAATTCAGTAATAAACATTTATACATTTTAAATAACTGTGTACATGAGAATGAAAGAAAGAATGAATGAATGAACGAACAAACAAATAAAAAATAGTCAAAAACAAATATTTCTTTAGATTAGTGTGGGTATGATTGTGTGTTTCAGCTTCACAGGAGCTGCAGTTGACCCTTGACCTCTCCCTACCCTGCAGGTGCATACTGAGAAGGTGATTGAGGTCATTCCTGCTACCTTCCTTTGCTTCTGTCTCCCAGGCAAAACTCTCCACCTCTCTCTGGTTTTGGTTCCTGTTGTTGTTAACTGGAATCTGAGTTCAGATCTGTAGATACTCATCTGTAATCTCCTTAAACAGCTTAGATTGATTTAGACAGTTTTGAAACTTTCCCTGCAATTCCAAAACAGCTAACCATCCATTTACCTCATTCACAAGAAAAAGAGAGAGTGTTTCTCATTCAGCGAGAAACAGATGCTGCCTCACTTGTTAGCTCTCTGTGCGTCACTTGCGCATCGGCTACCGTCTTTAGACTGCTCGTGATAGCTGTTCATGTCCCTAGAGCGGCAGTGCCGTAGAAGGCAGACGGCTCGGGCTCATGCGGCCAGCGGGGCGGATCGAGGGGGTGGAGCCGCTCCCGGTGTATATAGAGCAATTCCATGTTAGTCTGACAGAGAGAGAATCCCGTGTCCGAGAGCCGCACTTCACCTAAAACAACTTGAATCCGAGCGTGAGAACGGAGAGAATCAAAGCACAGGAGTTCATTCACTGCATTGGTGCATGCATGGGAATTATTTGATTCACTCACTCCAGGAAAAGCCCATTTAGTCTGCAAGTTCATGACTTCAAAGTCGGGATTCTTTAAAAAACACTATAGGCTATTTCCTACCTGTCAGATAGGCTAATGTGTTTAAGTGATTCTTTAAGGTGCGAGGTGTCTCAGTGCAGTAAGCTTGAAGGACGGGTTTGACTGTCTTCTGGCTGGACTCGGTACCCGTGTTGGATCGAGAAATTGTGTGCGATTCCGTTACCGAGTATTATAGGTGTGCGGGGCTTATTTCCACACTAGAGGCGCCGCCTTTGCTCTGAACACACACACACACACACACACACACACACATACACACACACACCCGCGCGCGCGCCATCAGGTGCCAGAGAGACACACACATTTCCGATTGAGTAGCTATTCGAGTAAAGGCAGATCAGCGAGGATCACCCAGGACTTTACCCGGCACCGAGTTGGATTTATAAAGCAGATTTGTCCCTGTGTGACAACATGATGGATGCATGAGGGCGCGCGAGATCAATACACCCAATTAATCAATACCCTCTAAGCGCACGTGAAGATCAGTGTGACCGCATCTCTATCACCAGGTGGCTTTTCAAGTGCGTGTTTCCAAGCGCGTGTCTCCTGTTGGCGTAAATGTGCGCATAAGGTGTTTTAGGAGCCACAAAACAAAAACGCAGAGCTTCAATGCGCGTGCGGGATTAGTTTAAACTTTGGTTTGCGGCGGAATCGTCTGGATCTGGACTCTAAACTCGCGTCCCTGTACAGAAGAGACTACGCAGACCCCAGATGGGAGCTGATCTGGATTGAATTGTAATTTGTTTCCCTTTGTAAAGAAGAAGGGAAAAACATTCCAGCCGGAGGAGATTACAAGTGTTTTCTTCTCAAAGATCATTTGTTGTGACTCCTCACATTTTTGGATTTAAAACTCCTGCGCCTGCTCTGGCGCAACTGTTTCGCACCGGGAATTTCGTGTTTTATCAGAACTTGAGGAAACAGCAGTGATGTTTGTGTTAAAAGCAGTGGTGCTATGTGCATTGCTCGGCGGGGCTGGGGCTCAGTCGTGCCCGTCTCAGTGCTCCTGCAGCGGGACAGCGGTGGACTGCCACGGGCAGAGTCTGCGGAGCGTGCCGCGGAACGTTCCCCGCAACGCTGAGCGACTGTGAGTGCGCCGAAACACGCTACATTAACACAATTGCACTGACCAATACTTTACTATAGTCATAACAGTGTGCATTTATTATACATTTGAGCCACAAAATAATTCAAAAATTATAAAATTACAGTTATCTCTAATTTATTCAGCATGCACACAGCACGACCAAACAGTACTCTTAATATATAATATATATTCATAATATGCATTATATAATATTATTTATCCGTGTCTGTTATTAAATGTAGCTGTTATTAATTATTTATAACAGTGTACATTTAGTATAATAACCCACACAAATTATATATTAATATTATTCTGTTACATGCTTTTTGTCCCTCTTGAAGTGCTGTCATCAGAACAATACCAGAGTGTCCTTTTCTATTCCACTCACGCATGTCTCTATCTGTCTCTTACATTGACTGTCTTTCTGAAGTGGGATTCATTAATTAAACTGGCATGAAGTTTAAACACAACCTGTGCTGCTTTGAGACAGCAAGAGCCATAGAAGCTGTTGAACCAACAAAGACAGTTAAAATCCTGCCTTTTATTTAATTATTAGTATTTAAATCACTCCTATGCTCTGTTTAAAACTGTGATATTCATTTTTGGCTGGGTAGCTGTAAGTAGATGTCATATAGAAAAGCAGGTTTCAAAAGCATGACACCAACGTTAATTGGTCAGGATTGCTGAACCCTGACCAGAATTCAATTAGAAACCTGCTAAGAACTCATCCACAGTCTAGCACACCATTAATGATAAAATACACTCACGGATGGTGCATGATGATGCAGATAATTTAAGCAATCTAGCATGCTCTTGAACACATGAAATGCATTTTAGTGTTGGCCAGTGTAATGAAGAAAACATAAAATAAAAAAATGGTTCCTAGCATCATTTACCGCTTAATGGCCTAATTTAGACTTCTTAATTATGGCTAAATACGTAAGTCATTATTCATCATTTTACCCCCTCTCTTCTTTCCACAGTGACCTGAATGCAAACAATCTGACTAAAATCACTAAGGCAGATTTCGCGGGACTGCGGCACCTCAGAGTTCTGTAAGTACTCAACTAGTTTTTAGAGCTATTAAGAACTAGTTATTATTAGTTTTCTTATTTTGTTTAGAATGCATATAACCCCAAAATGTTTAAAAAGTGTATTTTGCATGCAAAAAGTACAATGTAGATTTTATCATAAAAACAACAACAAAAAAGTTAAAGTGCATAAAATATAAAATATTTCCCTTCATCAGGCTAATTTTAAAAATACCTTTGATAAGTGTTATTGTTTTAATATAAATGTAAATATTATCTAATGAAGTTACATGCACATATATGCAGATATTTATGTGTATTAATGTCTACATTCCCATTATCTAGCAAACATATTTGTCCCCAATTGTCCCATTATTAGATAAATGCCGGTGAAAGCATCGTTATGCCAAAATACCATGTTCTGGATTTCACTGGAGGTTAAACACTTGTAGTATATGCACACTTAGAGCAAACAAGTTTGAACGGTGAAGCTTAACGAGGCAGTGAGCCCATGATTGTCAAACACAAACAAAGACAGCATTTATACAGAAAAATGATTGCGTTATTGGAATGTGAAGTGCCTGTCTATATCTTTCTTTCTATCTTCTCTGTCTCTCTGTGAGGTTGTGTGAGCGGGAGATTTTGTGAATGTAAATATGTGAGATGGAATGTGTGAGTGTGAATGTATATGTTAGAGAGAGACATATAGAGAGCTCATGTAAGAACAGGTTTGCCCTCCCACTTGGAGGGTAGTATTTCAGCTGAAGACTTTCTCTCTCTCTGTCTTTCCTTTCCCTCATAGACACATTCTTTTCTCTTCCTCTCTCACTCTTAATTTTTCTTGCTCTTATAAGACATCACTAAAATGACCTGTATCTCCAAAGTTGTGGCATCTAAACTGCCACATATTCTTGATTCATATCAAAAACAAAAAAAAGACCCCCAAAAAACATGGCTCTGACATAGTGTATTATTCTTTCTTCTGTGTGGTTGCAGATGATTTTTAGTGTTCTACTTCAGATTTATTACATATACTTCAAATGAACACTTCTTGACATCCTTCACAGATGTCTCTCACATACGTGCTCAGTCAAATAGAAAATTGTGAAATGTGAGCTGTGATTTCTCATGTAGGGTCAATTTCCAGCCACAGAAGGGTTAAATAATGCATCAGTGTACCTTTGAATGATGTTATAAATATATGATTCTCATACTGCAAGGGAATACATATGAAAGTTCACCTGGGTATCTGTGATGTTGTAATGTACTGCTATAAAGACACAGTAACTGCGCCAAAGCTGAGAAAAATGGCAATGTTGTTTGATTTAGGGATTTGATATGAATTGCCACGCTTTTATTATTATTATTTTTTATCTAAATCTGGGCGCAGTCGAGAAAAACCTGTGTGTCACAGGACAAATCACAGTCTAAAAGCCCCGACTTCAGCCAATTCACTAAATTTTGACAAGCGCTTTGCTTTTGTAGGGCAGTGTAGCTGAAGGAAATGGTGCAGTTATGTTGTTTTTTTAAATCATATTCTAAGTATAGATGTTGTATTTAGACTGAGGTTAAAAGCTCTTATTTACGGTGGTTTTATAATGAGAGGAGGGTCTCAGATCATGAGATATCTTGTGAAATGGTGTTTGTGAAAACTATTTGCGGACAATGAAATGTAAAGTGCTCTCTATAAAAGAGCCAAGTATGTGCCGACATAACTGTTTTAATCACTGAAATTCATGCAATGAGCGACTTGTCTTTATTTTGGTCTCTCTCTCTTTTTCATTTCCATTCTTAGGCAGCTAATGGAGAACAAGATCAGTTCTATTGAGAGAGGGGCATTTCAGGACCTGAAAGAGCTGGAAAGACTGTGAGTGACTAATGCACATACACTCACACACACACACACACAACACACACACACACACAAGATATGCTGCACTGGCCGGTAGGGCTAAAAGTCAGTAGCGTATTTGTGAGTTAACATTAACGGTGTGACCTGCTGAGCACAATTAATTGCAAAATGAAATTACACAATCAAGTGTGTGTTTTCATATATTAATGGTGGACATTGTATGTTGTGGGCATGTGTGTGTGCGCACATTGTGGTCAGGATTTCATGGAGCAACATTTTTGTCTGACAGCCAACCCAGCCTCAGGGGAACACACACATGCACAACTAACTCTGGCACAGCCCTTTAAGAGAATGACACTGGAAGCTGGAATGGAAACGGGAATTACGCTCTTAAGGAACCCCCCCCCCCCCCCCCCCCACACACACACACCCACCTTTTCTTTCAAGCTTTTACCCCCCAGCTATTCTCCATTTTCAAACCATATTCATTCTGATGGCCTTTATCTCTTTGTCACTAACTCAGACAAAAGTTTAGGTTTCGTCAGTTTCTTAAAGTGGTGCACTTGGTGTACTGCAGATCTCCCTTAATGCACTCCTTTACACATTATACAATATGAGACAGTATGACAAATTAATATAGAGCAAACACGGAACAGAATTAGCATTTTTGAGCCATGAGCTCACCTGAGAAATTTCTAATGGGTTTTCAGAAAAGCAGCTTTCTATTTATGAGTACAAAAAGGTCTCTGGTTAACAAATTGCTACGGTTGTCTGATTTGTCCAGCATATAAACTCAAATCCTTGTTGTTGTAGTCCTTATGTACACTGTAGAAAGTGGGAACTGACCTTAAGGAGCATTTTCTACCTCTTAAATTTTGTTAATGTATTTAGGTCACTTCAGTGACTTTAAAGTGTTTTTAAACTGAATAAAATCAATTTATATGTTACAGCATAGAGCACATTTTTAGATTAACATTTTTTTTCAATGTAGTAACTTGTTAGGGCCTTTCAAGTCAACAATGCTTTCGAAATTGATTTTTCAGGTATAACTGTGTCTAAACTATGTTGTACTACAAAATTATCTGACTCACTTTATGTGAAGATTTAACTACTATGTACTTGTCTTTAACTACTATGTACTAACATTTAAATTAATCATTCGATACCACAAACTTGAAGTGTACGTTTTTACAACATAAACACAATAAGAACATTGTACCTAACATTTATATATAGCCTATATATAAGTACATATTCTCTTCAGATAATGTTCACTACTGATCTTACTTTGCTCATACTGTACATTGTGATTTTCTTTTTACTCAGTAACTGCACACTACACTACACTCATAAATTCTAAAAACCCATTTTAAATTCCCAGAGGAACCCAGGGCGAATTGGTAATTAATAATGGATTACAATTATTAAAGATTATTGTGCAGTTCAATAATGTATTATACAACGAATAAAGGCCATGTGGATCTTAAATTCCCTACAAAACTCCATTATTTCTCTGCTGAGGAGAGCTTAAACACTATTTTATCCCATTGCATGATTATGATTACTGTCTAGATTCTAATTGTAGAAACGGCATTCTTACTTTAAGATGATTGACTGTCAATTACCATCGCTTAATGGTGACTGGCAGATGTTCGGTTTACACACAGTCACATTAGAACTGGCATTTGAGCCGCACCGCATGTGGCAGTCAATCACCTGCTCAATGCTATCCTATTTTTCTGCTAGTCATTACCTTTTAATTTGGTGAGGAAATGTTTAATGACTGCGACCAACCCAGCTGAACCACAAAAGGGTTTTGCCAACTCGGCTCTGTGAGAAACACATATAATTCACTCACGAGAATGATAACTTTAGTTTTAGTTTAATAAAGGATTTGTATTAGCTGTGTGTGGCTCTGAATGCTAACTAGCGAAAGGGTCAATGGCATTAACCGTGAATGCGGCTTTGTGCAGTGACATATAGCTCATAAAGCAAAGTACAGCTAACTGGTAATAGCTTGTAATAATAGCAAACTTGCTTTCGGCGTAAATTGTGCAGTGTTGGCATAACTGAAGGGATAGGCGGGCGAATGGTGGCGATGAATAGCTCTTTATAGTGATAAGTGTAGGGATAGAGGAGCTAGCGGTAGCGCTGAATAGCACAGCTAAAGTCAGTGTGTAAGATCAGTCCCACTGTGCTGGTACAAAAGCAGGAGTCTAATGCTGGAGGGTGACTGCATAGCTGAGAGGATTAGAACGCACAGGCATTATAATGGCCTTACCAAAGGCCCTTCATAAATATGTGTGAGAGTGTGTGTGTGTGTGTGTATGTGTATTGGGGATGCATTTAGGTATTGGGTGTGACGAGCTCCTGTAGGGAGGAAAAGTGGAGACTCTGTTCCACGTATGAGTTGACCCCCCTTTTTAGACACACACACAAACACCCTTCGTCACGGCTTGCTAGTCATGAGCAATGCAGTCAGGTAAAGTAAGCTTATGGAGAAGGACTTTTTTCTCTCTTTTTTATCTCAGTCATTTCCTCATACATTCTCTCTCCTTACTCTGAGATGCAGCTTGTTTTCCCATTTTTTTCCCTTTTATTTCTTTACAAACACACACTGTTGGGCTAATTGTTGGTTGTGAGCTAATGGTGTGTGGATTGAGACTGAGAACTGTCATGGTCACTGATTCAGTCTTACGCAGGCAGACCTTTGACTAAAACGGCATATGGTCTAGTCCACATTGCGGCTCATTCTCAACTGCCCATTTATGTTTTGTTTTTCATTTAATTTAATATAGTTTATACTAGACCTGTGTACAATGAAATAAAGGTGTGGTTGCTGCCATAAACAGTTGTTCAGAAAACACCTTAAAATATTGTAAAAAGGAATACAGACTCTGTGATCAGAATATCTGCCTATCAACAACTGATTAATAACTGCAAAATCAAAGATTAACATATAGTTCTGACAGTGGATATCAAGTTAACTTGCTACTAAACGCTGAATATCTTTTTGATACCACTGTCTTAGAAAACTTCCGCAAATCCAACGATTATTACATTGTCAAAAGTGCTCATTGTATCAGGTCAGTACCTGACTTTGTGTCCTTCTGGACTTTTGTGCATTTAAGGAAGTTGCGCAGATTCAGCCAATCAGATTAGTGCTTGCCAAATGAAGAAAGTGCTTTCCAGTTTTGTGTGCAATATGCATCAGGCTGTCAGCGAGCAGACTGTGGGCGGCCCGTCTGAGCCTACTGATTTATAAATCAAGCCATAAACTTATCTCATGTGCTATATGTGATTGATTGCCGATCATGTGTGCTTTATGCTACAGTAGCAGTGTGTGTCTTCACACTAACTTTCAATTCATTCTTTCCTCTGTTCAGTCTTGTTGGCTGTTTTTTGGCATTAAAAGTCATCTCACTTTATGGCCCTCCTTGGAAATGACTGTGAGTGCATGTCTGTGTGTGTGTGTGTGTGTGTGTGTGTGTCAGAGTCTGACTATGTGCATTTCTATCTGTAAGTGTGTGTGTGTCTGTGTGTACTCGTCTATTTTAAGGGTCGATCTTATTTCGCTTTAAGCACCGTGTGTGTGTGTCTTTGTGTGTTTCTGCAGCGGGGTCCTCAGGGAAGGCTGTCCTCTGTGCCTGAGTGAAACACGTGGGCATTTCTGGAGTGTGCAGCACTGTGTGCCTCGTTATTATTTCATCATTCATTAAATATTCAAATGGAATGATGTAACCCCAGAAGCTGAACGATGATGTCATCGGCTGCTATGTTTGAGTGTGCGAGTGTTTGCAAGAGTGTGTCAGAGAAAGTGAGGGCGTAAAAACAGCGAGGGAGAGTGAAAACTTGATGGTTTGGTACTTTCTGCAGGCAGAGTTCACTTTAGAACTCCGGCTTGTGTGATTGACGTGTGGTAAATCTTGCATGCTGACGTCAGAGCACAAGAATTGATCGGGTGTTTGTATTATTTGAACATTCTCCCATTATCAGCAGACTTCATAATGTCATTGTAGAAGTTCTCAAAACCTGGGAGCTTAATAGGCTGCTCTGAACGATCTGTATTCTGGTATTAAAAACATTATTGATTAATCTCAAGCCTCATTAATCTAACACACAGACAGCAGTGGCGCCACTCTTCATTAATATGCACAGTGGGTATTATATATGTGCTGATTGTCATGCATAATGTCTATTATACATGCACTAGTCTGGAATATCACTCAGTTTATTACCATGTCAGTGAACCGAGGAAGAGAAAGTGAGAAATTACTTTTTATCACTGAATTGTCATTGAACTTAAGCAAATATGCATCATTTCCTTTCATGACGTGTGTGCATATGTGTTTGTGTGTGTGTGTGTGTGTGTAAGTTCTGTAAGTTCTTTTGCTTCACTTTGTGTGAGACGTTCTGTTTGTTTTTCCCACATCTGTTTTTCCGGGCTGTTCTTTGTCTGCGTGTGTTTGCTAGATGCCCCCACACACTGACAGTGTCTGCCAGCACACACACACACACACACACACACACACACACACACACACACACACTCACACACACACAGTCAAGGCTCAAGTTGACGACTGGCAGGCCCGAATTGAAATATTTTATAACATTAAACTTTTGAAGTATTTTTCTTGAGCACAGCTCAATCAGTGCATATTTCTGTAAACATTTAGATCTGATGTTTCATATGGAATCTATTCACAATATTTACTGTGTTCATATTTTTCTGATGTTTTAATATGTCACTGGGGTAGATTATTCCAGTTGTTTCATAACTTATTGCAGTCGGTTTTGTGAGCAGACAACCCCACATGTTAGATTAGACTTTCTGCAAATAGTTTAAGGTCTGATAGACCTCATACAATTTCTGGTGCCTCACAGTCATTGAATTTTGCTCTTGTGAATGTACATAAACTGCACCACTGTGTGTTTTGTGTGATTTCATGTCGCTGCGTGTGTCTGTGTTTGCAGGCGTCTCAACAGGAATAATCTTCAGGTTCTTCCGGAGTTGCTGTTTCTGGGCACAACCAAACTCTTCAGACTGTGAGTCCTTTATCTTTTAGCCCCTCTCTTTCCTCTCCCTGTTTTTTTTCTCACCCCCTTTCTTTCTTCTTTCTCTCCTTTTCACTGTCTCTCTCAGTTCTCCTTTTGTTGTTTTTTTTAACAGGATTTTTGTCTCTTTTCCAAAGTTTATTAATCAATGTAGCTTTTACAAATGTATTTACTTATTTTAGATACAGTATATTGCTTTTTCATGAATTTCTGTTGCTGTGCTGCAGTTGGATCTGGGATCTTTCAAATCCAGGATGACTTTTTAATACATAAAAATGTTGCTGATTGGTTCCCTAATGTTCGGTTTGGTTTGTAGATTTGGCTTTAATATATTTTTTATTAATAACAAAAGATAGTGACATTAAATTTGGAGGACAATTATAGCATAAACACAGCAAAATCTTGAGATCTGTCTTCTAAATCTCGCTCATTACTCCCAGACAGGATTTTGTGTGTGTACGTGTGTGTGTTTATAATTGAGTTATGCAGGACATCTAGGGATCAGCAGTAAGGGAGGTTCAGACCATGAACAGACTAAATTGAGTTAAAAGGAGATACACGCTTAAACATCTGCTGCTCAGAGAGAGCGAGAGGAAGGATAGCGAGCGCTAACTGCTTTACCAGGAAAAACAACATTCTAACGGACTTTGCAGGAGGTTGATGGAGGAAATGTCTGTGTGTGTGTGTGTGTGTGTGTGTGTGTGTGCTGCACATATTGCTCATGTTTCTGCAGTCATACAGTCACTGTTCATGTTCTAGACATGGTATGGTTGTGTGTGTGGTCTCCTAAAAATACACTGGGATCCTCAGGCTCAACTATCAGGTGTGTGTGTGTTTGTGACAAGTAAAATGCTGGTCTTAAAATGAAATGCAAAAGATATAGATTAATGTGTTTACCAAAGCACTGTTTACTTGTTTAATTTTTAAAAGCATCAGATTGCATGTGTGTGTTTGTGAAGAGGTCAAGTTGTGCCTATACATTGTTGGGACCAAATGTCCCCTCAGGGATAATAAAACCTGAAATGAGCTTCACTGGTGGACCAGCCAATGGAAAATGGCTTAATAAACGTCCTAAATAATGTTTTAATGAAAATGTAAAAACGCAGAATGTTTTGGATACGGAATATTATTAGCTCAGTATAAAACAAAACAAAACAATAGAAGTCAATGAAAGTGTGTGTGCGGGATTTTATGATTCTTATGGAAGATTTTTCTGGTCTGTCTGTCAACTCAATTTCAGCAAGATGGTAGCAGGTGTGTAAGAGAGAAAAAAGACAATGAGGGAAAAAGAGGAAGCACTGCTAGTGTACTTTCTGATAGAATTATTTGATTTGATGTCCTGACACACACGCGCACACGCACACACACACACACACACACACACACACACACACACACACACACACACACAGAATGTTCTTTCCTCATTAGATTATCTCTGCTCGTCTACATCTGTGGCTAACATGTGCAGCTTTTATCTGCCTGCCTCTTTCATCACTCTGTCTATCTCGTTTTGCTTTATTTTGCTCCTTTTCCTGTTCTCTCATCCCTTCTTTCTTTTATGCTGTTTTTCTTTTCTTTTCTTTCTTTCTTTCTTTCTTTCTTTCTCGTCTCTGTGCGTCCTCTCCCTCTGCCCCTCTGATCAGGTTTGACGTTAATGTGTCTGGAAGGAGTGTGTGTGAATTTTTTTTTTTTTTTTTTTTGAGGGGGATGGTCTGGTAGCGGGTGACAGAACCTTCTAGAGCTTGTTTTGTTCATCTTGCCGGGTGCCCTAGTGACCCCGGCTTCTGCTGTACGTGTGTGTGCGCATATATGTTTGTGTGTGTGTCTGTGTGAATATGAGTTATGGTTACACACATACGGCCGCTGCCACAGTAGCGGCTGAAGTATTTCTGCCTTTTGTCTCCTCAGAGGCCAGGCCTGTTTGAAAACCTTTGAATAACATTGGGTATGTTGGAGAGAACGTTCAGATAACATTTCTCACGGACAGCAGGTCGGTCACAGCTGTGTGTGTTTGGATAGAGAGAAAGTGGGAAAGAAAGAAGAAAGGGACTTAAAGGAAAGAGAAAAGAAGAGGCGTGAAGGCAGAGAGAGAGAGAGATTGGTCAGATTTTTTAGAGTTCATTAAGAACTCTGTAAAAACCCAACAGTAGTTTGAAAATGAGAGTGGAACACTAATAAAAAAAACAGATGGAGTAAGAAAAAAACATTGATAGAGAGAGTGAATTAAGAATATATCCTGAAATATTTATAGCAAGACACCACAGGTGATCGTTTTAAGAAATAGATACTTCCTTAGGTAAATTAGGAAATTACCCTAGGTTAATTACATTACATTTAAAACAATTGTTTTGTATTACAAGTTAAATATGCAAATTTTCTAAATAAAAATAAACTTTTCCACTTGTTTTTAGCAATAAAATGTTATATAAACCAGGTCAAAGATATATGAACAAACCCCTCTGTAAAAACATTCAGAATATAGATAGAAAACAAAAAACACTAAAACTAACTTGATATGTGATGTTATTGAAATCTACAGATGCAAATCAATAAAGAGTAATAAAATAAAAGCTCAAATGTGTATTTTTGAAGTTTTCTTTCCACTAGTCTGAAAAAAATAGGCCAAAATCTCAAAGTTGACCAGTGCATGACAAAACAGTGGTTTTTCCTGTGATGTCTTGCCTTAATTGTAATTTTGTAGATGCTGGGGTTGGTGTGTTATTATTATTATTTTTTGTTCTGAATCAAGCTAGCACAAACATATCTTTTGGCGCGAATGCCCGCTCATAGTTGCTATGTTACTGTTGTCATGTCACGTAGCCATCATCCCTCATCCAGTAACCGTTAGTGCTGTTTCACACTGTGCAAACTTTCTGAGTGTGTTTGTGGGTGTTTCTGACCATCGAAGGAATTTCTCCCATTGTGACGTCTGTGTGTGGCTTTTATTGAGCCTGTCATTGGTTATTAGGTCAAATCAAATGCCTCACAATCAGGGCTGGACTGGTAATCGGGCATACCGGGCATTTTCCCGGTGGGCCGACGCACTGAAGGGGCCGACAGAATTTTTTTTTTTTTTTTGCCAAGGACCATCACGCAGGGACAGCGAGCAGCCAGTGGCCCATTGGTTTGTCTCCTGCATTGACAGCGTAAACCACCCAATCACAATGCGCTATAGACAGAGCGATGAAGTATTTTGCTCCGCCTAAATAAACCCCAACTTCTTCCGTATCGGCTTTCCCCACATTTCACAGCAGCTTTATAAAAACAGGCTTGCTCTGCGGTGAGTGATGCGGGCCAAAGAGCCAGACAGGAGGGGAGGGGAGAGTAGTTGAATCGGTAAAGTGCTTAATAAGGGACTCGCAACGGAGGCAGGCATCTAGTGTGTGTGCGCGCGCGCGCCATGAGTGCAGAATACGCTTTTTAATATATATATATTTTTTTATTTAACACTTTTTAATAAACCGTAAATTCGTCCCCCGCGATTTTTTTGCCAAGTCAAGTGTGTTCATAGAGGTTTCAATGGGCCAATGCGAATAAATCTAGATTTAAATTCGAAAAGACACGATATTGTCGGACCTGACGTTTTATTCTCATCCAAAACAACTAGATGCAATGATACATATCTACACTACCAGTCAAAAGTTTTTGAACAGTAAGATTTTGATTTTTTTTTAAAGAATTCTCTTCTGCTCACCAAGCCTGCATTTATTTTATCCAAAATACAGTAAAAGCAGTAATATTGTGAAATATTTGTACTATTTGAATATATTTTAAAATGTAATTTATTTCTGTGATCAAAACTGTATTTTCAGCATCATTACTCCAGTCTTCAGTGTCACATGATCTTCAGAAATCATTCTAATATGCTGATTTGCTGCTCAAGAAACATTTATTATTATTATTATTATTATTATCAATATTTAAAACAGTCGAGTAATTTTTTTTTCTGGATTCTTTGATGAATAGAAAGATCCAAAGATCAGCGTTTATCTGAAATAAAAAAGATTTTGTAACATTATACTCTATAGCCTACCATTCAAAAGATTGGAGTCAGTATCATTTTTGTTTTGTTTTTTGGGAAAGAAATTATAGAAATTAATACTTTTATTTAGCAAAGATGCTTTAAATTGATCAAAAATGATGATAAAGACATTTATAATGTTACAAAATATTTCTATTTCAGATAAATGCTGTTCTTCTGAACTTTCTATTCATCAAAGAAACCTGAAAAAAAATCTACTCAGCTGTTTTCATAATACATAATAATAATAATAATAAATGTATTTTGAGCAGCAAATCATAATATTTGAATGATTTCTGAACATCATGTGACTGGAGTAATGATGCTGAAAATTCTGCTTTGATCACAGGAATAAATTACATTTTAAAATATATTTTAAATATTAAAAACATTTCACAATATTACTGTTTTTGCTGTATTTTGGATCAAACAAATACAGGCTTGGTGAACAGAAGAGCTTACTGTTCAAAAACTTTTGAATGGTAGTGTATATCATATATATATATATATATATATATATGGTGGGCCGCCTGGACCAAAAAATGCCAGGGCCGATTTTTTGTCCCAGTCCAGCCCTGCTCACAATGGTGATTGTGTAAGTTGTTTCTGCATACATTTTTTGAATCATAAGGACAGATATTGATCAACGTTCTTATGTCCGTGGATGAAGAGATACAAAGTTTGGCATCACTTCTTGAAGATGAAGTGTCTGATTTTTCTCTTAAAGGGATAGTTCATCCATAAATTAATCCCTCATGTAATTCTAAACATGTATGATTTTTATGCAGAACACAAAATAAGATATTCTGAAGAAACATTTTTTGTTATTTTGGACTCTGACAAAACAACATTGGCTCAACCAATGGTGTGAGTTTGGGGTGGAACTCTTTGCTTGACTGACCAATGACAGATGAAGGGGTCTCTTTTGAAAAATAAGTGTTATATTTGTAATTCTGTTATGTTTTGCAATTATTTTTGTAATAGTAGTGCTGAAATTACAGCTTTAACCTCAGATCATAAATTAAAATTATCAGGCCTGCTTGTGTTACAGCACTTGCAAACCAAAGCAAAACATTATTGAAGTCTCTGGGAACGCTGACGTTATGTTATGAGAACAGCTTTGTGAGAAGATTAGAAACTTAAATGTGTAGAAAAAGTGAGAGGTTGAATATGTGAATATGCCAGCAGACATCTTCATATTCCTGTCATGTCTGTTAGCAGTGGCTTTGGGTTCACACACGCTTAGCCGATTTTAAATATGGCTTTGACTATGTGGTTTTCTTGAGCAATGTGCCACGAGTTTTCGGGGTGAAAAATCATAGTGGTTTTCTTGCTTAATCCGCACACCAAACGCTAGACAAGCCAAACTGTTTGCCATCTCAGAGTGTGTGTCTGCGTGTGTGTGTTTACCGAGCTCAGCGTTTCCTAGGTCACAGTGCTGTAGAGAGTTTGGCTTTTGTCTGCGGAGTGGACGCTTAACCCCAGTCCTCTCAGCTCACACATACAGACACACAACACACACACACACACACACACACTTGCTAAGCCTTGTCTGTTCACACGAGTTGGTGGGAACAGTTTTGAAATTAAAGACGGATACAATAGAGTGAAGTGTTGCCTGTCTGTTGAAGTATAGCGTTATTATGTGCGAGTGTATATGTGTGTGTGTGTGTGTGTGTGTGTGTGTGTGTGTGTGTGTGTGTGTGTGTGTGCGTACATGCGTGTACATGTATGGGATTTAATTTCATTCATAATCAGATTTTAATGAAGACAGGAAAGTAGTTTATAGCCTGTTGCCATAGTGACAATGACTCATAATGGAAACACCTCAATCTTGTAGACATGTGTGTACATGTATGTCGGAGTCTGTGTTTTCTTGTGTTGTTGTGTTTATCTGCATGACCTGAATTTCAGACATTTTCATGCATTCTCTTATAAGTCATCAGAGGATTCTAAATAATGTATTTTACTCCTTGGTCATTAAAAAACTTGCGATTTCAGGTTGCAGCTTTGAGAAGAATGAGTCATTCATCTGTTGAAGCTGCCAGTTCATTACTATGCTGTCTAAAAATATGCAAATAAAAATATTTAAGCAAGACGCAACAGGTAAAGTATAAATCTGTTGCACACCATTTGCTAAACTTCTTTATAAAATATCTGATCAAACATTGTGAGCAATTGTATACTGTCAATTATAACAATTTCAGTTACATTTACATTTAGTCATTTGGCAGACGCTTTTATCCAAAGCGACTTACAATTGGGGAATACATAAAGCGATTCATCTTGAAGAGGCAATCAGACAGAGGAAGTGCTCGTAACACCAAGTCTCAGTCATTGTTCAAATAAGTACAAGCTAGCAAGGGAAGGAGAGAAAGATAAAGGGAAAGTGTTTTTTTTTTTTTTTTTTTTTTTTTTTTTAGAACAAGTTTAGGATGAAGTCAAGTAGTGCCGAAAGAGATGAGTTTTCAGTTGTTGCTTGAAGATTGACAGGGATCCAGCATTCCGGATAGGGGTGGGAAGATTATTCCACCATCCAGGAATGGTGAATGAGAATGTTCTGGAGAGTGATTTTGAGCCTCTCTGTGATGGTACCACAAGGCGTCGCTCACTAGCAGATCTCAGACTTCTGGAGGGGATGTAGATTCGTAATAGTGAGTGGAAGTAGGAGGGTGTTGAGCCTGTGGTCGTTCTGTATGCAAGCATCAGTGTCTTGAACTTGATGCGAGCTGCCACTGGTAGCCAGTGCAATGAGATGAAGAGAGGTGTAACATGGGTTCTTTTGGGCTCATTGAAGACCAGTCGTGCCGCTGCATTCTGAATCATTTGTAGAGGTTTGATTGTGTTTGATGGAAGTCCAGCCAGAAGAGCATTGCAGTAGTCCAGCCTAGAAACGACAAGGGCCTGGACAAGAAGTTGTGCAGCATGCTCTGTCAGAAAGGGCCTGATTTTTCTGATGTTGTGTAGCGCAAACCTGCAAGATCGAGCAGTCTTTGCAATGTGCTCTTTGAAGGTCAGCTGGTCATCAAAGATTACACCAAGATTTCTGACCGAAGTTGATGGGGTAATTATTGATGTGCCTAACTGAATCGAGAAGTCATGCTGTAGAGTCGGAGTGGCAGGGACGACAAGAAGCTCAGTCTTTGCCAGGTTGAGCTGTAGGTGATGTTCTTTCATCCATGCTGAGATGTCCGCCAGGCAGCCTGAGATCCGTGCACCTACCGTTGGATCATCTGGTTGAAAAGAGAGATAGAGCTGTGTGTCATCGGCGTAGCAATGGTAGGAGAAGCTATGTGCCTGTATGATGGGTCCCAGTGATGTAGTGTATGTGGAGAAGAGGAGGGGTCCAAGAACCGATCCCTGAGGAACCCCAGTGACCAGTTGATGTGCTTTGGATACCTCCCCTCCCCAGGCCACCCTGAAAGACCTACCGGTGAGATAGGATTCAAACCAGCGAAGTGGAATCCCAGTGATGCCCAGCGATGAGAGGGTGGACAGGAGGATCTGATGATTGACAGTGTCAAAAGCAGCAGAAAGATCCAGCAGAATGAGGACTGATGATTTGGAATCGGCCTTTGCGATTCGCAGGGCTTCAGTGACTGAGAGTAGCGCAGTCTCTGTTGAATGGCCACTCCTGAAACCTGACTGTTTAGCATCCAGTTTGTTGTACTGTGAAAGAAACAGTGAAAGCTGGTTGAAGACAACTCGTTCGAGTTTTCTAAAAGAGAAGTGTTTAATGTAGGTTTTTTGAGCAGTGGGGTTACCCGGGCCTGCTTGAACGCTGTGGGGAAGATGCCAGTGCGGAGAGATGTGTTGATAATGTGTGTGAGTGCCGGTAAGAGTGTGGGAGAGATTGCTTGGAGAAGGTGAGAGGGGATTGGGTCAAGAGGACATGTTGTAGGATGGCTGGAGAGGAGAAGTTTGGATACTTCCGCCTCGGTGAGGGGACAGAAGGAGAAAATGGGAGTTTGAGCAGTGGATGTGGTTGGTTGGAGGTCCTGTGTGTGTGGAGGTGAGAACTGGTTACCGATTATTCTAGTTTTGTCTGTGAAAAAAGTGGCAAAGTCGTCAGCTGTTATAGAAGTGGTGGGCGTTGGTGGAGGGGGACAGAGGAGAGAATTAAATGTTCTGAAGAGATTACGCATGTCTGGAGCGCTGTTGATCTTGTTGTGGAAATGTGAGGATTTGGCAGTGTGGACTTCAGTAGAGAAAGATGAAAGCAAAGACTGATACCTAGTCAGGTCCGACGGATCGTTTGATTTGCGCCATTTTCTCTCTGCCGCTCTGAGTTTGGTCGATGCTCACGAAGAACATCGGATAACCAGGGGTTAGAAAGGGCAGCCCGTGCTGGCCTGGAGGAGAGAGGACAAATGTCGTCTAGACAAGAGGTTAAGGTAGAGCATAAAGTGTCAGTAGCTGCATTCACATCCGGAGATGTGAAATGGGTAGGTGAGGGAAGAGAGGAGGATACTACAGAGGAAAGAAGGGAGGGAGAAAGGGAGCGTAGGTTACGTCTGAAAGTAACCGGTAAGGGAGCTGGTGGCACCCGGGTAGCAAAATGTAAGGTAAATGTAATGAAGAAATGGTCAGAGATATGTAGTGGTTGTACCAGAATGTTATCTGTAGTACAGTTGCGTGTGTAAATTAAATCAAGTTGGTTGCCTGATTTGTGCGTGCTAGTAGTGGTAAGGCGTTTGAGATCAAATGAAGCTAGGAGTGAATGGAAGTCTGTAGCATAAGGCCTGTCTAGGTGAATGTTGAAATCGCCAAAGACTAAGAGTGGAGTGCCATCCTCCATGAAAGAGGACAGCAGGCCGTCCAGCTCCTCTAGGAAGGTGGCTCGAATTTGGCCAGGGGGACGGTAGATTACTACTATCTGGAGTTTTATAGGAGCCGTTACAGTAATCGCATGAGATTCAAATGAGTTGTGATTGCCTAGGGGAGAGTGGGTTGAGTATTTCCAATTGTTTGAAATGAGCAGACCAGTGCCCCCACCCCGGCCAACTTGCCTTGGGGTGTGAGAGAAAGAGAAATTGTGAGAGAGAGCAGCCGGGGTAGCTGAGTCTTCTGGACGAATCCAGATCTCAGTCAAGCCCAAGATGCTGAGTGTGGATTGTAAGGAAAAAGCAGAAATGAAGTCAGCTTTGTTGACAGCTGACTGGCAATTCCAAAGACTCACAGAGAAAGAAAGAGGTGTAGTAGAAGATGTAGTGATAGGGCGCAGGTTAGCAGGATTACGTTGCCGTCTGCGTGTGTTTTTAGAGCGTGGTTGAGAGTGAACCGGAATGGTTTGGAAACACATGATAGAGGTGGAAGGATAGAGGATAGGGACGGAGAGTGTGTGAGGGAAGATAGAAATGATAATTAAGTGTGTGCTCGGTGTCGTTGCTCGGTTGAAGTCGCGCAGGAAAAAGTCGTCCGTCTTTACACTCGTTGGTCTTCACACGAGGAGGCTGAGCACTGAGTCGAGCTAGAGTGAACGCTTCCGCAGACGCTTAAGAAACAAAACCGCATCAGAGCTCTGTAACATCATATAAAAATAAATGCACAATAGAAATAGGTAGGAAATGAAGTATTCCTTCCTCTAGGAAAAAGACTAGACTAAGTGAAAACAGCTGAGGCCGGCTTCTGCTCAGCACAGCCAATAACCTTAAAGGACTGCTAATTGCTCAATAAGAAACTAAACACTTCGCACAATCACACAGGCTCGTTCTTAGCTGAGGCGCAAATTATTCTAATTACCAGTAAGTGCAATCAAACATATAAACCTCAACGAAAATGCACAATAGAAATAGGTAGGAAACGAAGTATTCCTTCCTAGCAGCAAGTAAATAATTTAAACAACAGAACTGCGAAAAAGTACTTACAAACTTACGCGAACTTCTCTTCTGGTGACTAATCGGCTTTCCAGTTTACTTAAAAAAGTTTGGAAACCAATTGCCTATTTTTGCAAAGCGAACTTAAAGGTAAAACTGAAGTTAGCTTAAGAATTGGTTTAAAGTAAAGAAAGCAAACCCTTCTCAAGTAGCCTAGATGAAGTAATACTGTAAATATCAAGTTAGTTTAAAGTCAATTCTAGTTAACATACTCTAGAATATTCAAAAGTAAGATTACTTTATTAATTCCATTTAACTAACAGTGTTATTTTGGGTTCTGTAAACATCTTAAATGCTGTTATTCTTAACATGGATTAATCTGCCATTTTAAGGTATGGGGTCTTAAAAATTATGTGCAATTGGATTCCACATTTTCTTTAAGTAAAGAGAATGCATTTTTAGTAGTTCAGCCAGCATGGAGCGTACTTAACACAAGTTTGAAATTCTTTGGACCTACTGGAGCACTGTAAAAAAAAAAAAAATACTGAGCATTTTCAGAAATGTATATAAACAGAACAGCAAAAAATAAAATACAGGCCTTTACAGCCCATCCATGACAATTCTTCCCTCTAACATGATTGCCTTTATTGTGTCCACTGAAGTCTGCACATCTACATCCTAAGTCAGGGGTCACCAAGTTCGGTCCTGGAGGGCCGGTGTCCCTGCAGAGTTTAGCTCCAACCCTAATCAAACACACCTGAAGCAGCTAATCAAGGTCTTACTAGGTATACTTCAAACTTCCAGGCAGGTGTGTTGAGGCAAGTTGGAGCTAAACTCTGCAGGACACCGGCCCTCCAGGATCAAGTTTGATGACCCCTGTCCTAAGTAGAGAAAGAAAAATAGGTACAGTGTGAATTTCTTCTTCATTCCAATACTGGAAATGTTCGAAAAAAACATACAGTGACCAGGGGCTGTTGAGCAAAATAATAATAAAAAAAAGCTAAATATTGATGACCAGAGTGAGTGTACAGTGATCTGTGCAAGCATCAAGCACAAGGAAATGTAATCAAGCTGACATGATGACAAGATTTATAGTGTAAGAGTTACAAAACAGAAATATCTCAGAAGACATGGATTAAATCACAGAGCATAAGGGTGAATTATCATTTTTGTGTGAACTATTCCTTTAAATTCTGTTTTGTAGGCCTACTGCATGCCTTCAGATGACTTGGAATATTACACACAAGTTCCATGGACATTGGTCTCAATTATTAAAATCATAGAAGTGAATTTAGAGGGTTTTTTTTACAAATTGCTACTCGTACTGCATGACCCACCATTTAGATTGTAGAGCATTATCTCCTTTGTAATGGAGTGATGGATCACACCCATCATTAACATGATTTAGTGTGTGAAGTATGTAATGTTGACAAGTTTGTGAGTTTGTTATCAGTCAACACAATTTAATAAATTTAAAGCATTTACATCACCAATTTCACAAATCAGAATTATGTCACAAGAGACAAATATTGGATCTACTGTAAAATTGCAAGTTTACCCAGAAGTTTTTATAATTTTTCATAACATGACATATTCTCATGGAATAAAAAAAAATGACAAGAAAGAAACATCAATAAAAATGCTTACGAAGCACATCCTGTAACTTTCTTCTGGGTCATCCTCCAGGATGACTGGAAGACCCTGAAGTACTGTGGTGCAAACATCAGATGACTATGAAAAAGAAGAAACAGGTTATATGCTGAGGATAGTAATCATATGCAAATCATGATATAAAGATGACAGCTGTCAGCATGATAAAGGAATTCATTTTAATCAACTTGATGCAAAATTTCAAAATCCTTTTTTCTAGACAATTTCAAAAGTGCAGAGTGCATGTCCAATGCTGCGCATAACTCAGATCTGAGATTAACAATATAAAAACAACAAGCAAACTAAAAATTAAAAAAACACTTGAAGAGGTAAAAAATCTTTCAGTGAAAGTCATAAAGGCATTAAATACACTCAGTGTTTGAAAGGACACTGAACTTTCTTGTTACTCCTCATATGAGTATGCAAATAGGCAAAAAATCTGACTCACTATGTATATGGCTCAGTTAAAGGGATAGTTCAACCAAAAATAAATAATTTGCTGTTAATTTACTCACCCTTAGGCCATCCAAGATGTAGATGACCTTTTGTTTCTTTTGTAGAACTGTAAAGAAGATTTTTGCTGAAACTGTGATCCTTGGTGATTAATAAAATGCAAGTCAGTGTACTGTAAAAATAAATAATCTGTAAAAATCTGCTGTAAAAAAACAAAAGTTGAGAAAACTTAAATGTTTACGGCAACCAGCTTCAGCAGATTTTTTTTATTTTCTCAACTTGTTTTAAGTTTATACAACAAAAAGTTGAGAAAACTCAAAAATCTCCTACAAAAATAAGTTGAGAAAACTCAAAAATCTGCTGAAGCTGGTTGCCTTAAACTTTTAAGTTTTCTCAACTTTTTTTTTTTTTACAGTGTGGCAATTTTTGAGAATAAAAAAAGCATATCAAGGAACAAAAAATTGATACCCATTGCTCCTGATTATATACTGAGGTCTTTATGAAGCAAAATGGTCGATCTGTGCAAGAAAATTAGGCTAAAAGCATTTAGGGGGAGGGGAAATTATCAACCAGTATATATGCGTAACATCACATCTTCAACATTTTGAGTAATTTCATTGAAATTTCAAATTTCAATTTTTTGAGTAAATTAGGCTTAAAAGCATTTAGGGGGAGGGGAAATTATCAACCAGTATATATGCGTAACATCACATCTTCAACATTTTGAGTAATTTCACTTAAATTATGTTAGTTATGGGAACTATCTGTTCTACTATTTCAGCAACAATTTAAAATGTGTAGTAAAACCAAAATGTTGGTTAAAATCAAGTAAACATACTAGTATTTTTATAGTAAGGAGTACTATTTGATTTTACAGTGATATGTGAACATTACTGCAGTTAGCATCAGATATGATAGATGTGTAATGTAAAATATTCCAAAATATAAACTATTCAATATAACTACGACTTTCAATTTTAATTGTCTTTTTAATTGATTATTTAAAAAATGTCTTTGAACTATCTTTACTTTTCTTAACAAATATTGATATATGGAGCTAGTTAATTAACATATCATGTACTTATAATTAATTGCCAGTCTTAATATTTACATTTTATGCATTGTAAGGAAAGAAAGCTAAGCAAATTGATACCAAAATCATTCTATTTTTCACTTTCTGCTGTTTTCTGTCATGCAAATATAACTCAAACGTTTCAGGAAATTCATTTAGATTATTATTTTTGCCTGCAGCCTGTTTGAATAAACGGGTTCACATTCATGTATGACATGCACATGTTTTTTTTTTAGTAGTGTAGTAGTATATGTGCTTTTGTTTATGGCATTATGACATTCAGAATATTATGGTATTCTGGTAATACAGAAGAGTTTAAATGCAGTGTTATGAATGTTTGGAGTGACAGATAAAGCTGCATTAATAGCTATACAATTAGAATAATCTCAGTGTTACAATATTTGTATATAAATTGTATGTTTTGCTTACAGGTGTTTGCAGGAATTAATTTCAGCTAATGCAGTGTAAAGTATTCATTTGATCTTTTTTAGAATTTTGCTCTGTGTGATAGAAGCGAATATCTTAAGTTTACTTGGTAGGTGAAAGAACCAAAGAGGGTTTTTGGCAAACACACACACACACACACACACACACCTGAGCATTACTCAGGAGAGAGTCTCAGACAGACAGTCTCCAGGCCAGGCACTGAGCCATCCACAATTATAAGAAAAAACACCTGCGTGTGTGTGAGTGTGTGGGGGATTTACGAGACACCCTTTTTTAAATAAGTTGACCACAGTTATGGCCTTTGACCATTAAACCACTTGATAAGTGATTTATGTTTGTCTAAAAAGGTCAATATGTGTTTTTGACAAGTTTTTAGTTCATTGTGGATTCAGACCCTTTTCAAACTGTTTTTCTACCGAAATCTGAGATTTTGAACTTGTGAATACTTTTGTGAAGCCTCATTGGTGTGCAAGAATGTGTGTGTTTGGTTCATGAACAGGGTGTGTTATCTGGGCTCATCTCTAATCTTTTTCCATATTTATGTGAAATTGATTTGACAAATTGCGCTAGATTTGAGGACCACGCCACACAACACCATCATCAATCTCTATTGCTTATTTGACCTGTCAGGCTGCACCACGCGGGGCTTATATTCCTGTCTAAATATGCACCACATGTACACACGCACACACACACAACTGTGTGTCAAAGATGTCCTTTTCAGATTAAGCAAGCCACTTTTGTAATTCTGTGTGTGGCCGAGTGTGTGGTTGTGTTTGTGTCTGAGATTGTTTACGTGCGAGCGAGTGTCTTAGTGACGGGTAACAAGAAGTGGGCAATTTCTTGTTAGCATGTAACTGAAACTCCGGCCGTATCCTAGCAACCATCCCGGCCACTCCATGGTCTTTATTTTCACCTTCACAACACCACAGCAACTAGAACACAATATCACCACAGCTACAGAGCGGCGCACCACTGGAAGCACTTGAATTAAATAATTAAGGCCCTTGATTAGTGTTATATCAGCTAATCTGTTACGTTTAGGGTGTCAGATATCGACTTCCTTTACAAGCAAATCAGTGTAAGGAATCAGCATTACATTTCCACTGAAAGGTGGAAAGTAGCCCAATAGAGAATTATCACTGAAAACTATTATGGAAGCCTGTAAAACTGTTTGCATCCACTTTGTTATTAAAAGTATGAATGAGTCCTTTGAGTACAAAAAAAGTGGTTGTACACAGTGTTCACATTTTACAATAACTTTCAGGGGGTGGACATTTTTTGGAATTTTTTAATAGGAAATTGTTAAACACATTCTCTTGAGGTCCATTTTGTGCACTCCAAATTGTTTTTTGGCATCCTTAGCGTGGTTAGCCATTTGTTTACTGCTTAAATAACTTCTTTTTTTTATCAAAATACTAAAGTGTTGTGTGATATAAGGTGCTGTGAAAATCAGTGATAGAGTGATGATGTTTTGTCAATTGTCTATTTGATAATTGTTGTAACAGAAAATACTTGAGCAACCTACTGTTCGCGCAACATGAATATATGAACTTTGACATCAGTTTTGACATATCTCTTAGCGTATCTGTACAACTGAACACATTGCCTTTCAAAGCATACTCAATTTGATAGTATGTGTGAACACAGGAGGTCGACACATGTGAACTAGAAAGTGTCATCCTTGTTCTGTTTCGCTCCAGTAATTATGACCAAAAATGAATTGTCTGACTTGTTCTGTCTCTTCTGTTTCTTTTTTCGACTGAAACAACAGCCTGGATCATTGTGCCACTTTGTGGGCAAACTAATTAGTGCTAAAAATGTAAAAAGAGTGTGTATTTGTTGAACATAGAGAGTATGCGCTATTACAAAAATCGTGCTGCCACTCATGCTGTGTTGATGACAATATTATGTCATGCGCTGGATGTCATTAGGGATGTGCATCTCCATATCTGAGGCCAATATGATATGCAATTCGATGCATAGCCAACGATACAATATATTAAAGCTGCTTCCTTTACATATAAAGCAGCTACCGATGCGATTCGATTCACCCATATTACGATGCAATCTGATGTGATCTGATTTCGATTCGATTCAATGCAATGCGATGCATTGGAAAATAATTTGATGCTATGCAATTCAATATGCTACAGACAGTTTGCTTTTATTTCTTTGGTTCAGACAGACAGCAAATCATAAATTAACAGTGCCTTCTGACTTTTAACGCTTCGGTCTCTGTAGTGTTGTTATACGTCATATTCACGTAGCAGCAGTGGTGATGAGAGAACGCGTTTGCGAAACAGTTTAGAGAGGAGAAATCAAACTACAGATAAAATATTGGTCACAAATTATTGTTCACTTTCTAAATAATAAAAGTATAGCACATCTATTAATAATTACATATAAATAAATAGTTTTTTACCCATGCAAATATGTTATAAATGATGCATCGTGATACAAATGCCAACTTGTATCCTATGCACAAATTTTTAAATCGATGCATCCCATCGTTAACTTTTATGCTGATGCACTGATGCAAATCGTTGAATCTTACCATCTCTAGTGTGCATATCCTAGCATACACATAAAAACCCAACTATATACTTTGGTCTTAACTTGTAGTCTAAAAAAAACCCTGTTGAAACAAATATAGATTTAATGCTCCACCAATCTTATGTTTTGACTTACACTGGAAGATTCAACTATTAATAAGAAGCTTCAGACCCCCCCCCCCAAAACCCCTACAATTTGCAGTCAGATATTGTTGACGTGAAAGCTGTGAGTCCATTCGGTGTTTATTATGCAGCTGTACGGGGTGTGAACTCTGGAAGGTGGACTCCATCTTGGCTCCGTTTGCTCAGTCACACAGTCGTCTATTCTGAGTGAAAGCGTGGGAGTGTAATTGCTCTGAAGTGGACTCCATTTTGGCTCTGGTCACATAGTGGCACAGTAGGCCATTCTGAGGGAATAGGATTGAGTTCAGCAGCGCTGGAGTGGAATTGTCAACATTCTTCAGCACTGCTGTCATCTTTAACCTCTTAACAGAGCCTCTTCACTTTGAGTTCTCACACTCACAGTCACACAAACACAAACAAGTGAGCATACACAAAGAAGGACTGACACACACCAGACACAAGAGGTGTAACAAGCAAACACTGCTCAGAAATTACACATGGAAACTGTGTGTGAGATTGACAGGGTGACACAGAGTGAAAGTATATATCTTTGTGCACGTGTATACGTATGTAATTCGGTAATAACAGGCTTCAGCCGCAGCTCTGTCATTATTTAATTACTGCTTCCTCCCATCTCCGTGGCAACGTAATGTTTCCCTGATTGGTGTGTGCTTGCCGAGTCACTTCCTCACTCCCTGACCTTAAAAGTGAGAGGTGAGGCAGTGGCTGCGTTTCAAAATCTAGTGAGCTGTCTACCTAGACAGCATTTGTGGACATCATGGACACATACAGATGTTGTCTAGGAAGAGCATGCTAAGTATTGTGACACAGCCGTAGAAAGAGGAGACGTTGGGATGACTGAATCATGCACTTCCTATGGTCAACCAAGACTGGACACAAACAAACACTCACGCCCTCTGTGGTGTTTAGTTTGTCAGGTTTTCAAGTTTGTCAAACAGCAGTGAGTAGTTTTGGTGGTGTGTGAGAATTTGTGTGTGGGTGTTTGTGGAAGTGTGTGTGCAATGTACAGTATGTGTTTTGCTGGTTTGGCCTTTTTTTCTTGACCAGAATCTATTTTTCATTGCTCAGAGAACATGTTTAAATAGACCGAACCTTTTTGTTCTGGTAAATATGTGTGTTGATTGAAGACCCATCCTGAAGCCATATGAGTTCATAGCTGGATAATCATATGTAAGATAATAAATGATCAAATGAAACATGAATTAACATTCAGATTCTGTTTTGTCATCTCTTGTACTGTTACATATGAAGATGTTACATTGTAAAGTCCTCCTGGGAAATTCCTACTTGCAAGTTTGAAAGTTGTTATTACAGTGCGGTGTACATTCAAATGACTTTGGTCAGAATAAAAACAACAATGGACAGTTTCGTATTTCCTTTTCTCTCTTTCAGACACATTTAGAGCCTTTATAAACAATTGAAATGATCAAATGTAATGTAATGCTTTATCTATTGTGCCCTTCAAGTTGAAAATATTGTAATTACAAGTTTTGAGCACATAAATGACCCAAGTGAAGTGAAGGGAAACTCAGAATTCTACTTGAGTTGTGATGTTGGAAGGGGCATGTCAGTTATAAACAATGCAGAAACACTGAATTATAAAATAGAAAATATATCTATAATCCATATAGAGATCAGTGGGCGCATAGCAAGTCTGTAGTGAATGATGTAAAGTTAATCACTCACTTTTTTCTTTATGTAACGAAATGTTTAATTGTGATACCATGTATAAATCGCATGATAGAAATGAATAATTTTCACCATTTTGAATTCAGATGTAGTTTAATTTGCATAAGCATGTTTTCTTATAACCAGCTTTCTTGCAAACTTTATATCTGACCTTCATCTACAGCAAAATCTATATAAGTTAAATTTTACAGCCAACATTAAGACTGAACTCCAAATTGTTTCTGCTACAGTTCTTTAATTGATTTAGGAATATCATGTTATGTATGTCTGTGCTTTTCCTTTCATAAATGCAATCATTCCAACATGAGTTGAAGGAAGTATATGATGAGGTGAAGGAGAAGGGGGTCGGAAAGGGCTCATAGGACTCTTTCATTAGAGAGTGTGTCATGTTTATGGGTCAGACTTGCCCAGTCTGAATAGATCACGTCTAAGCGGCATTGTGTGCGAAACATAGCATGTTGTTGAGCTTTTTGTCCCTCTACAGCACCCATAATCACCACCCATTCTGATACACTAAGATCTGAGTTCTCACAGAGTTTTATTCCCAGAGGAATGTCTGTGTGTGTGTGTGTGTGTATATATATATATATATATGTGTGTGTGTCTTGGATGCTGCACAAATCAGGATCTGTTTGAAAGGGTTGAGTCTTTGAATGAAAGCTTAGTGTTGTTCTCTGGCTTACACAGTTGATCCTGTTCAGTGTATGCCCTCTAATCGGCTTTTGCTAATGTGAATTCTCTAACAATCACCCTCACTCGTTTTCTCCTTTCTCTCTCTGTGTCTTAACCCTTCTCTTTCAAACACTAACAACCATCACGTCTTTTCTTTTACTTGGTTAATCACTCCGTTGTTTTAGCCAATTAATTGCTGACATAAGGGCAGCAGGGTGTGGAAGTTGGTTCTCTCTCTTTCTGTGTGTGGGTGTTGATTTTGTCTGTATACTGTTTTATCAGGTTGTGTCTGGTCACAAACACAAGATCCCATATGTTCCTTTAAGGGATCTTCCTTTGAGTGTATGTTAGTGTGTGTGTGTGTGTGTGTGTGTGTGTGTGTGTGTGTGTGTGTGTGTGTGTGTGTGTGTGTGTGTGTGTGTGTGTGTGTGTGTGTGTGTGTGTGTGTGCGTGTTTGTGTGTGTGCGTGTGTGTGTGTGTTAAGTTGTAAATTCCTGCATTTAGCCAGTGTGTGTAAAGTGTCCAGAGGTTAAGTGAGCAAAGGTGAGATGTCCTCGGGGTCACTGGTGAAAGTTGTACGGTGGCTTAACACTGAGCACCTGGGCTAAGCCCTGACTGATAAGGACCACACCTTGTGTGTCTCATTAAAATATGAAAAAGAAATGACTGTTACTTTTTAAAAATGTTTTAAGTGATGTACACTCATATCGTGTAGATATAAATGAGAAAAAGCTACGTTCTACATGTAGCAGGTCCCCACCAGGATTACCGTTTTGAAATCACATTACTAGCCATCAACTGGGAATTGAAATTCAATGTGTAAAATTACTAGTTTTCGTAAGTTACTAACAATAACATGTAACCACACCACTGAGTGCTTTCATGCCTTGGCCTATTCACACCAAGTGTGAATCAAAAATACAAAATGAATCACTGACAAAAGGACTATTCGTAGGTTTAAATGATAACCCAGTTCAGTCCTGTACAACAAATAAAACAACCAAATTTACTCCAGTATACCATGACAACTTTTAGCTAGTTTATAACTATATTTAATTCTACTTTGTGTGATTTTGGCTGTTGTGATCCTGATGATTAAAGATTTTTAATTAATTTATGAAATAAAACTTCTGAGATGAGAAATCTCCTGCAGTTTTTGCCAAAATCTTGGTAAATATCTGAGATTAAGTAATAAAGTGCTGAGGAAAGCTGTTTAATTAGGGAAATATTGTTTAATTATTGCAGGGTTGCAATAAGTTCAGTTCAAACAATGCATGAAAAATTGGAAAGGGGTTTAATCACACTTGAAGTGTGACTCAGAAAAAGAAAATATATATATAAAGGTGAAATGAAACAAACCAAAATAAGTGAAACATAAGCAAAAACTTACCCAGTGCAGTTTTTTTCAAATGCATTTCCTATAACAAGCTGTTGCAGACAAATCATAAAGCTTTAACAATTGCGAGTTCATTTGGCTTCTCAGAAGAGCTTATCATCTCATCACATTCTCATAAAAATGCTTCACGAGAAAGGCTTACTTTTTACATTTCTTGGAACACCCGTGCAACTCACTCCTGATTTTTTCTTAGAGCTTTTAAATCAAAGGAAAAATGAGTCGTTTACTAAGTCATGTCTCACAGCCCCCCCACTCTGGGCCCTGCACAAGTATGGTGAGGCATTATATCATCATAAAACAGCATCATAATGGCCACCTAAAGAGAGAGCGAGCAGGAGGACAGAGATTTTTTGAAAGAGGGGATATTACCAAATATTTCCCGAAGACCACCCATAGCCTGAAAAGCTGATCCTCTTCTTAGTCTCTGGGGCTCTAAACTTGCCCATTTATGATCAGGCACGGTGGGAGGCAGACATGTACGGTGACACTTGATTATGTGTCTGTCAGCTCTCATGCTGGCTTCCTGTGTGTGTGTGTGTGTGTGTGTGTGTGTAACAGTAGCTTAAGGGATGATGTAAGCGGGTTTCCTAATTGCAGGGTGATACAAGGGTGTGTCAGATCTCACTGCCTCCGGGAGCACTAAATGTGTGTGTGTGTGTGTCCTCAGGTAATAGAATGATATAAAGACTCTCTGGTATGTCTTTCTGCGGCTGTTTGCTTGGATACCGGATAAACGTGGCTTTTTTCTTGTTTCCACATCCTTTCACTCCTCAAATAACCGCTATAGAACTGCCTCAACACCTGATGAAAATGAGATGCCTCAATTTAACAAGGCAAAAGAGAACAAGGCAGATTTAAATTGACCTTTTCTCCGTGGGGTCTGAGGATGGGGGTTGTAATTAGAGTTTTTGAAAAATTCACCTTTTTTAACTCAAGCTGCTGACTGTATTAAAGGCTTAGCTTTAGGGAAAAGTGATCTGGCACTCACTTTGACTTTTATAAATTTGTATAACTCTCTGTTTCAACAGCTTTTCACAGACAGGTTTTCTAATATAAAAACATTAGCTTGGCACATTAAATTAATAATTACAGTCAAAAACAAAAATAAAGAACAAATGAGTAGTTTTACATTTTGATATTTTATATTTTCTATATCTTTTTAATACTACCCTTTAAAAATATATATATATTTGCCTCTTATTGAAATATAGCATATATAAAACCTGAAAAGAGAGTACACTGAAAATAAATAAATAAAATAAAATAAAATTTTCACTCAGAAAAAGTTAGTATATTCCACAATTCATTATAAAGGAATGGTAACACATTTAATTAAACATGAATTTTTGAAGTAGAATAACTGAAATAGTATTTTCTTGTAAAAATGTACCCCAATAAATTTCAAAAAATCACTTTTTCCACAGTGTAATTCTTACATGTGTCATTCTTTGCTATAGTTTTTCCCTGAAGTTGTCCCAAAAATGAGCTACAGTATGTCCTTTTGAGGACGTTCAATTGGAATTTTATAAATACAACTAATTGATTTTAATTGATCTATTTATTTATTTTTTCATTCTAAAAATGCTATTTTTAATTTTTTATGGATACATTTAGGGTTTGAGTTAGTCAGTATAATTAGCTTTATATAAAAACAGCCTATGGTATGTCCTCATTTAGATGTAAGTGTGTGTGTGTAATTGCAGGAATGTGCATTTGAAAGGATGGGAGGAGTAGAGAGGTGGAGAATGACACCACTCTACCTGTTGAAACAAAACACAAATGTAATGAGGGCTCTCCTAACTGTCTTGTCTTGTGTGTGTGGGTGGGTGGGTGTGTATGTGTGTGTGGTGGGGGTTAACAGGAAAGGTTCAAAAGTTCACTTAAAATAGGTTCCTGCATGTTTTTATGATTCATTGCATTGTTATGCCTCTCCGGTGTTTGCACACAAACACACATACACACACATTCCCGTATAATAAACACACTTTCAAATAACCCAAACAGCTTCAAATGACTGTGAAGTGTAAATGATGTTTCATTGGTATAATATTAAACAAAAATGACATCTGATGTTCATTTTATGTTATCTTCTTTCCGTCTCTTTGTGGAGGTTGAGGGGGTGATGGGCAGGGAAAGGGGTGATGAGAGGAGGTGTAGTAGTTTGAGGGGGTGGCAGCGGTAAACGAGTGTGACTGCAGTGAGAGTGACGTGCTAAGCAGAGGGGTGGAGACGCTTGTCTTTTCAGAATGAAGGGAATCACCATGGCAGCAATTAAAAGCCTGAGGCTTCCCGCACTGGGTCAGTGTGCACAGAGAGATGAAAGTGTGTTTGTGCATGCATGTATGTGTGTGTCAGAGAGTGTGTGAGCTCCCCAAAAGCCGTTACCCAGCAGGGGAGAGAGAAATGAACTAATGAACTTTTAGAGGAGCAAATCATTGAGAGAAGGGCAGGTGTCAGCCGCAGAGGGGTGATGAAGATTAAACGGAACTGTGATAGTTATGAGCGAGAATACATGCTTTTGTTAACTGGTTTATGCATCAGTTGTTACCATATGGAATTAATGATTAAAGCCAAAATAGGATGACATTCACAATGCATTTAAAGTGCCCCTATTATGGAGTTTTGAAAATTACCTTTCATGCAGTGTGTAACACAGCTCTAAGTGAATGAAAACATCCTGCAAAGTTTTAAATCTGAAAGTGCACCGTGTATAAAGTTATTGTCTCTCAAAAGAAGGAGTCGACTCTGAATCATTGAAACGAGTCATTTTTAAAACAAATCCCAAGCCGTTTCATGTTGACGTCAACATGAAACATTAAAATATTGCCCGCCCACTTGTTGGTCTTTTCGTGTTGGTCTGAATGAAAATCTAAATTCATTCTTTGCCACTAGGTGCCGCTTTTGGAGTGTAAAATAACGGTTTCCCCGGTAACGCTGTACACAAAGTAGCACTGCACTCACAAACACTGCTTTATCAGGCATTACAGGTGTGATGAAATGAAAATGAGACCAATCTGACCAATCACCGCAGATTAGCGTCACACAAAGGAGGGGTTTGGAAAAATGAATCGTTGAGCGAATCGTTTGGGAGTCGTTGAGCAAATAAGGTAAAAATAAATGCATATTATAAGTCAATGAAAGTATTTTTTGACCTTGCATGCATGTCAACCTGTTTTTGGGGACTCCCAAAACCAAAATATGAACCTTTCATTACCCATAATAGGGGCACTTTAAAGGGATCATTCACTTCAAAATGAAATTTCTGTCTTTATTTACCAACCTGATCTCACAGAATTCCGTGTAATGACCACGGACCCTTAACTCCGAATCTGTGGTGGCATCACGGAATCGCCGAAAATTCCGTGATGGGCTCACAGAAGTGATACCAATGCAAGTCGGTGACAGGCATCAGCCGTGGTCCACGCGATACTGGGAATTTTATCGTCATAATTAAATTATATATTGGGTATCAACATTGCCATTATTGCATGTATGTTGGGGTGTGATTTTTCAATGTAAACAGCCACAACAGTTTTATTTACAACCCCAAATCAGAAAAAGTTGGGACAGTATGGAAAACGCAAATAAAAAAAGAAAGTAGTGATTTCTAAATTTACTTTGACTTGTATTTCATTGCAGACAATATGAACACAAAATATTTCATGTTTTGTCTGGTCAACTTCATGTCATTTGTAAATATACATCCTTTCCTGTCATTCAGACCTGCAACACATTCCAAAAAAAGTTGGGACAGGAGCAATTTAGGGCTAGTAATGAGGTAAATTGGTTAAATAATGATGTGATTTGAAACAGTTGATGTCAACAGGTGATTGTAATTATGATTTGGTACAAAAGCAGCATCCAAGAAAGGTCTAGTCCTTTAGGAGCAAAGATGGGCCGAGGATCGCCAGTTTGCCAACAAATACGTGAGAAAATTATTGAAATGTTTAAAAACAATGTTCCTCAAAGAAAGATAGGAAGAGATTTGGATATTTCACCTTCAACAGTGCATAACATAATTAAAAGATTCAAGGAATCTGCAGGAATTTCAGTGCGTAAAGGACAAGGGCGCAAGCCTAAGCTGAACAACCGTGATCTCCGATCCCTCAGGCGGCACTGCATCAAGAATCGTCATTCATCTATAAGCGATATCACCACATGGGCTCAGGACTACTTTGGCAAACCTTTGTCAAGTACCACAATACGTAGTTACATCCACAAATGCCAGTTAAAACTGTACTGTGCCAAAAGGAAGCCCTATGTTAACAGTGTCCAGAAGCGCCGTCGACTTCTCTGGGCTCGGAGGCATCTGGGATGGACCATCACACAGTGGAAACGTGTACTGTGGTCAGATGAATCAGTATTTCAGGTATTTTTTGGGAGGAATGGACGCCGTGTGCTCCGGACCAAAGAAGAAAAGGATCATCCAGACTGTTACCAGCAACAAGTCCAAAAGCCAGGGTCTGTCATGGTATGGGGTTGTGTCAGTGCCCTTGGCAAAGGTAACTTGCACTTCTGTGATGGCACCATTAATGCTGAAAAGTACATAGAGATTTTGGAGCACAATATGCTGCCTTCAAGAAGACATCTTTTCCAGGGACGTCCATGCATATTTCAACAAGACAATGCAAAACCACATTCTGCACACATTACAAAGTCCTGGCTGCGGAGGAAGAGAGTACGGGTACTTGACTGGCCTGCCTGCAGTCCCGACCTGTCTCCAATAGAGAATGTGTGGCGCATTTTGAAGTGCAAAATGCGACAACGAAGACCCCGTACTGTTGCCCACCTTTGCAGGAAGAATGGGACAAAATTACACCTGAAACAGTTCATCACTTGGTGTCTTCAGTCCCTAAACGTCTTTTAAGTGTTGTGAAAAGGAATGGCAACATTACAAAGTGGTAAATGCTTTACTGTCCCAACTTTTTTTGGAATGTGTTGCAGGTCTGAATGACAGGAAAGGATGTATATTTACAAATGACATGAAGTTGACCAGACAAAACATTAAATATTTTGTGTTCATATTGTCTGCAATGAAATACAAGTCAAAGTAAATTTAGAAATCACTACTTTCTTTTTTTATTTGCGTTTTCCATACTGTCCCAACTTTTTCTGATTTGGGGTTGTATATTACATTACACATTTATGAGAACGTAACCCAACCCCTGCCCCTAAACCTACCATTTGTCAATAAAACAGAAGATATAACAGACAGACACAACTACCGTCATAATTTATTCAAAAAGTATTAATGTTCCAAGTCTTCCGAGGCAAAACCATTGATTTGTGAGAGGAATAGACGCGATCGCCGTCTCCGTCCGCCGTAAAAGCTCTTCCTATGTGCTGCAGTCTCTGTGCGTAAATTCAAAAAATGCCGCCAGAAGAAGCCTTACGTCAGCTTTGGTTGTGAAATGCCATTGGCTCTTGCGTGTCTCGTGATCGATTGCGTCATGCTGTTGTGACAGTCTATTGGCTCTTGTATGTCTCGTGACCGATTGCGTCATGCTACGGGACGGGAGTATCTTTTTGAATGAGATGTGAGCGCGTTAACGCCGGAGCGGGATCATTTTCAGGATTAAAACCTTGTGTTTTACTCTCTTCTTCGCATAAAGACTTCGTATGGCTTCAGAAGACTTGGAATGCAACACAACTTGTTTGTAATGCTTTTATACTGCTTGTTTATGGTCAGTTTTTGCAATAAATACCTGTGACTGCACTTATCTTTGCCTGTTACATGTTTTATATTGTTCAGAGGTGGGTAGGTTTAGGGAAGGGGTGGGTTAGATGCTCCAGTGAAAGTATAAATTTATATACAAATATAACTGCATCGGAGTCACTCTTTTTACGTGGTCCACACATGTCAATTGAGGCAGCGCTGGTGTTGAACCAGTGGATCCGTGCGTGGACCACGGCTGATGCCTGTCACTGACTTGCATTGGTATCACTTCTGTGAGCCCATCACGGAATTTTCGGCGATTCCGTGATGCCACCACAGATTCGGAGTTAAGGGTCCGTGGTCATTACACGGAATTCTGTGAGATCAGGTTGTTATTTACTTACCGTCGTGTCTTGGAGTGACCCATTCATAGTGAGGTTATAAGTGTCAAGCTCAGAAAAGGTGGGGAATAACATAAAAAAACAGGTGTGTTTGTCTCTTTGGATTTGGAATGCCAATAATGCTGGAGCTGCTGCCTTTTAAGATCAACACACACACTTACCTGAGCACCAAAGATTTTGATGCACCATTGTACGTTTTTTTTTTAGAAATGTTTATACGCACTCATGCACCCTCACATACATAAGGCACAGACACCCGCAGGTACCTGTATTGTTTTTTCCAGTGAGGCGGAAATTGCTACGATGGTCTTGACATGGTTGTTGAACATGCATTTATGGAATGTGTCTCTATGCAAGTCTACAGTGCTCTATCAGGCATGGAAATCAGTAGTTTAGATAAGCCTGTGCAAGTGAGAGAGTAAGCCAGAAGTGGAATTAAAGGGATAGTTAAAGGGAAAATTCTGTATTCGTTTATTCACTTTAAGTCATTCCAAACCCATATAAGACTTAGTTTTGCCTGTGGAAGACAAAGGGAGACAGTTTTCAAGCATAAAGAAAAAGGAATCTGAACATACCAAAACATATAATAAAAGTGTTTAATATGAATTGCTCACTTTATTCCAAGTCCTCCAAATCCGTATCTTTGAGTGAAAAGAGATCAAAATGAATTTACTCGATTATATGGCTCCAGATAATGTCGAAGTCAGATGGACCAATTTTAAGATACTTTTAAGCTGTTTATGCTGTTTTGCATTCCTTTTAATGAGATAGTTCACCCCTAAATTCTATCATTCTGTCACCCATAAGACTTTTGTTCATCTTTGAAATACAAATTAAGATATATTTAATGAATCATGAGAGATTTCTATCCCTCCACAGTCATTTTTCAAAAAAATTCATAAAGACATTGTAAAAGAAATCTCTATTGAGTGGTTAAATCCAAGTTTTCTGAAGAGACAAGATCGGTTTATATGATGGACTGATTTAATTTAGGCTTTTTTATTCATAGAACACTTCTTTTGTTTCTTAAACTTTTTAAAAGTGTCAAAGTGTTTTGGTGTAATGGTCTTTCAATGGGAGACAGAAATCTCTCAAGTTATCTCTAAAAATATATTTTTCATTTTATATCATTTTTTTTTGGACGAGCTGTTCCTAAAGTGCAGTTTAACTGTCTGGGGTAAAAAAATCCTACAGGCTCAGTAGCTTTCATATCAAGGTCACACTGACAGTTTATGCCTCTTGTTCTGACCCATGCAAGCTTGACTTTCTGTGCTACTTAAATATATGTGTTTGGAGTGTGTCTGTGTGCAAGTGTATGTCATGACTTTAGTACCTCAATCGCTCACCACTTCCTGTCTGTCAGTGTGTGTAGTGTTGAACTGACAGATGGGGACTAATTAGCCCTGTTCATTTCAATAGATGTGTATTTGGTGCTTCTCTCTCTCACTCGCTCTTTTTTCCTCTGCTTTCCCTCCCTCTACTGTTTTCCTTTGGGATAGAAATGTTTTCACTTGGGAATGTGGGTCTAGCAGGTGTTAATTTTATTTTTCCCTTTGTCTCTCTCACTCTCAGTCTCTCTCCCAGGAATTCCTCCCATGTTAGGTCACTGTAATCTCACTTGTCCAGTTCACTATTATGATGAAGACATGCAACATAATACCACCATTCGGAAGTGTGTTTGTTAGAAAGAAAAGAAGAAAGAACGAGAGAAAGAGAAAAAGAGATTTGCCGGAGAGACAAAATGGACTTTTAAACCTAAGGTTCTTGAAAGGAATTTTTCAGATAATCCCCCTCTCCCGCCACTAAGCCCACTCTCCAGAAAACTTACTTAATTTCCATTGACGATTTCTCTCACGTACGTTACGCTCTGTTTGCCAGCTCCTTCCTAAGAGCCTCAAAGCATCGGCCATTGCAGTGCCCTTTACAAAACCAACTTCCTCCTCATCACCTCTTTCTCTGTGAGGTCTCTTCCTCTTCTGATGCGTTTCTCATTCTGACTAGAAATCGTTTGGGTTGTGAATGAGTTTGGCCTAGTGATAAGACCCCAGCAGCATGCGGTTCGGACCGCTGAACTATTCTAATCAACACTTTTCACACACACAGAGTGATTAAGTGAGTATTTTTCAAAAGATGTTGGGTACAATTGCAAAGAAAGAAATAACAATTTGTCAAAAACCCCAAAGCAAAAGCCAAACTTCTCTTTGTTTGAGAAGTTTTCAGGAATGTTTTGTAGAAGACATCTGCATCAGTTTAATGTGTTAAACTAAACTGTGACTTGAACTCTGCTGATCTTGTGGAAACTGGATTTGAACTTGTGTCAGTGCAAAACAGTATTTCTCATCGAGATTAGGTTTACTGGATGTGTGTGTCTGTGTAAATCCCCCGGCCTCTAAAAATAATGCAGGAACTGTCGGGAATGTGACACACAGATATAACGACTGCAAGAGCTTAACATGGATCAACACCACACAGACAAACACACACACTTACACACCCTATAAAAACACTCTCTCTCAATAAACCTAAACCTGTCGACAACTGCTGTCATATTTAGACACACTCACAAAAGTCTAAAGACGAGCCCAAATGCACAAACACACGCACTGCAGTGAAGTTCAACTTTAAGTGAAAGTCAAATTTGTATGAAACATAATACAATTGTCCACTGATACTGCATGTGCATCTGTTGTAGACACAGTGTGAAGTTTGCATGTGTGTATTTGTGTGTATGCTTTCACTCTGGGTGGTAATGTCTACCTGCTCATGTGGGCCAGTTAATTTTAGACGTCTCTTTCTGCTCAGAAGTCTCCATCGCGTCGCGTCGGTGTCTGTGTAGGAATTTGTCACTGTAAGTGTCAGATGAATGCATGAGGCGTCAGTGATTTCAAAACTAGATGTTTATCAGATCACACCTAATGTGCTAAACACTCACCCTCTGATCATTCCTAACCCACAAGACTTTCGTTTGTCTTTGAAGTTTTTATGTAACCTGAAAGATTTTTGTCCCTTAGTTGTCCTTTCTAGCAAAACGTTGAATTCAAAAGGTTCGTAAAGACATTGTAAACGAATTCCACATGAATGCAGCAGATAAGTTCTCAAGATATATGATCACTTTATATAATAAAAAAATTAATTAAGGCTTTCATTTACATATACGCTCGTTTGAGATTTATTTTTGCACATACAGTATTTCAAGTATGGCTGAGTTGCCATTTATCATTTGATGTGCTCTATATATGTGTGCTGATCTGTTTTTACTGCTACAGTATTTATTGACTCACATGGAGTATTTTTATGATGTCTTTATGAACTTTATGAAGTGTCAACGTTTAGGTGAAATGGACTCTAAATGAAAAGATAAATCTCTCAGGTTTCATTAAAACTGTCAGTCATTTGTGTTTTGAAAATTAACAAAAGTCTTTGGAATTGCATGAAGGTGAATAAATGATGACAATATAAATTTTCTTAACATGTTTAAAATATCTCATGAATTTTGATGTTTTCGATGGCAAATTAAATACTGTGGTTTGCACCTCAAAACCCATGTTTTCGTCACTCCAATAGTCTGTGTAGGGATGTAACTCAACTCACGATGCGATACAAATCATGACACTGATTTCACAATACTATTTTCTCATGATTTTTTTTAACAAAATTATGCAAATTATAAAAGAAAAGTTGTCCTTTTATTATTTTTCAGACAAAATGCTGCACATTTCATTGTGAAATTGAAATCACACAATAATAGTACAGCAAAAAAAATACAAATAAAAGAAATCTCTTCATATAAACAAACTAAGGTTTTGCTTGTGCTCTTACCATTTAAAATTAGAGGTAACCGCTGCATTTTAATCACGATCCAAACAAAGATGCTGCATACATGCTCCATGATCAGTTTATGATTTAAAGTGCTCCTATTATGGATTTTACCTTTCATGCAGTGTGTAACACAGCTCTAAGTGAATGAAAACATCCTGCAAAGTTTGAAATCTGAAAATGCATCGTGTATAAAGTTCTTGTCTCTCAAAAGAAAGAGTCGACTCTGAATCATTGAAATGAGTCATTTTTAAAATGAATCCAAAGCCGTTTCATGTTGACGTTAACATGAAACATTAACATTTTGCCCGCACACTTGTTGCACGCACAGACCCGGGAAAACTTGAACCCCCCTCCCTCAAACACAGACGCTGTGCTCTGCACTGTGATGTAAATCCGTTTTATTTATTTATTTATTTTTACTGCCAAAAGACGAGGATGTAAAGAATCAATGGTTAAAGTTCATTTTTAAAGCAATACCACAGCAGTATAGCCCCAACCTTGTGTTGTGTCCCTGTCATTTTACTGAAGACTGCTACAGTGTTTCCCACAGACTTGCACTCTATGTGTGGCGGGGCTTCCCCCGTGGGATATATATACCACCGGTTCACATTTACAGCTCTGCGTGTTTGCTGCTTAAAACCATCAGTCGATTTTCGCGTTAGTCTGAATGAAAATGCAAGCTCATTCTTTGCCACTAGGTGCCGCTTTTGGAGCGGTAAAAATAGCTGTTTCCCTGGTAACGGCTGTACACAAAGCAGCACTGCGCTCACAAACGCTGCTTTATGAAATGGAAATGAAATCGACCAATCGGACCAATCACCGCAGATTAGCGTCACGCAAAAGAGGGGTTTGGAAAAATGAATCGTTGAGCGAATCGTTTGGGAGTCGTTGAGCAAGTAAGGAAAGTGAATGAAAGTGTTTTTTGACCTTGCATGCATGTCAACCTGTTGTTGGGATATGAACCTTTCATAACTCATAATAGGGGCACTTTAAATTAGATTGAATAATTTCAAAATTCAAAGCAAAAACAGAATAGTCTGACTTTAGTTTTGTGATTATTTTACAACTTAAAACATCTGCACAAAACAAAAACAGCAGATGGGCTGCATGAGAATGCAAATTCACTCTCTGACAGCAGGTGGCGCTTATGGAACAGCGGCAATATTGCATTTTCTTTGGTTACCGCTGTAAACAAAGCAGCGCTGTGCTTATAAACACTACTTTATACAGAGGCAAGATGAAAAGAAAATACCATCACGATTCCTTTAACATCTCAACCGATTTGAATCGTCACATATTATTATTGATTTTCAATTGGCTCGACATGCAACGTTACATCCCTAAGTCTGTGTAGTATTTTCTTTTACCTGTATAATTTGTTGATAGTTTTTGAGAATGAGGGCGTGTCACACAACCTTTCCTTGTTGGAATCTGCCTGATTTAGATGCTTCTATCAAGTCACAGGTGATTTGTGACCCTGGAATTGTGAAGCTATCAGAACAAAAACTGCAACAATTTTGGGTTAATTTTAACAAGATAGTTGAGAACCGTTGTCATAAAGGACCGTTTGATGTTTTGTGTTGTGTGTGTGTGTGTGTGTGTGTGTGTGTGTACAGTATGTGTGTGCCTGCTTAACAAAATATTGGGGACAATTTGTACCTAAAAGTGAGCTAAATCTGACAGAACAAAATAAAGTAATTTTTATCTTAAAACTGCAGAAAGTTTTCTGTTAGGGTTAGGATGTGGTTATTGTACTTATAACTAGCTGTTTATAAAAACACAGTGGATGTCTTTGGAATGTCCCCATTTAAATAGCTAAGTAAACATCTGTCTGTTGGCAGACATGGTGGGGGAAGTTATTGATGAGTCATTTGTATTTTACTGAATGTTGTGTCTAAAAGCACAAATGGATCTGATCTTTCTTTGATTTGGTGTAATAAAACTCTCCACCATGGTGTCTGGCTGCTCTGGAGATGTGGGTGTGGTTAGGCAAATATTTGTGTTTGACAGACAGCGGTGGCTGACTGTTTATTGAAGTTTATGTCTGATGGACAGAACTGGAAAAAGAGCAACACGCCAACTATGAATAATCTTTTGGAGCAAGTGTACAGACTGCAGTGGTATGTGTTTGACGTGCATTATTGGCTTTCTGTGATTGTGGATGGTATCCTTCACCGGTCAATATGTTTTTAGACACACTAAAGCTAGCACGCTTTCACAGACGCAGCCTTTATCAGTGTGACCCGAGGACACAAACGCACACACACACACACCAGGTCTTTCTCTCTCGCTCTATAAACGCATGACTGAGGGCCATGTTTTAAAAGGGAGATGGAGAGAGTGGAGAAGAGAAAAGTAAAAGAGCAGCTGAAGTGAGCACCAATTTGCCTTCAAGCTTTTGAAGGGTTTAAGATGCTCAGCTTTCAGTCCATATAAGACATAGAGGAATGACCTCTTAAACCAATAACACACACAAAAACTTTCAATGTCTACTCATCCCCGGTGGCATTACTAGAATGCCATCCTGAGGTGAGCATTTGGATGAATGAAGCAGACAGGCCATTTTAAGGAAAATCTATATCCAATAAAACTATATTCAATTTTATGGATGGAGTTTAAGCAGATTACGTGATTTGAGAAGTCATATACAACACCAGAGAGAAGTCTGTCGCTTTCACCAGAAGATCATGTTGTGATATTTTGATTTCAAAATTTTTTTTAAAAATGAAACATATGTGGATGACTCATTCACGGTAAGAGCTATAACACACATGTACAAAATAGATGAGTAAATTTTCATTATATGTTTGATGTTAAATCTTCAAATTCCACCAACACCAACAAAAGGAAAACTCTTCATGCAAGTAATTTTTATGATATTACTAGACACTACTACTGCAAAATAGAAGACAAAGTAAATAAATAAAAAATAATAAAAACTTTGATAATTTTTTTTAATTAACAATAGGTATGCAAATTACCTTCAACACTTTTAAAACAACTTCATTAACCACACTTGTTTCAATGAAAAGACCTACAAAGCTGATCATTAATTACAGACAAGTTAATGTCAGCTGAAAGTATTTTTTACTTATTTTCTGTTAGATGGGTACAGTTCTCACTCAGCCACCCATATCTGCGCTTCTATCCAACCATCATTCCATCTTCTGCCTATGTATATGTCTGCAGGAACCAACATTAGCTCATTGTTTTGTGTTTCAGCTTTGCTCAGTTCATATGAGAATGCTATATCTCACATGTTGTAGAAATCTCTTCTACCTAATGAAGATGATTTTAAAAGGCATTTAAGCATATGTATATGATAAAGAGAGTGAGTGTGTTATTAGAGATGTATTGAATTGCAACTGTCAAAATAAAGTTAAATTATCTCAATGTTTTAATAGACCTCTACTCCTTTCCTTTCCTCTTCTCTCGAATGCAAAATTGAAACTATGGACAGATGGACAAATATCGCTACATTCTCTCTCTCTCTCTTGCTCTCTGAGTGTGTGATCTATTAAGATAGTCAGACAGGGGTTGACAGATACACAAAGGCTTCTGCAGTTCTATTGTGGTGGCAGCCTCACCATACAGTACGATCATTGTGTATGGCCTGCGGGTGGACTGTGTGTGTCTGTGAGTGTGTGTGTGTGATCATGGGACTTACACACTGCTCTGTGATGAATTACTCAGAGTGGGCAGATTATGCCAGTTTGACATTGATACATTGAGACATCTAGTGAGATTTTATTGCATTCAAAATGTGTGTGTGTGTGCGCGCAAGCGGGTGTGTGTATAAGGATTTTTGAGGGTGTAGAGTCACTTGTTATCACACGGGTGAATAATAACTTCAAATTGTTCTCCAATATATATATATATATATATACACACACACACACTAGTACACACTGTATTGTAAAACAGATGTTTTGTAACTTCCAATTCCCATGTATACTTTAAACAAACACAAACATCTTTTTGTTTTAACATTTGTTTTGTGCAAAAATGAAAAAGGCGTGGATATCTAAACAGGTTCATGTGGAGGAAAAAGCAGTGTTTGCGTCTATGTGTGTGTTTGCTTATATGGATGCGTTATTGGCCACATGCAACTATGTGTGAATGTTTGTGTGTTTTGGTTGGAGTATATATTGAATTCCTGTCTTTGTGCTTTCTTGCTGTCATGGAAACATGTTTTCGGGGAGTACGGTGGTCCATAGGAATCAAATGAGGCGTGAATAATTTATCTCTTAATGACTTCATTCACATCAATAGCATTGACTCTAATAAACCTCCTGCCATGACTGAAGTGTGTATGTGTGTGTGTGTGTGTATGTGTTCCTCCATGTGGCAATGATGAAAGCAAACGCACTTACGTGTGAGTTTTCATGGTTTTAAATTTAAATGTTGTGAAGTCAGGGGATTTTCCATGGAAGCGAGTTAGTGTGTGTTTGTGCGAGTGTGTATTTATGCATATGTGTTTGCAACTGGCACATTTACATTCCTCTTTTGAAATTGTATGAATTATGGAGTGGAATATTATCATTCAAAGGCAATCAAACAGTTACACTTGCGTAGTTTATGGTAATTTGATCCCACAGTCTACAGGTTTCTCTGTTGGAGTTTGCTATTATAATTTAAAATGTCTGACCTGCATCTTTAGTGTGTGTCTGTACATGCTCAGATATGTTTTAAAATAACAGTGCCAGCATTTACCATGTTTGTTTGGTAAATGTTTTATAGAAATACCTTTTTCTTTTTTTCTTTTTTTTTACATTTCAAAGTATTATATAAAGTATGCTATTCTTTGGCCTAAACATCATGGTAAATAAATATGGTAATCAATCAGTTGAGATGTGAGAAAATAGAAATACGATGCGTGTCAGATCCGCGTCACGTTCATCAGCGGCGGCTCTTAAACAGCCAAAAAAAAACTAATAACCCAGCTGATGTGATATCTGTTCATCAAAGAACAAAAGAAAAAAAGAGGAAATCAATAACTTTTGTAGCTTTAAGGATTCATCTACAGTATATTTAATTTAAAATTTTGTGTTTGGTAACTCTTGATAGCTCTCAATTATACTGTAATGTTGAATGGCTAGTCAATGGGTAAATATTAGGGGGGAAAAAAATTAATAGATACATCAGTTGTATTGTATCAGTGATACTGGCCTTCAGTCATAAAAAAGTTTACATTATACAAATATTAAAAATGTAATATAGTTGTATATATGTATATAGTTATTAATATATACAGAGCGAGAATGAAATTGCATATTTATTTATTACATTGTAATTACATTGTAATGTGTTTCTTACATTGCATTTGAGTTAAAAGACAGTTTCCTGCAAGGCTTTCCTAACATTAACGCACAGTTTGCATCTCTACATTTTATTTGTATGTTTGTCTTGGCCTTAACACGACATACGTAACCTCCTGCATGTGTGTGCGAGCATCTGAAATTGCAATAAGAAAATCCCATGACAAGAATTTCAACCACAAAGCAGGCAGGAAAAATGAGCATCACTGAGAGAAAGCGTATTTCAAAAATATAAAACACTGCGAAGTGTACTAAAGTCATTGAATACATTCAAATGAGGCAGTAAATCAGAGTCTTTACGATCCCCCGAAGTGTGTATATGCGGTTTAGACATAAGGAATACTGCGCGGGACGACAGGACTCTTCTGCTATGCTTTATGGCTTGGTCAGGCGTTAACAGAACCTTCCATTAGCCTTCAAACAAAATCTCCCTTCAACCATGATTATTTGTTCCTGATGAACTCGTATGAGAGTGGAACTATGGGAAAGGTCACACAGAGAGAGGGAGATGATAATGTTGACTGTTTCATATGTAATGTAATCAGATATGTAAAGCTGACATCTTAACAGCTGCTCTGGGCTGAGTTTTATTGATTGGTTCATGGTGGTTAAGCCGAGGGAAACTTCTAGTAAGGCTGACTCGCAACCTGCTATTACAAATGTGAGGCGCACACGTACTCGTGCAAACGCACACACAAACTGCGGTGATCGTTAAGCAGTAAATTACAGAAGGAAATCCTCGACGGCTGTATGTAATTCTCACTGGCAGATTGAGTGTGACTGGAAAACCACACCGTCTCCCTCTTACTCTCTTTCTGTTCACTATGAGATTTTCAATCTATATTTTGTAATTGTAGATTACAGAGAAGCTGAATTTGGACTCATCTACTTACTCGCCGTGTGTTTGAGAAACTGAACCTTAAAGTGACCCACTGAAGAAATGTGGGCTTAACTCTCTCTCTCTGTGTGTGTGTGTGTGTGTGTGTGTGTGTGTGTGTGTGTTTGAGTGAGTGAGTGTGGAAAGGACAGATGGACTCAAGCAGCTGTGTGTGTAGCCATTGGTTGTGACTAAAGTTTGCGGGTGTGTGAAAGACAACATTGAGGCCTCGTCTGTATTTGAACAGGAATATTTCAGTTTGACTCACCACACACACACACACACACACATATACTGTCTGCTGGAATCTACAGCAAATAGCTACGAGACTCAAAACATCTTGAAAAGATTTAGAGAGAGAGAGAGAGAGGAGAGAGGGGAAATAGAGTTACTATCTCCTGTCTTTCATCTTTGAGTGTTTCTTTGACTCAATTGTTTCTATCTGTGTGTCTTAAAGAGAGAGAAAGAGCAACAGATAGACCGACAGAGACAGAAAGAGAACGAGTCAGAGAGAATGGCACACAGGGAGACACAGACGGAGAGAAAACAAGTGGTTGTGGGAAAGTTGGTGGTTGTCTGTGTGCACCCACACTGGCACAATTAAATCCTGCTCTCTCACATAAACACACACACTGAAGTCTCTCTGACTTTTTGACCCTGAATTCAGTGTAAGGCTGGATGCACAATCTTTTCATGATTATTCATTAAAGAGTGTGTTATCAGATTAGTTTCTCCTCGATGACCTTGCGAGTATGAGTGTTAAGGGCAAAAAATATGTTTTTTATTATATTATTACATTGCTAGATATAAATTCTAATAATTTAATTTATAATTAAATGAATAATTTAATTATATACGTACATGCCTTAATTATTTTAAGTACATTTTTATTTTAATTTTTGCAATAGACGTTTTAATCTGCTTTGCTTTAATAACTGTTTCCATCCAAGATTAAAATTTGAAATTTGCACCATATAACAAAAAATGAATAAAGCAGCATTTGCATTCCATCTGTTTAAGAACCCAAAATGATCAATTCTGGAAAAGAAAATGACAAGAAAAGAAAAGTAGCTGCTGTGGCTCTATTATTAAATTAATATACTACTAATATAAAATAAACTGGTAACACTTTATTTTGATGGTCCCTTTTGAGCATTCTGTTGACAATAAGTAACTTTGCACCTACATGTCTAACTCTCATTAGAGTATTAGTAGACTGTCTGATTAATATTTGCTAACTCTTTATTGTGATGGTCTCCCAACAGACATTCTACTGACTATAAGTAACTTTGCAAGTACATGTCAACTTATTCTAACCCTAATCCTACCAGTCTACTAACACTCTTCTAACACTCTAATGAGAGTTAGTAGATATGTAAGAGAAGTAAAGGGACTTCAAAAGTGACCTTTTTTGATGCGCCTTTAGTTTTTTATTTTATTTATTAATTTATTTATTTTTTGGAAAATGTGCTGTAGTCTTCATACTGAATTTAAAAACTAGTCCAGAATATTATGTTCTTTGTTTCCATTTTTTTAAGGGTATCTGATTTTTCATCTCATTGATATCTCACTGATATTGCCCAGCCCTAATTCGTGTCTCTTTTTTTCCAGGAAACAATGAATATAGCTACAATCACTGATTCCATGACTTGTCGTTTTACCATCATATTCATTATATAACCTGGGTTTGCTTTCCAAACTTTTAGTGCAATCGTTATTTTATTTTTAATAGAACTTAAAGAGTTTATATGACTGGTGAATGGCAAACTCACCAATATTTCAGTCTAAATTTGTGTGTGTCTGTGTGTGTGAGAAGGAGGGCAGTCTGTGCCCTAAGAGCCAGGCTTACAAGACGAGTGCTGAATGCCTCCAGTTCATAAACACCTCACTAATGAGCCTCTCAGGGGAAAGCAAGTGATCAGCGCTCATTTCTTCACAGATCCCTCTAACATCTGCTAATATGTGTGTGTGCGCATGACATTTTCATGGATGACAGGTGGTCTCCCCAACACCACTGGATGTTAAAGAGAGAGAGAAAGTGTGAACCACACATTCACGCTCAGAGAGTACTAATCCATTTCCAGTGTTTTTATCAATGTGTCTCAGCTGTCAGTGGAGCCAGTCTACCATATATAATGGGAAACAAACTCACAAATGGCAAATTATATTAAAGTCACAATGAAACAGAAGTGTTACAGATCGCAAAGCTCATCAGTTGTTGAATAGATTTTGAGAAGAGGATGTTGCACTCAAAAATGAATGCAGTCAATTTTAGAGGGACAAAGTTTAAGTGGACTAAATGATTAGAGAAGTCTGGAGAAGAATGTCATTTTCATCAGAAGGTCCAGTTATGACATTTTCATGAAACATTATGAGGTCCAAAAAAAAAAACCCCAAACAAACAAACACTGAAACATGCATGTTCAAAATAAGATCTATATTGTACATTTGCAAAATAAGAGTGAATTTTACTCAAAATTCAGTCTGAAAATTGGAACTGGCACAAGAAAGCTGCAAAGAGAGAAGGCACTATCAGCCAATTTCAATAAATCAAAATTGCCAAAATCAGGCAATTAATCAATGCTCTTTATATATGTGTATATAACTAAAGTGAACCTGATAAGGAATGAAAAAAAAACAACCAGAATGTGAAGAAAGAAAAGTACAAGACTTGAAAAATGGTGTACAAATGCAGAATTAATCACCTTGCGGTCATACCGAGCAGACAATGCATTGGCAGTAGATTGAGAGTCTATTTCACCCTGGCTCAAATTTAAAATCTTTACACACGCCGTCTGAGTGAAATAACCGTTTCTGATGCTGTCCAAGCAAATCCAAACACTTCCAGCTCTGATGTTTGTGTGCTTATCGTGTCATTTGGTGAGATAGTGTTGTTTCTGGTTCGTCATACTGGCGGTAATGTAACGTTTGCTATCAAAGGCTCAAGGATGTGATAGCATCTCCGTCTGTCTGTTCTCCCTCTCACTTTCCACTCATTCCAACCTATCAGTTTACTTTTCCCTCATTTTCCTTCCTTCTTTTCCTCTCTATCTTTGTTGAGCGCTATGTGGTAATATAGACTAATTTTTGTAGAATTTCTAGGTTTATTCCACCACAGGCTTATTAGGATAAAAACAAAATTTCGTTTTAGAAAAGCGTTGTTTTGCTTAATCACAGTGCAATGGAAAAAAAGGCAAGCATCCATTTAAAACAGCAACTTTAAGACCAAGCAGAGTGCTTTGCCAATCGGTTACTTAAAGTCTCGGGGCCCAGGACAAAATGTTAATCGGTGGGCCCCCTTTTCCAATAAGAAGGCTATAGCATAGTGCACTTTAGTGGGCCCCCCTCGTCACAGGGCTCGGGACAACATTCTTGGTTTCCCATCCCCCGACGACGGCCCTGGTCGGGAGTGGACGGAACTTAATAGTGGATGGAGCAAATCAGTTACAAATACAGGGCAAAAGTCACACTGCATTATTAAAATTCATTAGCCAAATATATAATATGTTTTATAATGTTTCCCCCCACTAGCTTTGATATTGAATCAAAATATATAGTAAATCACTGACAGGATTTCATTGAATTACCCTTCTGTCATTTTTAATAATTTAATAGTATTTTGATTCATTTTTAACAATTTTATTGAATATTAATATATTTCTGAGTCACTGGCATCTGTATTATCTTTACAAGGTTAATAGACATAAGTAAACCTAAACAAAAAGGTTTAGTGTAATATGTTGGCATCTGTGCATGGTTGTCCATGCTGGTAAGATTGCACTGCCCCCTAGTGGATGAGGATTAAATCCATCACTGCGGTTACATGCAGACAAATGTGTGTGTGTGTGTGTGTGCATGTGTGTTTGAGTGAATATTTTTGATATTATAAATACCTGTCTGTCTCCCTGGCATTTTCATTTAAATCCTGTTGCTCTGTGATTGGTGCTGTCATGTGCCACTCATGAAAATGACAGGCATCTCGATGAATAGAGCTCTCAACAGACAGACAATCTATCTCTGTCTGGCCTGATCTTGCCACACACACAAACACAGAGCTGATCTCTTACGGTCAGTGTCTATTTTTTGGAGACTGAGTGTCTGTCTCCCATTATGATTGATGGCTGAGGAATTTGATTGACAGGTCTGGCTAGCTAAACTGGCTATTCATGATCTGTAAGGGTCCCATGCTGTGTGTGTATGTGTGTGCGGGTGTACGTCTATAAATGAGAGGGTTGTCTTTGAGAGTCTGCTTTGCGTGAGGGAAGACACTTCATTAAAGTCACCCCCTATGGAGACGCACACACAGGAACCTGCACACATGCACACTCCAAGGGTGAAAAGGTCAACCTTTGGGAACTGCTGAATAGAGATTTGATCACGTGACCGGGACTTAAAATCTGATCATGTGAGCCTTGAAAAAAAAATCTAGCATTTTGCTAGTGGCTATTATGACATTAATTGAAAGGAGTAAATTAATTGATGTTAATTAGTACATGTGGGCTCTTCATAGCTCTTCATTATATTCATTCATTCATGATAACTTAGAGAAAGAGACACATTGATTAGATTAGATTAGTTTAACTTCTCTCAGTGTTATATGGTTTTATATGAGTTTTTTTTTCCCACAGCAGGAGAAAAGAAAGAGTGAAAGTGACAGTAAGTGAAGGACAGAGAGTGGGATGAAAGCAGGGATTAAGCTTCTGTTAGTTTTTGTTCATTTATTAAAAAGAGAAAGAGAGCGAGTGAAGCACTTCCTCTAAAGGTGCTCAGGGGTCATCATTCAACCCTCTTTTTCTCTCTTTTATTCTCTTTTTATTTTTCTGCTCTTGATGCTCTCCTGGGTGTTCCACTCTATGCTGCCACTGAAGTTGTATATATGTGTGTGTGTGTGTGTGTGTGTGTGTGTGTGTGTGTGTGTGTGAGCCTCCCTAGTTGTCTAGCCCACCTCCCACCATGTCTTTGTGTGTGTGTGTGGTGCTTTATTCAATGTTAGTCACCCTGTTGAACAGGGAACAGGTTTTTTTAATTGTTTGATTTGATTGAAATAGTTTGTCTGTGCCTGAATTCGTCTCGCTGTCATATGGGTGACAGCTGGAATGTTTGTGCTGTAATCCAGAAGAACGTTTGATCTCATAAATGCACGCACAGATCGGTGTCGGTGTCCTGTACAGGCACAGATGAACCTGATTAAAGACGATTCCCATTCAGTTCACGCTCAGGTCATGTCAGGATGACATTTTTAAAGAGCGCTGAAGACTTACCCAGGCTGTTTAAATGTCTGCTCTGATGCCTAAAGAACCTGGGGCTTCAGTTAGAAATGTTTGTTTAGTCTCATCATAACTGTGTGTGCATTAGAGTTTGGTGTGTGCATATTTGTTGCGTTTCTTCTTTCAGCTGTTACATTTGAAAAAGAGGAAATTTCATTCTGTTCTCTTTTTGTCCCTGTTTTCCTTCCTGCTTTCTTTTTCTTCTGTTGTTTATTTTTTTCCCGCTGACAATGTCTGCAGATGTCAATGAATGTTGAATACTATGTGAGATTGTGTTCTTTTTATGTCTTATTTGAACACAAGGCTATTAGTTATGTGTAGATTTCACACTGGTGAAGTGATTAATTATATTATTCCTTTATTTTTCTCTAGTACACTGTCTTCTCTTTGTCCTATTTTTTATATTGACCATTTATCTAAAGCTGCAGGGGGGCTTGATTTTAGCGGTTCGAGACAAATTTCAGGTTTCATAAAGCATTTATTTTGTTGTATGGTGAAATAATCAGTCTTTGCCTCTTCTGTCAGACAGACATTTTGTCATTATTTACTCTCTGTCACACTAAAGCTGCATGACTTTCATTCCTGTGGAACACGAAATACATTTTTGAAAAAGTGCCTCATCACTCTTTTCCATACAGTTACAATGAATGGGGATTGGAGCTTCGAGTTTAAAAAATAGTACAAAAGCTCCATAAAAGTATCCTAAAAATGACCCACTTGGGGGTCTCGGCCATCTTTTACAGGGGCCCTTATATTTAAATTGTTATATTGACATTCTTCATTAAAATACTAAAAACAGTTGATCTAAAATTGTATGACATTCAACTGACATCATATTTTATATTTATTTCCACATTTTTATTTATTATTTATTTGCATTACAGCAGAATTACTAGAGGTATACTATAGGTATTACTAGAGTTGAATTGTTTTAATCAGTCTGATTTATCAACTTAAATTTCATATGGCTATGGAAGACTTTTGTGATACTTTAATGCAATTTTTAATGATTGAAAGTTCCCCATTTATTGTTATGGCATGCAAACAGAGACCAGAACATTCTTCACATCTGCTTCACTCACACATTTCTCCTTTTGTGTTGCAAAGAAGAAAGAAAGTCAAACAGTTATGAAATGACATGAGGATGAGTAAATGATGACAGAATTTTCATTTTTGGGTAAACTAAAATGTGTATTGTAAAGTCTGACTGTTTAGGTCTCAGTCTGCCTTTGCTTTTATTGTACACAACAACAGCGAAGGAAAACAATTCAGTGTACACTCTGCTTTAAAAAGATCTACATATTAATATCTGTCTTTATAACTGCTTATGATTGTTAATGTTCTTTCTCTTTATTTATCAGTGACCTGAGTGAAAATCAAATCCAGGGGATTCCCAGAAAAGCATTCAGAGGAGCTACTGAGATCAAAAACCTGTGAGTCTTCTGTATCTTTGTGTGAAATAGAGAGAGAAAGAGAGCTTTGAATTAATGATTGTGTGCTTTAATGAGATGCGCAGGCAAGCTGACCATCACACACACACACACACACACACACACAAACACACACACATATAGGAGGAGTGGGCAGTGCAGGTAGACAATAGTGGAGGAGAGCACAGCAGACAGATTGAGAAGAAAGGCTGGAAAGTGAAGAACAGCGATGAGAGGAGAAAGAGAGAAAGACTGACAACAAAATGAGTGAGAGAAAAAAAAACAGATTGAAGGACAGGAGAGCGAAGGATGTATATGTGGTATTTTTTTAATTTATTTTTTTAGTAAGGATCAGTAGTGTTTATGAGAGTATATTACTCTATTACCATCATCATTGAACACCAAACAGAAGAACCGACATCATCATCTTCAAACATTTTCTCTCTGTTTTTTCTCTCTCAGGCAGCTGGACTATAATCAGATTTCCTGCATTGAAGACGGAGCGTTCAGAGCTCTGCGGGACCTAGAAGTACTGTAAGTGCACTGCATGTGTGTGTGTGTGTGTGTGTGTGTGTGTGTGTGAACTTGTGTGATTGTGTTCTGTTGAATTAAAACCACTGCAGATCTTTTTAGATATCATGGTTTTATTAGACTTGGGTCAAAGCTGGGCCACACAGGTTTTGGGACTGTTCCAGAAACTTTGTTTGATTTTTAGATTGAAATTGAGATTAGAAAATCGTATATTCATGTTAAATTGGTATGGATTTCTCTGTAGGTGACATGCTGTGTTTGGCTGTAAGATCATGCCTGCTGAGTGTTGAATGATTGTATAAAATGCATATCTGCTTTTTAAAGTTGGATTAGTTGAATAATCCTGTTAGAGAGAATGGACTCAGGACAGATAAATGGGATTGTGTCAGATTATTTTACTAGGATTATTTTGATGCTTTGTGACAAATGGACAGAAAAGAGTTTATGAGCTGTATTAAATATCAGATGTGCATCTATAAAGTGGTTTCCTGCACATAACCACATACATGCATGAAGGCATATTGATATACTGAAAAAAGGCAGTTCTATAAATTTGTGTATGGAATATTGTAATAGGAAAACATTAAAAGGATAATTCACCCAAAATTTTGTTACCATGTACTCACTCTCAAACTATACCAAAGCATTTTTTTCATAACAGAATGTCTAAGATGATCTTTTTTATATACAATGAATGTATATGGGAACCAGGGGCAGCTGTGGTAACCATTCACTTTCATTCAGTGAACTATTCCTCATTATTGTTCTAAAAAGGTCTATGAACTGATTATCTTTCTCGGTCTTTGTTTCACAGCACACTGAATAACAACAATATCTCTCGTTTGTCAGTGGCCAGTTTTAACCACATGCCCAAGCTTAGGACATTGTGAGTATCACTCTCTCACACACACACACACAAACTGCATTAAACCAGTTCTTCAGACTGTCGTTGGCATGTTATCCAGCACTTATCATCCTGGCCCTTAATAAGTGTGATTATGAGGTAATAGGGTGTAATAACCACATTAATATGTATGTTTCATTAGCATACATTTTGAAGATTGGAGTCCTTTGTGTGTGATCATGATTTAATCACATTTACGTGATGAGCTAAAGTAGGTAATTGCTATGTCGGTATTCTGGTTAGCTAAACGTCAGCAATAGATGATGGAAAGAAAGCCAGTGAATGCCAAGATGGGAAGGACTATTAAGACCATGAAACCTATACTTATACTGTGTTTGCCATACAGTATTGTTGTAACTAAAACTAAAGGTATTAAAAATCATTTTAAATAAAGCTGAAATAAAATAAAATATAAATATTAGATAAAAAGCATATAAAAGCACATAACAAAATTACTAAAACTGTAACTGAAAATATTAAAGTAAACTATTGTTCAAAATATTAATAGTTATTAAAATAGCATATGAATAATACTAAAACAAAATTGTTACGAATTGTTACCCATTTATTTCCATGAAAAAAAATAAAAATGCTATGTTCTATATAATATGCTATAATATGTTCAATATATTAAATCACCTTCTGATGAAGTGATTTTCGTCATTCTCATTCTTGACCCAACCTATTCAAAAGCCTTTCCAAGGCCCATTGGGAAGGAAAGAATTGTGGAGAAAGATAAAACAAGAGTGTTCAGTGCTTTCTCTAGCTCTGTTCAACGTGAAGTTGGTCATAAGTCTCTGTGACGATTTCTGCCATGACAAAATACCCAACAAAATAAACTCAATCCTCTATCTCTCTGAACACATGCTCTAGTGCAGTGGTTCTCAACCCGCGGCCCGCGGGCCGCATGCGGCCCGTCACGAATCCTAATGCGGCCCACCATGCTGTGCTGAACACAATTAAAATATAACTTTCAGTTTTACAATTCATTTTAGTTTTTACATTACTTTAAAAATGTACTAAACAAATATAAGCTATGATGTTTTTGTTATGTAAAATAATTTCGTTTTTTATATATATTATTTTCAGACATGAGCAGATCAATGTACTCACGTAATTAATGTTACGCATTTAACGAACACTTAAGCGCGCACTTTGGCAGAATTCAATTCAAATAGTCATCAGCAGCCATTAGTTCTGTAAAATTGAGCATCAGAATGGACAAATTTGTTAAGGGAGAAAACGAAATGTGGAAAATGCCAGCGAAGGAACGCATTCAAACAAGAATAGGCGCAGAGAAGAGAGTGCTGGACTTTTGGCATCAACTTTCGGTTTGCCCCGCCACTCATTTGAAGATGTCCAGGTAAAAAGAAACACCCATACTACTACGTAGCAATCATCCTTATTACAGAAATGTGGCAAAACATCTCTGGAGAGAACCTCAGATTATTAAATTTGAAAATGCTTTCCATATTTGGATCAACATAGGCTACATTTGTGAACGCACACTTTCTGCAGTGTCGCGCGTCAAGTCACGCTTCCGTGCGCGTCTTACAGACTGCAACTTACAATCGCAACTTCATTGTGCTGTTACTCCTTTCGAACAGAATTTCACAAAATTGGTAAGCTCCTGACAGCGTCAGGTGTTTTATTAGGTGAGTAGAATAATTTTATTTATTTCAATAAATGTAATCGTTTAGATGTCATAATATTTAGGCTATAAATAATATTATAAATCTGGTTGGTTTGAATTGATGACGTAATATGTAAATGAGATGCGTGCGGCCCGTGAGACTTGCACTTGGACCATAGTGCGGCCCGGAGGAAAAAAAGGTTGAGAACCACTGCTCTAGTGTCATGTAGTGTTAGAAAAGATAATTGGCTTGTTACTTCAGATATTCAAAGCCAGTTACAACTAAATATGCTTTATATTTAGTTTTAACATTAATCTGTTAAGGGAAGGACTCCTAAAGCTGCTGACCACACAGAAACACCAGAGTCAACAGAGAAATCATTGTGTGTTTGCTTGTTGTCTGCAAGTAAATGACAGTAATTAATGAGCAAGAAATTGTCTGATGCAAATTTGATAATACTCTCTCACACACATGGACACAGATTTTTGTCGATATACCAGCTTAGACTGCCATTGGTCCTTCAAATGACTTTCTCTCTCACTCTCCATCTCTCTAGTCGTCTGCACTCAAATAATCTGCTCTGTGATTGCCATGTGGCCTGGCTCTCTGATTGGCTGAGACAGAGGCCCCGCCTTGGCCTCTACACACAGTGTATGGCTCCGTCCTCTCTGAGGGGCCACAACATTGCTGAGGTTCAGAAGAAAGAGTTTGTGTGTACAGGTAAGTTTGTGTGTGTTTTATTTGTATGGTTTGTTTACAGGAGATAAGAGCTTGTGAGTATAAAGAAAATTAATACATGAATTTGCTGTTTTGTGTTTAAAAGTTTTCATATTCTGTCCATTTTATGGCTGTTCTCTTTCTTTGCTCATGCTTTCAAGACTTCAGTGAAGGCAAGTTATCTGTGCTGAAATAACATGGGCAAAAAAGTTTCTTTACTTCAAATTGCATTTAGTTACAATATGCAGTCCACAACTTTTTTGCTTGAGAAAGTTTTTTTTGTAGTTTTTAATTTAATTCAACCTTCAAACTCGACCTTCCTTTGTGTAGCACATCCCCTGCATCCCTGTCATCTCTCTGTATGTGTGTTTTAGGGCCCCAGTCACACTCGTCCTGTAGTGTGCTGCAGTGTCCTGAGCTGTGCACCTGCAGTAATAACATAGTGGACTGCCGGGGGAAAGGACTGACTGAAATACCCACCAACCTGCCAGACACCATCACTGAAATGTGAGTGAGGAGCAGACACACAACACATCACACACACCCAGACATTTAGTAGCTATCTAAATGGGGACATTACATTGACTTTTATTGTTTTTAATACAACTAGTTATAAATGTAACTCTAACAGGGTTTTAAAAAAATCCAATTATTTTTTGTATTATTATTATTATTATTTTTTTTTGTATTTTTTTTTTTCTGGGTACAAATTTGTCCCTAAAATATGGATAAGTAGGTAAACACACACACACACACACACACACACACACACACACACACACACACATTCCCATATGCTTCCATTGCTCGTATATTGTACTAAATATGATCACAATACACTAATTAAATTGTACCACTAAAATACTTATTATATTAAATAATAATATATTATATTATATTATACAACTGTATTATTAATACACAAGGAAAAAAACGAAGTATAAAAAACAAAGTACTATGTTCTTGAATATATTCCGCAAACATCACTATCTATAAGGTATCATATTGATAAAATTATAATTATAATTAATAATAATAATTATAACAACACAGTATAGTAAAACACAACTTTTGTTATATTATATTATATGATTATTATTTTCTTCATTTTATTGATATTAATAACTTTTATATTATTTAGTGAAAATATTTGATCTATTTCTAGATCATTTTCCGTTTGAGAGTATGCATAAAGGAATAGTTACTCACGTACATAGAGCCAGCACCGACAAGACTATGTTTATACAGTATGTCTTCCTCAGTCTTGTATTAGGTTGAGTGTAATGGTGGATTTGTTTGGCACCAGTCTGATGTCTGCCTCCTTTTTGACAGATGTAGCTTCCACATTCCACAAACACACATACACACAGTCAGGGTTGTATCTGTATCAAGTATTTTAACTACGGAGGCCATGCTGAAGTCATGCGCATTAATGCGGTGTGGAAATGGATTTATTTTATCAATGGCATCTCTTCTGTGGGCCAGCGCTCTGCCAACGGGGCCTGGATTGAGACGCCACATCTTTTTTAAACTGTTGTGCCTCTCACTGCCAGGGTCATTGTCTATCTTTTTTCTTCCCTTCTTTCTCTGTCTGTCATCCCTTCGTTTTTTTTCCTCGGAAAGCCGCATGCAGGGCTTTGGCAGATGAGTCAGATTATCTCATTTGGCTCCGGCTGAATGAAATGTGTGTGTATGTGTGTGTTCGTCCACCTATGCGGGAGCCCGATTTTCATGCTCTGTCAACTTTGGAGAGCTTATCTGATTTATGACATATTTACTGTCAAAGAGAAGAACAGATATCTAGAGAGAGACAGCGAGAAGGCGAGCCGTTATAAATAAACATTTATATATGTTGAATGCTGGAGTACTGAATGAATAATATATTTATGATTCTTATTACTTGACTTGGCAGGTAGGGAAATTACAGCTGATGTTGATTTATCTTTTATTCCACTAGTAAAACATCAACCTTTTATCACATTTTTGTTAAAATGTGAAAATTAAATTAGCTTACGTGTACAGTTTTTTACACTTAAATTACTTTCTTTTCAGGTTTTTATTTCGATTTGTGTGTGCGTTTGTTCAAAAGTACACTCGAAACATCAGTTTTGCTTTGCAGTTGTAGAAATACAGTAGTTAGCCATCCGTCTATATATGGAAACCTGTTATTGAAATAACATAAGAGTCAAAAATAAAACAGGTGATTGTGAGAAAAAGCTTGAAATAAGGAATAAAGTAACATTTGCAATTGTGAGATATAATCACATTGTGAGATAGAAAGTCATAATAAGAAATAAAGTCACATTTGTGAGATATAAACTCAGAATTATGAGAAATAAAATCACAACTTTGAACTATAATTTGTCAGTTGTGACAAAAATGAGAACAAAATCACTATTTTTATTATTTTATTATTATTGATCATTATTATTATTATTTTATTCTGAGTGGGTAACAGGCTTCCAAAGTCATTATTCAATTATTACACAAGTGAAAGTATCTGATAAGAGGGAGGTTACTGAGATAAAGTGAGACAGCATCATTCGGTGACCCACTCCATGTATATTTAATCCTATATGGCAGCCTTATCATGTGACTGACTTCATGTAAAGTACAACAGTTTTGCTAATAATGCTACTAAAATAGCTGATACTAATATAACTGTTCTTTGACTAAGTGGTAAATGTTTTAATACCAAAAAAATACCTGAGTGCGCTTTTAAGGCAATGTTGAAATAATGTCAGTGTGTTCATAATTCGATTTTTCATGGAACACAGATGTTGGATTTGTTCTTAGTCTGACCGAATCACACAAGCACACACTCATCCAGACATGGGCACTGCTTCAGACTGGAACTACAGCAAACAGACACAGCTGCTACACTGTGATTAAAGTCGTCCCAGAGATATTGACATTAATTTTACATTTGTGCCTGTCACAATGATTTCCCCCTTCTTTTGTCTTGGTACCCCTCTTATTGTATTAAATTTCTGTATTACAAAAACAGACTCTAAACCCAGAATTAATGTCCAAGATGTTGCATTCCAAATCAGTCATCGTCCATCTCCCATAACACTTTTCCAATAACTCCTCAATACTGCTGTCAGTGTCTGTCATTTTCCAGTTAGCCTCACCTGGATTATTCCCTCTGCCACGTTCCCTCCATTTGTTGATCTGGTTTATTCTCTCTGTTCACAGCCGACTGGAGCAGAACTCCATCAAGATTATTCCACCAGGAGCATTCTCACCTTACAAACGGCTGCGGAGAATGTGAGTGTGTGTGTCCATGTGAGCACACATAATACACACAAACACATGTATTCATCATCGTTCTCTAATTTTCTTGTTGTTTTTTTTAGAGATTTGAGTAATAATCAAATAACTGATTTGGCTTCAGACTCCTTTCAAGGTCTCCGATCTTTGAATTCTCTGTAAGTATATATATATTTATATTTGTGTGTGTGTGTGTGCGTGAGAAGAGAATGTAAGAGTTATATTAAGCTTCCATCATTCTTTCAATTTTTGATGATCTGACTCATTCAAGCTTTTAGAGAACAGAGCAGATAAACCCCTGTAGAGTCAGAGTCAACGTAACCACCATTCACACATACAGGACATTTTCATTTCAATAGATTAACCGTTTTAAAGACACCTCCAGTAATTGTTCTATCTTTAAATAAGTTGTATAAATAAAGAAATTAATAGTACTGATCTCCTGAGAAAATGTAAGCATTTTACAAGGTGGCAGTTTTGTATGAATTCATACGATGTGAAGAAAAAGTAAGCAAGTAAGCATGGTAATTGCAAGACAAATGACAAATTTATACTGTATATGGCTAAACCCTTAGAATATGAAACACACTTATATTAGCTCTTGCTCAAATACATTAAGCTATTTGTTTTGGCCTGGCATTTTCAGTGTGCAAACTTGTGTGTTTTAGGGGGATGGGATGTACATGTATATGTCTTTCTTGCTTGGTCTCTGTATTTTCTTTGGTTTACTTTACTGACCGGGTTCCAATGAGCCAGAACTTAGTGGGCGGAACAGTTCTCCCCCTCTGTCTCGTTCCCTTCGGACCAGCCTCTTAGGAACACCAGCCAGCCATTTAAAATCTCTCCTCCTGAAAAAATACAATTTCAAGCCAGAAGAGTGATCCAATGTGAAACATAATAGAACACACACATGCAAGTCCTGATATGACATCACAGTAATGAAATACTTCAAATGCAGGCACAGACAGATTTTTTTTTTTTAGATGCTGATTTTGGGAGGAAATCTGTCTGTTAACAGAATTGTGTACTACACACCGTTAAGTATCTTAAAGAATAATCTAATTAGTCAAAATATTTAATGAATAAACATACAAAAGTACAACTTTGTACAACGTGAAAGACAGACGTTCCAAATCTTGAAGCTTTCTGTAAAGTTTTTGTGTGGGCTGTGCATATGTAGGATATCAGCATATAATCAAAGCCACAATGCCATTATTCATTCTGAAATAAAAATGCCAAGAAATGTTTAGCCCTGCGTGGCTCTTTCAGATTAGTCCTGACTTTGCCAATATTTATCTCCCATTTTTATGACAATATCAGTTTGCGTAGGGTTACAGACCATTAAGATAAAGTAATGAATATGAGAAGTAATTGATATTTTATATTCATCATAAGAAGATTATTGCACATATGTTTTTCATGATTTTACCTCTGGGTCCATATGATTTAATTTGTGTTTAAATATGATTCGTCACTGGTTGTACTGGGATGATTTGTGGTGGTGCATCTTGTGCTTGAGGAACCATTTCTGATGAATGGTTGTGTGTGTGGGTGGGTAATGAACATCTTTAATCTTTGCTTTTATTTAATGTTCCCTTGTGTTTCTGCCTTTCAGGGTTTTATATGGGAATAAAATCACTGAACTTCCCAAAGGCCTTTTTGATGGACTATTCTCATTGCAGCTACTGTGAGTAATGCACATTCTATGAATTTATGCTTGAAAATGCCATGAAGGAAGGGCGTTTATTTCTCTCCGAGTGTGGGTGGGTCAGGTTTTGCCAAGTCTGAGGACCAGCCATTGGAAAATGGTTTAATAAACATACTAAATAATGACTCAATTAAAATCTAATAATGCCAAATGGTTTGTGTGAAGGGAAATTTCATTAGCTCAAGATACCAATATTTTAGTAGTTGATACCAATGCCAGTAATTCTCAATATCAACTTAAATACCACAGCAAAAATGATATGCTATTAAACACTATATTGTGAAACTTTACCAGTATTTCTCTGCAAGTCAGCATTGCTTCAATTTAACAGTCAGTAATAAAGAAGGAAACAGCAGTATTTTTTCTCTTTTTATTGTCAATATTGTCATTTAAATGAGTCTTAATGACATACTTGACAGAAACAAGTACATTCGGCTGCATTTATAGTCTAATATTTCGAGACAACTCTTATATCTAACCAAAAGTGTTTACATAAATATCCTACCAAGATAAGAATTTTTTATTTGAATATCCAGTTAGTACTGCAGTTGTGGTACGGGTGCTTTTGACAGCTCAGTGTAAAAACAATAGATGCTCACATCATGATAGAAAAACCAAATGTGTGTGTGTGTTTGCACCTTGAGGATCGGACCGTAAGCCTGACACATTTCCCTGATGACAGACACAACTGGACATAAATTCACACACATACCACACATTTGTTCACACTTCCGCTGTATGTGTGTGTGGGTGTGGGTGTGAGGAGTATGTTTAGGAAATGCTTGTTAATCCAAGTATTTATTACGGTGGCCGAGAGAGCTCAACGCGCTGCAACTTCAGAAAACACATGCAAATAGAAAAAACACCTGCAAATCAAGAAAACATCTTCATCAATTTGACAGCAGGTGCTGCAAATGCTCACAACATAAACAAATAAAGAAACGCACTGCAAATGCTCACAACACAACCAAATAAAGAATTTTATTTGCAGTGCGTTTCTTTATTTGTTTATGTTGTGAGCATTTGCAGCACCTGCTGTCAAATTAATGAAGATGTTTTCTTAATTTGCAGATGTTTTTTATATTTGCAGCACGTTGAGCTCTCTCGGCCACCATAATTTATAGGGTTTTAAGACCATAAGCATTTGGAGCTACTACATAACATTACAACCTCAGATGCGCTCAGACCATGTTGAAAGTGAATATAGAAAGATTGTACTCCATCTCACTTTTGAATTATTCTGAAATAACTAACATGTGAAACTCACATTTGTGTATGCTCACAAATATAAAAGTTTAGTGCCAATAACTCACATCGCACACACGGTTTTATTGCTTTGCAGGAGATGCGGATCATATAAATCCTGTTTATACGAAGACAGTTTGTAAAATAAAGCCTCTGTTTATTCACAACTTTGTTCTCCTATAAGGCACTGTAAATGAGTCTGGAGACCGCAGGGATTTTTTTTCAAAGTCTCGCTCATATGTTTGTCTAGAAATGTTAATCTATTTGCATATGGCATTTATTCTTTCTCAATTTACAACTCATGTATAGATTTTCCTGTTTGCCTGAGAGATTTGTGTAAAATGTCACATGCAAATGTTTATCCCAACAGGTTGCTAAATGCGAACAAGATCAATTGTTTGCGCGTAGATTCTTTCCAAGACCTGCAGAATCTGAATCTTCTGTCACTTTATGACAACAAACTCCAAACCATCGCAAAGGGAACCTTCTCTTCTCTCCGAGCCATCCAAACACTGTGAGTTACACTAAGTAACATTTGTTACCTCATAAACCCTTTTGACTTTAGTATAATGACATTAAAAATGATCATCTCTTTATAATGTCATGTTTACTTTATTTCTTTTTTACTGCATTTTTACAGAATTAATATGTATGCAGGCAAGAAAATATACAGCTGCCTTTATATTTTTGAAAGAAGTCCCTTGTTTCATCATATTTGAGGGAATTTGAAAAACTCTTGGTATAGAATATTAGACCCATGTATGATCAATTGCATGCAGTCATATTTTAGGTTGGTCAGTAGGTTGAGAGTAAAACATATTTGGTTTTTCAAGAAATTGAACACCTTATTTATGACCGTCATTCATAATTTTGTTGAATATTTTATATTTATCAGTCATTTGGCCCAGAACCCCTTCATGTGTGACTGCCATTTGAAGTGGTTAGCTGACTACCTGCAAGACAACCCGATTGAGACCAGCGGAGCTCGATGCACCAGTCCCCGCCGGCTTGCTAACAAACGCATCGGCCAGATCAAGAGCAAAAAGTTCCGCTGTTCAGGTACATGCAGCCATGAAAATCGGTAGTTCATAATATGCATAATTTTGAGTAATTTGCCAGACTTGCTTACAGATGCTAAGTCTTGACCCTACCTCTTCCTGTCTGTTCCTGACTATGGACTTTAGCGTCAGTGAGAATGTGTGTGTGTGTGCGGACAGGGGTGTAAACATCTTAGTCAGCTTTCATTTACACAGACATATACAGTTATGAGAGTCTCAGTATGAGTTATCTTCTCCTGTCTAAGCAGATTATAAATCAGAATGCAAATGTGTGTGTGGGGGGGTATTATTAGTTAAATGTCTGTCAGTTGAGTATTGATTGCTGTGGGGTTATAAATGAGCAGGATTCTCTGATCAATATTCATATTCATTTATTGATCTACATACACACAGCTTTCCTCTCAGTTCTCTGTGTATCTCTCTTTGTTTAGCTAAAGAGCAATATTTTATACCAGGTATGTTCAGCTACTAAACATTTTGTCTGTGTGTGTACTGCACAAAAGCCTTTGGACTACTACACTAATGCACGCAAATGACATGCACATTATTATGCAGATAGATTTTTTTACAGTATTTGCATAGAAAAGCAAAGCTTAATGGTGCTGTGCTCTTGTGTAGCATGTGGGTCAATGACAATACTCATAATCTAATCAGAATCTAATAATTTATTTAAAAATACATTATAAATCCAGTTCATACATACAATGACTTGAATACCTCTTCTTTTATGAATGTGTCTTTATTAATAAAGAAATCGATATTAATTAAAAAAATATATTATAACAATTATTATAATTTAGCATTTATTTTGTATTTTTATTTCTTTTATACTCTACCATTCAAATGTTTGGGGCCGGTAAGTTTTTTTTTAAAGAGGTCTCTTATACTCACCAAAGCTATATTTTTTTGGAGCAAAAATACAGTAAAAGTAATATTGTGAAATATTATTAGAATTTAAAAGGACTGTTTTCTATTTTAATATATTGTAAAATGTAATTTATTCCTGTGATGGGAAAGCAGTTATTACACTAGTCTTCAGTGTCATATGATCCTTTTTTGGGATACATTTTTTATTGATTTTGCCTAGATAGGGTCACATACAATTGTCCAAAATCTTCTTCACAATAAACAGAACATGCTGACCCTCTGAACCCCTCCAACCAGATTTTGTTTATAATTATATAAAAGTAATTTGATCATTTTAATGCATCCTTACTGAATAAAAGATGAATATTTATTTACTTACTTACTTACTCACTCTCCCTTTCTGGACCCAAACTTTTTAATGATAGTATTTATATAATTTCATTACAAAAAAAAAGTGTGATTTTCCTAAAAATTATTATTAAGCTTTTTCAAGACCATAAAACAATACGAATACTATATAGTTTTAAGAACTTGGTATGTGTTTTAAATCAAAATACAAATACAGTCGTTGTTTTTTACATCAAGTTGCTAGATGAGCAAGCACACAATGGCGCTTCAGTCTAATGTTAATTTGTTGTCAGACCTTCACCAGCCTGATCAGTGTCACTCTTGCTGTGTGCATGCTCACAAATAGCACACAGTGTCATGGATCTAAGACACAGGCTTTCCAGTGTTCGCAGGTATTAGGGTTTGACTGTTGGAGTGTATTACATATTCTCTCTCTTCCTTTCTCGCACACACACTCAGGGATTCATCATATCAATAAGTGTAAGTAACTGACACAAGACCAGTAAGATGTCACCCAACAAGCCCTTCCCCCCTCAACCCCAACCAATCACAGACCAGGAACCCAAATATATGTGAAAATGTGCTCAGAGGTTTATGAAGCACACAGTGTGAATTGAACGTGTACTTGTGTGTTTACTGTGCGTATAACTGCTGGTTCATGTTTATTTACTGTACAACAGCTGCAATATTCCTGCCACACTCTTCTGTTTCTCTCTTCTCTTTTTTTCCTCGCATCTCTCCTCTCTCTATCATGCTCTCCATTATTCCTACTAGTTTATCACAGCTAAACAAATTACTGTCTCATTCTTTAGCTCTCAATCCTTTGTTTCTCTTTCTCTCTTTCTTTCTCTCTCTGTGTCTTGTGGAGGAAATTCAGCGGGGTTTTCCTTTGTGCTTGATCTAACCATGTGGTTGCAGACTCGGACTAATACATGGTTCTGTCAAGCACCATGGAAGGTCTTGCAGCATCTACAGCATGGCAAGCAACAAGAGACAACCTTTGTGTGTGTGTGTGTGTGTGTGTGTGTAAATGTGTTTGTCTTTGTTTGTATGGATGTGCATTTAAGAATATGTGCATCGTCTTTTCACAATTATAAGTGTGTCTGTGTGTGTGTGCACAACACGCCAAAGTCATGGCTAGTATAATATGTCAGCATGGCTTTATGTGTTGTCAAGAATGATAATGCCATAATTGCCATGGTGATAACTGAGTTTCCTCTGGTCTAGCACAATTAACCTTTAACGTCCTCCTTCCCAGTGTCCCTCTACTTTTACCACTCTACCTTTCCAACCAAGCGTCTTCAAGCTTACTCCTCTCCCTCTCTCTCTCTCTCTCTCTCTCTCTCTCTGTCCGCTATTTCTCTCATACACACTTTATTTGTGATTGTGTGGTGTGTAATGGTGTGCTGTGTGTGTGGTTATGTGTATAGGTGTGGAAGACTACCGATCAAAACTAGGTGGGGATTGCTTCGCTGACCTGGCGTGCCCAGAGAAGTGTCGCTGTGAAGGAACTACAGTGGACTGCTCTGGACAAAAGCTCACGAAGATCCCAGACCACATACCTCAATATACAGCAGAACTGTGAGTGTCTCTCATTTAAGGTTTAGTTCAGCCAAACATTCTGTCTTCATTTACTCACTAAACATTGTTTACTCGTTCCAAATCACTGAAAGTCCATTTCAACAAAACCTTGATGTTTTAAAAAGTTCATATTGATTAAATTCTGAATAGTGCACATGCACAACCTTGCTATACATTATTGCTTATAAACATATAAACACATACAGATTAATTAATCAACAAATAATATATTGTGTTTTGTGTGTTTCATTTGTTTTCCATGCAGCCGCTTAAACAATAATGAATTTACTGTGCTGGAGGCTACAGGAATTTTTAAGAAGCTTCCTCAGCTGCGCAAAATGTAAGTCTCCTTCTGTGTCTTTGTCATCTGTAATTATACAGTTTAAGGCTGGAATACACTACACGACTTTTAAAAACTGAACAGATCTTAAAATACTGGGCATCATGCACTTACCGACTTTGTAATAGTCACAGAGGAAAAACTGTCCATCATACACTAAACAACTGAGGATCACATACTACCAGACTTTAAAGTCGTTCCGATCACAACAAACCCACGCAGAAACATGCACCTTGTTGTTAGGAGATGCGTGAAAATAATACACGTTCTAAAATCGTCTCAAAATATCAAACATGTTTGAAGCTAAAAAACTGCCTGTCTGTGACCATCATACACTATGTGATTTTCTATGAAATCTGTCAACTCAAATTTGCAGACTGGCTCTGACTTTCGGCAACTTTCATCTTCTCCAGACTGTAAAAATCAGGGGAAAAATTGTGTACCATATTCCAGCCTTTAGGCCACCATCATCAGAGCACTTAAAATACCATGCCAACTTGCTTTGTTTTACAGTAATCTTAGTAACAATAAGATCACAGATATTGAGGAGGGCACATTTGAGGGGGCCAGTGGAGTGAATGAACTCATACTGACGAGCAATCGCTTAGAGAGTGTCCACTACAGCATGCTGAAAGGCCTCGGCGGCCTCCGCACACTGTGAGTATCACATGCTTGCATGACTCAATTGAACTTCAGGACAATGCATCCAGATGCTGTCAAAAAATAATATCTAGGTATGATTTTATTCTCATGTGTGGGCACATTGGTCTGTGTGTTCCAAACCAAATCTGATTTGCAGCTTCTGGTTGTTTTAAATGATTATGTGTGTGTGTTTGTCATGTGCAGGATGTTGAGGAGTAACAAGATAAGCTGTGTCAATAACAGTAGTTTTACTGGTCTGAGCTCTGTGAGGCTGCTCTCCCTGTATGATAACCTGATCACCTCCATGTCCCCGGGAGCTTTTGACACACTACATTCCCTCTCAACACTGTGAGTATCAAACCACAGTATCAACAAAGTGTTTTGTTTTGTTTCAGTAAAGCTGTCCCAAAACTGAGTTAGCTGACTTGCTAAATACATTAGGTAACTTCTAAAGGAACATCCTCATCTTAATGACATGTTCACACCAAGAATGATAACTATAATGAAAACTATAACAATATTTATATTAGCGTCCACACCAATGCACAATAACATTGTTTATTGTAAGCACACGCAGTAGATATGTTGTCTACTGCTTTAAATGTTCAATTTTGTTAAAGTTGGGTGGATTTTTATTGGTTGTCAATGTTTTATTGTTCATCAGCAGGAAAAAAGTTATGAAGGTGATTACAATGTTGTCATTCCTCTGTTTCGTTATTGTTATGGGTGTTGGGTGGACTTCCTTATTCTAACAGAAGTTGTATAATTACTAAAAACTAATAATTATCATTATAGTTGTAGTCTTTGATGTGAACAGGCCTTTAAAGTAATAGTTCACCCAAAAATGAAAATGTTGTCATCATTTACTCACCCTCATGTCCTTCCAAGCCTGTATAAGTTTCATTCTTAGGTTGAACACAAAAGAAGATATTTTGAAGAATTTTGAAGAACCAAACAGTTGGTGGTCCCCATTGACTTCCATTTCACTGTTTAATTACCAGCATTCTTCAAAATATCTTATTTTATGTTCATCATAAGAAAAACACTACAGGTTTGGAATGACATGAGGGAGAGCAAAGGATGACAAAATTTAAATTTTGGGGTGAACTGTCCCTTAAGGAGGTGAACAATATGAATCATTCTACATGAAAAGAAACTCAGTGCTTTACTTATGCTTGACTTAATACAGTTTCACATTAGCAAATTGATAAGCTAATTCCATGATACTCTATATTATTATGAAATTACAAGAAAAAACACACAAATACTAGGATAAAGCAGTGAACATAAAAACAGGTCAAATTGTTACTAAAATTTTAATTTATTCATAATAAACATTTCTCTCGCCTTTTCCGCCATCTGATTTATTAAAGTTGCCTGCCTTTCAAGACGGTAGTGTGCCTACGCAGGCAGCTCATCTTGAAACAGAGCTTTTGTTTGTGAGCTTCTGGAATGTTTTGCTAAATATTTGCTACATATTTTTTCCTTATGCGATCCCACAGGAACTTGCTGGCCAATCCGTTTAACTGTAACTGTCATCTGGCCTGGCTGGGGGAATGGCTCCGTAAGAAACGGATTGTCACGGGTAACCCCCGCTGTCAGAGCCCATACTTTCTTAAGGAGATCCCTATTCAAGATGTGGCCATTCAAGACTTTGCCTGTGAAGATGGTATGGCTATGAGTGTGTGTGTGTGTGTGTGTGTGTGTGTGTGGGGGGGGGGGTTGTTTAGTATATGTGCATGTTTGTTAGAAGATCTTGTTTCTAGCTCCTAATAGGGCTTTGATGCGATCTGTTATGCTAACTTGGGCATACCTCAGTGTTATCTTTTCTTTACACAAACTCAGGCAATCTTACAAAAACAATCACCCTGGCATATCTTCACATCGATAAGCTCATTTCAAATTTCATTATTCTCGGCTTCTGATAAATGAGAACATTAACATGATGATTAATTTTCTCTTTGTGTGTGTGTGTGCAGGTAATGATGAGAATAGCTGTTCACCCTTGGCTCGCTGTCCTGCTGAGTGTTCGTGTTTGGATACGGTGGTTCGCTGCAGTAATAAAGGACTTACGGTTTTACCCAAAGGCATTCCTAAAGATGTTACAGAACTGTGAGTGTACACAAACACACTACGGCCACAAACCTCACAGCAATTTCATAATAAATGGCCATTTTCAAAAATCCCCTTATCTAATCCAGGCACACCGTTTTTGTAAACCCAGCTGTCTCCACCAACATATTTGACGTCTGAAATAATACATGGCTGCTATTTATACGTCTTTGAAGTTTCTCCCATTACAGTGTTGCTAATGTGCTATTTCCTCTGTGTTTGAGTAATAACTTGTTTGTCTTTATCTGATAGCTATCTCGATGGCAACCAGTTCACGCAAGTCCCTCTGGAACTATCCAATTATAAACACCTCACTCTCATGTAGGTACAGCCCTCTCTGGAGTCACCCAATCACACATACTTCACAGTATTTTACACAGTATCAGGGCCCTGCCCCTTTAAAACCAGCCAATCATAGCAGACCTGCACTCTTTTAAACGGACAGAGTTAGCCTGTACATATGGTGCTTGATCCATTTTCTCATCAAGCCAATGCCAGAAAATCCAAATGTTTGTAGCTGTATTTTAAGGGTTTATTTTGGCTTTTCCCCTTATTTCCTGCACTATGAGAACATATTCCATCTCCACCAAGCATACCAAATGAATAAAGTACTAATTAGCAATGATCATTATACAGCACACACACAAAAAAACTAATTCGTCAATTAAATATGATTGATTGCTCATTTTTTCAGTCTACGTTATTGTTAAGTAGTTATATTATGATAAGGGAGACATACAAAATGTGCGGAGCGGGGGATCCCCAGGACCAGGATTAAGAACCACTGGTTTTAAGTAATTTATATGACTGTCAATGGTTTTTGTAGGTTTAATGTATTATTTTCATGAATGCAAATTTCCACACAAGCTCTTTCAAGTAAAGTAATGCATCTAAGATGTTGAATGCTGCTGTATGTTGTATTATGACTTCAAGTCTAACGCATTACTATTGTACGGTACATGCTTTGTGTTTGCAGTTTTAAAGGTCACTGCAGGGGTGGGCAATTAATTTTCCCAAGGGGCCACATGCGAAACTTGGGCGGTTGCAGAGGGCCGTGGGGCGTGTCTATGGGGGAAGGGGGCGGAGTCTTTTTGCCAGGAATATAGCCGTTTCCCCGGTAACCGCAGTAAACAAAGCAGCGCAGCACCTGACTTTGAAACTTGCAGCGCTCATATTTAATCAATTAAACCATCGCCTTTTGAAGTGTAAGCTATATCTCAATTTACATGTATAGTTTTTTTTTTTACCGAAGCACCACCTAAGTCACTCTACCAGTGAACCGTTTCTGTCACTGTAACATCCCGAACAGGCGACACACACACACACACACACAAACGAAATCGTATGCCTGATGAAAAAAAATGTATTTAAAACACGTTAAAATTTTAGAAAATGTAGTTAATAGTTGCATCATTAATGATTTATCTTATCCACCCACCCGCAAATAAAAAGAATGCATTTTTTTATTACCCGGCCCGCGGATATAACCGCCATCCACGCATCACTGCTGAACAGATATCAAAAGCATCACTGGGTTGTAAAGTTGCTAAGTTGAGGGGACAAATGGGTTGAAATTTGTATGTGTCGATTGTGTGAGAAGGATGTGTTTCATACAAGATCTGGCAACTGGACAACCTTGCAATATGTTGACGTGATTATTCATATAATAAGGTTTGGGCCATACAAATTACGGGAGTTTTACCGGAGGTGAATGTAGCAAACATATAAAATACGCCCAGTGATAGTGGGATAGAATGGTAAAATACGGGAGAATCCCGGGAAAAACAGGAGGGTTGACAGGTAGCCTATGCTCCAGAGTACTGGATACGCTTTTAGAGAGAAATGCAACCTTCATACAGATTACAATAATCAGGAAACATTCGATTAAAAGTAGACATTTCACATGTGTGAGGCAGCCGTACACTGAGTTTCGGTTCTTTTTTCTGACGCGCTCCAGCTTCAGAGATGGCAGAAAGCACGTCCTGCTTTCAATATTTTACAAAAGCAACGTTTTGTTGTTTTTATGAGTTTACAGAAATAAAATCATTTTCGAACTGGTTTTAAGTTGTTTCATTATCAGGAAACAAAGCGGTGGCCTTAAAAATAAAAGCAGTGCAGTTGTATTGCGTACACCTAACTACACCTATTTGCGATTGACTTTTAATTCACGAATTACCTCATGGTCAAGGATAGCCAGAGGGCCGGATGTGGCCCGGGGGCCGTACAATGCCCAGGTCTGGGTCAATGCATACTGCATTGAAGTTCAGCCGTCTTAGTGTCTTTAACATGTGCATTAAAGTTTGCATGTGCATTGTCTTATGCCATGCATTAAACCATGCAAAGTGTCATATGTAATTCCTTGGGATAATTTGGTTTAAATATTCAAAAAAAAAAAAAAAAAAACATTAATGAAATAATCCTACATATAGATAATCTTTTGCTTTTTAATGCTGTACAATCTTGTGTTATTGCCATTTACCCTAAATGTTGGCTTTAAGTGTTTGATTTTCTTTTGGCTCATAACACTCTGCCTTTGTTTGTGTGCGTGTGTGTGTGTGTGTGTGTATTTTCTTGCAGCGATTTGAGTAATAACCAGATCAGCACATTGTCCAACCACAGCTTCAGTAACATGTCCGAGCTGCTCACCCTGTGAGTGTCAACATGATCTATGGCTTCGGTTTGTGTGTGTCTGTGTGTTTTTTGTGCAAACACTAGTGTGGTTGTTTATGTCTGTAGCTGTGCATTGTGTGTGTGTGTGCTTGTTTCTGTGGTTTATGAGGACACAAATTTGTATAATAACATGGGTATGACATAGGTATTACAATGTGAAGGTGATTTATGAGGACACTTTCAGTGTCCCAATAATTCAAAAGGCTTATAAATCATACAGAATGAGTTTTTTTTTGAAAATCTAAAAAGTTTCCTGTGAGGGGTAGGTTTGGTGTAGGGTGATAGAAAATATGGTTTGTACAGTATAAAAACCATTACGCCTATGGAGACTCCCCATAAACCATAAAAAACAATGTGTGTGTGTGGGGGTGGGTGTGTGTGTGTGTGTGCGTGCATGTGTGTGTGCGTGCGTGTGTGTGTGTGTGTGTGTGTGTGTGTGAATTTGAACAGATTTATTTTTCTTGAAATTGTGTGCACTAAAGTGTATATGCAGTATGTGTAAATACAGGGGCGACATGCACCTTTTTTGCTACAGCATTTTAGACATATAATTAGATAATTTATTAATAATAATTATAATTAATAATGATTAATAATCTTGCTGTCTTTATTTCCGTTTTTTTTTTTTTTGAAAGTTGTAAAATCCACAATTTTTATTTTTTTACTTACTGAGTTTTTATGGCCTGATGCTTCTATGCAAATATGTTTTTGCAAGTACTGTAATATCTTTTGTTTCCTCCCAGAATTTTAAGCTACAACAGACTGAGGTGTATTCCTGTAAAAGCTTTCGATGGCCTCAAGTCTCTGCGCCTGTTGTGAGTACCTCATTGATATGTGTGTGTGTGTGTGTGTGTGTGTGCTTGCTATTAGACTTTGATTTATGTGTTTTGGACTCTCTTGGATGGCTTCATTTCTCTCTTCTCTCTGCAGGTCTCTCCATGGTAATGATATTGCTGTGATCCCAGATGGAGCTTTCAAAGATCTGTCCTCGCTCTCCCACCTGTAAGTATCTCAGAATGAACACACACACAAGCACTTATGAGTGCACCAAATAGGTTTTGACAGCTGGATGTACTTTGGTTCTTTCTTTTACTCTCACACAAACACACTGAAACACTTTCTTTGTCTGAACTTGGGGTTCTGCAGCCACAGATTGCTTGAGTTCTCGGTCTCCCACGATGACCCTTTTTTATAAATCCCATGGATCAATTTCACAAGTGTAATTATGACTGACAGCTGAGTAGAACAAATCTACAGATTACCGTGCACATGAGATTGTCAAGCAAACCAATATCATAATGTGCATTTTTTTTATATAAAAAAGTTAATTTATATAAAATAACTATTTATTAAACCCAAATCAAATCAAAGTCACATCATGCGTGTGGATTTTATTTATATAATTTTTCACATTGCTTCAAATAATGCTAATTATAATAATTTTCTTATTTTGTTTATTTTCTCATGCATGCATGTTTCATCACTTTGCGACATTTTGCTGGATAAACAATATAGCAAAATCTTAAACAATAAACACTTAACAACTACAAATGTCCCGACAATATTGTCATACTGCCCAGCACTGGTAAAAAAAAACATATTTTTGTGAACTGTTTCATTCAGCTCTGCGGGCTCTAAAAACCCTTTAAAAGACAATTTTGTGTTTCATATGAAGTTAATATTGATACAAACGTGACCAAAAGTAGTAATGTTCAAGTGTGTGAGAAACATAATTAGACTATTCATTTCCACAAGTTTGATACACTGAGACTGATTTGCGGACTGACTAACGTGATAGGCAGGCATTATCATGATAGGCAGGCATTACCGCATTGACAGGGCAATCAGCCAATCAGAGCAGCATGGAGGAACTAACCCCCATTAAACTCACGCTCTATTAGAACTCAATGATCTGACACATGGCAGCTCCCTATGAAACTTCATCCGCTAATGTCACTGTTGAATGGTGTTACTTTAGAAAAATGAGCCAATATACACACTATTTAATATCACTTTCATTTTATTTTTGCATCACTGATTATTTTATCATCCAAATTTTTGGAGAAGATGTGTAATGTGTGTGTTTCCTGCAGGGCTTTGGGAGCAAACCCTCTGTACTGTGATTGTCACATGCAGTGGCTCTCTGACTGGGTAAAGAGCGGCTACAAGGAGCCTGGAATTGCACGATGTACCGGTCCTGGAGAGATGACCGACAAACTACTGCTGACTACACCCTCCAAGAAATTCACATGCACAGGTAAACCCACCCAGGCACTTTAGACACACTCATCCAGTGACAGAGAGGGCATGAGTACTAACTCTAACACTGGCTTACATGCTCAGATATTAATATTGTAAGTAATGTGATTTGATTGGTACATTTGTAGAGGTGCCGGGGACTTGTGGTTTTCCTGTGCCAGGTAAGGAAGTCAATAAGAGCCCAATCTGAGCTCCTAAACCCGGCCCCATGTATCTGCCACCCAACCTTTCCTCGGGATGAAAGTGACTTGTGTTAGTTGTGAGCCAATTTTGTGATGTTTACCTGTTTAATCCTATGTGTGTTTGTAAGTCTTTGCTTGTATATTTGTTATATTTCTGTTTGTGTGTATAACATGCTGTGTAATTTCTTTTTTTCCTCTGCATTTTGCATAGGTCCGGTGGATGTGAGCATTTTGGCAAAATGTAACCCTTGTTTATCCAACCCATGCAAGAATGACGGAACCTGCAGTAACCATCCTGTCGATTTTTACAGATGCACCTGTCCATATGGTTTTAAGGTACAAACACACCTAAACACAAACAAGAACATCTCATTAGTGGCTGTGTTAAGGTATTAAACTTCATACCCACAACTTGTTTTATACCATTTGTGCCCAATTGGTGCATGACGGGATTGTGTGGTTTGAAGAAAGGAGCGCTAGTACTTTTGAAGACAACAGACTTTTCACATGACAGGCAGTAAAATAGCAAATACATAAAAAAAACTGATAGAAGGGGGACTGGAGTCATATCCAAATTATCTTCCAAAAAATGAGAAATATAGTTTCATCTTACTCTCTGACTGTATAAAATAATTATTCTAAACCTTGAAGGCTCTGAAATATATGTATGCGTGTACATGTTCACTCATCTGTATGAAGTAACATTTGTACGTGAGGATAAGCAAGTATGGAAGATTGATGTGTGGATGTGGATTTGTAATGCAACCTGCTTGTTCATATAGGGCCAAGACTGCGAGGAACCGATTCATGCTTGCATCAATAACCCCTGTCAGAATGGAGGCACCTGTCATCTGAAGGACGGAGAGGAGAACACTCACTGGTGAGACAGACCTTGATCATCGCCATCATTGAAACGCTAAACCTTTTGAAATTACAACTGATATGTATATGAGACCGATAGAGATCATTTATTGTATTCAGGCCATGTTGAATGTGGCTTTCATTTAGTACATTAAGTAAATGCTCAGATGTGTGTGCATGTGTGTGTGTGTCATGTTGCTCCAGTAATGAATATACTTTATGGACAGAGTGTGTCTAATCTGTCTTAATCAGACTGAAGTGTCTGAAACTGATCTGAGCTCACTCATGCACTTAATCAGCCAATCAAGGGCCTTTCTGTGGACACACACACACAGCAAACACGAATGTGTGTGTGTGTGTGGTGGGGTAAGCTCAGGTTCAGCTGCAGTCATATACTGATCAATGCTAATGAATCCTTTGTGTTGGTGAATAAGAAGAGTTTCATTTGAGACCTTCTGCTTTACATGTTGATTAGGTAATGTAATGTAATACACCCACAGACATACACGCACAGTGCATAAAATCATTTCTTCTATCCCAGTTTAATGCACAGAGACAACCATAAGTAAGTCATTCATAGGGTAATTTCCCAAAGAGTGAAAACACTACAGCTCGCTTTCAAAATATTCACTCAACCTTGGGTTCAAACAATGGTGTGAATTTGGAACCTTGTAATGTACTTATAAATGCATTATCATAAATCATAAATGTAAATGAATTGCTAATACTAAATTTGAATTTAAACCAGCTTTGCTGCACTGTGTAGGGTTGAAATCTTCACTCACACACACACATGAAACACTTGAGTGCACTTATGTAAGTACTCAGACATATGTGTATAGCACTGAATGCTCAAACAAACGCATATGTAATGCTTACACACACAAATATGACATGCTAACTGATACATCTAATGTCATTCACACATACATACACTACTGTTCAAAAGTTTGGGGTCAGAACGATTTTGAATGTTTTTGAAAGCTATATGTTATGCCCTACTATAAGGCTACATTTATTTAAAAAAATACAGCAAAAACAATAATAATGTGATATAATACTATTATTACAATGTAAAATAAACTTTTTTTCTATCTTAACATTTGTTACTATATTCCTGTGATGGCAAAGCTGAATTTCCAGCAGTTCCTCTAGTGTTCAGTGTCACATGTTGCTTCATAAATCACTCTAATATGCTGATTTGGTGCTTAAGAATCATTTTATCAATGTTGAAAACAGTTGTGCTGCTTGTATTTTTGTGGAAACTATGATACATCTTTTTTCAGGATTCTTTGATGAATACAGTGTTCAAAAGAACAGCATTTATATGAAATGTTTTTAAAACAATGTAAAAGTCTTTGATCTTTGACCAGTTTAATGCATCCTTGCTAAGTAAAGGTAGTAACTTCTTTCACAAGAACGTTTTACTGACCCCAAAACAAAAAAAGAGATGATGTGATAATTTCTAAGCACCCATACCTACACCTTTGTGAAGAAATAGTAAAAAAAAATTGAAGGAGGGACCCGAAACATATGTAGGCATTAGGCAATGTAATATCTAGAACATTGAGCTGTGAGAGACATGTAGACTTTACATAGGAACAAGCAATTATAGACAGTTATAGAATAACAATACTGCTCATAGAGTTTGCCTGATGGAAATAAACGTTTCAAAATAATTAAAAAAGTCTTACACAGCTATTATGTGTTTATGTTCAGGTGTGTGTGTCCAGATGGATTTGAGGGCGACGAATGTGAGATAAATATTGATGACTGTGAAGACAATGACTGTGAGAATAACTCAACGTGTGTGGATGGTATCAACAACTACACCTGTCTCTGCTCACCTGAATACACAGGTAACACACACAAACACACAAACACAAGGAAAGTCACATGCTAAATGCTCTGTGTTCTCTGTGCTTTGTGTTTAACTGTCTGATGCTAACATGCTAATGTGCTGCTTGAGCTAACATGCTAACATGTCAAACGCGTCCTCTGTATTTCTTTGTTTTTCTGTCTTTCTCTTGCTACTTGCTTCCCTTTTTCTACTAGCTGCTAATAATAATGAGGTGGAGAAAGGTTAGTTCACTCTCTTTCACTTCATCCTCCCATTGTCTGTTTCTTTCCTTTGCTGTTTCTGGCTAGTGCGTCCTCTGTGCCTGCAAAAGTATGAAACGCACACACACTCATTGATGTTTCTCTGGCTGGTCCACTGTCAATAGAGGTGTATTGTATTGTTGTTCCTCAGAGTATTGGTATTTTGTCATCTTCTCCACTGTAAGATGATTAATCAGAGACTACCCTACACACGCAAACACACTCCTGCTGGTTTAATGGGATGTGACTCTTGTTTTCATACAGTAAACACTTCTTTGATTATTCATACCCCTCCTACTCTTTCTGTCTGTTTATAATGTATATGTGTGTGTGCAGGGGAGCTGTGTGAAGATAAGCTGGATTTCTGTGCTTCAGAGCTAAACCTGTGTCAGCACGACTCGAAATGTATTCTAACCGCTAAAGGATTCATGTAAGTAACTAAGATCCCCACTACCTGTATTATAAAGTTAGCTTTAAACTATGAATCCACTTTCTTTACTGACTATCTGAAACATATACTGTCTGATTTTCTGTCTAATACAGATGCACAGGTTTTTATCCATCCTCCAGTGCATTTGTACTGTACTAACTCCTATATGAACATGTCTTTAAACGGGACATTTAAATCCTTCCCTATTAAATTGCCCTTCTGCAGTCACTCAAGTTTGTTGGATCCAAACCCTGTTTGGATTCAGTTTCATCACTCTCTCCCCTCCAGATGTCCCCTTCTCTCTCTCATCTCAACTTTTATTTCATTCCGCTTTCCACGAGACCAAAACAAACGTTGTGTTAGAAACCATCAGATGTGTATGCGTGTGTGTTTCCTTCTCTGTTGATATGTGTGAGAAGCAGACCACATAAGTTCATTTGTGTGTTTTTATGCCCATTGGTGCAGATGTTAACACAACACTAGAGCTGTATGGAATGCAGCTGGAGTCTCTGAGGTTCTGCTCTGTGTTTGTGTTCTGATATTCCATTACAGCTCTCCCGTTGGGTTTACTATAAAAATGAGTTGGAGGGGGGTGTTTTAAAGATGATATGGTGTGATACGATGGGATGATGAATGTGTTTATGTAGCGCTTTATAGTATATTTAAATTAATAAAAAGAACTTACATTTCAGTGGTTTAAGTAACTAAAACTTTTGTAATTAGAGAAGTCTAATCTCAGAACACAATAGATTTCACTGTTCATAAATATTATTATTAAAAAAGATGCAGCATGATCCCAACCACACCAATGAACCTACAACAAATTTAGACCTCAAACCAAGTTAAATGGGTCTTATGTTTTTTTTAATTATTAATATTATTTTACATATGGCCTCTGCATTTTGACTTAGGTTTATTTAGAGTATTTTTGGTGGTTTTTAGTTAACATATATTGACTTTGAGGCATAGGATGCTAGTGTGGCTTATGCAGCTGTATTTACATATACTGTAGATATGCGGCTATATTTTTGATGTATAAAAACCCATTTATATTTAGCTTTAAAATATATATATGAAGTAACCTCCCAAAAAGAGACAACAAAAGCACAAACTGTTCTTGAAAGTTGCGGAGGGAGAGAAATCTTTTTTCTTCTTGTTAAAATATGGAATGCACAATGAAAGTCAAATTATGCAAACTTAAACTTTTTCCTTTTTTCTACACTTTTTCTTCCTTTTAAATTAAATTTTCTGTGGACCCGACTTGCACCTTCTTTGGGCCCCTGGTGGTCCCTGTACCCCAGTATGAAATTATGATTCATGTCTGTCACTTAAATAGCTATTAGCTGTTGTAAAAAAAATTAGCAATAAAAATGTTTCAATATGAAATGCATCAGTAAAGAGAGAATGAGAACTGTGCTTGTCAAGCTATTTCATGGAATCTTTCTGATATTTATCGAAGTTAAAGATGACAATGTGAGTTTTAAATGTTAAATGTGATGATTTTGTGTGTGTGTGTTTGTGCAGGTGTGAGTGTACTCCAGGTTATACCGGGGAACACTGTGAGGTAGATTTTGATGACTGTGAAGATAATAAGTGTAAAAACGGGGCTCAGTGTACAGATGCTGTGAATGGTTACACGTGTGTGTGTCCAGAAGGGTACAGGTGAGCAGGAATACAAAAACACACTACATTCATCAGTAAAAGATCATCGGAGTTCAACATGTGAAATACGTATCTCACTGTGTGTGCGTGTGTGTGTGTGTGTGTGTGTGTGCAGTGGGTTGTTCTGTGAGTTCTCCCCTCCAATGGTCCTGCCAAGAACAAGTCCGTGTGACCACTATGACTGTGCCAACGGTGCACAGTGTGTTGTCAAGGACACGGATCCTGTGTGTCAGTGTCTCCATGGTTATGAAGGAGTGCAATGTGAGAAGCTGGTCAGCGTCAACTTCATCAATAGAGAATCGTTCCTGCAGATCCCCTCTAACCTCATTACAGAACAGGCCAATATATCACTACAGGTACAGCACATACTGTATATACAGATCATTCTGCTAGAGTGAGAGAGATCAAGCATTTACACATACTCATGTGTTCTGTATGCATGTCCTAGATTGCCACAGATGAGGATAATGGAGTGCTGCTGTATAAAGGAGATAATGAACACATTGCGGTGGAGCTCTACAGAGGTCGACTAAGAGTCAGTTATGACTCCGGATCCTACCCCCCATCTGCCATCTACAGGTGCACACACGTTTATACTGGTGTCATTTTACAACACATTTACAGCACTAAAAACAGCTTATCCAATCGCAATTTAGAGTTTGAACTATCCATTTTACAATAAGCTATATCTAAATCTGGACATGACATCGTTTTCTTTTTCTTGGCTTTTTTCAATAAAGTAAATTATATTTACAGACTTTATATACCCACACTAATGTTTAAAAGTTGAGAAAGATATTTTAAAAATAAATTAATACTTTTATTCAGGAAGGATGCATGTAATTAATAAAAAGTGATCGATATATAATGTTACAAAAATAAATGCTGTTCTTTTGAAGAAAAATATTTTTTTTCTAATATATTGTAAAATATCTTAAAATAGAAAACACTTGTTTTAACTTTTGATAATATTTCACTATTTTTTATTATTTTTTTATAAAATAAATGCAGCCTTGGTGAGCATTACCCAAACCTTTGAAGTAGTAACTTGCACATACAGTTACTGTATACTGTATATGATGGTTTAATTTCAAAGCGATTGAAATAATCATAATTTATTTACCAAGTGATATAGATTACTTTTTAATTAGTCACACTTTATTTTAAGGTCCAATTCCTGCTATTAACAGACCATTACTATGAATTTTGCCTCAATAAACTCCAAATTTGCTGCTTATTAATAGTTAGTAAGGTAGTTGTTAGGTATTGAGTAGGATTAGGGATGTAGAATATGATAATAATAGGCATGCTAATAAGCAACTAGTTAATAGTGAGAATTGGTCCCTATACTAAAATGTTACCTTTTAATTTTACCTCATATATTTTAATGTGGGAGCAAGAATGGAACATTAATCTGAACTTTAGCTTTGGTTAGTGTTGTTTTAATTTTTCACAGATATTAGTTTTAGATCAAAAATAATTGGCAAAGGGTTGGGGTTAGGGTCACAGACTTCCTATAAAAAGCTTGTTTTTCAATAGTAATGATGAAAATCCTTGCCTTTCTTCCTTTGATGTCTAATCAATTTAAAGCCTTCCTCTTGTTTATGACGGTCAATAGCTGAACTAAAACACTGTCTGCAGGTATTATCCTCACTGTTCACTTCTGCTCTCTCTCTAGTGTTGAGACTATAAATGATGGCAGTTTTCATGTAGTGGAGCTGGTGGCAAAGGATCAGTCTCTGTCTCTCTCCATTGATGGAGGAAGCCCCAAATCCATCAGCACTGCCAGCAGCCCCAGCCCAGGACCCAGCCCTGCTCCGCTTTATCTCGGTGGTATGTAAAACACACTTGCCAATTTAAAAAATGGTTATTGCGTATAATGTCAATATAATAAGCCACTATCTCTTCAGGAATTCCTCAGCAGTCTGGACTGGCCTCGTTGCGTTCCTCCGGGAGGAACGGCTCAAGTTTCCACGGCTGTATCCGAAACCTCTACATTAACGACCAGCTCCAGGACCTCACTCAGTTCCTGCTGCAGGAGGGGGTGGTGCCCGGCTGCCAGCCCTGCCAGCGGAGTGTGTGCGCTCATGGGCAGTGCCATGCTACTGGACAGTCCTCCTTCAGCTGTGAGTGTGAGGCAGGATGGACCGGCCCGCTTTGTGACCAGCAGATCAACAACCCATGTGACGGGAACAAGTAAGAAACTTAAAAGTGCACACATGGTTTCATTACATAAGAATGATCACCTCATAAAAGCATTTTTTTATGTGTGTGTCTGTCTCTCAGGTGTATCCACGGCTCCTGTCTGCCCATAAACTCATACTCGTACAGCTGTCGCTGTCATCCAGGGTTTGCAGGTGTATTATGCGATGAAGAGGAGCAGTTGAGTCCCTGTCAGTACATAGCGTGTAAACACGGGCGCTGTCGTGTGTCTGGGCTGGGGAAGGCCTACTGTGAGTGCAACAGCGGCTACACAGGGCCAAGCTGCGATAGAGGTACGGCGGGGTGCTTTCTATCTTTATATAAAACCTGATCTCATCAGAAAAATCTGACTACACATGCAATTTTTGCAGAATACATATCATTGCCATTTCCAAGTGAAATGTCCACTAATTCACACTGGAAGGGAGTTATTTTCAGACAAGACTAATAAATAAATAAATTTAAATAAAATCTCTAAATGTTTCATGAACATTTAAATCTACCAACAGAAATGTTACCTAGGGATGCACAATACATTAGTACCATATCATTTTTTTTTCCATTGTTCCATTTCCATTCCATTGTTCGATATTGGATATTTAACTGCTCATTTCCTCCATTTTTATTTTTAGATTAACTCGCCGTAGTTTAATAAGATTTTTAAATGTAATCTTTAGCCAAAACTCAAATGCCTGTACAGTTTCATGTTGTACATTTTGATGTTGTGATGCTTAAATTCAGGTTTTATTTTTTAGTGTTTTATTTTTAATTTATATGAACAACATAGTGTAGAATTTAAATACTGGTGATTATGAGACATAACATTATTATCGGCTGATAATAATGTATAATTGTAGGTTTAATGTCATATCCAGAATTGTAATATCTGTACCTTGAACCCTAAATCTACCCCTACCTTGATTTAAATTGTATTTTTAAATCAAAATCAACCTTAGAAAAGAACATATTAAATGGCCACTTACAAGGCATTTAAGATACATTTTCTCACAATTTTAAGAAACAGACTGGTAACCTTCTAATTTTTATTTTGTGGTGAAGCATTTCATGTTTTATGCAAGGTCAATACTTATTTACTCACCTCTACTGTAACTTGTGTTTGCATGTGTCAAAAATGTCTTTAATGCAGGTGTTTTCATTCTAAACTTCTGTGTAGCTTGCTGTTGATGTTGAAGTGCTAACCCTGTAAGAAGCTAATCTTGCACTATTATTATTGCTATTTTACTAACATTCATTTTTAACCTTCCTGTAACCTTCAAGCTGCTACTGAAAGCGGTATGGACCCCACTCAGGTCCGCCAGGTGAGGGATGCATGTTGTGTGTGTGTGTCTGTGTTTATCTTTAAGGAATAGTTCACCCAATAATGAAAATTTGCTGAAAATGTACTCACCCTCAGGCCATCCAAGATTTAGATGAAATTTTTCTGAACAGATCTGTAAAAATTTAGCTTTACGTCACCTGCTCACCAATGGATCCTCTGCAGTGAATGGGTGCCATCAGAATGAGAGTTCAAACAGCTGATAAAAACATCATAATAATCCACAAGTAATCCACACAACACTAGTTCATATATTAACATCTTAAGTCAAAAGCTGCATGTTTTAATAAACAAATCCATCATTAAGATGTTTTAAACTTTGAGCCGTTGCTTGCTTCCTGGTAAAATATGAGTCCCCTATCCATAATATTGCTTTCTTCAGTGAAAAAGTCATCTTGTCTTAATAAAGAAAGAAATATGGACAGATCAAGCTCTGTTTACAAGTGAAATCAGTCCAAAACAGTTCTAAACAAATATGATTTATGGTTTATTTTGATGTGAGACAAAGACGGGATGGATTTTTTTCCACCGAGGAAATGTTATTATGGACTCCATAATAAACGGTTTAAAGTTAAGATGCCTTGATGAATTTGTTTCTTACAAACGTGCAGCTTTTTGCTTCACAACACTGGACTGGGTTTGTATCAATTACTTGTGGGTTATTGTGATGTTGTTATCTGCAGTTTGAACTGACGGCACCCATTCACTTCATATGATCCTTTGGTGAGCAATTGATGTAATGCTAAATTTCTCCAAATATGTTCCCATGAAGAAACAAACTCATCTACATGTTGGATAACCTGAGGTTGAGTAAATTTTAACTATTCCTGTAAACTTCTTCCCTCCTTTAATCACTAATAAAACTCTGCAGTCCCCCCCCCCACACACACAGCCATCTTCTCTCCTTCCTTTTTTTCTGCTTTCACTCTTTGTTTTTTCTTAGGAGTCACCTTTCAATTTCACTGTAAAAAATATAATGAAAAAGATCATGATTGATATGCTAAATGTAATATGTTATATATGCAACATACTGCAGTGCTCTATATAGTGATTTTTCCCCCCTCTCTGTAGAGATGGCGTGTCGGGGGGAACGGGTCCGAGATCACTATCAGACGCAGCAGGGCTACGCAGCGTGCCAAAGCACAGAGAAGGTCTCCCGTTTAGAGTGTCGGGGCAGCTGCGGGGACGGGACCTCCTGCTGCGCCCCCCTCCGCAGCAAACGCAGGAAATACACCTTCCAATGCACAGACGGATCCTCTTTTGTACAGGAGGTGGAAAAGGTTGTCAAGTGTGGCTGCACAAAATGTCCATCATAAAAAGGAAAAAGAAGAAATACATCCTTACACCACCCTCTTTTGAAGTCCCCTGTTTTGTTTTACCTTTTTGTCAGTGTTGGACTAATGTTTTTTCCTTCAAAGGAGATAATGGATTACTGTAAGATAAAGAACAAACCTATTTTTTATTATGAAGCGGAGAAAAAAAGACAAAAAATAGATTTTAGATTTTTTTTTGGCCATCATTTTAGGTACTGTGACATTTTTTATTATTATTTTTTTCCTTGGCAAAATCACCTCAGACCAGAATGGAAAGCAAACACGCCCTGTTGACACATTTCACTTTTTTGTGCCATTCTTTTATGTGCTTTTCTGGACTGCCGTAACTCATTTCACCTGGACTTTGTGAAGGTGAGATAAAGTATCACTATGGAGACTACGAGCGGATTCGCTGAGAGTGGAGGACTCCCCTCCTACTTCCTTACAGTGTACAACACAAACACAAACACACACTATCATAGCTGCTCCTATTCATTCACACACACAAACACACAACTTAGCCACTAAGTGTACACACATGATCTCTTCCAGCATGCTCACACAATCTTCCGATTCACATTATAAACCATGTGTATTTATTGTATCAAAAATACTGTCACATTACTTATACTCGGTATAGCCCTACGTTTCCCTGGAGTTACAGTTGGAATTTCTTAATATATATTAATTTATATTCGTCCTTTTACCAATTTAAATCACTCATAGCTTACTGAGTAGAATAACTAACGTTGTGTCTCCTTCATTCGGTTGGTTTGACCAATGGGACTGTTGTATTTACCATTAAAAAAAAGAAAAACAAGAAAAAAAACTTAGTGGTGTTATAAATCTTCAAATGTGAAGTGAAAACATTGTATATTTTTGTCGAATCTCCTAAAAATTTGTATGGTGACACAGATGTGCTTTATATTAGAGTTTAAATGTATAGTTAAAATTTCCCCATGTATTCTGTATAGAGCACATGCCATAGTTTAAAAAAAAATAACACTAGCGTTCATAGCTGTCAATAAACCTCTTTTTAAAATATCCTCCTTGCAAATCCTTTTTAATGATACAGATAGAAAGAAAAACTGTGACTTTTTTTCTAAATGATACTACTTTGTTACCACTCTGTTTCCCCCATGTTAACATGTTGCTGCTAAATTGGTATTGTAGACTTTGGATGATGATGCTGATGTTTATTGTAGAGGACGTTGCTCATTCATTGAGCAAATTGTTTTACTGATCAATGAATAAAGATGTCCCCTCCCTCTACAAGGTTGTTCTTCTCTATGTAACGCTCACATCGCCGAGCCTCCAAGTCCACACATACACTGTACACATCACTTACATTATGGGTATATATATATATATATAATATATATATATATAGGGGTTATATAATAAATATAATATAAAAAATATAAATTATGTAAATTATTAAAATAATTTATAAGATAAATGACGCCATCTGGTGTAGTGATTTAAACAAAAAACGATTTGACGAATTATTAATGTTGCCAGCAGGTGGCGACAGTTCATTCATTACTTTGTTTCTCTTGCTGCCGGTGTTCTTTGTCCCCCACACACAGTATTGACTGAACATCCATCAAACATCTTGGATAAAGACAGACAACTGCACAAACTGTCTCTAAATAACAGCTAATGAAAGGTCAGTCTAATTAAAACCAGGACTGAGACATGATATAATGTGCTGCTAATTTAAACTGTCTGAGACGCTGTGATCTCTTAAGATTTTCCCAGATTCAAATTCTAATTCGTTTTTGATAGTCCTTAATTTGCATTTACATGCAAATCTTCCTGATCGGATTCTAAAAAATGCTTAATTTTATAACAAAAATAGCATGTTGTGGCAAATAACAAAATAACTTAATTTGGCAGTCTCCTAAAACACCTTAAAAGAGCTGAAAAAGTCAAGAGACTGTAATGCTGATTATTCCACAGATGTAACTACAACAATTCATGTAGCCTACTCAGCATCAGTGTTGTGCAAGTTACTTCCAAACTGTAATACATTACAGATTACTTGTGACTGTTATTTAAAAGTAATTCCTTAGGAATTATTAGGAAGGTAAGGCTTAAATTAACATTTTTAGGGTACAAAATTCAGTCCCCCCCCCCAATCATTTTGGTATTTAATGGAAAAGGACAAACAAAAGTTACATTAACACCAACAGAGTTGCTGTAGTTGCTAGCTTTTTGTAGGCCCTAAATATGCATATGACGCTATCAAATTTCCATGTTGCGATTAATTGCTAATGGTATTATTATCATGGTATACGATATTATCACAGTATTGAAATTTAGTTGCAAAAAATGTCATAAAGAATAACAGGTTTAAAAAAATATTATAACAAATTTAAATATTATAACAAAAATAACTGAACATTTACATACAATAAAGTAATACACAAAAAAGTATAAAGTAAAACATTTCACACAGATTAAAGCGCAAAATAATTATAAAGACCAATAAGTAACATTTTACAATAAATCTTATTAGTTAACTTTAGTTAATACATCAACATTAATGAAAAGCAATAGCTACATTTGCTACAGAAGTTATTAATCTTTGTTAAAAATACTGTTAGTTCATTAAATAACAGTTGCAATTTTTGATTTTTAACAGTGTGTTATTAAATATTGAAATGACCTAAGATTAAAGAATGTTTTGAAGAATTTTTCATTGGCAGTTTATGTTTAGTAATGAATTAACTAATGTTAATTAATAGAGCCTTAATGTAAAGTGTGCCCAAACAATAAAGAATCAAAGCCTATTAAGTCTAAATATTTAGCTAAATATCTGGAGCTGTGCTGAACACCACAGCAAACACTCAAATCTGAATGACTGTTTAAATGATTTAAACATGTTTCAGAAACAGAAAGTAGCTCAGCTGTTTTGTTTACGGGGTTTCTGGGTATAACAGCTGCATTTCTGCTGTTCAGCGCCATCTGCTGTCAGAGAGTGTCTCTCACGCGCTTCTCTTATTATTATTTTTATTTTTTTTGCCATGCGCTTCTCATTCGTGCTTGTTTACATCAGAGTGCGCATGCGTCGTTGACGCAGCATACAGTGGTGTTGTGCATTGTGATGGGAAAAATTATTCTTCAAAATGCATTCAAAAAATGTGAGTAATTTGTAATAAATAATTATTCACGGTATTTTGAAGTGCCCACGATAACAATATCGTGCGTATTCATTACCGTGTGATATATCGCATGTTTGGCCTAAAACGAGTTAGCATTTTAGCACTTCCAGTTCCATCGTCAGTTTGTTTATAATGTAGCCTGTCTACCTTTTTACTTCTGGTGATTGCATTTAGGCTTTAAAATTCATAAATGTGTTCATGTTTGATGATTGAGAAAAAAAAAAAAACATTTAGGAATCAAACTTTTGGTCACAGAGTTTATTTTCTGCAATAATCCAAAAACCAGAGTAAAAAAATCCTATTGGGGTTTTGTTGAGGGAACCAGGTGATACGAAATTCTGTGTTGGCCAACAAAAATACATCAATAACTGCAACACTCTATTTCCATGGGACATGAACCAGTTGGACTATATTATCTATGAATGTAATATTTCATCGTCATTCTTTTTCAGACACTGTTTCTACAGTTGCATGACTCACTTTTTCAGTACATATTTTCAGGTTTGACATTATGTGTGCAGGCCTTTGTAATAAGAACCTATGAAAAAATCCACAATATAGATTTGATGGAAATATAAAAATACAATCCTGTTGATCAATTATAAATATTGTTTTTTTTTTTTTACAGTAAGCCAGTACATTCTAAAAAATGCTGGGTTCAACTGTTTGGTAATTTTATTGAGTTTTTTTTTTTTCTTACGCATGTGCTTTGTGTAACTCGGCTGCTGGGTCAATTTTACGGACAATACAAACGATGAACCCTTCACACATCTATTACTGTAGAAACTGGAAACATCTGTAGTCTCACTTATGGTCTCATTACACCATTATACACTGTACTCTCATTATTCTGTTTTTGTTTACATGTAGTTGTCTGCTTGAAGTGCTAGCATGCTACAAACACAGCATACACTCAGATCTACACACAGAGCAAACAACACGCCACCACATGAAAACCTGTCTGAAGTATTCTCTCTAGTGTTTTTATAGTGATGTATTAACATGTAGCAATATAATAAAATGTGTATCATATTTTGTACAACAATATTTAATAATAGTATGACCAATTACACTGTGAAACTACTGGTCTCTTGCGTGTAGGTGATCTAAATTATTGTTCCTATGATACTTCATGAGTTATTTGAACCAATATTTCTGCAAGTGTTTTTTTTTCTGGAGCTTCCCATCACTGCTCATTTTGGGCGTCTCCTTTGTCTGACACCCTCATTAGGATTTTTTTTGGAGTCCGGTCTTGTAGTTTCTACTATGAGCTAATAAAGCGAATCAGGTGTATTTGTTGTCCCAGCTGAGCTATACTGACCTCTAGCGGACGAACAAAATACTGCATGTGATTTATTGCTGCCAAATGAACTTGGACCTGTAATTCTGCCAGTTTCATAACATTTACAAGCAGGGTAGAACTAAAACCGTTAAAATAAATAAATAAAGTAACAACATAGACATTTTAAAAACTTAATGACAAAAACAGTTACTAAAATGTTAACATCCAATATAAAAAAAGTTTCCTAGATCCCCCATTTACGTCTTTACAAAAAAATTAATGATTTGAAACCTTTTTTATTGGTACAAAATGCCATTTTATTGTTTGAGTTCATCACACGTCATATGATGCTCGTTCCAATCTGATTGCCATTTTGTTAAGATATAACATGATATAACAGTAATGATAGCAACAGCTATTAAAAACAAAACCAAACATAAGGAATCAGACAGCATTTGTTAACATCAGAATCACACCATAGTTGACTTAAACCAAGAAATAAAGTCTTCTTTGTAATTTGACAGACCCCTGCTTGCCCTGAGTGTAATCTATTGGGTTATATTTTGAGCTGTTTTATGAGTAATAATACATAGTGAAATGTAATTTTTTCTTCCAAGTTCAGTTTTGATCTCATCTAACAGATGCTAGTATCATAATATTACGCTCTGCCCACATTCATGTCTGCATACACTAAGGGTAAAAGCACAATGGTGAAATTTCAAAAAGTCTATTTGATGACACTTTAAATAGATATTAATATTTCTTTGCTATTGTTATCACTTGCATCTCCTCAAAGAAAAGAAAAAAAATTGCTTAGTTCTGGAACACTTAGATATGGAACTCACAATAAACAAACAAAAAAGATAAAAAGATAGATACAAACGCACCCCAAATCACTTCTTACCAACCATGAAGATTATTAATATAATTTCTAAATTACTCTCCCTTCATATGCAGAATCCGCCCCTTCAGTTTTTAAAGTGACATCATTACATGATCACATAAGAGGTCCATTCACGTTTAACAAACAATCACAGACAAAAAAACCTTCAGAAATGCTCTCATTCGAAAAGAAGCCACTTAAAGTGGATGCCTTGATATGTCTGCAAACAGCTATCTATGTAATCTATGAATGTAATCGAATAGTTCTATTTAGCGGAGCAATTTATTTCTCCCAAAAATGAGGCAGCTTCCTGTCAGCTTCAGGAGCTCAACTATTGAACGTTATTGAATCATGACGTTTAGAGGCATCCTGTCGAAATAATCACATCAAATAAGGAAAAAAACAAAAACAAACTCACCCAACCCTAAGTTACACAAAGAATCATCTATCCATAGACACTATAAGTAAATAAAGTCATTTAGCTACTGACCTCTCAGACCAGTCTTTTTCAGAGCAAAGGTGAAAATAGACTTTTACAGCTAAAAATAGATTTTTTTTTTTTTTCAAATATTAGGTATATAACCCCTCCCCTAGGATTTATATAGTAAGAAATTTCATAAGATCTACAAAATATAGCAATGCCATCTTTAAAAAATAGTTTTGCTTCTTTAAATATTTAGAATACATTCATGACTATTGGTAGTGCCTTTATGAACGGAGGCAGGGTGGCTCTGTCATGGGTGCTGTGTTCCCTCTGTGTCGTCACTGGGTCAGTATCTAGTTTGGTATTCGTGGTGCCATCTGTTGAAGTCATTGTAGAACAGAACAATGCTACCAGACGCCATTCCAGTGATGATGCATCTGCGGACAAAGAGAGGGAGAAAGAGACGTGTGCGAGAAATATTAGACAGTTCATTAATGGGAGAATAAAGATAGTTGTAACATTTTGGTTTCTGCTTGTTCCAGATTTTTTATTTATATATTTGTTTTTATTTAGACCTTTGGCTTTTTGTCTCAAACATCTTTGATATGTCAGAAATCATTACTCAAGCCAATTATACACAACATCATCAAGTCTGATATAAAAACTAGGAACTAAAAGTAAATGAAGAGGCTCTAAAATGTATCTTATGTATCATGTTTTCCTCAAACACTAGACATATCCTCAGCTGACAGTACATGTACACATACAACAATCCAGACAGATACTTTATGTATTTTATTTTTAATTTTTCACATTCTATTTAAATTTTTACTGGATCCTTTTCTGGAAGAAGCAAATGGAACTTTTTAATTATTTTGTAATGTAGCAAATGAGACCAGAAACCACTCATAAACATACACTACCATTCAATAGTTTAGGATGAGTAAAATAAATACATTTTATTCAGTAAGGACGCATTAAGTTGATCAATAGTTTCCACAAACATATTAAGCAGCATAACTGTTTTCAACATTGATAATATTTTTTTTTTCAGCACCAAGTCATATCAGAATGATTTCTAAAGGATCATGTGACCAATCTTACTGGTGTAATGGCTACTGAAAATTCAGATTTGCCATCACAGAAATAGAGTTCATTTTTAAATATATTAAAATATGAAAACAGTTGTTTTAAATTTTTATAATATTCCCAATATTAAAGTTTTTAAAGTATTTTTGATGCAGCTTAGGTGAGCATAAGATATTTTTTTTTCAAAAACAATAGATAATATTACAGAGTCTAACTCCAGACTTTTGAAGAGTAGTGTTTTGAAGAAAAGATGATTTAAAATGTAGAATTTGATTTTTTTTTGTAAATAATGAACATGCCCAAACATTTCCAAATCAAAACTATTCTATTTTGAATTAATTCACAATGTATATATATATATATATAATTAAAAAAAATTGTGAAGTGTTACAATTATCCCTGCTCTTCCCTGTCAAAACGGAGATATTGTTGTTAGTGTGTATTAATCTAGAAAAGGGACAGGAACTTAGTTGGTGTCTTCATGTGTGCTACCTTTGGTCATGTGACATAGCCATCGAGCGTATTCCAGCATCACATCCTGGGTAAGCGAAGAGCTGTTTGAGATCATGGATCTGCCACACGCTGAGAACTCCTGCATCTCCTCCAGACAGCAGATACTGTCCATCTTTACTTAGCAGCATCGCCTGCAGCAAAAAACAAACAAACATGGTATTCATTGTGAACAGAAGACAGTCAATTTGTCACACATACAGTCAGTATTTTCTGCTTTTCATTTTCAGAGTCAAAGCCGTGGGTTCATTTAATTTTAGATGAAATAGAAGTCATACAAATACGTTTGAAAGATTTTGGCTTCATATACAGTAAAGTCTACCAGTCATAACTTTAAATTTTAAAATCTTATTAAAGTAATTAACCACTCAAAATGACCCCCGACCATTTAGCGGCCTTTCATGTTTTTCCATGATAAATAACACTGATAAGAATTTGATTTAAACATGCTTTTTTTGCTCTCGGCTCAGTGAATAAGCTCTTTGTAGCGGGTGATAAACGTCTGGAGCGTCCGGCTGACTGGTGATTACAGAGGTTTATTGACACCCCTGTGGACCGTAGAGTGAGTGTGCCCTGCCAGTGGCTGCCTCATCCAATCAAAAGCCTCACAAGCCCCTTTCTTTCCCAGCATGCACGGGGCCAACCTGGCGAACAGTTTGTTTCTTAAACCGCTGTAGCGGTGGTATCCTGCGGCGAAGGGCAGACAGAGTATGAGATTTATTCTGTTCATCTGGTTTTCCTGTGTGCACATGGGCTGTGTAACACTTTAGAGGTCCCACGAGAAACACAGATAATATAGAACAGCAAACACACTGGGCTCTTTCTTTCACTACACACACACACACACACACCTCCACACTCTTGTGGGAGAAGATGCTGTAATGACAGTGTGTTTACAAAGTGGCTATTAAGTGTAATTAATTAGATTTAATATATAAGCCTGACAAATTGCATTAACCAGTTATTTTCCTTTAGAGGGTTTTGATGTATCATTTATAATTCAGGTCCTAAAACAGGTGATGCTTACAGCAGAATCTAGAATGGAAAGGAGAACTTTGGCTTCCTGTAGGGGAGACTGGGGCTAGTTGTCACAAGGGCTATATTTTAGGACCTATTAGGTTTTGACTTAAATGTCCATTTACAAAAATGCTTGTTTTCTCTAGCAACAATTTGGTATTTAAACCCTTTTAAATTCAGTTTAACTTTGTTCTTTAGTATTTTTCATAAATGTGAGGGTGAAATATCATGTTTTACATAAATTACATAGATTTTAATATATGTTTTTATTAATAACAATAAAGAAAGTATTAGTATCATTATTATTATTACTATTGCATGTTACCTTTTCACTGCGGTTTCATGAACAGTTTTGTGTTTTATAATGATTTTATAGTTTTTTTCTTTTTTCTGTAAAACTATTAATTAGCCTGTAATAAGTTAAATACAAATATGTTGCAGAAGGCAGCTTTTTATTTTATATAATTAAAAAAAAAGTATTATTCTTATTTACTTCTACCATTTTTATTGTGGTTTCATGAACAGTTTTGTTTCATAATGATTTTATTGTTCATAATTATTTCAGTGTTATAAAAAGACTGAGCAATTAAAACATAATGTTCTAAACTCGACCATAGTCATATAAGCAATAAAAGCTACAAAATAAATGATCAAACTTGCTCTTCTTTCTTACACACACGCTCACACACTCTTCTCATTCCCCACTACCACAGTCATGAGTGAAATACCCAGTATCAATCACAGAGACTGTTCTGCTAGATCGCTGTCCAGCAGACTTCAGACAGTTACAGCAGCTGGGATCTGAGTGCATTTGTGTGCATGTGCTCTCGTTTGATTTGTTTTGGATATATCTGAGATGTGTGTAATTAGGGTTCAGGTTACACTGTGGCAAACCCCTGAGCACTTTACTTCAGTTGTGGTATAAAGCAGAAGCTTGCGACAGACGAGATCAGAATCGCACAGAAGGGAAGCATCACCAGAGACTGTCACAACTCTGTCTCCTTTAATGACAGGCAAAGAATCAAATGATTCATCAATGTTTTTCATCCAAGTGAGTGTCCAAAAGTCCTTAATATGAATAATCTCAAACTCTCAAATTGATTTAAACTCCACCCTGTGACTCATTCTGTGACTGGTTTGGTCATTGCTGCAACATGAATTAAGTTTTCTGTTCAAATGTGTCTTATTACTTCAAAGATGTCTGAGAAAATATATCAGAACATAATCCAGCATTCACGGTGGTCCCTCTGGACCAAGTCTGGAAAAGGGTCTGTGAGAAGCAGAGATGTCCAGGTTGCAGAACGGGTTCGGTCAGAATCATAAATCAGTGGTCTCCTCCCGGGCCGCCATTCCAGAATCCTCCAAGATGGCTGCCGTGACTCAGATATCTGACTTACAGTCATGCCGTGATTTTAAACAACAGGGTTGTGTTGGATGATGCCCCACTGTGTTTTTTTCTCCTGATCTGCTGATCTGTCTGTGTTAGGTCAGGACATGTCTGGCACGAGTAAAGACTGGATTTATGAAGACTTTAATGCACTCCATTGCGTATGTGCCGAAGGCTCGGGAAACGTCTGCTAAAATGGTTACTAACAGACAGACGCTCAGTTGTGGGCTCCAGAGAGTCATTCATGCATTATTTCTAGTTGTCCAAATTAATGTTCTGTCAGACAATCAGCATGAAGACTCACTTTCTCAGCAACAAACTGTCCCAGCAAACCACACACTCAAACACAAAACCACACACACACCCTCTTCTCCACAAACACACACACGGTCACAAAGATGACACTTCATCTGGCATGAGAGGAGCTTACAGTAGTGTGTCTGTGTGTGTACGTTGATGTTAGAAAGGGTAACGGGAATTTGAGGACTTGGAAATGAGCAATGACTGATCATAAATACATCATGATTTATTTTTATTTTTTTGCTACTTTTCATGTGTATTACATGAGTAAATTAAAATGTGCCAAAACACCCTTGCTTTTGATTTTGGGATTGGTTACTGTGACAATTTAGCAGTAATATTGGTTAGGTGGAGACAGTGTTCAAATTGAGGGTATTATTCAAATTAAGGGTTTTGTTTTGTTGTAGTAAATAAACAAACAATAACTAAATAAATAAATAAAATCCCAAAGCTCAGCTGATTTAGGCTACAATCACATTAGAATGGTCTAAGCTAGGGCTTCTGTTTTTAATAAATAATAAACCATAAATAAGACACAAGGAACAAACAAAATGAGAAAAAAAAATCTACTCCACTTTCCCAGATTTGAAGTCTATCCAAAATTTCAATTTGTGATGTTTAGAACCTCTACTGGTCCCACGACTCATTCATTGTACAGGTCAGCTTTAAACAAATTTGAAATTTTGTACGCAGCAGAATGTGAAATTAACATGAGCTCATGTTTCCAGTCTCCTGTGTGTGAGGATGAATGAAGTCAATGGAGTCTAGTGTGCCTGTGGCTTTATTTGAACAAACAAATAATCAAAATAAACAAATTTTGTCTCTTATGCTGTGAACCCTTTCAAAATTACTTGCATCTGACTTAGATCAATTATACCAAAAATTGTGTTGGTGTTGAACAAGGACAATAATCAATTAAATCATCTAGAAAGTCATTACCGTTCAAAAGTTTAGGGTCTATACAATTTTTCAATGTTTTTGAAAGAGGTTTCTTGTGCTGATCAAGGCTGGATTTATTTGATCAATCATCAAGTGATATTGTAAAATAATATTAAAATTTAAAATAAAAGTTTTAAATTTTTATATATATTTTGAGATGTAATTTATTTCTGTGATTAGAAAGCTGAATCTTCTTTACTCCAGTCTTCGGTCTCACATGATCCTTCATGCTGATTTGATAAATGCTGAAAAAGGTTGTTACGTAATATTTTTTTCAGGAAACAATGATACCTTTATTCAGGATTCTCTGATAAATATAATAGCATTTATGTTTTTATTTAAAATAGGAATTTGAATGCAAATATGTTTACTGTCTTTACTGTCAATTTAGATCAATTTATTGCATCCTTGCTGAATAAAAGTATAAATTTATTTAAAAGCCTAAACTTTTGATTGGTAGTGTACAACGATCACTGCTGATTTATGTTTGCTCATAATACTAAATATTAGTACAGAAATGTACAAAATAATTCCAGGATCAGCATTGTGTAAAATGACGCAGGCTGATCCTGCATTATGTCATATTAGTTGAATAATAAGTGCGTTAAAGAGCAGAGCCGCCCCTCTTCTCTGTCACTGCAGACTCTGCTGTTTATTGAAAACAAATGGAACCTGGACACAATGAGGAAACTAATCAAGCTTGGAGCGGCAGAGAGCAGAGGAGCGTGTAACAGAGCTGGCCTGTTAAATGGGATGCAGGTGTGGGTATGTGTGTGCAGGACAGAGAGAGAGAGACAGGGGCAGATGCAGAGCTCTGTGAATTTTCCCAGGCCCAGAGGAAAGAGAAAGTGATGGAGCGGGAATGGGGGAAAGAGTGCTGGCCGATTTTAGGAGCTCTGCCCGCCAATGACAAATGTGTCCTCTAATGCAGGAGGCCTTGCCGCTGGCCATACCGCTCTCTTGCTCGCTCTCATACACACATGCAAGTTGAGTGGCATTTCGTAGCCCTGCAGATCAAAGGACAGATCTGGACCCTTAGGGTTCAGAAGCCAAAAGAAAGAGAGATGGAGAGAGGAAAGAAGGAGGCCCATAGGCAGATCATGCCAGCATTTAATCACACTCCAGACAGCTGACATGATAAAACACAGAGTCTGAGAAAATAAATGGAAAGAGAGTAAGAAAAGGGGGGACAAATAGACACGCAAGAGCTACCCAACCCTTTGCCCTTGCTTCCTATTCCCAAATAATTATACAGAGGGGAGTTTATGCTCATGTTTACCTTGATGTTGTCTTCCACCTCCATATGTCCCAACAGTTTTCCATTGATGCTAAACACACAGAAGTGGCCCTTGTCATAATAAATGACACAGTGACCCTCGGTGGAGGACAGAACCAAACGTGGTCGCACACAGCCGTCTGGACCCTCCAGAGTCCTCAACAGGTCACCGTTCATAGAGTGGACAAGACATGGACCCTCTGTTGTCAAACACATACAGACACATGAGGGTCAAATTAGAATTACAGTGTGCTGCTGCACCGACTTATTCATGTGTTATTTGTGACGTAAAATGGTCTGTTGATTCTAACATTTACATATTTCTTCAGCCTCTGACATATTTATTATTTCCAGGCCAAAAAACATCTTATCCAGGACGCCATGTTTAGGGTAAGATATCTCAAGAATTATGATTGCTAGCCTTGTAGGAATTGGTAAATCCACTTTTTTTTTTCTCACAAATAGTCCAAAGAATTAGGGGTCTACTAAGTGCCCAAGTATTTTCATAATTGGCATAAAAGTAACAAAAAGTTGGAAGAAAGTGAAAAATCTAGAGATGTGTTAATTACACTAATAAAAACATCAAGGACTTTAATAAAAGTGTTTTGATCTGAAAAAAAGAAGCTATTTTTCAAGTCTCTGTCATGATTAAAATGTGAAATATTAACATTCAAGTATATGAGACATTTTGCTCATATTAAAGAACTCATGTGATAATGCTGACTATGTAGGACAGTTTCATAAAGGTACATTTATATGTGTACTCTTCTCATGCAAAAAGACAAGTTTGACTCAGTAAACAAAACCAATCATAGAAATTTAAACAACAAACAAATAAATAATTTAATATATAAATGAATGAATAAAATGAATTAACTAATTAATTCTATGATCATTGTTAAATGCATGAGTGTGTATTTACCTCTGCAGCCACTGATGACCAGTCCCAGCTCTGCACACACACTCGCACACGTGACTTCACAATCATGACCCGTCAGAATTGCCCGGGGAGTCACAAATTCTGCTGGAGACACACACACACACACACACACACACACACACACACACACACACACACACACACAGAGAGTTGATGATCAAAGACAGTAAATACAATTGAAAAATAAATAAATAAATCACAATTACATTTCACCATAAATGACATAACTGCATTTGCATATTTAACACTGCTGTCAATTTCAGTGTTTAAATTATTTTTTTTATTTGCTGTCTACTCTGTGATAATTTAATTAGAGTGTGTAATCACTGCAATCAGACACTCGCAACTGTTACAGTGTGTGTACACTTCTGCCATCCATGTGTTCTTCTGTAATCAGTTTAATGAGCTCTGCTAGCATTCGTGTGTGTGCTTTCTGTCCATATCACTCACACAAACACACCTGTCTCTCTCAATGTGTGAAAGGTTCATGTAATGTCAAAAATAACATTTAATAAACTTAATGAATTCTCTTTCTATCTAGACACAAAGAAGTCACACACATTTAATTGTCTTAATCCAGCTGGCCTCTCTCTGTCTCTTTCTCAGACACACACACACACACACTCTCTCTCTCTCAGTGTAGATGTATAGGTTTCATTAGGTGGCAAACTTCCTAAATGTCTCAGCTTTGAGTTATACCCTACAACTCTGGGGATTAAAGCCTGATGTCGGATTGTGCCCTGAAAAGATCAATAAAACTGATATATTGGTGTATCGTTTAACCTCCCCGTCATCGGCCACCATTTGGTTCGCATTAGGACAACATCTGATTACAATCTAATACCTATATACTGTATACTATTTATCTGTACTGAAAATGCACACTAGAGCGTATCATTTACCCATAGGAGAAAGATAGAGAGAAAATGAATACATAAACGCAAGACAATTCTAGAAAAAATGCAGTAATATCTGTAACTGAAACAGCATCAGACTGAATTAGTTTTAAAAATCAGGGTTCATGAAAATGCTGTGCATTATTTGGCCACTAGATGGCAGTGTGGTCAACGGAATCAATCCAACAATTCTCCACTGAACACAGCCTAGGTACAGTCTGTATTTGAAATCATACTGTAACTTCATTCTTGCCTGAAATAAAGAAATGTGTCAGAATGAAAGAAATGAACAACAACAACGATAAATAAAAATAAAAAAGAGAAAGAAAGTACCTAACATCATGTATAATAACACAAATTCACATTAATATGTCTGGAATTATCACTATTTAGTAACCAGACAGAGTATATAGATTTCAGCTCTAAAAGTAATTTTGATATTTTATACTGCTGCAGAATCATGAATCATGTTTGACTTGTAAAACTTAAATCAGTATTATTACTGATAGATTGATAGACATTTTGGCCTGGTTTCACAGACAGGGCTTAGACTAAGCCAGGATTAGGTCATAGTTCAATTAGGACATTTAAGTAATTTTTATAAACATACTTAGAAAAAAAACATTACTGCTGTGCATCTTGAGACAAAACAAAGGCACTGATATATTTTAAGATCAATCAGTGCAAGTTTCTTTCAGTTGAAACAGCTCAGACTTACATTTTAGTCTGGGACTAGGCTTAAACCTTGTCTGTGAAACCGGGGGATAATGTCATAAATAAAAATAAATCAATAAGCATTTTAATTTGTTACCAAAATCATAATAAAACATATGTAGTTTGGACCAGTTATGGGGGGGTTCAATTGATTCCTGCAAGGTTTCCTGATTATCTTGATTTGACTGAAAAAAAAAAATATATCTTTAAAATTTCATCTCTTTATCCACCAGACAATGTTACTGGAAAACATGGCCTGTACATGTTATACGAATCCAGAGGTTCAGTTTGATTTCACTTTAGATGAAGGTCTGACTCTTAGGTTCTTTAATGCCACTAATGTCAACCATCAACCTACAGTCGTATTTATCTTTAGACGCTCATTACCCAAATCACAATTAGTCATAAATCCTGCCCCATTTGTATAAGAGCACTTAACAGCATAGAGCATCCAAAAACTCCAAATTAGCAAAGGGGATGTGTGTGTTTTTGTGGGTGTGTGTGTAGAGTGCTTTGATCAGCACTGCAGCCATATGGTTAGTGTGTACAGGGGAAGCCCGTGGCATTTTTCACTTTTATTGAGTGTTCTCTCGCTCTCTCAGATAGATGGGACTGAACTCTCCTGAGCCGGAGACCTCCGAGTCACATTTACTGTCTCCCTCTGTGGCCCTCTGGCCTCCACTTTCACTCACTCACACACACACACACACACACACACACACAGGCCAGCCGATTCCATTTATGGTGTGATACTAGCCTGAAACTCAATCTTCTGAGCAGAGACCTGCTGTGGTCAGATGAAACTAGTTGTAGCTTCTGAAAGTGAGCTGTAAATCATTACACCAGCCTTGACAGACACACACTGGAATGTGTGTGTATGAACAATGTGCTTTTAACACTGTTACACTGCACTGATATCATCACCTGCATGAAAGCTTTTCCTATGTGTGTTTGCTAAGCGCTGGTTGGGGATTTGGACTCTGAACATTACCCTGATCTTGACCTCTCTATGTGAGAACCGTGAGGCTCTTCTGAGCATGATGATGATGAAACTATTTGTTCAGACATGTATGGAGCCTTCATTAAAAGAAAATTAACATGACATTTGAAGAACACAAAAGGAGTTACTTAGCAGAATATCCAAGTTGCTCTTTTCCAGACAATGAACATTTTCATTTTTGGGTGAATGTACACATCTGTATGTGGTTAAACATTTACAACTTACTTCCAGGGTTCTCTCCGATGCTGCTGTGCTTGCCGTTCCAGTACCAGAGCAGTAGTGTGGCGTCTCTGGAGCCGGACAGAACGTAACAGTCTCCACCAATGTATGACTCTGAGCGGGCCAGACAGGTCACCACATCAAGATGGCCAAACACAATCTGTGTCAGTTTACCTGTTAACACACACAACTCAGGAATGAAACCACTTACTGCAGAGTGTGAGGCAGTGAGGGTATGTACAATGCACAATATATATTTATAATGATTTTTTCCTCCATGATTCAAGGTCTGATTCTGGAGCATATCTTCATGGGGTCAGCAGTCTGCAGTGTAGTACTCCCTGCAGGGCGTAAGTGAATGACTCTACTGAGATGATGCTGTCTGGCGAGTCGTTTACATATACCAGATGAGCTCACACACTCCCCAATTCTTCCTGCACTTTAAATATTTGCTTTTGGAGTGCTGCACGTGCATGCTGAAGTCTGCGTATGCATAAGACAAACAGCAATCGTTATCTGTCTGTCTCTCTGTCTATCTATACCCACCCATCTACCTGTCTGTTGGTCTATACTGAAAACCTACCTACCTGTCTGTCAATCGATCTACCTCTCTAATTATCTACCTTCCTGTCTGTTTGTCTATCTACCTGTCTATTGGTCGTCAATCCTGTCTGTCTACCTATCTACTTACCTAGCTACCTATCTATAGTATCTGACTGTGTTTCCTGCCTGCTTGTCTATGGCCTTGTTCAGACTGTCAGCAAAAATATGACTTTCTGCAAATCCAGACATTATCCAGATGGGTTTTTGAAAGTCTGGACAGCAAAAAAAACCCCAGATGAAATCAGATTTTTTTCAAATCTGATTTAAAAAACACATATGAAAGTGGTTTGAAATGCGATTCCGACTGGACATTTACGGATGCTCACTCTCTATGCGACACACAACTATAACGCCAAAACCAATAACGGAAATGTCAAAAGACACCACACCCCTTGCTGCACAGTGAAGCTGGCCATGACTACAGCACAGAACATCATACCAGTCACGGAGTTTTTCCTGTGTGATGGGGAGTTCTGCACCACGACTCGACAGGCACTTATTTGGAGAGTAAGGTGAAGCACCTCCACTTTTCCTGCAACCATTTTGAAAGCCCTACATTGATACATCTACATCGTTACCAATACAACCCATACAGATAGACTGGTTATGTCTGGACACACAAATAGTATTTGATCACTTGCAATTAATAGTGCACCAAGTCTGCCTGAAAAGATCTAATTTGAGAAAAATCTGATTTGTCTGAACATAGCCGATCTATCTTTCTATCTTAACATAGCCTGTCTATCTTACAAGAGAAAAAAACCATTTACTCAGATTTTATGTGTTTGTGTGTGTATATCTCAGAGCTTGGGAGCATTTGTGTGTGGTGTGATTCTATTGAAATTCAAGTTCCGCTTGCGTGACTTGCGTTCTGAGCCTCATCCTCCCGCGAGATGGAGTCATGGTCCATCCGTGAGATGAGAAAGCTATCTGAGCCCCGGGGCGATGGAGTTGTAATGCAGTCTACAGGCTCATTTGTGACTTTTGACCCTTTCCTTTGTGTACTGTGGTGGAGGCAGTGTCTCCGTAGACACCGAGGTGGTTGGGGGGGTCGTTGCGGTTACCTGTATCAGTGGAGTAGATGCGGAAGCTCTTGTCCCAGAAGCCACACAGCAGGATGAAGCGGTTGTCAGCCGTGATGACAAAACACTGAGCATTTACCTGGATGCTCTGATCTAACAGATCGGAGATCTGCCTTCTGTGAATGCCCACATTATTGGCTGAAAACAGAGAGAGAGTCACTTGTTATAAAAGCACTAACTACTGTTTGGTTAGAAAATAATTGGGTAAAGTGGAGAAAACTATAAACATCTTATAAAAATAAAGCAATGATTAAGGAGGGAGATACAGAAGGAAGGACATTCACAGAGCGGTGGAGACATTAACAGAGGGAGTTAGATGGTGAAAAATAAAAGAGTCTTGACCCTAAAGGTCTACTCCCAATGTCTTGTAAGTGAATTCCTGACAACCTCCTAAGAGATTATAAAGATGTTAAACTATTAGAATGAGAAAATACGACATTTGTCAGGAATACTGTGCATGAGCACATGATTTGTGAACGAATACATAAAACAGCAGAAGACAGAACAGTAAAGGAAAGACTAAAATAATCATAAAAAATTATGAGACCAAAATGTCATAAATTACAAGTTTTTTTCTTTCTTTTTTAAACACACCGAGACAGAAAAAGTCAGAGAGAGATCGAAGAGGCCAGACTACACAGAGTCAGGTGTGTGAGGCCCAGACACATTCATGACACACACCAGCGCTGCGTCTGTGCTGGAGCAAGTGGACAGATTATCAACAGAAGAGTCATGCAGAATTTACTGTGTTTAAATGTGTGAGCTGTGAGGAATGCAGTCCGTCTAAATACATACATGACATTCTGGAGCAGGAGTGAAAGAAAATGAGCCATGAAAGATGTCTCTCCCCACACAGAGAGACAGAGGAGAGAGAGAGGAGAGTGTGATTTGCTGTTTTTGATAAATCTTTTAAAAGTTATTAAAAAAAAATGCTGCTTTAGTAAGACATTTCCTATGTAGCTGTGCTAGTTTCATATATTTTGTATCACTCTGTGGTCTTTTGCTTCTCGTACAATGCAATAATTTCAACTTAAATCAATATTTCATGCCCATTTATTTATTTGGTAGGTAAAAATGCTAGCAAGTCCCCAAAGTCATGTTCCAACACAGAATCAAAAACCTTACCAGAATGTCTTATTATTGCCAGTGGTTTCGAAATGAAATGCAAAATACTTTTTTTTTTTTTTTTTTGGTGTCCATATACATCGTTTGGCCATATATTATATTATATTATTTAATTATTTCAGACTCTTCACAATGATTTTGGATTGTTGAAGGCTTCAATTCAAATTTAATGAATTAGTGGATGACAGAGGTGGAGGTGTAGAGAGAGCACAGGTAAGAAAGAGGACACACAAAGATAAGAGTAAGGATCAGGACGGTGACCATGAAGTGACAAACAGATACACTGGGCGAGACATATGATACTGTATAATAATATGAGCAGCAGGAGAGCTGAGATATACGATGAACAGGAGGAGAGACAGAAACTTCAGAAAGGCTTCAGCCATATGTAATCACATATCTTCCCTCTCTCATCCCTTTATCCTCTTTTTCTTCCTAATCAACAGGTCGGAGGGATGAGAGGAGGACATATTGTCCTGACAGCGTGTGCCACGCGGCTTCAATCAGACATTATTACGCCATTCATATTCATTCAGTCTGACAGGACAGAGAGAGAGAGAGAGAGAGAGAGAGAGAGAGAGAGAGAGAGAGAGAGAGAGAGAGAGAGAGAGAGAGAGAGAGAGAGAGAGAGAGAGCTGATGATGTACAGGCTAAGCCACAGCTCATTGCTTTCCAATTTGCATGCAAATGCTGATCTGAAGCTGAATGGCGGCTGGGTGAAAAACAGCACTCATCTCCTCCCAAGGGCCGGGCCCTCGCAACTCACAACAGCCAATCACAAATCACTCTACTGACAATTGACAGGCCACAGACCTATCAAAGGGTCAATCTCAACCGGTAACTGGTACTGCTGGTCCTGCACAGAAGAGCTTTGATGACCTGAGAGAAACAGAGAGGACAGATGAAAAATAGATTTAATACTATGTACCATCAGGACACTTATTTATAGAGGGCAATCCACAGTCATTTACTACAGCAGACAAAGGACAATAATAACAAAACAAAGAACATTGCTCTTCTGTAAAATAAATAAATAAATAAATAAAACATTTTTTTTATTATTGGTTGAACACAAATATGCCATTAGGAGGGGTAATGAAGAATATCCTAAAGGAAAACATTTTAAATTAATACATAAAAGTAATCCTTCTATCCTTAGAATACAAGTTATTGATCAAGTTAATATTTAATGCTAGGAAAGGAAATAGAGAACTTAAGCTTAATCAAAGAAAGACATTTTGAATTTATAAATTAAAGGCTAATATATATCCAGGATTGAATGAGGACTTGGATTTTACTCCTTTTTATTTCTTTATTTTTTATATTTGAAGTGGTATTTCTTGAGTAGGGCTGGACGATATGTCCAAAAAAAATTCTCACAATTTTTTTTTTCATATCAGTCGATTTTCGATTATTATCACGATAAATGTAAAATCTTTATTTCTTTCAAGTTTAAAGCCAGATTTCTGCTCCAAAGTGAAAGTTGTAGAAACCTGACCATTCATTTTCCTTAACAAAATAAATATCTTAATTTCTCGGTTTCTGCATGCATTGTTTCTGCATGCCATCTTTGAAAAGCCTCTCAGGCATGCAAGTGCAGCTCATATCTCTTTGTATGGGGAAACATCAAATTCTCCAAAACTGTTCGCTATGCTTATGATTAAATTTCATATTTGAAACCACCATTGAAATCATACAACTGTATATCATAAATGTTGTTTATTTGGCTCAAATAGCATCAAAAATGCTTTTTTCAGGCTAGACCAGCCAGCGTGCATGTGCAGTCCTAAGTGCACGTCTCAGACCGCTTACTGTTTCTGTGACATCAAAAACAGAGACAAAAACACACTGATTTTCATATAAACCGTTAAAAGGGTATTTTTGGTAGTTAACAATTTTTTGTTTCTGAAAACATTCATTTAAAATGTATTATTCCCAGAACAGATCCCAAACATCAATTATAACCATCAAATTTGAAGAGATAAAGCACTTCTTTCAATTAGATTGATCTTTAATAAAGAAAAAAAAAGAAGAAGAGTCTGATAAATGGAGGTGGACAGGAAGCTGAATGCACGGCAGAGGAAGTGTCACATTTGATCCAGTTCAGGCTGAGACATCAGCGTCTAAGAAGCTGATGATTATACACAACCAGAGTTTAGAGGGATCAAGCTACTGAAGTTTGCATTATAGAGTGTGTGGAAATTAACATCATCCTGCATTTTACGTTTTGGCATATTTGTGGATAATTTGTTTGATATCATTTGCATGTTTTCATGTGATCTGCTTATGATGACAGTTAGGTTTTTTAAAGTTAGATATTTTTCTTATGAAAACTTTATGTTTCTGTGTTAATTACATTGTACGAATTCATATGAAATCATCATCTCATAAAATAGTTAAATTTTCTTATGAGATTGGGTTGAGCAACCTGGTTAACAAAGTAACTAACCAGACTCAGGGGTGTAAAGGAACAGATAACATGATTCAACAGTCTTATTCACTCCTTATCCATCACCAAACACCTTGCTGTCTGATCGTTCTTGCTCACCAGTGAGGCCGTGCCACTTGTTGACAGTGAAGAGGCGGTTGGCGGTGACTGTGATGACCGCTGCATTGGTTAGGCCTGACTGTGTGTTGGCGGCCACGTGGGTGACAGGCGAGTTTGACGGGAACTTGAGTACCATGATGACGTCCTGCTGCATCTGCTCTGTGAACATCAGTGGGGTCTGCAGAAGGAGATACTGTTGAGTCCATGAGCGCCATCATCAGCAGGGAGCGAGGAAGTGTAGAGGCAAAGAGAGTGATGGTTGGAGAGCGAATGAGAAAAGTTGGAAGAGAAGCAGGAAGATGGGAAATTAGGCAGCGAAAGACAGTAAAAGAGCACAAAAGCTGAGTTTGAGGTAAGAGGTTATTAAGACATAATATCTTAACTGGATCTGACGGAACTGGTCAGAAGCTTAAAATTATTATACATTTTTTTGGACATTCTGAAATATCTGCATTTTTGCAGTTGGAACACAGTAATACGATTTGCAATACCAGCATCAGAGCATCAGCTCAAAAACTATACAACTGATTTAATTTTTTTTTATTGCTGTTCTGTTGACATTTAAAATTCTCTCATGACTTGGCAACAGGCTTTTAAAGGTTGTGAGAATTGTTTTTCCGAATATTGTTAATGGAAATGTTACTGAGCTGGAATTAAGTAGAATCAGAATCATTAAATTCCTTCTGATGTCCTTATCGTTACTATCATTATATATGAACAAATAAATTAATTAAATATATAAAAATTATATATTTAAAATAAATGTATGTAAAAAAATAAATAAATAACAATACAATAATCTGAATACAACCTTGTGAGAAAAACTGTGATCATATCAGTATATGATTGCACTGGCACTGCCCTACACACTGTCTGTTATTAGCCATGTATTGCTATATCATTCCAGATAAGCACTATGTTTTGCAGACTAGTGATGAAGTTCATGATTAGATCAAATGTGATGCTGAAGTAATTTAAAGCTGGAGAAAAGAGGGGGGGGGGGGGAGAGGGAGAGAGGGGGGAGGGGGGGGGAGGGAGAGAGAGAGAGAGAGAGAGAGAGAGAGAGAGAGAGAGAGATCAAAGCAGCTAAACACTTTCATTTCACAAAATTCAATGATATATTTGACATTTCTGGACCTCTGAGAATTCCAGTAATGCTTCTGCTAGGCTAAGTTGCACACTAAGTTACCATTCCTGGGTAATGAGTACAAGATAAAAAGAAGAAAAACAGTCCGTAAAGGCCTAAAGTTGCAAAATATCATTTCAAATGAATCTGAACTTTCCCTTAGGCTGCCACAGTATATTCCAACCTCCATTAGTAACATTATAATCTGCTTTCTCCCGCATTCCACTCTACAGGTCAGGAGATGACGAGAAGCTTAAAAGGTATATGCACATACACAGCTGTTTGATTACTTGCCAGTAAATTCATCCAACCATCAAGTTGACTTCCTCAGTGAGGCAGGGCTCTTGTTTGTAGAGGCTGGAGATAGTGTTCAGACTGGGCAGCTGCACTGTCACTCTCAATGAGCGATCTGACTGGCTGTTGCTTTATAATGATGTTTCTATACAGCACAGATTAATCACTTCACATTAAGAAAGTCTATAGATAGAAAAATAGAAAACTATTGTTGGAAGTGTATGTATATGCTTATTATAAATAAGCTCATACTGTATATCTTCGTATGTCACCATAAAACTGTGCTCTAATCCAGTCTAACTGTTGTCTTATGTCTGTGATGTCTAATCCTGACATGTGTGTGTGATTTTTAGACACAGTATGGAGACACAGGGCTAATTGGTGTGCCTGCAGTAAATTAGACAGACAGCTAGCACCTCTTAAATAGTGTTCAGCCTGTGAGTGCCATTAAACAGAGGATCTACTCTCATTAACCTACTGGAGACATGGAAGAGAGAGAAAAATGCAAGCATAGACAGAGAGAGAAAGAGAGAAGAAAGGATTGCAGAGAGAATGGCACTGTATAATCCAGATACAGGATTGCATGAAATTATGTTACTTCAAAAGAAAAATAGTCTCGTCATACCATCTAATTCTAAAATGCTGCTTTTGTTGCCTAATAAAATAGTGGTACAGTGGGGGTATTTTTGGAGCAAGAAAGCAAGGATATAATTGCATTTTAATTGAAGGTACAGGTATGTCATAATAGCAACACTATGGGCCAGATTTACTAACAGTTTACACCAGCGCAACCCGTCTTTTGGCGTTAAAATAGTACTGTCAGGATTTACTAAAGATGTGCAGTGAAGAATTAGCGCTGAAAAGGCACAGACACAGTTATTTTTGCACCTGCCCTTATTTAATATGGATTTGTAGGAGTTTCCCTTTCAGATGCAAAATTTATGGGAGGAGAGTATTAAAATGAATCACGCAACGGGATTTACTAACATTTGCGCTTGTCAAATTACTGGTATTTGCGCCATTATTTAACGCCCAAAAAATAGCTTGTCTTAAAGCAGGCGGTAATTTGCGCTGCTCTTGGTAGATTGCACTGGTCATTATGGAAATGATCTGGCTGCGTCTGTGTTCTTTAATGTGCGCATTGTCTGTAAATCACATGCACAATTTTCTCCTCCCATCTGCGCTTTTATGGAATTGCGCTCTAACGCTAATTTGCCCTATGTAGTAAATCTTGCCCAAAGAATTTAAAATGATTTCACTCAATTAACCTGCAGGCTTTTAGATTGATTTTTTGCCGTTTTTTGCCTTTTATTGTGATAGGACAGTGTAGAGATGACAGGAAGCACAGTGGGAGAGAGGGGTGGGAGGGGCGGGAACGGGAAAGATCCTTGAGCCGGGATTTGACTCGGGACGCCTGTAGCGCAACGGCGTTATATGTCGGCACGCTGCCCACAAGGTCATCAGTGCAGAACTTAACATGTAGGGTTTAATGAAAAGCAAAGACGTCTAAAATGTACATCAAATTCATTGGATTATTGAATAATACCAACCCCCTGAATTACTATAAGTATTCTATTTAAGTTATAATCAAACTAAAACTAATAACGACATGCCATTTGGGGCCTTCTGTTCCAATGGGGGCCAACTTACCCCAACGGTCTAATTTTATCTTTTCACTTCAAAATAAAAACTATCATTTCTAAATCTAAGTACATTAAACAACAACTCACACACTCTCCTCTAAATTAGACTGTGTGCTTGGGATTATGTGATTATTATGATGTGTGTTGTGTCCTGTTGTGTATTCAAAGGCTGTTCAAATTATTTAGTGCCACTGTTACGTAAAGTTCAAAATCCAGTTCTGAGCCTATAACTATATCTGCATGTGGAGTACGTGAGTTTGTTTCCACACAGGCAGGCAGGGGTTGTCATCGCCACAGAAACACACAGCTAATGGGGGTTTCTAGGCTGTCACCCACAGTCTCTCAGTTTCTAGACTAAAGACCCTATCACCTCAGAGCTCTACGCTTAACCACAAGACTTTTCCCACTTCTGGGACCCAGAGGCTAACTGAAAGAGGACAGGAGAGAGGAGTGGGTTCGTAAAGCATAAAATAGTGAACAAGTTGATTTAAGCAGGCAGTTATCAAACTTGTTTTCCACCAAAAATGGATCCACCAAAACCTCTCTCAGACCTGGCCTGTGTTTCCACCAACATGAGAGCCGAACTATCTACATTTCTGCCTACCCTGTCCAAACAACTTTATTATTTTATTTTAGAGCGACAGAAAAAATGAATGAGCAATGCAGCATAAATAAAGAAATAAAGAACTGAAGAGGTGTCGCATTGGTGCATTGAATTGATTATAATGGGCACAATCCAGTTTTATGCAATCTAGCTTTGTTTTAAGGCAAAATGAGTTGTTGTTTTGAACACTATTTGGTGTGGACAATGACATTACCGTGCCCTCCAGTATCAAATGTTAGTTTAGATTTCCTGGTTCAAGATCAGTATGTGTCACTAAGCCATAATGTGAAGCCATTTTTTTATGATCCAGAAATCCTTTATCTGTGGTGGAAATGCATGGAATGCTTATTCATTTGACACTGGGTCCTGCTTATAGAGCAAATGAAGAGAAAAGAAGAGAGAGAGAGAAAAATTGTTCCCTACACTTGTACCCAACTTATTATCTAATACCCCATGAAACCTGATACAAATAAAGAGTGATATCAGTTAAATATTATCATATGAACAATACACTGGCATGATGTGCAAGTAGACTTTATTGTAACAGTTTTATGGACATGTTGATAAATTTGTGAATGTCTGCATGTTAAGGATGATAATTAGACAGTGAGAGTGTTTTGTGTGTGTGTGTGTGCATTACTCACCACCTGCATGGCAGAACTGCGTGGCGGGTGGGGCTCAATTAGCAGCTGGCAGGGTGTCTGTCCAAAACTTCTGATTTGAGACTCTACAGCCTGAGAAAAACAGAGAGTCAGGGTTATGGTGGCACTAATGAAGAGATATAGGACTATAAACGTCACCTTGAGACAGTGGCTAACTTGCCCTGGACAATATCAGCTAATACAGACACAAAGTAATGTGTGTGTGTGTGTGTGTGTGTGTGTATGTGAAAAAAAGTAAGAAAAGAAAAGTGGCGGAAATAATGATCATAATAATGGGCTACATAGGAGCTGGATTTATGTGCATTTCTGTGCGTAAGAGTGTGTTAAAGCAGAGAAAAGAGTGTGTGTACTGGAGAAAGACTAGAGAGAGGATCTATCCACACAAAAATACATGTACATATATCACATTACTTTATTATTTTAACATACATATTTTTCACTAAAACATTTTAATATAAGAACAATATCACAGAGACAGTTTCATGAACACTTTTGAGTGATGATCCAACAAATCCCTCAATTTGAGTTTTCGTTCTATTTATTTACTTCACAGACAGATTGAATTTAGTCACAGAATTTTGCTGCTGTTTTAAATCAGAGATGTTTTTAAACAATAACGACAGAACGAAGGCTCATGAAACCACAAATAAAGCCAATAAATAAATAATTAAAAAGTGCATTAAAAACGTAGTGCCTAATTTTCTACGGACACCAAAACCATTGTTAATTTATAAATATTTCATCTCCTGGCCTTACTGCATCAGTGCATCAAGTATCACTCTGTCGCACTCTGTGGTCAAGTTCAGTTGTGTGTGATGCATGTTAGATCATTTGGAATCTCTGATGGGATTTTCATGAATCAATAGAGAAACTGTCATAATCCCACACTAAAGAGAGAGAGATGCCAGAAATGTCCCAGCTCTCGTCTGATTGCTCTTGCTCTAACTGTATGCATGAAAGCATCAGGAAGTCAGGAGGCTTTCCACGTCCTTCTCATTGTATTTCTTCACTCTTCCACCTCTCTCTTTTTCCACTCCGCTCAGACTGCACTTCTTTATGTCAATCCTTTCCGTCTGTTTCCAACTCATATTCTGCTCTTCATCTCTCTTTCTTCATCCCACTCTCCTGCTTTGATCTGGTTCGGCCCACTCTGCTGGTAACAATAGACTCCACCACACAAACTCTTCTTTATATAGTGTAAATCCACTAGTGATCTCATTAGAGGCATTGATGGAACACAGATGACAGGACTACTGTGTCTGGAAATACCATTCTAAAGAAGCGGGGTTCAGAAGAGGCCACGCAAGGGAAGACACCTCGTTTCAATTATATGATTGGTTGATTTCTACTCAAAAGCAATGGAATTGTTCTGTGTGGCATCAATTCTTCATTTCTTAACCAAGTCTTTAGAGTTTGGCAAAACCACATTGCGTCACCTATTCAGTATGAGATGTTTTAGTCAGATCACTATTTGTGACCCTGGACCACAAAACCAGTCATAAGGGTCAATTTTTCTAAATTGATATTTATACATCATCTGAAAGCTGAATAAATAAGCTTTCCATTGATGTATGGTTTGTTATGATAGGACAATATTTGGCCGAGATACAACTATTTGAAAATCTGGAATCTGAGGGTGCAAAAAAAACGAAATATTGAGAAAATCACCTTTAAAGTTGTCCAAATTAAGTTCTTAGCAATGCATATTACTAATCAAAAATTAAGTTTTGATATATTTACAGTAGGAAATTTACAAAATATCTTCATGGAACATGATCTTTACTTAATATCCTAATGAGTTTTGGCATAAAAGAAAAATCTATAATTTTGACCCATACAATGTATTTTTGGCTATTGCTACAAATATACCCCAGCGACTTAAGACTGGTTTTGTGGACCAGGGTCACATTTGTGTGTAAGGCATTTACTTCAATAGTTCAGTAGTTTCACAGACCTAAGTAAGAGTAGATAGCATATTTAATTTGGGGAACAAATACAGTATGTGAGGGATAAAGCTACAGCCCATTCATACTGTTGTGCAAAAAAAGTGTTAACTGTTCAGGCAATAAACTTACAGTGGGGTCTATAAGTCTACACTAGAGATAATCAGGGATCAGGCAAAAATCTAAACAAGGCAAATCAAATCAAATAAATTCAAATAATGTAAAACATTTTTTTTTTAAATAAAATTCAATTTGATCAAAAACTAAATAAAATAAAATACAAAAAAAATTGTGTGAATGTGAATTGTATAAAACATCACAACACACTGACATCCACTGAATCCCATAAGATGCTTTTTGGAATATTGTGAAATTGTGCTGGTTTACATGTATTATCAGATTTTGCTCATAATTGTCGAGTTCATAGACTTTGAGTGCTGCTCGAAAGCAAAAGGTGGACTTTCCAAATAATGAGACATCCTGAACCATATGCTAATTCTTCAGATATTTTTATTTAAAACTTTTTATTCCAATTGTTTCTCTGATAATATAATTGAATTAAAAAATACATTTTAAATTTCACTTACAGTCTCAAACTTTTAGACCCCACTATATACCTTTCCAAAACAAATGTCCCTTTTGAAAATGTATGTTTGAAAATGCATGAACCTTAACACATAACAACTCATTCATTCATACTACTCATACTAAATAATTATATACATATTTATCCACTCCATTCAATCCCAAACACTGTTTCACAAACATACACGGAGATCTCAAACAGATCGTTTTGTAAATAATTATATACATATTTATCCACTCCATTCAATCCCAAACACTGTTTCACAAACATACATTGAGATCTCAAACAGATCGTCTTGTTCGACTTGCTCGTCTTATGTAATGCTGTATCCAGTTCACTAATGTGATTCAGCAATGTGGCACAGGATTTGGCATCGCAAACAGGATGAAGGTCGAGCGTGTCACATTGGGATGGTTTGTTTAAGCTAATATGTGGATGCATTTTGCTCAGGCACCTGACCCATCTTCATTAAATCCTCTCCTGACATTTACTGCCATAGTAGAATGAGGCAGTTCTCAGGTCAGAGCGTCCAGCCAATGAGGAGAGAAGGTTATATGGGTGCTAGCCATGCTAGAGGGGCCAATCTCTTTAGGAGCACTAGTGCGTATCTGATGAGGTCTCTTTACATTCTACACATTTAAATGATGGAAATACCCCGTATGCATGCACACACACACACACATACATACATACACACATACACACACACACACAGTCATGCTCCATGAGTCACCTGATTTACTCTAACCCTTGACAAGGCAATTTAGCTGTACAACAAGCTGTGACCAAATTTTCTTATTTTGCATAATGAGGTCCCTATGAACACTTAGAAGAGGTTTTGGGGGAAGGGTTTGTCTTTAAATGTAAGCCTTTTAAAGGTCAGATTAGTATCAGACTTGAGTAAAAGTGGGCTTGATTGGAGGAAAGGACTGTGTGCATGTGTGTGCACGTTTATTTCATGTGCAAAGGGAACCCTTTGTGCCTGTCATGTTCTTTTTTGTGGTGGCAGGGCAAAGACAGGAAGTAATCATCGTCTGAGTAAACATGGCCCAGTCTCCTGAGTGACCCTAATCTGCCATGAGACATTCCACACGCCCCATACTCTACACACACACGCACACACACGTGTGCACACTGGGTTCTACATACATAGAGACGCAATTACACACACACGGCTTGCCATCAAAAAAACCAAACTCAGCTGCTCAGACTGACAAATTCCAGTCCTGCCCAAACCAGGCCTGATATGCAAGATGCAAAACTAAAACTAGAACCAGAACCCAGCAGTTGGTTTCCACACAACCCCATCTGAGAAGATCCAGAGCTGCTGCCATCCCTGCTGTTTCCAGACAAACATACATGCTCTTCTAAGAGCCACGCTAAACTACACCCTACTCGTTTATTTTTCTAATTTAACTCTACAAACTGGGCCATGATGAGCAGTCGGGGTCCAAAACTGACTTTTTGCCACACCTTCCAACAGTGACTGAACTGAAAAAATGTATCAGACATAAATGTTTTTTGTGGCCCTGAAACAGTATTTTGGATTTTTTTTCTCATCATTGGTCATTATGGCAATGTGACTATTTAGATGTATTTTTTTTTCTTGCATAATCGTGTCAAATGGTACATTAGCTATGTTCAGAATTCATGTGAAATTGCCCCAAATCTGATGTTTTGTTTTTGTTTGTTTTGCTCATATGTGACTCATATCTGTTTTTTCCATAACTGTGTGAACAGTAAAAACCAAATGGAATCTGATCTTTTTAGTTCTGATTTGGGACACTTCCATTTGTTTCACTAAACAAGATAGAGTACAGGTCCTGCTTTTCACAATGTGACCTCAGTCAGAACAGTCGTATCAAAATTCATGACTGCAGATTAACATTCATCATAACTCATACCATTAGTTTTTTTTTTACATACCATTAGTTCTTTGCTACAAGCAAAACTTGAGGGATCGTATTGTAAATAATCTAACATTTTGCTCTCTTTCTCCTCATCCTTGTCCCCCAAATTACCTGCTCACAAACTCGTACCTGAACTTTGTACATGATATAACTTACAATAATGAAAATGTATGTCATTTCAATGACTGACTGACTTCCACATAACACAAAATGTGAATTTTTTTACGTTTAATTCAGTATATGCTGGAAATCTTGTAAAAATAAGTTCACGTGAGATGTAACAATGTCCAATTTGTGAACAAATTGCTGTTTTGAATGATATCTCAAATAATCTGTTGAGTGATTCGTTCAAGAACTGGACTGTTTGATTTCTCAAGCAACTTCACAAGACAATAATGGGATGCAATAATCTGGAGGCAATCGTTAAAAGCCAACTGGAGGGGAAGATTTTCATCATGGAATAATGACTTAAATTTCACCTTGCTCATCACACACAGTGATTTTTTTTTTTTTCTTTTGCTGTGTTCCATCTAAGAAAATATTTTTCAGCAAAAAAATAAATAAATTCTAGTGCTTGGCTAGTGTTAATTTTGGATGCTGCATGAGGTGCAGCTGAGACTATGATGCATTCAAGGTGAGAGGAAAACAAATGTGACGGACCTAAAATATAATATATTAAAAAATATATATTATTTTTATTATTTATTATATTTTAAATGTATTAATAATTCAAGGACTGTATGGCTCACCAGTGCTGATCTGATATGTATTCTCTCTAATTTTTTTCTCTTATGCCTTAGATCCTTTTAAAAAAAAAAATTCAAGCATGTTTATTACAGTTTGATTGCAGACACGGCCATGTGAATTTATTGATCTCCTAATGGCCTGTGAATGGTGGAGCGGCAGTCAGGCGTGAGGAATCCCATTTAACCTCTTCCTATTAAACAGGAAGTGTGCAGGGTAATGGGCTGAACTGGAGAGATGACTGGAGCAGATAGGCAATGAATCTGCATCAGATAGAGGGATGAAGAAACAGATAGTGGATTAAGGGACAAAGGGAGAAAGATGGACAGTATGAATGGCTATAGGAATGGCGAAGGATGAACAGATAAAAGAAAGGAAGCATGCAGTGAAGGAAGGAAAGAGCTATAAAGGGATAGCAAGAACACCTAGATGGGAATAAGGTGAGCCGAGCCATTAATCAGCCTCAGTCACTGAGCATGAAGGGCAGGAAGACTGGAACCACTCCGACACCAGCGACTGCCCCAGTGCACACATTCACACACACACACACACACACACACACACACACACAACTGCTTCACTGGAGGAAAAGAATGGCACCGTGTGACCTCCGCAGCAGACACGCTATGCAAATGTGGAGGTTGTGTAAAATTTGATGTGTGGATATATGCATACAGTTGAACCCGAGGTACAGTTAGCTTGCTTAATTCACTACCTGAAGCTTCCTATTGGTGCCCTGGGATAAAGCTGTAAGCTGTATCTGCTGGTCCAGGATCAGTTTCTCCAAACACATTTTAAATCTTAGCTGCAATTGTTGTACTTATTTACTTATTGACTTACTTATTTATTCAACAAACAATGCTAATTATTGAGTAAGATAATTAATAATGTAATTGTATGTAGCATTAAAAACTATTTGGTAAGTACTAAATATGTAAAGAACACAAACAAACAAACAAACATGCACACACATATAAGCATGCTCTTGAGTAGATTAAAAATAACAAAAATAGCATTTAGATTGTTGTTTTGTATATCTAAATGATCTAAATGTAAACAGTTTTACCCTGCAGTTGGTTCAACTTCCATAATTTGATGAATGAAAGTCCAAATCTTATCTGAAATGGTTATTATTTATCTATTAAATAAACGGTGTAATTTATAAATTGTAAATGTTATTATGGTAGCATTAAATATAAGTTTGTAAGTATTATGCATCTTTAAACACATGCTTGTCTCCTCTTGAGTTAATTAAAAGTAACAAAAATATTGTCTGAAGTGTTGCTTTGTACAGGACGCTACAATGGCACATTACTGTTACATATTACATATTTCCGAGCTTTTCCCAGCAGTTGGTTCACCTTTCACCTATGACATCATACTTAATTTGATGAATTAAATTGGGGATGTGAAGGACGAAAGTACAGTGCGTTGAATGTTTCACTGTTGATCTTTTAGCTAACAAAACGATTAAAACACATCTGCTGGAAATTTGGGCAAAAATGTTTGACTGCCTGAACGATCAACACCAAAGCACACAATAGTACAAAAACAGCTGTACTTCTATCTCTTACATCAATGTTTTCATTTGTGTCCTATTAAATATGCCATCTACTCTGACTAAAGTCTCTATACATCAAGGGCTTGATGCAATCTGGCTCATAGTCCATTTGAGCTACAGGCTTTCCTGTAGCTCAAATGGTAGAGCATGGCGCTAGCAACGCCAAGATCATGGGTTCGATTCCCAGGGAAAGCAAGAGCTGATAAAAATGTAAAACTGTAACTTGAATGCAATGTAAGTCGCTTTGGATAAAAGCGTCTGCTAAATGTATAAATGTTAATGTAAATGTAGTCCTGTTAGGCTCACATCCAGGACAATAATGTAAGGAACAACCAAATAACAATGTCTTTAAATAATGGATTACAGACCACCATGCCAGGTTCGGTAACACCAACATCCTACTCGTCTGCATGATGTAAAGCAGATAGTCTTGAATGGTAAATGTTCTTTATGCCAGCACTAGATGCTACTGTATGTGTACTGTCCTCTACAGTCACTGCCGGTGTGAACAGGGCTTCTCACATTACTTCAAGACTGCAATTCATGACTGAAGCAAAAATCCATTCTAAAATAGTACAGGAAATATGCCAAATATTTATTACACTATTCTGGTGAGAGAATGCAGATGTTCAACAACTGTTATCTATAATGAAAGTCATTCAGTTACAGTGTAATACATTTTTTTTAAAACTAGTTTTGAATAAGAACTGGTTCTCGGTTCCCAAAGCTACTATTTGTGTCTCGGATCTGAGATCAGATAGTGCCGTTCCTCAGGGAAAGGCAGTACCTGGACCTGTTTGAAGGACATCTGTAGCTGTCAGTGGGGCAGTTAGTGAGCTAGCTCTGTTTGAACTGGTTTGTGCTTCTGTGTGGCAGCTCCCAGAGAGAAAGAGATGAATAATAAATGAGTTTGGGATAGAGAGAGCGAAAGAAGGAAACACAGAAAGAGAGATTCCTATTGAGTCTGTAGTTTGTCTTCAGGGCTCACAGTAACAGCTGAACAAATGTTTTGTAAGTGTCTGCTGAAGCTCAACCCTGTTTACAATAGCTCTGTTCCAAAACCTAGCATGCTGCTTCTCTGCTTACTGACAACACAGGCAGCATCTTATATCTTATAATGTTTTTATTTTATTTTTTATTGAATGAAACATAAGTTTAGGTTTTTATGGATGTCATTATGTATTCTATGATTGCCACTTCTGCAAAGGACACACTTGAAATTGCTGTAGAATTTAGCCAAAAAGTATCACAGGAAATAAAACCATTAAGCCTACTTTTTGTAAAAGACTTTGTGTCATCTTTGTGAAAGAATACACTACCTGTCCTAAGTTTGGTAAGTTTTTTTTTTTTGGCAAGTCTCTAACTGCATTTATTTGATCAAAAATACTGTAAAAATATAAATATTTTAAAATGTACTACAATTTATCTGTTTTCTGTTTTTATATTTTAAAATGTAATTAATATTTTACAACCCAAAATCAGAAAAAGTTGGGACAGTATGGAAAACAAAAATAAAAAAAGAAAGTAGTGATTTCTAAATTTACTTTGACTTGTATTTCATTGCAGACAATATGAACACAAAATATTTCATGTTTTGTCTGGTCAACTTCATGTCATTTGTAAATATACATCCTTTCCTGTCATTCAGACCTGCAACACATTCCAAAAAAAGTTGGGACAGGAGCAATTTAGGGCTAGTAATGAGGTAAATTGGTTAAATAATGATGTGATTTTAAACCGTTGATGTCAACAGGTGATTGTAATTATGATTTGGTACAAAAGCAGCATCCAAGAAAGGTCTAGTCCTTTAGGAGCAAAGATGGGCCGAGGATCGCCAGTTTGCCAACAAATACGTGAGAAAATTATTGAAATGTTTAAAAACAATGTTCCTCAAAGAAAGATAGGAAGAGATTTGGATATTTCACCTTCAACAGTGCATAACATAATTAAAAGATTCAAGGAATCTAGAGGAATTTCAGTGCGTAAAGGATAAGGGTGCAAGCCTAAGCTGAACAACCGTGATCTCCGATCCCTCAGGCGGCACTGCATCAAGAATCGTCATTCATCTATAAGCGATATCACCACATGGGCTCAGGACTACTTTGGCAAACCTTTGTCAAGTACCACAATACGTAGTTACATCCACAAATGCCAGTTAAAACTGTACTGTGCCAAAAGGAAGCCCTATGTTAACAGTGTCCAGAAGCGCCGTCGACTTCTCTGGGCTCGGAGGCATCTGGGATGGACCATCACACAGTGGAAACGTGTACTGTGGTCAGATGAATCAGTATTTCAGGTATTTTTTGGGAGGAATGGACGCCGTGTGCTCCGGACCAAAGAAGAAAAGGATCATCCAGACTGTTACCAGCAACAAGTCCAAAAGCCAGGGTCTGTCATGGTATGGGGTTGTGTCAGTGCCCTTGGCAAAGGTAACTTGCACTTCTGTGATGGCACCATTAATGCTGAAAAGTACATAGAGATTTTGGAGCACAATATGCTGCCTTCAAGAAGACATCTTTTCCAGGGACGTCCATGCATATTTCAACAAGACAATGCAAAACCACATTCTGCACACATTACAAAGTCCTGGCTGCGGAGGAAGAGGGTACGGGTACTTGACTGGCCTGCCTGCAGTCCCGACCTGTCTCCAATAGAGAATGTGTGGCACATTTTGAAGCGCAAAATGCGACAACGAATACCCTGTACTGTTGCCCACCTTAAGACTTGTTTGCAGGAAGAATGGGACAAAATTACACCTGAAACAGTTCATCACTTGGTGTCTTCAGTCCCTAAACGTCTTTTAAGTGTTGTGAAAAGGAATGGCAACATTACAAAGTGGTAAATGCTTTACTGTCCCAACTTTTTTTGGAATGTGTTGCAGGTCTGAATGACAGGAAAGGATGTATATTTACAAATGACATGAAGTTGACCAGACAAAACATGAAATATTTTGTGTTCATATTGTCTGCAATGAAATACAAGTCAAAGTAAATTTAGAAATCACTACTTTCTTTTTTTTATTTGCATTTTCCATACTGTCCCAACTTTTTCTGATTTGGGGTTGTATTTAGCAAGCATGCATTAAATTGATAAAAATGTATAGTAAATCACATATACAATATTAAAAAAGATTTCTATTTCAAATATAAATGTTGTTCTTTTGAACTTTTATTTTTTTTTTTTTAAAGTGAAGTGACATGCGGCCAAGTATGGTGACCCATACTCGGAATTTGTGCTCTGCATTTAACCCATCCAAAGTGCACACACACAGCAGTGAACACACACACACCGTGAACACACACCCGGAGTGAACACACACAGTGGGCAGCCATTTATGCTGCGGCGCAGTTGGGGGTTCGGTGCCTTGCTCAAGGGCACCTCAGTCGTGGTATTGCGGGTGGAGAGAGAGTGCTGTACATTCACTCCCCCCCCACCTACAATTCCTGCTGGCCCTGAGACTCGAACCCACAACCTTTCGTTTACGAGTCGGACTCTCTAACCATTAGGCCACGACTTCCCCAAGTTAAATTGAACTTTCTATTCATCAAAAAAATCCTGAAAAATGTATCACAGATTCCACATTAAAATATTGAGCAGCAAAAGCTATTTTTAACATTGTTATTAATAATAGTCATTATTGATAATTGAGTTCCAATAATAATTAATAATAATTAATCAGCATATTATAATGATTTCTGAAGGATCATATGACACTGAAGACTGGAATAATAGCTGCTGAAAATTTAACTTTGCCATCACATGAATAAACTACATTTTAAAATATGTTAAAATAGAAAACTGTCCTTTTAAACTTTAATAGTATACTTAACAATATTACTGTTTTGAACAAATAAATGCAGTCTTGGTGAGCATAAAATATATATATTTTTAAATCATTAAAAGTATCGTAATTATTCCAAACTTTTGAAAGGTAGTCTATGTGTAGAAGACAGAAACACACTCACCTCTCTAAGCACGGGGTCAGATATGGAGCTGAGGTTGACTGCTCCTTCATAAGTCAGGTAGTAGAAGACATTGAGAGCTCTGATGGCCTCAGGTCCCTGCTGCTTGTACCCGAATATCAGATCAATCCACTGATGCAGCTGACAGGACACAAACTCACTCTCCAGAGCCTATAAAACACACAAGAGATAAAACTAATGTCATTCAGACTCAGTGACACAAGACCGAGAGAACACACCACCCTAAAAAAGCTACATCAAGATGTGGGTAAATAAGCTTAATTGAAGGTAGTTAGAGAATAAGACATAGTGAAATACCATGTGGCATGACTGCTGAGAGAATTCACCCCAGATTGCGATAGATTAGTTATTTTTTTAATTTCTTCACATGCCCAACAACTCAGAGAGAGCTCCTCAGAGAACGTAACCAAGTAGCATGGGTAACGGGATCTGTCAAAATGTGCTTTCAACAGTCACAAATGACATAATACACACAAATTACAAGCATATGCTTCTAGGACAGAACCGCTGGAGCAAAGCAGATCGTCTTACATGAGCAGGATGAGATATCTTTGCTCTTTTGTTTAGTCTCATCTCTACGTGCTACGGGGCGTCTGAGTGTGTTGTTGTTTTCGAAGCTATGATTGTTCTTTGACTGTCATAACACTGAAACACAAGCTGTTTCTCTCTTCATTAGCCGCCAAAGGAGGGTCTCCGTTTATGACTGCTCATAAAAAACAGCAATTGTGTTAATTTGCTCAAAGCTGTGTGGGCACAAAGGCCTCTAAACGAGCCCAAATGAGTATGAGAAGAGCCTTGATTGTCATTGCTGCCTTGTGTCACATTAATTTAGAGACAAACATTAGGCCCTGCACTTAAACAGCAATTTATATCATTTAAATGCTTACCGGAAGGGTCTTAGCATCACTCATTTAAATGTGATTTCGCTGACAGCTAATTCCGCTTAATTTGCACTCCAAGCTTTCTTAATTAGAACTTTAAAAAGGGCAATGAGAGATGCTGTGAAATGTGGCATTTGCAATATGACAACAGGTTTGACAGCAAACTAGTTCAGTTCTTGTGCGGTGATAACTTTATAAGTGATTGATGCTAGCAAAAATTTCAGAAATAAAACCCAAGCGTTGCATGGCTTGGGTTGGTTAAATATTAATGAGATATCTTTTGAAATTACATATGTATTTTTTTTTCTTTTTTTAACAAGTATGCATACAAAGGTGAGAACTAATTGCTTAGTTTATAATCAGGATGGTACTTACTAATTACTCTATATTAAAATACTATACTTTATACTACATCACTATGCTACATTTCTATTTTAATGTTAAAATATTTTGTCACAGAAAAAGCAACAAAACAAAATATTCAATTTAAATACTATTCATTAACCTATTTAATAAAACGTGTCAATTATTTAATCAGATAATTTAATAAAATCAGATAATGAGATCATTTGTAGAATACTTTATTAATAAAAAAAATCACAATTTCATAAAGAGTTGATATTTTTCTTTCATTGTTTTATTAGCAATGCACAGCATTTATTATAAGCACTTGCCTAAAACATGGAGATTTGTTCCACTTAATCTATTTGCCTACAACAATTTTATTAAAAGTAACCTGCTCCTCTGAGTCTTTGAGTTTATTATGTGGATGGATTGACCCGGTGCTGTTCCGTGACTTGTCTGTTTTCAAATTTAATGCAGAGGCTGATGGGCATTTAATGTGGGCCGCCATCTTGTGTCAATCAGCGAGGGGAAACAAAGAGGGGGGCAATGTTATTGGACACCAACTCTCCAGAGGACTGCCTTTATGTTAATCAAGGAACTCTAAAATCAGGAATGAGATGGGAACCCTGCTCAGAGAGGCCTGACCTCATCAGAGATGCAGAGAGCGTTTGGTAGGGTCTCCTGAGGCAGGGGTGTCACTCTGAACCCATGCTCTTTCATCAAAAGTGGAGGTGGAGATGTGTACCTACAACATTAGATTCCTTGTTAAAAATGACTACACCACATACGCTAACCCAGAGGGCATGTGTGTATATATACAAAAAAATGTAAGTGGTTTTGCAGTAAAATGTCAGGTTAAGATGTTTGATATGGCAGATTTTACATCTGTCTAAAGGCTATCTCATAAATGTGGCAAAAAAATAAAATAACAATAAATAAATAAAAACAGACTGGACAGTTTACAAAACAACACACACACAAATTTTTTTTTATCTGATTGACCAGTTTACAAAACAATAGAAAACAAAAACAAAACAAAACAAAACATATGTTAAAGATTTCTTGAGAGTAGGAAAAAAGAAAATTAATAAACATGGGGTGTTGTCTGTCTTTGCAGGTTTTTAAAGGAATGGTTTACCTAGGAATGAAAATTCTGTAATTTTTGGTAATTCTGATGTCGCTCCAAATCTGCATGCATTTTATTTTATTTTTTATTATATTTTTATGAATTAACACACAGAACTTACCACATAATGACAAAGAACAAAAGCAGCATCATAAAACTATCAAAATGTTATTTGGAGGACAACATGAAGATATTAGAAGATTTTATTTTTCATCACAAAATGCTATTTTATGCCTCCTGAAGATTTGGAACATCATAACGCATTTAGCATTTTATTGTATGTTATGATCAATTTGGGATCTTGACAGCCATGGTCACTAGCAATTACTGTTGTGTTATTATTCAAAAAAAAATCTACATTTGTGTTCCACAGAAAAAAATGTGGGTCTGGAATGACATGAGGATGAGCAAATAATAAAAATCTTATTTTTTTGGATGAACTATTCGTTTAAATTCATGTATATGTACAAAAGAGGCCCAGGAGTGTGTAAGATGCAGCTCATTAAGATTGCTCATATCTGGAGAGCATTATTGATGTGCCAATTAGTAGAGGCAGTATGTCCCATAAAATCCACCGGGAATCATCAGCATTATGGAAATGTGTGTGTGTGTGTGGAAATGTGGAAATGTGTGTGTGTGTGTGTGCTGGTGATTGTGGGGTGAGGTATCACAGCTGCTGGATCAAAAAAAAATTATTCAATTTTAATTCAGCACTGCTTTTTTGTGCTGAGGGAAAATGCTGTAAATGCATAAAAAAAAAGACATCTCAAAAACCTTCATATTTCAGTTTATGTACTAACTGATGAGCTCACTGGGAAATAAAACAGCACTGAAGACTTTGTTATAACAGAGATTTTTCACATTTTTCCTATTTTCATTAGCATCAGATTTCCAGGCAAAAACCTAGCGAACACATAGTACCGTAAGAGACTAATGATACTTTCAAACATGTCTTTTTACAAGATGGATCTCTCTGAGCTCTTATGACTTTCATTGACCATTTCCCTGTCTTTAGCAGCCCTTTAAAAGCATTTTAAGGACTTAGAGGTAACCTGTCTGTAGCCATGTTAAAATGTCACATAACAAATCAATCTGGCTGTTTTGCATTAGAATACAGGGCTGTCAAAGGCAAAGGAGTGCAATGGTGAACACATGGGTGGACGGGTTTATTTGCCTGGCAGCTGGATTGGACAGTATTGATTAAGAGAGACATGTGGACAGTGCGATGAGACCTCGACACAGTGATAGACCTCAGAAATAAAACACATGCATCTATGGAACAGACAGTGAAACCTATCTCAAACTGTGAAGCTGTGTTTCAATATTTCATGTCTATTTAGTTTATTTATTTGAGATGTAGTCATATATAATATACAGTTGACCTGATCACACTGTTGAGTTTATTTTGCAAGAGTCAACATCTAACTGTGCTGATGTCAGCATAATTAAACATAAACCATTCTTCATCTACAACTAACTTCTTCCACATCGGAAAATGAAATTTTGCAAACTTTAAACAACACCTGTAATGTTTATTGTCAATCAAAAAGGATAAGCAATGTCTAATAAATTACAACTAAATTACAACAATCTTTGTAAAGTAAAAAATTAGTGCAGCGCGATCAAATTGTCACGCTGATATTTTTGATGCAAGTGTGTGAAGTTTGCAGTCAAAAGCACTGCACTCTAATTCTGATATAAGGCCTCCCAGAAAAGGTAGCTAGAAGCATATACGTATATTTGTAAGTAGCATATAAATTTGTAAGCCTCTTTCATTAAGGTGTAGACCTACATATTAGGAAAATTTTACGTTATTTTTCATAGTATCAGTTTTAGTTTTTAATTAAATTATGAACAATGAAGGAATTGAGTTTCTGTATGTTGATCATGTGTTCTGCAAGCTATTTTTTCAGTGACTTTCAAAAGGTCACACACAAATGACACCTCTACTATAAATAACATTTTAAATTGTAAATAAAATGATAACTTAAATTAAATTATAAATGGAAATTATACATTTAAAAATACATAATTATACATAAAATTATAAAATCTTAACTGTATTATAGGAGATTTGCTATATGTTAACTATGAAGAAAAGAGACATTTAAAAAGGGCTATTCATATAGTTTGACAAATGTTTAAGCTCTGTCTTCATACTGTTTTTTCCAGGATACAAATAATCTTTTCCCATCTTTGTTATAGCAAAGTCCATAAAGGATATCTTTCTGAATAAGTTGTATATTTTCATTTTCCTTTTTTTTTTTATTGGCTGACCTCTTCTCGAAACACGTATGTACCGGACATGGTCTGCTATGAATCAATTCACAAGCTTTTAACCAGCACGTGAATTCACATAAGACTGCTACTACCTGTGATTATTCCTTCAGGCCATTTTACAGAAGGTAAAAGACACTGTAATCTTTACCAGCAATGTGCAGTCTAGAAGAACGACTGACCTGTACACTCTGGTTCAAGATCAAAATCACGGATAAGCTCTGGTAATTATTACTTTACCCCACCTCCTCATATAAAACTAATTCTGTCTGAATAGTCCTAAAGAAGAGACTGTAATTAGAGGTAGCAGAACAAGACCCTTCCTCCCAGAATGCATCTGGCTGAGGTGCAGTGCAGAGAGAATTATTTGGATAGCTGTTTAAGAGTGGCAGGGCCTCTCAAATGACTGTGATTCAGTCTGATTCAGTCATGAGACAAGCATGTGTGTGTCCACGGCACACAAAGAATGATTAGAATAGATGGCCGAGCTGATTAACTTCTACTCTGAGCTCTTTAAGTCTATAGAGAGCAACTGATCAGGTACTGATGTATTTTTATTCTGAGAATAAGTGGTTATGTAAATATTATACTGGGTAGGGATGTAAAGGTATGAAAATTTCTTATCACAATTATAGTGACCAATATTATAATGGTTATCAGTATTATCACGGTATTGTTAAAATGTGCTGGAGATGTTAAAAAATTACCGACACATAAGACATACATTTTATATTTAAAAATCAACAAACTTCAAATAAAATGACTTTTTGTTTGCATAATCACTAAAATAACATTACCAATTATGTTGGGATTTTAAATGACAACTTGACTGAGAACAGTTTAATAGCATGTTCAAATATCTAATGTAAATTTTCAAATAAAGCTTTGAAAAAGTTTCATAAAAAGGTAAACCTCACATTTCAGCCTTTAAATAAAGAAAAGTGTTATGTCAAAATGATAATTGATTAATAAATGATTATATGTATTTTATCTGTTCCATAAATAATTCTAGATAACTTATCTGAATTGTTTAAATGTGTAAAATACACATAAGCTTGTTTTTCATCAACCGGTCAAAATTTACCGCAGGGCATGCAAATTCGGTCCGTTTTTGGCCAGACAGAAACTGCATACAGGCTGAATGTGAATATAAGCTCTGTAAATCCACTCTCTGACAGCAGGTGGTGCTTTATATGGAAAAGCTGAATTACAGCTGAATCCCGTAAACTCTGTGGACAAAGCAGTATTGCGATTAAGAACACTTCTTTAGGTATTACATGGAGCGAAGACGAAAACAAAATGCCATCGAATCGTTTCTGAAGACAGTCCATTCAGAGGTACATTCATATAATTAATTAATTCATATATTCATTTGTATAATTCCCCTCAGCAGTCTTTTAAAACCTCCCAGCTTGTCCGCCCTATTTTTACTCGAAACGAAACTACTCTGCATGCTGTGCGCACATGAGACTGTCACTGAAAACTCTGCTTTATGCTGGACAGTATTTATTTATCGTGAGTGTGTTGTTCAAATCACGGTAATCGAATACGGTTTTAATGATAATTAAAATATGAAATTTTAGCAATTTTATCATGATTTATCGTCAAACCGGTAATCGTTACATCCCTAACACTAGGAGAGGTAAGAGTATATTTAAGTCCTCCTATTTTTTTTCCAACAAAACGATGTTCAATTTGCATTAGTCAATGCATTATGTTTTATAAACTAACAACAAACAGCATGTTTGCCACATTTATTCATCAAGGTAATGTATTTTTATATTTTAGGACTGTCAAACTATTAATTGTATCCATAATAAAAGTTTGTGTTTATATATGTGTGTGTACCGTGTACATATTTTTTTTGTATATATAAATACACACACATACATGTAAATATAAATATATACATGCATGTGTGTATTTATATATACATAATAAATATACACAGTACACACACATATATATTATGTAAACAAACATTAATTTTGGATACAATTAATCACGATTAATTGTTTCACAGCCCTATATATATATATATATATATATATATATACCATACATTTATATATATACATACATACATACATACATACATACATATATATATATATATATATATACACACACATACATACATATACACACACACACACACACATATATACATATACACACACACATATATATATATATATATATACACATACATACACACACACACACACATATACATATATATATATATGTTCTCTCATAATACACCAACTAATGTCAATTATATAATTAAAACAAACTGAACTTTTACCCCAACAATCAGTGGAACAAATCAAATCCAATCTGTGGAATACAAGTAGTAGAATCCTTGAGGCCTTCAAGCAGGTTAGAAAAAAAAGTTATCAAGTTGTAATTGTGTAAATAAATAAATAAATATATATAAAAAGTACATGATTTTTTTCTATATATATAAGATTGGAAAATGCACTTTTTAAGGACTAAATATTCACTTTCTCATGAATAACTATGATCTCAAGTTCATAGCTCGATTCTGTTTGTAATCAAACCGCAACAAAAAAAAATAACTACTTTGGTACCATTTCTGCTTATGAAAATGAACTAGAGATGCACCGATCATGATTTTTCATGGCCGATTCCGATACCGATTTTTTACAAGCAAACTGGCCGATTCCGATTTCATTTTTTTTTCTTTAAACAACAAACAAGAAAGAATGAAAGTATACATAAACAAAGATGTTTATTTGGTATTTAAAAGGCCAAACTGGCTTTTGGCTATTGAAAACAATAACTGTAACCATCTGAAATTAACGGCAGTAACTGCGCAGTAAGTACATTCAGTACAAACATAGTTGGTACTGACATCAGCATTTAGCTTTTGTTTTTAAATTGGGTTGAAATTACATAAAACTGGCCTTAAATGAAAGCATTAACTGTAACTAGGGTTGGGTACCGTTCACATTTGAACCGGTACGGTACCGGTATCGGTACCTGAAATTCGGTACCGGTACCCAACGGTACCTTTTTTCGGTACTTTACGCTCTGTGTAATAACAAAAACATTTATTTCAGTGAAAAAAATAAGTCCAAATCTCTCAATTTCAATATTTTGAACAATAGGGCCATACAATTTATTTTATTTTTTTCTTCCAGAAATTCTTGTTTTAATTTTTTTGATAATCAAATGAAGGCATGAAACATTTTTTTTTTTTTAATCAAATGAAAATGAAACCCTTTTATTTTTTGCCAAACAAACAGAGGTTTACTGTTAAAATTAATACATGGTAGAAAAATTGTGTGAATATTCCTTTAAAAAAGTTTTAATAATAATTGTATTTTTTCTACAATTAAGTGGTTAATGTAGTTGTAATAATTATTTTTATCATTTAATTGTTTTATTTAAATTTGACAGTAAATGGAATATATAAAGACGTACATTATACTGTACAAAAGTGATACAAGAGTAATATATTTCTCTTACATGTTAAACCGCACTTTTATTTTGACAGGTTGCTGTGAAGTTTCTGTGTGTATACAGTATGATATGATGCTAGTTTTCTCAAATGAAACGATAAAATTCTCGTGAAGTGACTCTCACAGCCTGTAAGTGTTCATGTGTTCATGTCGTCATGTAGTGAGATGCAGAGGCCGAAAATCAGCGCAAGTTCACGTGTGCTTCAGTATTTGTGTAGTTAACAAAACTGCGTCTCCGCCATTCATACACACCGAGGCTAACGGAACATGCAGGATTCATATTTAAACCGTCTTTTTGCGTTTTAATATTCACATACACTAGTTCATATCGCAATTCGAATTAAGTGACAGACCTTCTTTTATTCATCCAAAAATTTACGAATTACGTGGCATTCCGTGCTTTAGAGTAAATTCCGTTTTTATGAATGGACTCCGCCATTCTGTCCGCGTTTTCGCGGAAACCATATGATCCTTGAAATGTAAGCACACTTCAGAACATTTCGGTTTGCCCTGTGTGTTGTGTTTTAAAAAGTTGCAGGGGTGACATCATGTCACAGGGTCTCTCTCTGCGCCCAAATGCGTTCTCAGGTACTGAAATTTGGTACCGAATGACTTAAAATGAATCGGTACTCTGTAGTACCGACGCAATTCGGTATGTACCCTTAAAAGTACTGAGTTCGGTACACAACCCTAACTGTAACCATGCAAAATTAAAGGCAACAACTGAATAGAATATAATTTTTTTATTTGTCACATACACAATTATATAGAGAGTATATAACCAGCAGTGAAATGTATTCTCTGCATTTAACCCATCCTAAGTGAACACACACCCGGAGCAGTGGGCAGCCATGTTACAGCGCCCGGGGAGCAGTTGGGGGTTCGGTGCCTTGCTCAAGGACACCTCAGTCGTGGTATTGAAGGAGGAGAGAGCGCTGGTTATTCACTCCCCCACCAACAATTTGTGCCGGACCTGAGATTCAAACCCACAACCTTTGGATTACGAGTCCGACTCTCTAACCATTAGGCCACAAATTCGACTCTCTAACCATTAGGCCACGACTTCCCTAATGGGAACTGCATAGTTACAATCCAAACAACACAATCAACACACAATCAACAGTCCAAACAAAGATGTTACTTACTCAGCATTCAGCATTTGTTTTCGTTTTTAAATTTGGTGTAAAGAAAAAAGGTCTACTTTACCAGTGAAACTAAATAAAACCAAAGTAGGCTATATAAATAAATTATTCCAAAATGTTAAATCAAATAATGTTTAGTGCAACGAGTAAAACAAAGATGCTAGAGCAGGTGCTTTTTAAATCAAATTAAGTCAATGTAATTTTAAGGTAAAATACAAATAATCATCCTGTACAGAACTGACGTTTACTTCTGGCATTTCAAAAGTGCATACAAGTTCTTCTTTACAAAAAGAAGCACTTCAACTTTGTCACAAGTTAGTCTGTTTCATTTCTCATCATCCAACACGTGAGAAGCTGCGCTGAACAATAGCTGTCTACGCTTGGGCAGAGACAGATACGCTCGCACAACTTCAGCGAGCGCAGGAAAGCGGCTCTTATTTGTGCGCCAGTACACCAACGGCTGTTCGCTTCTTGGTAGGCCTATCTGTTTTTCTGTGTTTGTTGTGCTTGTGCTGAATGTCTTCCACACAAATGACATGTTCGCGAATGATTACAATGTAGTGTGCATGCAGGCGCACTTCTGGAAAAATCGGCCGAAAAAAGACAAAAAAACGATTTATGGCCGGTCAACCGGTGCATCACTAAAATTAACTTTCTTTTAAATGTTCAACTACTGTCTTTGTGACTACACATCGGTCATCTGTGAACATATATACATGAAAAAACAGAGTAACGCCGGTTTCACACTGCAGGCGTAAGCAGGGCGTAAGCAGCGCGTATTTTTTTCGGCGCCCATGTTTGAGAGCGTTCACACAGCACGCAGGGGCGGCGCGGCAGCGCGTAGGAGCGGCAGTGCCGCGATCGTTTCGGCGCCGAGTCTATTTTTGCTGCGCCGCTTACGCTGAATTAAAGTCACAGTGCATTGTTCCTGACCTGTGACCACAAAATCATGTAAGTGATGCGTTTCGTGTTTCACAATCACCGCACGAAAACACCACTTCCACGAGTTTTTGACTTCAAAGGTCTGTTAAATAATAAAACTAGAGGCATTTGTTAGTTTTAATATTACTTTTTCAATTCAATTGAAAAAGTTCAATTCAATTCAATTGAAAATTATTCAATCCAATTACACTTTATTGTTGGAATTCGTTCTAAAATATGTCTTGGATCTCACGACAGCGTGTCTCACATCAATAATTACTAAACAAACAATACAATAGATGCACCTTAATACAGGTATAAAAATACGGCTACAGTGCATTAGAATAGGGAGTTCTTTCTATTTTCCAGAGCCCAGAATTTGAACCCCCAATTCTGATTTATTAATTTTACAGACTGATACACAAAAGATTTACGTAACATAGCCAATTCAATCTAGCATATGCAAGTCTTCTGTTAGATGGCATTCCTCATACAAAATGTGAGAAGGGTCAGACAAAAAATGACAGGGTCGGCAACTAGAGCTACACATCTTGAAAACTTGGCTCAAGTTTATCGTGTAAACTACCTATATATAATATATGTTGTTTACTACGGTCGCATCACAGAGTATGCTGGCCATATCATACACCAAAGCACATGGCACACAGACACAGTGTTCGGAGGAGAACGCTGGAAAATATGACAGAAATGATGATACTCATCTGTATTGTACTAGCCTGTTCAGCTGCGCGCGACAAACGCTGCCAGTATGAAAGCACAATGGGCGCGCTCTGCTCACGCTCTGCATACGCAAAACGCTTGCAGTGTGAAAGTAATGCACCAGGTAGCTGTACAGTGTAATGACCTTTCCTGTTTCTAGTATAATGCATCATAACCCTAGAAAAGCCCAGGCCAATATCATTCATGAGTATATCATTCTCTGCCTATTATGGCTGGGGTACATGTAAGGTGACCCTGAGAATCCCCAGAAGTTTAGCACAACAGAGTCATACGAAGCAGCAGTAAATTAAGATGCTCTGCTGTTGGTGTGAATGTTGATATCTGGGGTCAGTGACTTCCATGATAGATGTCCTAAACTTGTCGTCCTTGTCGAGGTTGGTTTGAAATGCAGACGGGGTGAGAGTGATTGTGTGTGTAAGTGTGAGAGAGAGGCCAATGAGTTGCACCCATGCTGAAAATTAATTTCTCCATTTATTCACAGGGCATGCTTGAGTGAATGACTGTGAAGGAGAAATTCAAGGCTAAGACGCATTTCTTCCTATCCCACAACAAACAATCCGTGCACAGATGCACATCAACAGGCTAAAGAGAGAAAAACTTCTGGAGTCCTGTGAAGTGTGTCAGCTGCAGTGGATCACGGTATTTCACAGGCTCCGCTCTACTCCCTACATTACATCACAAAGGAGGAGGAATCATCATAAAACAGCTCATGACAACGCTAGCAGATACTGTGCAGACACATGCACTCTATTTCACTATCAGAAGCTGAAATGGGAAAAGAAACAAACACAAACACAGTGTGAAGAAGAAGGCAGATTCTAAGAAATATCTGTTTTCATGTCGTTTATGTGAAACTAAATAGTAAGAAAGTAGTCATTTAGCTAACACTTTTATTCAAAGTGACTAACAGTACACATAAAGGTTGCTTTATTGGAACTCTAAAATTAGTCTGTGATGTGTTATGCTGGCGATGGAGTCATATGGGAGTGAACTTGGATAAGAGAGCTGCCATTGGCCTTAAACGTGGACCTTTTTTGAGAGTCTTGGGCTACGTTTACACTAGTGCATTTTCGTTTTAAAACGCATAACTTTTGCTATGGTTAGGCCTGTCGTTTAAACTACTCCAGCATTTTCGACCCTCGAAAATGGAGACTTTCGAAAACGCCGCAGACCCTGTTTTAGTTTGAAAACTACGGGGTTGCGTTTCAGTGTAAACGGACCAAAATGGAAGACTTTTGAAAACGATGACGTGGCTGCCCACATTTGCGCATATCCTTGACGATTGTGGAAACAATAACGTCTGCTCATTGTTGTACCTGCATGAATGATCATGTGACATGCGTTTTTGTTTGTGTAGTGTGGACGGAGATGGAGAACGCCAGTGTAGACGAGGATCGTTTTCATTTTAAAACGAAAATGCACTAGTGTAAACAGGGCCTTAGTCTCAGGGTTATTGTAGAACTTTTTTAAGTTATTTTAGTATATTTAGGATATTTTAGGATATTATAGTATTTTAGTGTTTTTATACTATCATAATTTTTATTAATGTTCTGAGTTTTTTTTCTTTTCCTTAATTCTTGTTATTTTGTCATTATTATTTGCTTTCATTTTTCTAATACTACAATTAAGGATTAATTTACTTTTACTTTTATTTTGGTTTTTGTTTAGTATTAGTTTAGTTATTTAGGTAAGTAGGTAGTTAGTCAATTAATGTTAAAAAAATGCATCATTCATATATATATATATATATATATATATATATATATATATATAGTCAAAGCAAACATTTTTCAGACACCAGATATAATTTTAGATTTTTTTTTTTTACTAGAGTTTAAAACATTTTTACTAAGTTAATTTATGTAAGTGAGGATAGAAAAATAAAGTAAACGGTGACATATTATACCCACAAATTCTTCATACAGTGGAAAACCAGTGCAATTGATAAAAATTTGGGACCAAAATTATTCAGACACTTTAACCTGACCATGTTTTGCTTAAGTGTTTTTCTTTAATTGCTAATGCAAGCTTTTTACACCAAAGACTGAACAAAATTAAGCATTGCTTGGTAATTTATAATTAATAAAAATGCTATTAATATTTTTAGTTTCAAATTTATTCAACAAAAATAACCCTGGTCTCTGTCCACTATTGGTTAGGTCCTCCCTGACAGTGTTTTGTTGTAGTGCTTTGTTTCCTTTCCAACTTATTTCTGAAAATACTAAAACTAAAGAATTAAATACTTTCTAAATGAATAAATAGCATATTTACATGTATGTAAATATTTTAAATGCATGAAAACCTTTATACATTTAAAATATATAAAAAAACAAAACTGCTGTAACATGTCATGTCAAGGCCAATTCGAGACTAGTTGTTCACCACTTGTGGTTGGAGTTGGTAGGCAAAATTACCAGCAATTTCCCACCCTGTCAGTATTGACGGTTAAGGTACAGTAGCCACATTAGCAACAGTGTGATCTGAGATGCATTAGGACATGGCTGTAGATGTGTTTGAACAGAAAAGAATGCGTGAGGAGATGAGAGGAGAATGCAAACACTGATGACCTCTGACACGGCAGACGTCTGTGGTCTTCACATGGAGACATGCAGCCTGTGGACAGGCTGTGGGAAACTCAAGAGTTTCGTGACGTTGTTCGTTATAAGACATGACACAGACTCATCCTCTCAGTTTAGATAATGTCTGCTGCTACACGTGTTCAGCCCTTGTGATGAAACTAAAATCAAAGGTGGTAATAAACCTTAAGCTCATCATGTGATCTCACCATTAGAATATTATGTTGACCTTCAGTTCCCACTAGGGGTGCAACAGATCGTAGATGATCCGTGATTCATACGGACCAGTCCCCACGGTTCGGCACGCATTGTGATTCGCAGATTAACTGTTAAGTTTAACCATCATAGAGTGAAAGTTTATAATTTGCACATGTTTTGTCTTGCTAAAGTCGAATCAGGACTCGCAAACCGTTTTCTGTGCTCAGCCACACACACTGAAGCGTGCACAGAGAGAGAGAGAGAGAGAGAGAGAGAGAGAGAGAGAGAGGCATGATTCAGATACCGCGTTTCAGACAACGCCTCAATGGATGGATACATAAAAACAAAGTTATGTTAAAATACCCGTTTTGGCAAGTATTCTGGTAAACACAGTCGGTTATGTCTTAAGTTAACGTATACAGCTGAGAAAGAAACCGGATGTGTGTCAGTAATACCTGCTTCTGTCTGCTAATCAAACAACACCACAGCTTTAACAAAGATTAATCTGTATTTAACTTATGCAGTAAGCATTACTGTGTTGTTTTACACTTAATTTTTACATTTCTGCACCTGAATACTACTGTTACTGTCTTTATTTAGAATTTTATGTTGTAGGCTGTTCATCTACGCTTGTAATTTAATTGTTCTTGTTTTATTACTGACTTTAGTAGTTAAGCTAGTAGTTTCTGCTGGGGTATAGAAGTACTTAAAGTAAGCTAATGAAAAGCAAACTTTTTTTTGCTGATCCGAAAAATGATCCGATCCGTGACTCAAAATCCGTAGAATGATCCGAACCGTGAGTTTTGTGATCCGTTGCACCACTAGTTCCCACACAAGGCAACAACACTTAATGGAATCACCCAGAATCCCAGCACACTTTAGTAAGTGCAAAAAGCTGTCATCATATAAATCTGACAAACTTCAGGACACCGCGTTCACGGGTGTATGTCAGTCTTGAGTGTGTTTTTACTCAACTTAAAATGACATTTGTCTCTCAGCAAAGTGTGAGCTTGGTTTAATGCTGATTCAGTTATCGGTCCCAGCTGTACAGCCAATATGAACTTCAACATAGTCCAACACCTAGAGCTAGAGCTTGTGCTCTAAAACAGGGGTTCCCAAACTTTTCCATTCCATCACCACCTAGACAACTATAATCAATTTCAAGACCCACCAAAATAAACAATTCACATTACTGTAAGCTTAATCTTAATTAAAAATGTAATATGGCAGAAATGAAGTATTTAAGAAATTTTATTTTATGGTACAACTGTAAAATTTTGCTACTAATATTCACGTTTTAATTTCTTAATTTACAGACGTTAATGAGTCTATGAATTATGTCCATAAAAACTTGAAACATGCTCACTCCGGTGCAGATATGATCTGTAATCCGTACTGTGAGTGTTGTTAAACTCATCGCGGTGTTCAGCGCAGAAAATGCAGAGGGCAACACAACACTTTTTTTTTTTTAGCAAAGTATAACAAGCGAGGTAGAACTATCTAAAACAGTTTAGAGATTAAAATATTTGTGATTTTTTTTTCTTCTAAATAATAAACAGATGTCTCATATAAAAAATAAAAATTTAAAAAAACTAGATGACAAATTTCCTTCAGCCAGAAATGTACTTTTGCAATGGTTAAATAAATGTTCAGCGATATCTTCAAAATATTTTTGAACTTTGATTTTTTTTTCTTCTAAATATAGTGATGATATGTCAAGGAAATAATAGGACATTTTGTAAATTTTGTTATGCTAGCATGTGGAAATGTTTAAATCATGTAGTGTTACAATTAAACACCCATGTTTGTGCCCCGCTCACCCCGTAACGTTACATGTGAAATGCTTTTTACAGACTGTTTCCTTATTGGTAGTATTGGTCGCGACCCACAATTTGAAAACCCCTGTTTTAAAAGACTTGACTGTTCATTCCAGAAATGTTCTAACACAGTACTGCACATATTACTAAATAGTTAGCTAACACAAATACTTAACTATATGATAGTATCTCTGTTCCAAATCCTAGTGAGCTTCCTCACTACCTTCACTGTTAGCATACAACTTATGCCACACAACTAACATGGAAAACGTGTTAACTGATGTGAATACAGTTTGATACAGCAGCAACATTAAGACTCTTATTTTTTTGTAGCAGCCTTCTTGTCTATGACTCAAAAGCCAGCTCTTGCATCAGCAGCACCACACACATGCATCATGGTACTCTCATGAACGTGCAGAGAAGACTGACATGGAAGAGAGGAAATTGTTGAATAAAGTTGTTATTTTTGTTTTCTTTGTGCACAAAAGGGTTGAACCACTGATGTCACATGGACTATTTTAATGATGTCCTTATTACCTTTCTGGGCCTTGAACGTGGTAGTTCTGTTTCGGTCAAAAATATATTAATTTGTGTTCCGAAGGTGAATGAAGGTCTTACGGGTTTGGAACGATGTAAGGGTGAGCAAATAATGACAGAATTACATTTTTTGGGTTAACTACAAAGAGCAGCAGACCTGGTTGTACCACATGTCCTGGTTTTGGTGCATGTCAAAGTCTTTTCATCAGTTTCCTACAATCGGCAAATACACCCTGACATACAAGAAAGCACGCACACACACACACACACTAACATGTATCTGTGATTCTTTCTAACAGTCCCCTGTCACTGTACCACTCCCTTACAGATCATATGGGCATTTCTATCTGATGGGTCTGATGGGTGCAATGCTCTCCATGGATGATAAACTGTCATCTGCATTAGTGTCTGTGTTTTTTTGTTGTTGAATAATACGACTTGAGTCTGGTTGATAATAATAAGAAACATTTCTTGAGAACCAAGTCAGCATATTAGAATGATTTCTGAAGGATCATATGATTGAAGACTGGAGTAATGGCTGCTGAAAATACAGTTATGCCATTACAGGAATATATTATAAATATTTTTAAACAAAGTTCTATTACAGAGTAATAATATTTCACAATACTACTGTTTTACTGAATTTTTGATCAAATAAATGCAGCATTGGTGAGCATAAGAGCCTTTTTTTATTGAAATTATTCCGAACATTTGACAGGTAGTGTATATATGAAAGTGTTTCTTTAAGATATTCTGCATCTCTTTTGCATTGTACAACAAACACAGTGTGCCTCATGATGTCTGATTCACAAACAAATCACTCTTATGAACCATTTATTTTGATTGACTCACTAAAAAGGATTCAGGTAACTGTATCAAACTAACAAGCAAGAATCTGACAGTGATCCATTCAAAGTAGTTACTAAGATTACAAATGAATCCCTCTATGAATCTGTGAGCAATTTCTTTTTAATCATGTCCAAAAATAAACCGGGAATCGTTACTGTGATGTAAACTTTACGCTCGGCAGACCTAATATCAGTTAAATTAGAGACTACTTGCACATATTCGCAATGTAAATGTCTTCTGCAATAATTTACAATAATCAATTAACAGTGACAAGTTAATTAGTAAAATAAGAAACTATGAACTCAGTGAAGTGAAGCACATATTAAGTTTCCGTGTATGCACTATGTACTATAGGAGTATTACACTATGTGCTATAAGTAACAGGCAACTGTTTCACATAAAAGATGATCTTCTAAAGATGGTGAAGCATAAAATTATTGTAATGTATATCTATGTGGATTTTTAACTACTGCATTGTTTTTTGATAAAACATGATGAATATGAACGACATCTGCAATTTATATCAAACAGGTCTGCAATTTGCCAACTAAAAAAAAAAATTGGCAACCAAATATTCTTTAAATGTTCTCTGAAAGTCATTTTTAGTGGTTGCCAGCTGTGATATGAGTTTCTGCAGTTTACACACTTTTAAACTCTAATAAGACCTGTATGATACTTTTCCAGTAAATTATCATGTCTGTAAATTAGTTGATGAAAAACTGAACTGAGATATTAACTTTCTCTCACTCTACTGCTACATCATTCTCAATGTCAACACATGATAAGCAAGTACTGGTAAGTTAGTGTAACAGCATCAGCTTTCTTCTAGGCTGAAACCATCAGCCTAGAAGAATGGTTCTAGGCTGATGGAACCATTTACAATGTTCACATTTACAATGTTCAAAAATCTTTTTGAGGTATATGGAGAGCATATACATAACAGTTAAGTCTACAATCACCTGTCATTGCTGTGGTCATATCTGGGTGAATATGTGATGAAGATTTAGTCATGTATTGTGGAATGTTCTTTAGCATGACAGTGGCCAGAACAGACTTGTTATCTGGCAGGTGGGATCAAGTTCTTAACCTCTCCCTCGACCCTGTGGTAAAAACAACAATCGCTGCTGATGTGAGTGTCGTGTGACATCAGAAAGGGAGGGAAGGATATGAGGGGAGATGGAGACAGAAATGTTTTTATTTCACCAGGGGTCTGTTTAAAATACCAACTTAATCCAACACACATCCTTAAACGTATGTATTTACAATGCTCATGAATCCTGCACTGTGTGAGCACCGATTAGCACAACAGGACTCTGAGAGAAGACAGAGGAGTGGTGTAGCACTTAAAGGCATAGTTCACACAAAAATGAACATTTTGTCATCATTTACTCACCCTTATGTCATTCCATCCAAACCTGTATGAGTTTCTTTCTTATGTTAAACATAAAACAAGATATTTTGAAGAATGCTGGTAATCAAACAGTTGATGGTCCCCACTGACTTCCATAGCATTTCTTTCGCTACTATGGAAGTCAATGGGGACCAACAACTGTTTGGTTCTTCAAAAGTCTTCAAAATATCTTCTTTTGTGTTCAATATAAGAAAGAAACTTATAAAGGCTCGGACCTATATGAGGTGAGTAAATTATGACAAAATTAAAATTTTTGGGTGAACTATTCCTTTAAGACAGCTTGGACAGAGTAGTGGAATGGCAGCGTTTGGAAAACCTGTTTGAATACAAACATTATTTTTTAATTTCTGCTTGGTGCTGCAAAAATTACACATTGCACATTTAAAGGGTTAGTTCACCCCAAAATGAAAATTATCCTGTTATTTACGCACCCTCAAGCCATCCTAGGTGTATACGACTTTCTTCTTTCAGACAAATCCAATCGGAGTTATATTAAAAATTGTCCTGGCTCTTCTAAGCTCTATCATTGCAGTCAGCGGGTGTTTCTGTTACACAGTCCAAAACACTTAAAATAAAGTGCGCGAATCCATAAAAAAAACGTGCCTCACTTGGCTCCGGGGGATGAATGAATGAATGAATGATGCATTTATATAGCGCTTTATTGTGTATTGCCATACACCCAAAGCGCTTAACAATCATGTGGGGGGTCACTCCTCAACCACCACCAGTGTGCAGCATCCACTTGGATGATGCGACGGCAGCCACAGGACAACGGCGCCAGTGCGCTCACCACACACAAGTTACAGGTGGAGAGGAGAGAGAGTCATAGAGCCAATCAAGTGGATGAGGATTATTTGGAGGCCATGATAGACAAGGGCCAGTGGAGGGAATTTGGCCAGGACACCGGGGTTACATCCCTACTCTTTACGAGAAGTGCCATGGGATTTTTAGTGACCACAGAGAGTCAGGACCTCTAATTTTGGATGAATTAAGGCCACCTGTTGCGAATCCATGCGTTTTTGTAAGGAAAATATCCATATTTCAAATGTAATAAACACTTCTCTCTCACTTCAACTAACTGTGGTAAGCGGAAGCCGTTCCGGTGGATGGCGTAGGACGTCGGCGGAGCGTGATTAGTGACAAACGCAGAGAGAGAACAAAACAAAACGCCGGTCACGAATTAGAAGCACAAAGCGAGGATTTGTAAAGAAAAATGGAAAAAGAGGATTTCGATATAAGCCGAGAGGAGACTGGTTTTCCTTTGGTAAAGTAACGAAACTTTGCTTCCTTTGCTCCTATAAACAAATGTTGGTTTTTGCGAGACTCACACGCGCAAGCACTGCTTTGATATGGCAGTAGTATTGGATCTATACTGACTTCATGCAAAAGTAAAAAAAATAGTTTTCAGTTTTGATGTCATTTTAGAAATGAGCTATTAGCAGTTATGTAAATCTCCATATAAAACTGGAAATGACTATTTGGCAGCCAAAAAATAAATAAATAATAAATAAATAAATAAAAATACTACTAAATCTACAGCATAAAATACACTGTGTGACTAATTTAGTCCAATTCCAGAATGAATAAATCTTCTGACATTGAGCTTTTAATGAATCAAGGCATACAACACAACCAGTGTAGTGGTTCCCAAACAAATGATTCCTGGGTTCCTTGAGTTAATAAGTTAAAAAGTCTTTGTAAAACTACTTTTTTAAATTAATGAATTACATTTAGTTCTAATATTTATATCTCATAATTTGGCAACAGCCTGTTGAAGACCGTAAATGCAATACAAATTATTTTTGTTTCTTTTCACAAATAGGACATTTCACAAATGTCAAGTTTGGCTTTCCTGTAGCTCAAATGGTAGAGCATGGCGCTAGTAACGCCAAGATCATGGGTTCGATTCCCAGGGAAAGCAAGAGCTGATAAAAAATGTAAAACTGTAACTTGAATGCAATGTAAGTCGCTTTGGATAAAAGCGTCTGCTAAATGCATAAATGTAAATGTAAATATTTCTAGAATAATAAAACATTTTAAAGGAACCAAAAAGGAAGCTGAAACTAAGCCCTGATTTGTAAAATTGATCCATGTCGGAGGTTATTTTTGGTTGAAGCATTTTAAGAACTTGATTTACTATTAAGGTTATTTTGTATTGTGTTTGAAGAGATTATTTTGCTCTTTTAAGGATACACAGGTGCTCACAAAAACTGTGCACCAAATTGTGAGTGCAGTTATTTCTGCAAGCATGCATTTAGCATGACTGGTGCAGATTGCAATTTAATTAGCTGTTAATCATCTATAGAACATAAATGACCATGTGTGTGCATCATGCTGTTTTCTGGCCATTAGTGACAGATGAGCTAAAGAGTGTAGCGGGCCATTAGCTCTCTGCTGCATGTGTCTGTCTCTGACTGAGTCTGTGCCCTCATTACAAATGTAGCCCATTGTAGCAGAGTAGAACAGCTGACATCCCCTAATGCCAGCTATAAGTCATCAGCGGTGCTCATGCCCACTTTACGCACACACACACACACACACACACACACACACACACACACACACACACACACACACACGCATACACACAAAAGAAAGAGGAGCTCCTGTTAATGAGGGGTTTCTGGGATGAGTGTAAAATAACTGCTGACAGAGACAGGGCACGTTTAAGAGATCAGAGCATTTTTTAGGATTATGAAAAGATAAACTGAAAAGTCTAATTACTGGAAAAGAGGATAAAACCTGTGGCTGTCTTTGCAAAAGAGGGTCAGCTGAGCTTTACTAAGAAGATTCAGCACAATGTTTATACACACCAGCTGAACACAACCGCGGAGCACATGGAACCTTATGACTCACACTGTTAAATCACTCTTTCTTACACACTCAAACAGTCAAAAACTGATCAGAAGAGAAAGATCAAACTGAATTCACAAGTATCACAAGCATTAACATGTATGACCTATTTAGACAGGTTCCAAAGAGATGCTCACAAAATAGGCACATTACTATGCGCTAGGTCAGAATTGTCATAAGCGCAAAATTCCTTAAAACTGCTACTGCAATAATGACAATGAATACTTAATAATTTTAATAATATTATCACATGGCCAGCAATGATTTAATAGCTTAACTATTATTATAAAATGTGCATAAAAGTAATAATAAATACTGAGTAGACGTGTGTGTCTAATTCTTCCTGCTCATTCTACTGTCTACTCAGTGTAGTCATTCTAAAAGTGTCATATTTTACCATTGTAAAGGAATAGCTTTAATTTAAACTTTAATTCAACAACAAAACTCCAGATCCAGTTTGTAAAATTATTAAGTTTAGTTAATGCAAAACAATTTTGGAACACTAATAATGAACTTTGCTTGTCCAGTTCCTATAATGTAATATGCTGTAATAACTAGTATACAGTCTGAGCTTCCATTACATGCATGTCCATCTACTTCACTCCCTGCTGCTCAGATCAATAGTGAATCTTCACACTTTACGAAGTCAGTCGATTCATGTTGTGTCTCATTGTGTGTGTTGCTGTGCACATTAAGACTAATTGAGTCTGGTAAAGGTGAGCTTTTGCAATGATCTGAGATCAGTTTTATGATTTCTTTGTTATAGGAAAGTAAGGAAAGGGAAACTAATTACAGATGCACCAGCTGCATTCTCTTATATTTTTATATTGCAAGGAACAGTATATTATGGGGATTTATAGGGTAGAGCTGAGAAAGTAAGCATCAAACTGATCTTAGAGCAGTTTTGCGGTAAGAATGGTCAGAACATAGGGAGGGATCAGTGCTGGCTAGCTGTGAAGGTAGCTGTCCTCATGATACAGGACAGACAAGATGACATTTCTGTTTTTATGAGAATTTTACAATACTATAAAATCAATGTGACACAGATTTACTAACTGATAGGAAAGAAACCCTATAATAGTATACATTTATATTACATATGCATATAAACTATTGTTTAAAAGTTAGATGTTTTTTTTAAAGTCTCTTATACTCAACAAGGCTGCATTAATCAAAAGTACAGTAAAACTGTATTAATTTGAAATTTACAACCCCTGGCAAAAATGATGGAATCACCACACTTAGATGATGTACCCAAATTTTTTACTTTATAACAAATAAACAAATCACAGATATGACACAAAACAATTTCTGTTTAATAATTCAACATTCTGGTTATGTGAAGCATATCTCAAACAAATGAAATTAAACTCCTTTAATTAATAGAAATTGTTTTCCATATCAAGTAAGGGAAAAAATTATGGAATCATTCAATGTTGAGGAAAAAAATATGGAATCATCAACCAAAAAACACAATTAGCACGTTCTTGCTCCTCCTCTGGCTTTTATGACGGACTGAATTCTTTAGGGCATGGACTTCACTAATGAAAAACAATATTCTTCATCAAGCTGGTTCCAACTTTCTTGAATATCAGTTGACAGATCAGCTTTGCAAGATGGAGCCTTACCATGGACCAGTTTTTTTTCAATTACCACCATAATTTTTTTGAATCGGATTGAGATCTGGACTGTTTGCTGGCCATGTCATTGAGTTGATATGCCTTTCCTGATGAAAAGCTAACACTCTTTGCTCTGTGAATGTGGCAAGACGCATTATCATCCTGGAAAATGACATCATTATCACCAAACTTCTTTTCAATTGATGGAATGAGAAAAGTGTCCAAAATGTCAATGTGTTGACTGTTGAGGTATGGATTGCCATTTCCCCTGGTCCTATACCTGACATGCAACCCCATATCATAAATGAGTTGGGAATTTTGATTGTTTTCTTCAGGCAGTCATCTTTATAGATTTCATTAGAACGGCACCAGACAAAAGTTCCAGCAGATTTGTGATTCATCGCTGAATATCGCTTTCATCCAATCATCCACACTCCATGACTGCTTCTCTTTAGCCCACTGTAACCTTGTTTTCTTCTGTATAGGTGTTAATGCTGGTTTTCGTTTGGCTTTTCTATATGTAAATCTCATTTCATTCAGCCGGTTTCTTACAGTTCTGTCACATACATTGACTCCTGTTTCCGCCCATTTGTTTTTCATTTGTTTCATTGTGCATTTTTCTATTTTCAAGGCAAATTGCTTTAAGTTTTCTATCCTGACCCTTTGATGTCTTCCTTGGTCTGCCTGTAGGTTTTCAGTTTATAACCTTTCCATTTTGTTTATACTTGCACCTAATTTTAGAAACAGCTGACTAAGAACATCCAACTTCTTTTGCAACATTCCATGTTGGATTTCCTTCTTGAAGGAGTTTTATAATCCTTTCCATCATTTCAACTGACAGCTCTCTTGTTGGGGCCATGTTTCCTTTGAATTAGCCAAGTCCAACAGCTCGTTAAGGTCTGGAAGCACTCTCTTTTAACTGCTGACTAATTAGCATTTTAGATATGTGCTGGTATTTGTTTCAGAAATGCAAATTACAAGCTGATTCCATAACTTTTTCCTCAACATTGAATGATTCCATAATTTTTTCCTCTACTTGATATGGAAAATAATTTCCCATTAATTAAAAAAGTTTAATTACATTTGTTTGAAGTATGTTTCACATAAACAGTGTTGAATTATTAAACAAATATTGGTTTGTGTTATATCTGTGATTTGTTTATTTCTTATAAAGTAAAATATTTGGGTGAACATCATCTAAGTGTGGTGATTCCATAATTTTTGCCAGGGGTTGTATTACAACTTAAAATAACCATTTTATTCCAGGTAATTTATTCCAGTGATGGCAAAGTTGAATGTTCTTCAATATTTTAAAGTTGAATTTTCTTCAATATTTTTTGTGGAAACCATGTTTTTTTTTATGCATCGTTGATGAACAGAAAGTTCATCATATACTCTGCATTATATAAATGTTCATGGTTTGAAGAGAACAAAAGAACCAAACTAAACAATAAGTTGCTAATGCATTGATGTCACTCTCTTGTGGACACTGACAGCTCATTTGAGGAAACAGATACATGTTTTTACTGAATTGCATTTTTTTTCACCACAATTACTCCCATCAGCCCTTGCGGTCCATGGGTAACCCACGCATTGTGGTCATAGAAAGCACATGGTCTTCAGTATAAACAAAACACACTAAAATGTCCAGTAACCAAAAAATAAAAAATAAAATCCCTAAATAAAAAGTGAGTTAATGGCCTTGTTCACAGTCACTCCCGTATTTAAATTCAAAAACTTTTCACTGTGTGCATGGCCTACTATTATAACAAAGCAACACCATTTTAAAACAATATTGGTAGAGGATGACAGCTTAAAATATCCCCAAAAATATGATACCTTTGACTCTTATGACAACAAAGGATCTCGTGTTACATTAATGTGCACTTATTACTGACTACAAGCTGCCCATGCAGTTAGTTTAGATTGTGTCAGAACATTTGACACACTGTACAGATGCACTGTCATGCAATTTAATGACAGGCAGAGTCTGTGATATAAGGCAGTGACAAAAATTAATGCAGCACCAGTGCTGCTCACAACAGTGCAATCAGTGCAACTGTGACTACTACTTTTCTACAGCATGTACACACATCAAAGAGAAACCAGCAATTTATCTGATAGTGATCAAACAACTAAAGTCTGTGCAACCCTACACACAGACTTAGTGAAGTGTGTGGACGTCTGTGTGCATGTCAGAACAGTGACACTGGATGAGGGGGTGTGTGTGTGTGTGTGTGTGTGAGAGAGAGACACAGAAAGAGATGATTAATGGGAGAGTCAGACTGATATCAGAGTTGTAATTATCAGCATAAAACAGGTCACAGCATTAGCGCGCGCACACACACACACACACAAATAGACACAAAGAGCCAGACACGCTGGCCAGAGCCACTCGCAATCAGCACTTTAACAGCAATTTAATAAGGGAGATAAAGAAAGATGGAGAGAGAAGAGAGAGAGAGAGGAAAAGAAAAGAGATGGAGACACAGAGAGTGAACGTACGAGTCGGTTGATGCGTACGAACTCCTCAGGACTCTTGGCCCAGGGCGGCAGCTCCACATCTGACACCACCGTCCCATCATCCATCACTCCCAGGTTGTAATTATTGGAGTTGACAAACATCTCTGGGAGGTAATAGAACTCAGGGATCAACTCCTGTGAGAGAGACAGAAAAAAGGCATATTTAACTATAAATGTCTAATTATTAACTGATAAAATAATTAGATTAGGGCTTGCAATCAATTTTAAATATTTAATCTTAATTAATTTCATAACTTTTTGGTACATGATGTTAACAAATGCAGTTCCTTTAAGAAAGAAAACTAATATATATATATATATATATATATATATATATATATATGGGTAGTTGACAAATAAAAATTGGACTGTGTCCTATGGTGTGACAGCAAAAATTGTAGAAAAAAACTTAACATACAAATAACATGAGAAAAATGTGTCTTCATTCTTAAAGTTAGAAATAGCATGAGAGAGGTTTATCTTCAATGTTAGAGGTGTTTTTTTGTTGTTGTTTTTTACATTTTTTCGTCACACCATAGGACACATTGATACGTCAACTACACATATATATTTATATATGTGTGTACTGTATAATATGTATAAAACGTGTAAATAAAATATGTATATAATGCATAAAAAATAAAAGGTGTTGTTGGCAATATATATAATTACATTTAAAATATGATTAACATTATGGTAAACATTTAATTAATTGCATCAACACAGTGATTTTGACATTCCTAAATTAGACATATTCGACAATCAAAAATAATTATTCAAAATAATTCACCGAATGACATTCAATAATTCATTCCAAACAAGAAAGTAAAAAAGGAAGCAAAGCTGATTATTGTGCAAAGCAGATGCATCCAGTTTCAAGTATTTCTAGATATCTATACAATATAACAGCTCATTAAATGGGACTCAGGACTGGAGGAATCAGTTATTCCTTCTTTGAATCTTTAGCCTTTAATCTGTGCCACGCTGCCACTCTGAGTGAAAGATGCAGTTGGAGCTACTCTAGTTTAATATCCAATTTTAAAGTCTTCACAGAAAGAGTGACTGCATGTCATCCTGAAAGAACATTAAAACAGCAGTGCAGAGGCACGCTGCAGTCAAAGCATGGCAAACAGTACTAGATCTCTTTCCTCATTTATAAAATGCATGGGCATTTTTCTTAATTCTTATTACACAGTGTTTGGAGGAAACAATCATTCTTGCTGCTCTGGCTACAGCGCTCAAATGTGACATTTAATTTGATAACTTTATTACAATATCTGACCCTTTCGTTCTTAGGATTCTGTAAATCAGTGGATAAAGTGGATAAACCCATGGAGGAGCAAATTAATTAAATATGACATGTTGGTCTAATGGTGAAACATTTTCACCTTAAATGGGTCTTTCCTGTTATGCAGCAACTTGTAAACTTGAAAAGAAAATGAAGATGCCTGTATTCTTCTAAAAGGGTATGCTATAAAATATTTTTCTAAAAGGTATACCTGGATTTCTGAAATCGGCTTTGGTCAAGCTTATTATATAACATGATTATATGAGACAAACTGGATTCTTAAAGTTGTTTCAATGGAGAGGAATACAACTCTGGGTCTAAATGTAAAAATATCAGCCATCAAATTAAAATTGTTAACTTTTATTTGGTATTGGTCTGAATTTCTAATTTAGTCTATTTCATTATTCTCTCTGCATCTTATTATGTTCTATAGTGTGCACCTATTAATGTTCACACTCACATACACACACTCTCTATGAAAGTGTTAAGTTAGTCCTAGGAGGATAAACATGCTCTTGCTCTGCAGAAACATGAGTCCCTTGGGAGAACCATCTAACTGACAATCTATCACTCACTCTGTAGTCATGGACAAATCAAGTTCTGTCTCACATCCAAATTAATCTATGGTTTTCTGTGAAAGGTCCATTAAAAAGAGCAAAAACCACACGGTTAATGTTTCTATGTAGAAGAATAACATTTTAGGTTTAAATTTAAACAAACATAAGAATAAATAAAACTTTACATATTTAATATAACATAGCATGCAATTTAATATGTGTATTGTGTATATACAACACAGCTCCTCAGTGCACTGCGAGTGGCCAATTAAGTGAGCAAACAAAAGGTGGAAGTTCAAAACTAGCCTCCTGCCTCATTTCTTTCTGGTCCTCTCTTTAAAACTGAAGTCTTTAAAACAAAAAGGTCACGATTTTACAATGGCACCAGGCGCCCTGAGGTTCATGTATGGAGCCTGGCGTAAATTTGGCATCTTCATTGGCGGCACAAAGACCCACAGCCACTTAACTAGTGGTGGGGGGGAATGAGACCAAGGCCGGGGTTCGGGAGGAGCTATTATGTGCAATGGCCCTTGAGCAGAACTGGTCATAGGGCAAAACCTGTGATCCAAAATCCTGTCCTGCTGCGGGTCAGTAGAGAGGGGTGCCCCTGGGCCCGCTCTTATGTCCTCTCTGATTCCCCTGAGGGGAAACTTTCAGTGTCCGCACTGCTTTCAGCCTAGTGCACGGGGGTCAGGGGATGGAGGTTAAAGGTCAGGCCAGAGTTTGCCTGGCTAGAGACAGACAGGATCAGCGTGGCTTTAGGCCATTATAGCTCTCTTTAGCCTAGACACAAAAACTGCTAAAGGCTTTTCACCCCTTGGTTGAATGAGGGGGGTGTTTCTAAATGTGGGGGGACTGCTGTGCTTTTTGTTTTTTTAAGAAAAAGGGATAACAACATGGCAAATTGATACATTATTACATTTGAAGGCACTTCTTTGCTTCTCATTTGCACCTATCAGACCTTTTTTGCAGGGTTAAGAAAAGTGAAACGTTTGAAATGTTCCACAGCTTCAAAGTCAAATAAACTGAAGGTGATTTCCAGATTTTTAGTCAAGTCCTTCATTCGGTTTTGATGCACGCCAACCCTGTTATGCTGATCCACAGTGACAAGCTCACACAGAAACCAAACTGGGCTTTGAGTGAGCATTCTGTATCAAGTGTGACCATGTAATGTGAGCCACATGTCTTATTATCAAATGAGCGCAATCAGCCCCTGAAAAACGCCAGCATGCAACAAGCATGCTAACAAAATGGCTGTCTGTTGTAATGAATATTTCAAGAGGTCTGGACATTTGTTAAAGTCAATGCCGAACACTCTGAGGGCCTCTGAGTGTGCAGTTGGGATTGCTGTCTGACTTTAGTTTGGGGCCGAACGACAAAAGGTTCAACTGAGGGTTAGAGTATTATAAAAGGTTTCACAAGAGAGAGTGTAAGAGGGGAAAGGGGGGAAAGTTTGAAATCAAGATTAGTTTAAAGCTTTGATCAAGGACCCTTGACGCTTTCATAGTAGCATGACAAGGATTGGTTGTGACCGTACATGTGCTAGGGCCAGTTTTTATGGAAAGGTGATGGGGGCAGCCGGGCAGAGAGCTGCAGTGTCTCCATGACAACTGCCCTCACACCAAGTCCCAGCAAGCTCCAGTTACCAAGAGGAAGTCAACTCACTAGAGAAACGTCTAATCATGTAATAGCCTCCACATTTGTGAAAAACAAAATATCAGTGGAAGGAAAAAACCAAATAAGACCTGAATAAGAGGAAATAAGCACAAGTACAGCTTTGTGCATGTGAATAAATATGGATTCATGACAATAAATGAAAAAAAAAAAAAAAAAAAAAAAAAGGTAATATGACTCACAAAGCATTTCTGGGTGTCATGCACATATGTTGACATACCTTCACGTCAGACGTGTCCCTCTGGCAGTTTCTCCAGGCTCTGGACACTGAAGAGAAGGTGCGATCTGCGTGGTCAAATTTCCCACCTTGGAAATTCAGGAAGAATGTCGTGAAAGGCTCCTGAGAATAGAAGAGAACGAAAAAATATGGACTTTCCACACACATTCACGCTAAAATGAGTATTAAAAAGTCATGTTAGGGCCTAAAACAACTACAGGGCAAATTCCATTGAGCACAGATCATGTACTTAATAACTATGAGTCTGCTTTGATCAGTGTTTAGCCTGCAATTTTAACATTTTTCAATATGTGCAACCAGACCAGTATCTCTTATTTAGCATCGATGCCTGCTGTTCATAACAAAGCCTTATACAATATGATCCTAATTTGTGTGCACTAAATGACATTCTCTTCCCCAAAGAGGGACCTGAATGCTAAAGAAACCTGTTATTAACCCTGGTTAGACAGTAAAGCCTTTACAAGTGCATTATTTGTTCTTTTCTAATCATGCTTAATCTTGTTTGTGCAGAATCAATAGGTGGTTCTTTTGAAACAATACCTCCCCGATGAGAAGGACGCAATTAGAGTGAATAGCACCCCGGTAAGCTACAACATGAAAGAAAAATACCCTAATTACGCAGAGGCTTTTGGGTGCTTGACTGAATTTAACACCCTCCTTTTTCTGTCAAGAGCCTCAATATCACGAGCTTGCTGATTTGTGCTATGGTACATGAATTAGGGTGTTTGGTGAAGTGGATTTGGGATAAGCCTGATAATAATGGGATGGGATCAATACAATGGGCCAACAGGGAATGGCAATGAAAGTGAAAAACTGTAACAATTACAGTGATGGCCAGGAATGGGTTAGTGACATCTATAGCTCTCTCTTTCTCTTTGTGAGTAGAATTTATAAGGAATATGTGAATGCTCTAAACATTAAAACTAAATAAAACACAGACCTAATTTAAATGTAAAGCAACTGACACTGTACAAAGGCTTCGAGAGGACCATGGGACTTTATAACTGTAAAACTAATACAGAACTGCTTATATTGAACAAAACTATGCTTCATCAAAATACTGTTATAAAGCTTATAAAGTATTTTTCCTCCCGAGTGTCACGTCTTTGTTCTCTGCAGATATTAGAACACAAAGGATGAAGGGAAGATGAGCGATGTGTTGTGTGTTTGTTAGTATGCAGATAAGGCCTACATTTCAATATAACAATAAATCAACCTGACTGAGCACGCACATATGCCCAATTATAAACAACAATTAGTAGCAATGTGTTTCACAACAGATCACATGATGAATGTGTAGCATTTTGCCGCAGCATAAAGAGCACAGAACTGCTATGTTTTAAAACCCTTTAAAAGGTGCAAATCATTTTGACAATTATGATCATGTCCCGTTTATTTGTCCTACATAAACAGACTATGAAAAAACAAATGTTAAAGGAAATAATGCACTGACAAATGGCACACTGACATGCTTTTCTTTTTTGTGCGACTGATGTTATAAAAAAGGATTTAAAAATTGTGCAGTTTGGAATTAGATGCATCTTTGTGTTACAGTGTGAAACAGTGTGTGTTTATGTGCAACTTACAATCCTGAGTAGCCACATCTGAGTAAAGCTGGAGGTGGAATAGTGTGTGCCATAGTGGAATTTGGGCACCTGCTCGTCCTCCCATGATTCAAAACGCTCAGAGAAGAATGCAGCCCTCTTTGGGTTGAGTGCACCAATAGGCTGTAATGAGAAAGGACAACATTATTGGAATAAACATAAAACTGAATTTTCAAGAACCAAAGAAATAAATTATTAGAATAAGGACCACAGGTGTTAAAAAGTAATAATTTATTAATGATAATTATTTATTTAAATAATAATTTAGTGCATCTGTCAAGTTTCATCGATAATAGACTGTTATTTTTAGTGAGTCACACTCAACAGTCTGTTTTCTGTATCTGTGAATAAAAATAAAATCTTACAGTTCATGTAGTTGATTGAACAAAACAATTGTGTTCATTTGTCCTGCTGTTCATATGTTTGGGGTCTGTAAGATTTTTAGGATTTCTAAAACTGTAACATTGTGAAATATTATTACAATTTAAAATAACGTTTTCTTTTTTGTAACTTATTCCTGTGATAGCAAACCTAAAAACTTAGCAGCTATTACTAAATTTTTCAGTATCACACTATCTTCCATAAATCATTCTATTATGCTCATTTAGTGCTCAAGAAACATTATTATAATCAATGATGAAAACAGGTTGGTACTTTTTTGTCAAGATTCAGTGAATGACAAATTGAAAGTGTCAAAGAACAGCATTTATTTGAAATGTAAATCTTATAGAATTATACATTTACTTTAATGTTGATCAAATTAATGAATCCTTTCTGAATTAAAAAATGTCTTTAAAAAAAATCTTACTGACCCCTACTTTTGAATAGTTATGTATATTTGTACATTCATAAGGGTGTTAAACATTAATAGTAAAGGGTAGGGCTGCACGATTATGACAAAAATCATAATTGTCGATTATTCCCTTGATATTTTAATTGCGATTATTAAAAACGATTATTTTGAACAGATTTATGCCATTGTTTGAAGCTGCATGCCATATTTTTATATAAAATATATATTTTTAAAAACACTCTTCCTGAACTTTTATTGCTTTTCTATAGCATTGAGCCTCAAATGTCAACTATACATTGGTTTAGTTTCTTCTTTAAACAAAAAAAGGTAAAATTATGCATGGTATAATAATGTTATACTAAAACAATAAAATAGTTTACTAAAGCTATATATTTCACTTACAATTAAACAGACAAAATTTCAAATTACAGTAATTTTTACAGTATCAGGGCTCCAGACTAACATTGGAGAGCAGTGGCACCAGCACCTGATTTGGTAGCACTGAACATGTAATATTACTAGTTTTGTGTCTTAGAAATGCACATTAGAACAGGAGCTTGAGTTCAGAGTAGCAGGAGCTTGAGTTGGGATGCAGATGTACATTTGACAGTACCATTGTGAAAACTGTAACAGCCTCATCTTTTATACATAACCAAAAGTACAGAACCTCATTACCATGGTAAAAAAGTAGCCTAACTATATGGTTTCTATGGTGTTTGCATTGAAAAACAGTAGCCTAAAGACATTCAGTCAATTACAAATCCACATTAACTGATAGAATAATTAACAAAATAATGAAATTACTCCTTTAACATATTTAGTATATTAATAATATAATATTACTCAATATGAATATCCTACTTTTCTGCCACCGTACCATTGTTACCTTTAGTGTTACTACAGTAAAACTATGGTAAATGTGGGTGATTTGTGGATTGAAACGTCTTCTAACTGGATCGTTGTTGCACTGTTTCTGCTGCTTTCTGCATCAGTGTTGATGAGAATAACAGCGCCGATTTATTTGTTTAAATTAAAGAGATGTGATTTGTACTGGAGAACTCTGCGCTGAACTCGAGTGCTTCTTACTGGATTTCACAGCGTTGTTTAGTTCGTGATCGCGACTGGTCACTGTAATAAACGCATACGCTCTAAGCTCGCGCTGCGCTGTTTTCTTTTGAGGCGAGCGGATTAAAGGTCAGTGTGGCACGCAGTTCAAACGAGTACTGCTATTTTGTTCCGCTTTTGACACGTTTGGCGTTTAACATATCTATCATGCACAACAGAGTGACAACGACTATCAGTTAAACAAAATGTATTTTATCCAGTGTGTTTGAGTTTGTTAAACCCCGCGCTGCAAACACCTCTTAAGCACACAGAATCATGCAAGTGGGCATTTTTAATTGATTATTTATTTTTGTAATCGCGGCTTTGAACGATTATGTAATCGTGGCATCCATAATCGCGATTAGAAATTTGATTAATTGTGCAGTAAGGCAGGGGAGTTTTTATGAGAGTTCATATATATGGCTAATACTCTCTTGCTCTGCATTGGGTTTTATCAGAAGCATTGATTGGCTGCTTTAATTCTTCATTGATCTGAAGAAACCCAGCATATGGAAACAGGTCATTATTTAAATGCTCATTATATGTTATTACCCTGCTGAGTCTTTATTACTCTTGAACTGCAGCTCTCTCTCTCTCTGTCTGTCTCTCATATCTTAGTATGATCAATAGTAATGGAATGATGGAGTTCCTTGAAATGAGAGTGGGCAGGACAGATCGACCATCTCCATCTTCCTCTCATATCATAGCTGTGTAATGAGGGTCCTCAGCTGCTTTTCTATTGATTACAATGGTGCTAGGACAATATGTGTGTGAAACCACCGATTGTATCTTTTAATGCTCCACTCTGCTTATGTGTCTATGTGTGCCTGCATTAATGTGATATTTAACACTGTGCAAGAAGGCCAAGGGCTCTGGGGCTCATTTCAAAATAGAGGTTAATTATATTCCACTAATTCTAATATAATCGTGATTAAACCACATCTTGGATTTAATTGGGATTTAAAAAGGAGCACTGTTTAATCAACATTTGATTGTAAATCACTAAAGCTTGTATAATTGTCACTGAAATGTAATAAACTTATGCTGAATGCATTCTGTGTATGTGTGTGTAAACTGGAATGCAGCCCTGGGCTGACAATGACACACGGTCTGCTCTCTTGTGGCAACTACGGTGTGAACACACACTGAATTAAACATTGTGCGATTTAACTGATTGATTGCGGTAATAACAGGACCCTCATTAAAGAAAGAAAAGGGAGAGCAGGATAAAAAACATCTCTGTCATAGCTCAGTGTGTGTGTGAGTGTGAGTGAGAGAGTGTTTCTATGTGGATGTGTAAATTTGTGTGCATGTATATGAGTGTGTGTGTTGGTGCGAGCCCCTCGTGTTGTTTACGGCAGTAAATTATGCTCGGAGGCGCTCCAGTACAATAGGGTCTCGTGACAGTGTCGTTCATCAGGGTTATCCCCGTACCACAGCGCAGTGTGATGGAGTGAACGCACACCACCGACCCTAATAAGCTTTGGCAGCACTGCTGAATATTTCTCTAGTGACGGCTCAAATAAATGAGCTGCCCCAATGTTTTTAATTAGACTGCAAATCTGAACAGACTGCCAGTAGCTATGAGTATCAGCACTTCACCGTGCTGCTCAAAATTCAGGGTTTCTGAGGGGGGAATTCATGAATTACGCCTGATAGCTTTGTGCATTTGCACACGATTGACGATTAAACAAATCACAAACATGCCAACAAATTCTCTGCTGGATGCAATTTGCATTCTGCACTGTGACCTAGGCACCTGAATCAGCTCTTTAAATGCAGAAAGTGTGCTTGACTTGACAGTGACTTAATTAAAGTTCTGAATTAGACTTAAACTGGTAGCTTTTTTTTGCACTGAAACACAGCAAGCAAAAGGTGTGCAATGTAATAGATTACTATAAGAACTAATCCACTATGCTACATAACATGACTAAATACCCCCCCCCCCCAACATTGCATGTTTCTGTGTCTCTTTAATCAAACACACCTGATTCAGATCATCAGCTCATTAGTAGAGACTCCAAGACCTGAAATTGGTGAGTCAGACAAAGGAGAGATGCAAAATGTGCAGTTTTGGGGGGGCTCTAGGAACCACTGCATTATAGAAGGTGTGAATGTGTATCTTGTGCTCAGATGAAAGGGTGGAAATGATGTGATGCAGGGTGAATCAATATGCCATTAACTACATCACAGTGAGGGTGGAGAAACAGGTCAATACATTTTGTTATCTTTGTTAATGTACAAATACAATACCATGCCTTAGCCAGGACGTCTTTTATTTTATCTGTCACTTCACTAATATAGGATGTCTCCCTCATATATTTCTTAATATATTAGATAAAATATTAAAGTCACAATGGAAATCATATTGTTTAGCATTCTTTTATCACAATATTGCAATTAATGTTAGCATGAAATGCAAATTCACCCTATTTTCTAAATGCATCATTGATCTTATTGTGAATGATTAATTCTTGCATGTTTCTTTTTTTTCTTTTTTTACTGTTTTTGAGCTCGCAATTTTTAATCAAACTGTCATAACTTGATCTGATATGATATGAAATTATAGTCTTCTCACTGGTGATGTAGGCCAAACTTCTCCAATCATTTAGACTGTAATTAAACCCCACCCTTTTCTTACAATTGACTGCAAGCTCACATTCAGATCTGCCTCCATCCAATCAACAACCAATAAATAGATTCCTACATTTATCCTTTTCTATAATCTGTTTCACTTGGATGTACAATAGATCATAATATGGAAGAAAATCTGCTGCTACTTCCGTTACATTGCGACTTTAAAGGGATAGTTCACCCAAAAATGAAAATGCTGTCATCATTTACTCACCCTCAAGTAGTTCCAAACCTGTATGCATGTCTTTGTTCTGCTGAACACAAAGGAAGATATTTTGAAGAAAGTTTGTAACCAGGCTGTTTTGGGGCACTATTGATTTCCATAGTGGGAAAAAAAAAAAATATGGAAGTCAATGGTGCCCCAGAACTGCTCTGTTTTCCACATTCTTCAGAATATCTTTGTTTGTGTTCAGCAGAACAAAGACATTCATACAGGTTTGGAACTACTTGAGGGTGAGTAAATGATGACAGAATTTTCATTTTTGGGAGAACTATCCCTTTAAGTAATCATGAGAGAGATTTTTGCCATTTGCTGTATAACTCAATATTTGAGTTATTTCCAATTTTTTTACCTTTCAAACCTTTCAATTTAGGTTTCTGCCGTGTCCTCAAATTAATTTAACTAAGAGAGGGAATTTCCTTGATGTCAACATCTTTCAGGAAGTGACTTTTCTTATAGCAAAGCTACAGTACATCAATAAAAATGAATACATAATTCACTCTCCCAACCTGACCTGTGTGAGTCTCTCTGTCTCTCTGTCACACGTTTGGAACAATTTTAGTCATAATCCTAATATGGTTTTGATGCATTGTGATATGTATTGTAGTGTGTACATTATTGTGAAGTATTTTAAAAGATACAAAGTAATAAAAAGAAACAACTGATGAATATGCTTGTGTATCAATATCCACTGAGACACATAAGAAGTGAAAATATATTTGTAAAGCGGCTCGCTCAGTTGTGTCAGTTTTGTTCTTTCTGGCTGCAGTGATAATTCTGGCTGCACCAGATGTCACGAAGAGGTTAGAGTTTATGATAAGAAAGCCAGCGGGGTCATAACGATGAGACAAAAGGAACATAAATTCATGAAGCACATTCCTCTGCCCGCAGGGAAGACAGTCCATGTGACACGGCGTCTATGGCAATTTCACCTCACTGTGTAAAAGGTCCCACATGACCTGCTTCTATCAAAGCAGTGCTAGGATGTGGCATACGCAGACGGCAAGAGAGAGCAGGAGGGGTTAAGGACAAAAAGAGGAAAGACACACAGCATATACAAGGTTCAGATGGCCTTCACAGGCGAGACGGTGTTGTCATGGTCCACTGGTCATACACTGATATTGCCTGTGTCAACAGCATGAATAAAGCAGTTGTAATAAAGATTGTTGAGATTTGCTGTTGTTCGCTGCAGAAGGAGGGGTGGCTGCTCTCGCTCGGCCTCCGTTTCTCCCTAAGGCTTGAAAGCTTGACTGAACATAAAGGCAAGGCTGTCAAAACTCGAGAGAGAGTTTGAGGGAGGGAGGGATGGAAAGAGAGAAACAAAGGCGAGGGTGATGTAGGATGGTGTATAGGACTGTTGTCTTTTAACCTAGTGGGCGGAAGCCACTGCAAAGAAACAGAACAGGGCTGAACAAATTATTAATAAATAAAGAGATATGCTGCAAGCTGTGTGTTGGCTACAACAGCTCTGTGTCTCTGTGTATATTTATTTGTTTAAGCATGTACTGGGGGAAACATAACTGTCTGATAGCTGAAAACTACATAAGGTATATACATCGCATTGCTTATAAATAAACAGATTTTTTCTTTAATTGATTGGCATCCTTTTTACTATAACATTACGAAGCATGTCACAATGTCTGGGAATATTTTTTTAGCAATGAAACACTCAAGAGTAAAGACTTGGTAAATATGAGTTTTGAACCAATTCTTTGAAATGGTCAGCCTGAAATAATCAATGCATAGAACTGAGCTGCTATTGAGGTTTAAATCAGAGATTTTTTTTCTTATTGCTCTCATTACTTGCAAATCATGAAACAAAAAGACCTTTTAGATGGTCTTTAGGAACTTATGTTAATTTTCCAATAAAGTACATTAAAACAATGTTTTATTGTATTGCATTGCTTATACATACAGTAGATAGATCAATTTTTTTGGTCTTTAAGTGATTGGCATAAAACAATGTTTTAATGTACTGCATATTCACAAAGTTGGTTAATTTTATATTGTCAACTACATAATATGAAAATATTCCAGTTATACAATATATATTAACCTAAACTATTCTGTACCTGAAAGAAACATGGTGTTTGCCTAATCTGAATTGGTAAAACACAGAGACATTTCTTTGCTAAAGGCAATGCAGTAGATACAGATAGCATCATGCATATAAATCTGCACTGGAGAGTAATATGAGCGATGATCTAGCTCAGTCTAAAGACAGTAAGGGTAACTTCTGAATCCTCATGGTTCTTTTTGCACAGGAATTCATCTTCCATTATCTCTCAGTCCTTTGTTTTCCTGCCTCTTAGAACTGATTTATTCTGCCATTTTGGGTCAGAGTGGACACTCGTTCGATCATCTGAGCTCTAAAAGTAATCCTCTGTCCTCCCTCCATTGGCCACCATTACATGAAATTGATGGTCATTTTTGAGGCAGTGACTGGCAAGCTTTCACAAGCACTTTTAAAGTGGAGTTTAAGGGTGGAGGCGTTTTAAAACTCAACTTTTGTCCTGCAACTCAATTACCCAAATGGTGCAATGTGAGTAAAAAGCATTCTTTTGGAGGAGTGCCCCCCAGCTCCCTGACATAAAATATTTATCAGGTCTAGACTGAGGAAGAAGCTCTTCAAAACACCATAAGTGAGCCACATTTAAATAAAATGGAAATAAACATCATTGTCAGGACAGGATGGACTGGTCTGAATATCTCAACTAGCATGATCTTCCTTCTGATTAATGCTGGTTAATCACTGTCACTTCAGCGAAACAGCTATTAGTAGTTCAGGTGTAAACTCGCTACACAACAATCGATTGCAATTACAGACCACGCTATCAGGACTACAGAATGATCAACCAGGAGAACAACCTCAATCCACTGGCCTCAAGTGTTTGAGTCAGAGTCCTGATTTAGGAGAACACAAGCCTTGTTTGCAAAGCTCTAATATGGATCATGGAAAATTCAGCTACAGATTTGCAGTGTTGAAATATGTTATACTACAGACACAGAATTTTTAATCATTATATGTATGTTTACATGTTTAATATACATGTTTAATATATAATTATAAGTCTAAGTACAGATTGATCCTTAAAAATGAAAAACTGGAAATGGACAATGTTCAAATAAAGAATTCTGAAATATTTAAAACAAATGTTAAGACAAAATATGAATAAAAAATATGTAGCATGCTGCACTATTACACTGCTACAAAAACTGGTGGTATGTACTGTTTACTAGCAACAAAACAAAATACTGTAAAAAATGTATACTAGTAATAAAACTAGTACCGTATATTCATTGTATACTGTATACTCGGTAGTAAAATAAAAATATATTGACTCATATCTGGCCATTTTGAGATTATTGCATCTAGTCTTTTTTTTGTCAACAGCCAGTTCCTTTTTTTTTTTTTAGGGATTGATCAAAAGTGACCCAAATATAAACAAATATAATGAAACAAATATAATGTTTCAAAAGATTTTTTAAATAAATCCAGCTCATCAAAGAATCCAGAAAAAATACATTATATTTAGTGCTGTCAAACGATTAATTGTGATTAATCACATCCAAAATAAAAGTTTTTGTTTACATAATATATGTGTATGTACTGTGTATATGTATTATGTATATATAAATACACACACATGCATGCATATATTTAAGAAAAATATGTTATGTTTATAGACTAGATATATTTATATATAATATAAATTATATGAATATAAATGTATACATGTAAATACATTAAAAAAAAATAATATAAATTGAAAATATATACTGTGTATGTGTGTTTATATATACATAATAAATATACACAGTACACACACACATTATGTAAACAAAAACTTTTATTTTCACTCTTAAAAATAAAGGTGCTTTAAAAGGATCTTCACAGCGATGCCATAGAAGAACCATTTTTGGTTCCACAAAGAACCATTCAGTCAAATGTTCTTTAAAGAACCATCTCTTTCTTACCTTTTTATAATCTGAAGAACCTTCTTTCACCACAGAGAACCTTTTGTGAAACAGAAAGGTTCTTCAGATGTTAAAGGTTCTTTTTTTAGACAAAAAGGTTATTTACATCGTAATAGTGTTATGTGTGATTAATGTGTAACGATTAATCGTTTGACAGTATATTGTATTATCTTAGATTTATCTTGCTTTATATAAACTTACACACACTATGTTGCACCTTGATTTTTTCCTGAGAATAATTAATGAGGCTAGAGGTAATTCTAAAACAATCTGGAATAAATTGAACTACTTAAAAGGTGATAAAAAAAAAGATAGGTCATCACTTGAATTGATGGTTAACGGGAAGCTGACTAACAATCCAGCTGATGTAGCCGAAGCACTTAACTATTACTTTGTTGACTCGGTAGTCACAATTTCACAATGTTTTTCCCCTAAGTATTCAGAAGTTTATACAGTTAATACAGTGGAACAAGCCCTTACTCTAAGGGCAGTCTCTGAATTAGACGTCACAAGAACAATTACATCTCTTAAACCATCCAGAGCAAAGGATATTTTTGGTATGGATGTGATAATGTTTAAAGAGCTTAGTGAGTCGTTAGTTAATCCTATCACTAAAATTATCAATCTTTCAGTTTCTCAGGGGATGTTCCCATGTGCTTGGAAGTCATCTGTTATTGTGCCTATATTCAAAAGTGGTGACCCTCACTCTGCTAGTAATTACAGACCTATTAGTATTTTACCTATAGTCTCAAAGGTTGCAGAGAAATTGATGGCTGCACAAATCACTAATTATTTAAATAATAGTTATTTTGCTTTACATCCAATGCAATTTGGCTTCAGAGCAAACTACTCAACTGAGATGGCAAATTGCTACTTCACTGAAAAAGTCAAGTCTCTATTAGATAAAGGAGGGGTCGTCGGGGCTGTGTTTCTTGACCTCAGGAAGGCCTTTGACACTCTAAACCATAGAATTCTTTTGTCTAAATTATTAAGTTTTAATTTCTCTCCACATACTTTAAGATGGATCGAATCATACTTGTCAGGTCGCACACAGTATGTTAGTATACAGAATTATAATTCAGCTCCCCTAAGTATATCCACTGGTGTTCCACAAGGATCTATTCTGGGTCCTTTACTTTTTACGTTGTACATCAATGATCTTCCATCCGTCTGTCCTAACACTAACATTCAAATGTATGCAGATGACACTGTCATTTATATACACGGAAGTAGTGTGTCACAAGTTGCAAATGAACTTGCAGAATCCTTGGTTCATGTTGCAGCTTGGCTAGAACAATGCTGCTTACAGTTAAACATCTCTAAAACAGTGTGTATGTTTATCACCAAAACTAAGAATTTAAGTGTAGTGCCAGATGTATTTGTATCAGGGGAAAGATTACAAGTTGTATCTGAATATAAGTACCTTGGTGTTCTGATTGATTCCAAACTTTCATTTAAGGCGCAGGTTAAAAAGGTCTGTAACCGGGTCAGATTTAGTTTATCAAATTTTAGATTTATTCGTGATTATATGTCGTCTGACGCCGCTCTGATGTATATGCATTCCATGATTATTTCTCATATTACTTACTGTTTAACTACTTGGTCGCAAGCCAGTATTACTACTCTGAAACCACTAGAGTCTTTGTATAAACAATCACTAAAAACTCTTGATAAGAAATCAGTTCAGTTTCATCATTGCTCAATATTAAAGAAATACAATTTGCTAAGCTGGGATAACTTGATCAAATATGTACACATTTGTCTGCTGTTTAAGACTATGCATAGCTTGTCTTCACCACTAAAATAGTTTGTGAATATTAGAACAACTGCTCACAGATCTACAAGGGGTGGGGAAAGAGGGGACTGTATTATTCCTTTCAAAAGAAGTAAGTTCAGTCAGTCTGTATTTTCAGTCAAAGCTGCAAGGGAATGGAACTCCATCCCATCAACAATTAGACGATTACATACTTTTGGCTCTTTTCAGTCTCATCTTAAAAAATGGTTACTGACAACTCAGCACTGTCAACATTAGTATTGTATTCTTGACAATAGACTTCCTTGTACTAATTGCTCTTGGCTATGTTGCTCTCTCCTGTTGCCATCTTTCTCTCTCTCTCTTTCTCTTTCTCTCATGTTTACTTTGTTTTAGATAATTCACTTATATTTTGTATTTTAGTAGCGATTTTTCTGATTGTTTTTTTATTTTATTTTTTTGTTTTCTCTAATTTTTTTTTATCTTCTCTCTCTATATGATGTGTATATGTGTGATGCTCTGTCTTTGTTTTTAGGGTGACCTTTTAACAATCTGTCAAGGGTCTACAGATGAAAAATAGCCTTTTGGGCTAATTCTGGCACGTTTACAGTTATGTTTATTAATGTGCATTGCCCCTGTAAATAAATAAACTAAATAAAAAAAAGAAAAAAAAAGAAACATGTAATTGTAATATTTCACAATATTACTGTTTTACTGCATTTTTTATCAAATAAATGCAACCTTGGTGAGCGAACTTTAAAACGGTGTTGTACATCTCATTTGCTGCCATTGAAATGAAGTGTATTTACTGTATATCAGCATTATATCTATTACTAGCCACACTGCTTATCAGTATTCGCATTGACTGGACGGGGCCACTAATATGATTTCACGCCGCCTAAAGCTCTGTTTGCAAAAGAAAAGAGATAAGAAAAATCCTTCTGAACTGCCTTCAAATGGTGTGATACAATTTAAGATACCTATGTATTGAGCGATAGACTGAGAGAGACAAAGGCAGGTCTGGTGTTCCCAGCAGTGAGCTGTGTCAGTCTGTCTGTGGTTAGCTGAAGTACTACTACGCTCATTAATTAGCTCCTTAGGGAGCCTGGTTGGCTAACGGGAATGGGGGAGGATGTGAAAGCGGGATGTAGGGGGCTTCTGAGGGGTTGATTGTGGGGGAGAGGGGAGGAGGAGAGACACGGGCCCATTATCTGACTTGTCTGCGGTTGAGGGTGCCTGGCATGAGGTGACTTGCACGCGGCCGCAAGCGCTGTACTACATTTACGGTCAGACTCCCAGCGATGGGTCTAGAGCAGCAGACATTCCCTCCCTTGCTAGATGGCTACATCTGTCTATCAGACTCGGCCTCATCATTAAAACTGCCGGACGGGGTTTTCACACAAATACTCCCATGTACTCTTCTTTCAAAACTTCTCTTCAGACATGTCCTTCAGTCTCTAAAACTACAGGAGCTCTTTGAGGTTCAGGCTGTTGGCTCTGTGTGTGTATGTGGTCATGTGTTTACCTTGGATAGATCTCTGTAGTTGCTGGGTAGAGTGAGGTCGAGATCTTCGCTGTCGTAGTTGGTGATTACCCAGGGGAACACGGGATACTGGTTCAGATCATTATATGTACGGCCTGAAACACAAGCAGGGTCAAGACTCCTCACACATTTCCTCAAGTCTTATTACCATTATCATGACTTTACTTCAACATCATGTTCAATGTAATTACAAAGAGTCTCGAATAAAGAAAACACAGAAACTACAGATACTGAAGAAACAGTGATTATAAAGAGCAGAAGACAACTGTTATTTTTAGTTTCAAAGATGTGGTCTCTTTTCAAATAACTTTCCAAACTTTGTTAGTTGTCTAACACCTATGTCCTAACCAAATGTGACAAGATTCCAGTCTTAGTGCTTTGGTTCAGGGAGGTATCAATAGCCGGGTTTCCACTGTCGTGCCAAAAGCGGGCATGCGTGCCAGGGCCTGTCGCGTTTCCACTGTCACTTCTGGGGCTTGATCGTGCCTCGTCGGGGCTTCCTTGGGGCCAACGGACAGGGTTTTTTGGCCCGACAAAAACCTTGGGCCAAAGTGGTCCAGCTGGGGCTAGAGGAGTGGTTATGAACAAAGGTGGAGTTTCTCCTCGTCTGGAGAGCATCAGCGCCGCAGATCATTTCATAAGCTTAACAGCTATAACACCAGCATTAAAGACTTTTAAAATAATTTTAGCTCAAAACTCCCTTTCAGATAGCAGCGAGTGTTTGAAATAATTTGATCCGATGTGGATTATGATCACCATACAAGGCAGAACTATTTATAAGCGATGCAAAAGACTATGCACGCTAGCCATTAACGTTACCATAGTAAACATTGTAAATACGTCAGCTTCTCTATCACAATTGTGTATTTATTTAGTAACATATTTTATCTGTCATAAGTCTCATCTCGTCTACGCTCTGCGTATGTCATAAAAATATAATAATGCTTTTTGTTCAGGAGCTCCCTCTGCTACTCAGGTGGTATTTGTGATGGTAAAAAATATAGAAATGATTATTCTTTCTAAATGTGATGTATACTGTGACAAAGTAAACAGAAACAGACTCGACTGAATAAGGGTATTTGTCCTCTTTCTTTTGTGAAATAACGGTTCATAACGCTTTATTTTTGTGTGACTAATTTTCAATCCTGATAAATTAATTCATTATGATCAATGTATCGCTTATTATTGTAAAACATCGATGCTTTTGGATTTAAATCTTTAACAAAACATGCAAACAAACGGCCATTTTTATCATGTTCGTTTTGTGATCGCTCTAGTTCCAGTGACTTATTTCTGATTAGTTTTCTGATAACTTCTCTTTGTTGGTGAAATGATGGGCCAACGGTGGAAACGCATTGTGATTTTGGGCTCGGTGCTACAGGTCCGAGGCTATTAGCCCCGCCCGGCCCGTTTAAAGCACTGGCGAGCACTGGCGAGCCAACTACATGGAAACTACATGGCCCAACATAGCCAAAAAAAAAAAAGTGTTTAGCTAGTCACAGCTGATTAGGACAGAAACCTGGATTAATACGCAAATTTTGTCGCTTGTTGTTTCACAGAGGTGTTAGGGCAAAGAATTATTCATTCATTAGTACATTCAGCTTTATATTATGTGCATTCTTGGGGTGTAACTGATCGTAGATGATCCGTGATCCATACGGACCAGTCCACACGGTCCGGCACGCATGTGATTTGCGGATTAACTGTTAAATTTAACCATCATAGAGTGAAAGTTTATAATTTGCACGTGTTTTGTCTTGCTAATGTCGAATTGGGACTCGCAAACCATTTTCTGTGCTCAGCCACACACACTGAAGCGTGCACACGCAGAGAGAGAGAGAGAGAGAGAGAGAGAGAGAGAGAGAGAGAGAGAGGGCACGATTCAGATACCAACGAATGGATACATACACACACACAAAGTTATGTTAAAATACCCGTTTTGGCAAGTATTCTGGTAAACACAGTCAGTTATGTCTTAAGTTAACGTATACAGCTGAGAAAGAAACCGGATGTGTGTCAGTAATACCTGCTTCTGTCTGCTAATCAAACAACACCACAGCTTTAACAAAGATTAATCTGAATTTAACTTATGCAGTAAGCATTACTGTGTTGTTTTACACTTCATTTTTACATTTCTGCACCTGAATACTACTCTTACTGTCTTTATTTATAATTTTATGTTGTAGGCTGTTCATCTATGCTTGTAATTTAATTGTTCTTGCTTTATTACTGACTTTAGTAGTTAAGCTAGTAGTTTCTGCTGGGGTATAGAAGTACTTAAAGTAAGCGTTTAGTAATTAATGAAAAGCAAACTTTTTTTTGCTGATCCGAAAAATGATCCGATCCGTGACTCAAAATCCATAGTATGATCTGAACCGTGAGTTTTGTGATCCGTTGCACCACTAGTACATTCAGTGTTCAGGTATCATTGGTTTTTACCAGATATGGTGTTGAGGAACATGAGGTACTCAAAGTTGGAGATCTCTCGTCTTTGCCAGCGCTGGGTCACGTTGGAGGCCTTGTAGAGCTGTTTCGGACTGGCCAGAGAAATCCGTCTGTAGGAAAAACACAAATTACATTCAGAAATTCAAAGAGTAACCTGAAATGTGCATGTCTTTGCTGTTCAGTTAGTAATGTGCAATTTCAAATATAAGCTCTTTTTGTTTTCAGTATATTCTGTAAATGAAGAAATATGTATGATCAGAAAAATATTGTACAGATTTTATGGCATAAGCCACAGATAAATAGCAGAAAATCTGATAAAAATACAGTGAGATAGTAAGAGAATCTCTAAATGTTTCTTATCACTCAGACAGATAAAAGCTCTTTAGTTTCAGCATTTGTCCAATTTGGCATCACGGTTTCCTCATAATTCTGTGATTGCCTCAAACATTGTTAATGTACTTTCAGAGCACCGTAACATTGTCTGTGCTCATACGTTATAAAAAAATCCTATGGCTTTTTTCATACATTATAAATTCAGGACTTGTACAGCAATTTGCCGGCTTAACAACTACTGCCAGAAATGTATCGACAAAGGACCTCTAAAAGGCTGTGAATTAAAAAAAAGTGCCAACTGCTTTAATACAACATCTGTATAAATAAAATAAACACAATATGATAAGCCATTTTGTTCGTTTGCGCTCCGATGAAAAAACTTCAATAAGAAGCCAATATTTGAATTCCAGTATTGTTATACAAAATACCACTCGGCCAGACAGATTCAATGAAAGGAACTCTTCTATAATTCAGAATATAACCTACATCCAAATCCAGACATGAACACAGACACACAATGGCCTCATGGGTAATGTGGGAACCTGTTAAATGAACATGCACAGTGCAAGCAAATATGTGGACACTAAAACAAATGACTCTCCATCCAATTAAAACAAAGCGAAATTAGAGAATTCATCACTGTCACCCAGCGTGATTATAGTCATTAGGCCTCTCTGAAGTTTCCAATGCCCTTTGCCCCTCCTAACACAGAGGCAACGCAGTAACAACGCTAGGGAAATGCCACATGAATGTTAGCAGAAGGGCATAAGAGAATTCATGGCAGGAGAGGGCTGTCTGTAATGGTCAGTACCGCTACAATCACGTCGCACATTCTTTCATTGCCAGGAGGAGACATCCAGAGACCTCTGTGGGATCAATATTCACTATATTCTGTTACTCACATTGTTATTTTAGTTACTTAATGGCAATGAACGTTTACTTTTAATAAGAACACTGATTTAGAAGGATATTGTGATGGAATTTCACTAGTCTAAATCATCTTTTCTTTGGCTGAACTACAACAGCAGCAGTGTGTGTGTGTGTGTGTGTGTGTGTGTGTGTTTCCTGTGTTTCCAGTCTGCCCTGCAGGCTCTGCTCTCGCCCCTGTATTTATTTCTCAGTTGGGGAGATAAATAAATGATGTGAATTGTGTTTGTGTGAAGGTAATTAGGCAGTGTTACAGACACCCCTGACACCATACACACATTAACACACACAAACAAGCAGTGTTAGGCCAGAAACATATTTTACGGAAGTACGCAAACGTAGAATTGAATGCCTAGCCAACAGATTGCAAGTGCAGAACTGGGTGACCATGAGCGAAGATGGCAGAAAGATAGCAAATCTCATACTTTTGGGGGTTCTGCACAAGTTGTGCAAGTGTCATTGAGATGAATGGGAATGCTAATATATAGCTTTCTGCATGTATTATAGATTTCAAATAGTAGAGAAAAAAGTGTTTACAACTGTGAATGAATGGTGCAAATGAAACCGAGAACATGCCTGGTCTGAGGAAGGCCGAAATTCGTGCCGACTCCAACTCTGGGGAGACAGTGCACCACCTTTTTCACTATGGCCGCATCTGGGAAGTTGAACATGACTGCCGCTGTAAGGAGAAAAGAGAATTTAACACACATTCCCTGTGTGTGAATAAAACGAGCGCAATTTTTGTTGAACTGTTTGAACTGTCCTTTCAAAATGGTATTTAAAATTTTTATTATTATATATTATTTTCATTTATTTTTCCCTCTAAGGTTGACTTAATTTTAGTAAAGTTTTTTTCCCAGTCTTTTTTCCCACAATAGATCAATAAATGGTTCCCAGCCTGTTTCCTGATCTCCTCAACAAATGCATTTTGATGCCTCATGCTATGACCCCCTTTAAGATATTACAGAACAGCTATGGATAAGAGCTTACTTCTGTTGGCCATGAAGACCTCCAGCGCTGTATTTTGTAGCAGATAGCGGCGAGAGAAAACTGCTCTGATCTCTGTGAACTGCCATTTCCCATGCAGACCCTCTGTGTAGGCCAAAATCTGTACAGGAGAGACATAGAAAAACAATTGATCAAAGAGAAATGTAAAAAATTAAGGGGATATGAGTGAGAAAGCAGTGGGGCAGAGGGAAGCTTTTAGTTCATTCATCACCCATAGCTCATGCCCAGGGTCGCAGAGCAGGATTAATGTATATTATTGATCAGTCCTCATGAAAAAGAGATGCTTTAAGCGCTAAAATGAGCCCCATTCAGACACACACACTGAAGAGGTGCAGGAAGGCCACAGTTCACTAAAAGGTAATCAGTACCAAGAGAACTGGAAATCTATCAATATTTGCCCTTCAAGTTGGTGTGAGCGAAACATGGTTTTATCATGTGCTGTTGCTGCTGCACAACCATTACATTTTTGTTGTTCAGAAAATACAAGAAACGCTGAAAACAACTTTCACAAAGTGCAAAAAATGCTGAAAACAAAATGCTAGAAAAAAAGCATAGTTCTTATAGGGTTGTATACAAAATAATTTTCATACTGGGATAAGAGACACTGAAGACACTGGAATTCAAGTTATTAGTTTGCCATTTAATTGGGAAGGAAGGTAGTAAGCTAGATATGTTTTTTCAGATAGCAGGAAAATACTATGATAAATACAAATAAAATAAAATTTCTAAATTAATATTCGTTATAAAATTTTATACATTTATTTATATAAAACAAACAAATACATAAATGCAACTAACCATATAATGGTGTATAGTTAACAAAATAAATATGCTTATCTTTAAGAAAAGGAAGGACAACACACTTCATATTTGTCATTGCTGATGTGAAACTCTACAATACTTTGTTGCAAATTTGTCTGTCCTTTGGTAGAAGCATCCAAATTGGGATTCCAACAATGGCAGGTTTCCATGATCCTGGAAAATGATGGACAGCATCATTTTGCATCTACAGATACTCAGCTGTGACAAACACACTAGTCTTATCTAAAGACTCGTCCTCCATACGCTCACTGTTTTCTTACATTTCTAATTTAGCTTAATTACAGATTGGTTGTTAGGACAGAAGAGGAGAAAAAGACCACCACACCTGATCTGAGCAGCTCTGATTAGGGCAGATAAACAGCTGAGTTTTTCAGACACTTAGATCTTCTAGTACCAAAGCTAACGCTGATATGTACTCATTAATGAGAGAAAGAGAAGAGGATAGAAGAGAGAACGAGAGGGCAGCAGCTGTGCTGTGCGCTCAGAGCAATGTCACTGCTCCTGTCTGCTCTGCAGCCTCACTTCAAAGTCTCCAGAGTTCAATTAAATGTGGATTAGGGCTGTTCCACTGCCACGGTAATGCTGCCGTTCGCCACTGCAAACTCCCTGACAAGCAGCTTGTGAGACGGCCATGCTCTCCTATTTATCTTCCTCATCTCCTCTCTGTCAGGCTGTTGGTATGGAAACCCAAGCATTAATGTGATATCAGATTCGCTATCCAACCAAGGTATCATGGAGAAGTTTGAGCATGGAAGAGTTTATTATAGCTGAGCGATCACGGATAGGGTCGTAAAGATGAAATCCCTTCTTTACCCAAGTGTAATGGAGGAACTTCATCTGAAGGATCTGTCTGTTTGCATTGTGTATTAGCAGCTGCCATTGACTGGTAATGAAATTAACCTCATGTAAGCAGTGTTAATGCAGAGATAGTCCCCCGTCCTCCCACCCACCCACACACCACTCAACACGACACGACAATATAGCACACACTTCACTATCAGATCATTACCTGCCATTCTAAATGGAAGGAGTAAGAGAGTCAATGTAAATATAAACTGTTAAGCATGGGTTTTATGGGTGATTGCTAAGCTCTTGTTTAGAGGCCAAGTCAAAAGAGACAACCCTCAAGTAGGAATGTGCCAGTAGTACCAAAATTCTAGCATAATAACGTCAATAATACACTTTTGGGTTAGTTATGTTTTTTTTTATACATTTACTTAATTCATGTGCTATTCTGAAAGAAATTCAGCAAGGAATTCAAAGTGACATTTATAATAGCCCAAAAGACTTATACTTCAAATAAATGCTGTTCCTTTGAACTTTCTGTTCATCAAAGAATCCTTTTTAAAATCTACCATGTTTTCCACAAAAATATTAAGCAGCACAACTGTTTTCAAAACTGATAATAAGACATGTTGAGCACCATATCAGCATCACCCTAGTGAAAAATAAATATACTAAAATGTAGATATCTTGGCTGGAAACAAGACAAAAAAACTAAAATGCTAAAGAAAAGCATTTTTTTGCAGTGCACTTTAAATATCTTGCATATTAAAGACTGATATTAGATCATACAATCCTCATCAATAATGTCATTAAAACACATTTAGGCTTAATGTTAATAAATGTGCATTGTGCAAAAGTAGTACTCCAAATAAAGTTTAATTAATATTTTTATATCAGTAAGTCTTGAGCTACACATCAGGAAATATGTTAATAGATTTGAACTACACTTAGTATAAAATAAATGTATTTTAAATATATTACGTTTTTACTAGGGCAAGTCCAGAAATTTAAATGGTAGTATATGACCAATATTAAAAAATTATAAAATTTTGTTTCAAATAAATACAATAGCAAATACTGATTTTAAAGGTTCAATCTTTACCATATTTTTTTGCTATTACAAGTGAGTGCTCGACAATGGCAGTAGTAATCAAAAATGAGAAAATAGGCTAAATGAGTGTAACAATTAAATATCCAACATTTGTGCATCACTATCAGAATGTACAAACAACTATTAATAAAAAAAGTTGCAAAGTCACTCATTGCTCATTCCTTTAGGATGACAGTCATCTGAAAGGGGCATCTGGAGATGAAACTCAGACCGTAAAATCTTGCTGACTAAAAAGACGACCTTTAACCTGTGGTTCTTTCCATCTCTATAGCAGAACTACTTCAATAGTTCACACTTAATCTGGCTCCTGTCTACTCAAACCCAAAGGAATAAAGGAATGATGCAGTACCTTGGCTTGACATACTGTAGATGGATATGACAGTCTGTTGTGTGTCTAACATCTTACTTTTTATATACCTCACATACTACTAGCCTTGCAATGAACTCTATAGGTTGTCTTGATTGTTGTCCAAAAACCTGTTACTAGCGGATATTTCAAAAATGTTGATTATGGTGTGCATTCGTCATGCCATTGTTTCAACAAACTTATGTAACATCACAACATTTATTTTCATCAAGAGTTTCACTGACTTTTGGCCGAAATCTTGTATTGACAATGGAAGAGTCAAACCACTCTCTAAAGTCAACTCCAGCAAATCCCAAAGACTTTTAATTGGGGTTAAGGAGGCCTGTGTGTGAAAATGATTTCTTACGCTCACTTAACCACTTTCACTATTTGAGCACAGTGAATACTGGTATTGTCATCCTGGATTATAGCTATGGGTTACACCTTCTGACATAGCTGTTTAAGAAATGAAAAGCTACACACTGTACCAGTAATGTAACCTAGCAATATAAATGGAAAAGAAGATGCAAAACTGTCTGTTTATCATATAATGTGAATAAATTGAAGTTGTAAAACAGCTTTGTCAATTATGAAGAAAAAAATAATTAAAGCTGCTTTTAAAGCCTTTTTACAGATATAAACAATGTTTGTTCCATTTTGTCAATTCTTGTTCTAAATTAAATGTTCTTTCATTCATGCCAAAAAAGAAGCTCAATTTCAAGGCCACTCCACTGATGCCAAACTGACAACAAAAGGTTGAAGCTGAAATGGAAGTGCGTTCGTATGTGTGTGTCATTTCAAACCGCTCAACCTGTTAGGATCGAGAGGCAGCAAGTCATTTCTGAGTGCTGTCATTTGTCTCTGTCAGCCGCCGAAACGAGTCTGAGATGAAGAGGGACACATCTCTCAAACACACACTCTGTCCTCTGCCAAAGGACCCTGTGTGTGCAAACGACATCCTCCGAGCGACACACACACCAGGGACCACCGCTCGAGAGCATGTGCTCCGTCTCTGACAGAATTGAATGAAATCTAATTGAAAATACCCCCCCACCCCAAGCCAAAAAAGAAGGGAAAGGGGGGTGAGCGGGAGAGAAAAAAAGCAAGAGATAGCAAGTGTGAGACAGAGAGCGAGTGAACTATCCAGCGCTCTCTCGGAAAGATAAATGAGTCTCTGAATAGTAGTCTCTGTTGGGCAAAGTGTGCACTTGTGTTTGAGCGGTGATAAGAGCGTTCGCAGCCAGGAAAAGGAAACGGCTCTCCTGCCGCTGATAGAATCCCCATCCTCGCTTATAAAATGTGTAATAAACGAGTATTATAACGCTCAATTTGAAGCTTGGCAACCGATGGCATGAAACGATATGGTGTGAGAGAGAAAGAGAGAGAGTGTGAGCGAGAGAGAGTGCACACACACTCTCAATACTGGTTTTTAATGTGCCTATGCATCTGCGGAGCAAAATGAGGTGATTGAAGTTCAATTTGTATGCTGTTATTAAGTGTTTCCGCCTGGCTGAGTGTGTTAAAGATTGTGGATGGGACATTTATTATTACCTTTTGGTCAAATGAAGTGGCCTGGGCGATAAGGTGATGAAATTAATGAGGAGGAGGAAGTGGGTGATCCATCAACATCAACATTCAGAGCCAAGCGCACTGGAGATGCAATATTGGAAAACTTGATAGAATTCATGGGAATAAAAGGGAGGAGATATTAGAGAGGGACTGATGTTACTAACGCATCTGGCCAAGTAAATAACAAGCTAGTGTGTGCGCGCACACACGTAGACATATAGCATATAAGAAATAGAAAATTACTTGTATAAGAGACCGAAGGCAACTGTAACTCTCCGAATTTTTCGGTCACAGATAAGCTTATTCACTTACTCAACACATAGCCTACAAGTTCTCTCTCTGACTCAGAGAAAAACATATTTTGTTTTGTCCTACTTTGTGAGAAATTTTACACACACACACACATTTCAATATAAACTAATTTTTGATCTATAGATTATTGTTTGAAATGTGAATAACAGATGCTGAATCTGTCACATGTAGCTACACTACAAGTTTTTTGTGGTTTTGAGGTTGTGGGAAATTTAAACACTTGTTATGAAACAGAAGTTCAATGGACAATGCGAAGGATTGAATCTTTAAAATATATTATTAAGATTATTTTATCAATCTATCTAGTTGAAGACTGTTCTTGACTCATTCACTGATTCAGTGCTCTGGTATTACCCTACCATTGAAATGTTTTAGTAAGCAAGATTTTTATTTCTCTCATGCTAAGTCTCTCATGCTCATCAAGACTGCCTTTATTTGATCAAAAATACAGTAAAACAGTAATACTGTAAAATATTATTAGAATTAAAAAAAGAGTTTTAATATATTTTAAAGTTGTATTTATTCCTGTGATGGCAAAGCTGAATTTTACGGTAGTATTTGCACTACTTAGTGTCACATGATCCTTCTCAAATCATTCTAATATGCTGATTTGGTGCATTTCTTATTAATATCAGTGTGAAAACAGTTGTTTTATGAAGCCTGCATCTCTGCTTAATGTTTCGCACAGTGACACTTCAAAAGAACAACATTTATTTGAAATATTAATTGTTTGTAACTTTTGATCAATTTTAATGCATCCTTGATTTAAAAATATATATATATTTCTTCAACAACAATAACAATCTTACTGATCAAAAACTTTTTGAGATTGATCAATAATTCAAAACTGTTTTGTGTCAGTAAAAAAAACAGCTACAATTCACTATATTTCTAAATACATACAAGGTTCACAGCCCATAAGCTTCCCCCACTACTAATTAGATTTTTTTTTCAGCCTGATTAAGAAAAGCATAAAAAAGCAATTAATTCAGTCTTGTTTTCAGGCTTGTGCTTAAAGACAAAATGTTTTGGCGAGACCTAAAGTTTAAAAACAGTCAAGGCATATGGAGGTTAGATCCATTAGTCTGTTTCTTTCTTATTCCGAGGTCACTGCAGTCACCAGATCCAGTCCGTATCCAGATCAGATGGTGGATCAGCACCTAGAGACGACCTCTACAGCCCTGAACGTCAGCGGAGACCAGGACACCTAGATGAGCCCCAGAGACAGATCCCCAGTGAGGACCCCGTCACCTAGAGAGCCATCGGGAAAAGACCACTGGAACCAGTTGAGCCCTTACAATCTGACTTTGCAGCAGTTGGAATTGAACTGCTGTGTCGTCTGGTCAGAGGAGAACTGGCCCCCCGACTGAGCCTGGTTTCTCCCAAGGTTTTTTCCTCCGTTCTGTCACCGATGGAGTTTTGGTTCCTTGCCGCTGTTGCCTCTGGCTTGCTTAGTTGGGGACACTTCATTTCCAGCAATATCGTCGACTTGATTGAACAGAAACTTTTTGAACTGAACTGAGCTGGACGATGCCATCACTGAATTCAATAATGAAATGCCTTTAGCTGAAAATTGAGTGTTTAATCTTGTCATTTTACATTATTGACACTATTTTCCTATTTTGATATTGTGCAGTTGCTTTGACACAATTTGTATTGTTAAAAGCGCTATATAAATAAAGGTGACTTGACTTGACTTGATTAAAGAGTACAAGAATGTGCAACTATGATGAGTGCTGAGAATCATGGGACTGTACAAGCAAATTACCTCCTATTAAAAGCATAAAACAAACCAAGCAAGTTTCCCCACAAACAATAATAATAGATCAGAAGATTAGCTTCTGTTGTTATCTTCAAAACATTGTAAAATCAGAGTGCAATATCAAAATATTCCACAGAGTATAAATTCCGTTTTATCCTTTTACATAAAGCCCCAAAAGAAGTAATAGCAGACGGATAATATAAAACGATTAAAATCAGCTCAAAGGATAACAAAAACAAACTATAAACCAGTAAAACAAACATTAGCAGTCAGCTGCTAAAGACTGAGAGGAAAAGCACAGAGCATTTTAGCAAATACATGCATATTTATATGCATGACAGCTGAAGTGTTCACTTCTTTAAGTATTCAGGCTGAACGTAGTTCAATGGGGATTAGAACATGCTTTGTTCCTCACCACTCTGTTTGCCAACAGGTTAGCCTTTTAACTTGCTGAGAGAGAGAGAGAGAGAAAGAGAGAGAGAGTGAGAGAGGAAATCTTGTGTGGATTTAGAAAAATGTCAAGAGCTATGGGGTTAATTGGAGGAGAAGTGAATCCTTTAGTGCACTTACTCATTAAACATTTGGCCTTTATGTAGAGGCTTGTGGGGGGTGATGGAAGGACACACAAAACGCACTGTAGGGACTCCAGTAAGGGGAAAGTTAGCACCCATTTAATGGTTTAAATGGACAAATGAGGGTGTGTTCGGCTCATAAAAATACAGCAGGGCTGTTTCAGAGTCTTAATGGCTGAAATACTGAATCGCTTCGAATGGCAAAACGGGTGTATTAGGTTCAAGTGCATATTTGTAACAGCTTCAACTAAGCCAATGTGTCAATTTCATATTAGGATTTGTCTGCTTTAAAACAAATTGGTTGAATAACAACAAACGCAGGGATTTGGAAGGTAGATATGCTAGATGATATGGAATATTTTGAGGAAATAACTGAGAAATATGATCAAGAGGAGAAGGACTGAATCCCTCCTCCTTTTCTGATTGACATCAATTCAAAGACTTTCTCCATCCTAAGAGATTTAAAGCGCTTTAACCCCAGGGCAAAGAGGGCAGCCTGGCTCACTGAGGAGCTGGACAGAAGAAAGACAGGATAAAGGTGACATAAGTGAGAAGAAGAGGAGCGTGAAATTTGGCAGACATTCACAAATCGACTGTTTTGCTCCAAGTACCTATCTGGCACTGAAGACAGAAGCAACAAATGAGAGAGAACGGCTATGTTGATGATGGGTGTTGCTAAAAGACTCCAAGACTCCAATTAGTCATGTTAGGGAACATATTATGAATATTTGTGAGAATCCATATGACTGAGGGTCTACTACAAAAGCTGCGTTTGTGAACACTACGTTGGAGAGTGTTGTGAACTAACAGCCTGAACACCTCTGAGAAGCATGGAGAAAATCATGTCGACAGCATTCCCTGTGGTTCAGTCCTTCTCCAAACTCCAAAGCATTCATACGGAGGAGAAACAGCCAGGCCAGGTTTAGATCCCATCGCATCGCCCACCACTTTCACTCCAGTCCGTTGTCATGCCGTTCCTCACTGTGTCTAAGGCAGGATGGCAGAGAAGTGAAGTCCCCCTAATCCTTCTATTGTCCCAGGCCTAATTGGATTTGGAGGAGGAAGGTGGGGTAGAGGGTAAAATATGTGAACCCCCTTTTAGTGTGCCTAAAGGGGGGACTTTAGTTTTTTCATGGCCTGAAAAGGAGGGATCCTCTGGGGATTTAAGGGATTGAAAGGTGACAGAAGCTGGATTATGTTTTTTATGACTGTGTCTTTAAGCAGGTAAACAGGGGAGCCCATTAGAGGGGAAAAGTGCAGGCAGGGGTTAATGTTGGGATAGATGCTTGCTAAGTATCTGTAAATATGTTGCTCATTTCTGTGGATGTGATTTGTTGCTGTGAGGCCTCTCCAGAGAAGACTTCTGATGCTTCTGAATCTGAAGAAACACTTGCTGAACTTTCACACATTTCAACCACGTTACATACCTAAACAAGGAGGCTACACATCAGCAAAATGATTTTGGTGCTGGTTCCTGGGTTGCTGGACAATTTTCAACAGTTCTGGGCCCAAAAAAAAAGGCTGATTACATCAAATTTTGTTTGAAAGTTAGAATAGAAGGTTACCACAACTTGACATCAAATTCTGACATTTCATTCAGTTCCATGTGAGTTCTAAACATTTATACTGTTTTACCTTTATGCTGTGGCTTTGTTTGGAAAATATGACTAAAACTTTTTTTATGTACTCAACAAATGAGTTTATATTGAGTCAAATATTAGCAACTTTAAAATCTTTGATTAATTGTGATTAACTCTGAAAAGTCTTTTTACCTAATTGATAGCACTGAAAAACTACAAATGTCTAATAACAAACACGTTCACTGACGTACAAAAAAAAACAAGAGAAAAAAAAATGTCTATGAGTAGATAGAACAAGAAATCGAATAAAACTTGGGAAAACTGGGGAAAAATTGGAAATGGAACACTAACAATGTGACATGCCATGTATTATTTCTGAAATGATTACACAGTCCCATGAACTACCATGTTGGCAACATTGTCATTAAATGTGAAAACCAAACACTGGCACCAGCACCATTTTGGTCAAAAAGAAGTATAAATGCACTCTTGGAGTCAACTTGGCTGTTCCATGTCAATCCATTCACTCCTCCGTGGAAAAACAGAAAGTTTTATTATTTCATAGAATTTCCTCGTTACTCAGTAAAACGGATGTGTAAAGGCCAAGCCAAGAAGCCTATAGATTATTTGACCTTTGTCTTTATCTTTAAAGTGGCATCTTATTGGTGTGGAGCATTGTAATACAGACTCATTTACACTGCTGGTAAAGTGGATCAGATGACGCTTGATCGAACTGTCACCTAAAATAATCTGTCATGGGCGACTGGCCTTATTGGGTCCCCATGGAGATGCCATTTCAACCAGACTGGATGCGTCATTAACCAAGACTGAGGAGGTGGCAAAAGTTCTGGATCTTCAAAAAAATATATTTGATTTATTGATTAAATTGATTTATTCTAAACAGACAGGTATATTATAGTTAGGGAGAGTAACAAACAAACAAAAAAATGAATGAACAATTTAATCATAATATTAATAAAATTCAGCAGAAGGTGAGGATAAAGGTGTGCATCTAATCTCAGACAAACACGCTCACTCTGGCATCCATAAAGAGTCTCATCCGTCTGGCTAGCAGCATATGCCGTGACGTGTGTCAGTGACTGCTCTGCTGAGTAAATGATGGAGAGCAGATCAATCAGGGGACTGGGAGGCCCCGAACCTTCACCCTGTCGGCAGAGGAAGATGGAGCAGCTAGACTCAGGTGCAGGAAACCCACCTTCTGTCTGGCGAAAAGGGACTACTGATAATGGCCTCCTATTGTATGATGTACCCAATCTGCTGGTACTTGTGCTCAGTTAATCTGCTGGTACTCTAAGGCAGTCTATGCTTTTGTTCAGGTCATGTATTTATATATTTCAAGTCTAATTCAACACATGACTTGTGAACCTGCCTTGATAGCTAAAGAATACAAGCCTCTGACAAAGTATCCATATCAAGACTCAAGTCTCTGGTCAAGTGCCAAGTCTAGTCTAAAGACTTTCAAGATCTAAGTCAAGTATTTGGTCATAAGTAGGTTCTCAAATCTATTTTGTTATGCTGCAGTTTATGTGGTAAATTAATTTAACTCCGACTCTGGTTGGTAAGATGTTTTAATATTTTTGAAAGAAGTCTCTTATGCTCACCAAGGCCACATTTATATGATTCTGAAACAGAAATATTGTGAAAAATTATTACAATTTGACATAACTGTTTTCTATTACATGGATATAAAATGGCGCTATGTTGAAAACAATTGTGCTAGTCTATTTTCTGTGCAAACTGTAGAACATTTTTGTTTTTCAGGATACTTTGATGAAAATAAAGTTCAGAAGAAGAGCATTTGTTTCAAAATTGAAACCTTTTGTAACATTATGAATGTCCTTACCATACATTTAAGGCAAATTCATGGTAAAGACATTCACAAAGTTCCAAAATAAAAAATAAAAACAATTGCTTATGAGTCTAAGACAAGTAATTTTTTCCCTCTATACCTCAGAGGTTCAATGATTACCCACTAGTTCTCAGACTAGAGTAAGGCTGTATAAAATACATATTCTTTAAAATATGTACAAAGAAGCAACCAAATAATGGCTTTCACTGCAAGTGCATGTCTTCCCACACATTTGGTGTTTGTTTTTTTTGTTTTTCAAACCGAGGAATGAATATTAAAGTTGTTTTCTGTGGAAAATGGCAACATGCCACAGAGGCTATTAATACATCTTAACTTCAAATGAAACAGTCAAAACCCAAACACAGACCAAAACATCTTCTGCAGGACACAGTCATTACATCAATGTAAAACTGATCCTGACCTTCACCAGTAGCTCTAGAGTAGCACAATACATCTCTCGGAAACATCTCTTTAGAATGATGTCCGTCCCAGATCATAAAAACGCCAGTGGGGAAAGAAGGCCACAATAGAAACAGACAATAAATTCAATGAAGGATGCAAGTTGGAAGCATGAGGGCAGCTCTCCTTGACTTTGAGGCGCTTCTGTAACAAATCTGTTTCTTCCCTGCTCTCAGCCTTCAATTATCACTGCTGTATCAGTAGACAGGATCAGTGACCTGCTTCATACCGAATGACTTCATCTCAGGAGTAACCTCAGTGAAGCTGGGAGGTATCAGTGCCACAAAGTGGGACAGGAAACAGTGCTGTCTGTTTAGCTCACTATTAGGGGACTTAGCAATATCTGGGTCATGATAAGATAATACTGCAATTCTTTAGTTATTCAGTGTTTTTCATTAATCTGCAGTGAGTTAGGGTTAGAGCTTTGTACAATTTTATTCTTGGACTTTTATTCTTGGGCATTGAAGTAATGCCACAATATATTTCAGATTCTTACAGATGTGCTTTGAGTGGTGGTCAACCTCTTTTTTGCACAAATAGAAACATCACAAATGCAACATATTTAATTCTTGTCATAACAATATCCACAGTACTGTGCGGTAAATTTTTCCAGAGATTTGAAATTGTTACCTCATCTTCATTAACCATCATCATCATCTCTTCTAGCAATGTGTTTATACTTATCAAGCCTACAATCAATACTCTTCAATCAATCAAAAGTTCAAAAACTTGGAGAGCTCTGAGAAATAATCTGAAATATCTCTCTAATTGTTTACCCAATTTATCTTATTTTATTTACTCATTTATTCTTTAGCATTATTTTTCACTAAAGTATTTTCTTTTTGAACAACTTTTATATTTGAGGCATGCCATTTTATAACCCATTACATCTTCCATGAACTATTATTTATAAAGTATAATGAGAACATGAAGTTGTTGACAGTGTACTTAATGTGGACACAAATTAGAAACACATTCAAATATGATTTCAGTCTTTTGAAAATGGCGAAGAAAAACAATTGAAGTGGGAGAAAAGAGAATAAGGCCAGTAGATTTCATAATGATATAATCTCAAGTAATGCAGAATCTTTAATGTTTTCCAGAGACTGTCCTTAAACTTCAGCTTAATTTTTTCCAAATTTAATTTTTTTTTCCCCATTACAAATTATATTAGCGGAATAACTTCTATAATATACTGATTGACACGAGTTTCAGAAAGTTTTGTTTTATCAAGCTAACATGGGTTCCATAAGTTTGTGATAACGAATAGTTCTCACACAATTAAAGGGGTCATGAACTGAGAAATCAAAATTCCCTTGAACTTTTGACATACAAGAGGTCATTGTTCTATAAAAACTTGCTGTAAGTTTCAGAACTCAAACCCTTCTTGTTAGTCTAAAAACAGCTTATATTGAACCCAATCTGCCAAAACGACAGGTTGTGGAATGTGCCACTTTATGATTTTTTTATGTAATAGTGTGGCTAAACACCGCCTCCGCAGAAGGAGATCAACGCCTGCTTCTACATCACTGCCTGTTTAGCCCCGCCCACTGTTTCACGCATGTAGTATAAACATCAAGAGAACGAGAGAGAGGCAGATACAGGTCTACCCAGAAATCAAACGATAAAGATGTGTCCGAAGATACACTATATTGCCAAAAGTATTGGGTCGCCCCCTTCTAATGAACAGGTTTGACTACTTTAGTAATTTCTATGAGTACAAATCTTAATGTTAAAGCAGATAATGATATTCTAGGGAATTGTGTGCTTCTAATATTATAGCAACAGTTTGGACAGGACCCTTTTATATTCTAACATGACAATGCCTCTGTGTATAAGGCAAGGTTCAAAAAGAAAATTATTGATTCAGTCAGTGTGGAAGAACTTGACTGGTCTGCATAAAACCAAGTCCTAATCCCAGTTTAACACCTCTGGTGTGACTGTAAATGCAGACCTTGAGCCAGAAACTCATCACCAAACACCAATGACTTGTACATACACTATATAGACAAAAGTATTGGGACACCCCCTTCTTTAGAACAGAAAGCAACAATGATGGGAACATAATTAATGTATTTCAAAATTGTATTTCCATCTCTGTTGCAACAGTTTTGGAAGTGTCTAAAATGACTGTACCCATATGTACAAGTCATTGGCGTTTGGTGATGAGTTTTTGGCTCAAGGTCTGCATTTACAGTCACACCAGAGGTGTTAAACTCGGATTAGGACTTGGTTTTATGCAGACCAGTCAAGTTCTTCCACACTGACTGAATCAATCATTTTCTTTTTGAACCTTGCCTTATACACAGAGGCATTGTCATGTTAGAATAGAAAAGGGTCCTGTCCAAACTGTTGCTATAATATTAGAAGCACACAATTTCCTAAAATATCATTATATGCTTTAACATTAAGATTTGTACTCATAGAAATTACTAAAGTAGTCAAACCTGTTCATTAGAAGGAGGCGACCCAATACTTTTGCCAATATAGTGTAACAAGGTGCTGTGTAGTGCCAAGTTGTGGAAAAATACAGTCTTTGCATTGCCTTCCTTCTGACCCTAACATTAGGAAAAAGTGGATTAACTTTTTATTTTTAATGAAGATCCAGACCACGTCAGTAAGAACTTCATTTCACCGCGGATTCGTTTACAAACAAGACAATTCGACGCAGGATTTACAAAAAGATTAAAACTAAAAGATGATGCTGTGCCAACTATATTGGATCCGACAGTAATGTCGCACCACACAAGTGTGTTTTTATTATGTGGTCACTATTGCTTTGTCTGTTATTACAGATTGTTTGATATGTACTGAGTATTTATGCATTTTCAACCTAAATCACAGCAGCGTCCATCTATGTAGGCTGTCAAACATACGCTGTTAGCTGTTAAACTGTTAGCCAATCATAGCAGTGGGCATTTACTTCCAAGTCTACAGTCCTCCACGCCTATTCAAACAGAGCGTTCCGATGAGGGGGGTTAAAATAGGACGGAAAATAGCTTATTACTTCTAAATTATGATGTTTTTTGATGTAAAAATCTTCATAACATTATAAGTGGCCCTCAGAGAACAGTAAAAAAATTATTTAAAAAAAAGGCAGTTCATGACCCCTTTAATGTCACAACGGCTTTGCTTTCAGTTCTTCATTTTTTATTTCCAGGTTTAAATTGGATAGTGAATCCCAGATTTTCAAAGTGGTCTCAGACTTTTGACCCTCCCTCTGTAGACAGGCATAAAGTACAGAGAGAGATCCCTTCATCATTCAACACACTGTACGACTCATCAATTTATCGACTCGTGCAGGACACAGTGTGTAAATGCTGATATGAGCAAGTCATGGCTGCTCTCCTCCAGCTCATTGATAGTGACAGAGCTGCTGTAGTTGGCCATTTACCTCTGCACAAACTACTTATGCCTAACTGAAAAATCAATAAAATCTTTGGACAACCTGACACTGATCAGCAGCAGTTGAAGGTCATCTGTAGCAACTGAATGAAGAGGGTGTGAGACCCCATGTGAGTGTGTGTGTGTGTGTGCAGAGCGTCGAGCCACTCCAGGATGTTTGTAGGACAAGCGTAACAATACTTTCCCTGCGTAACATCCCTCCCACCTTCCCTCCTCTCCTCCTACCCAATTAGGTGTGAAGGGAGCTTGTCCTTCAGAAGACACTGCCTGAATGGAAAAGCAGTGGACGAAAGTGGTAAGATGTTTATAAAAGTCAAGGAGTAAACAATATAAAATAAGGAATTTATTGTTAATCAAATAAAGTGATTTGCGAGCATTCCGTATTACATTGTACTATAAAACAAAATACCAACCAAACTAGTGCCAAGGGATCACACAGGTGTCCCGAATCGTCCTGGCAATATTTCTATAAATATATATATATCTAATATAACACTACTGTTTTAAATATATTGCCATCACTTCATTTGGCATCCTGTTTCTAGCTTGATTAATGACCCGGATATAATTAGAGCCCCAATCTCTCTTTTTGACTTATTATTTGATCATTAAGACATTTTTATACAAAACTGAATTATAATTATGAATTATTAATGCCAAATAACTGCCATTTCCAAGATGCACCTAAATGGGGTTATGTGATAAAGTTGCACAGTAAACATTTATCATTGAATAATGCCTATACTGTTTCACTGTAGAGCTTGTGTGATAAACTCTTTTTCCAAATAATTTGGTTTGGAAAAATTAATGGTGTAAATTTAGCTTTGATGGTATCCCGTACTGATTAACTCTAAATGTCAAAATGTTTCAGAGCAGCACAACAATATATAACACAGAGAGCAGCGGAGAATCATGAGTACAACATAGTAGAGTGACTGATCAGGAAAATCCTAAAACAGATCAATGTGAGGGACACAGAGAGACACCCATCTGCTCCATGACCTCACCAGATCTCCCTGGCAGATGCGGAAAGGCCTGCCAAGCAATTAGTACCACTGGTTGACTTGTTTGGGGCCGTCTCCTAGGGGCAAATGCAGCTGGGGCCGTCTGTGTGTGTGTGTGTGTGAAATGTGGGTAAGACGGTGTGCCTTTTTTGCCTGCTGCCTCTCACGTTTCCATTGTGGGGCTGAAAAAGACTACAGGCTAAAAGCATCTGTAACTGACATTCTCCCCCTCTTATCATTGACATGAAAGAGCAAAACATGCTAACTTCAGCTGAGACGGAAGAAAAACTGCTGCACTTTTATTTTTTTTTACTTTTTTTTACTCTTCTCCTAAACGAGCATGGATGACACTATAGTCGTGTTTTTATTCACCAAGGATTTGATATTACATCTAGAGATATATCAGACATGTAAACAAGTACTTAAAACTTCTAATCAATAAATAGATACAGTAAAAAAAAAAAAAAAAACAATAGGGTACAAAACCATGCATTTCCAACAGAAAGCAACTGAGAGTAAAGCTGAGAAAGCATAATGGAAATGAACGTTTCCTTTCTTATGTGGACAGTATCTGCCACCTCAACATTTTTTATATTTTTTCCTGTTTAAATATACCCTGAAATATGTTCTTTGTGAGAAAGAGCTTGTCTTAGTTTTGAAGGTGCCCCTGAAGTTACCCGGATCACTGTTTTTCTTTTTTCTTTGATCAGCCAACACTATCTGGCTCTTTTTTAACTAGGTCAGATGACCTGGAAACCACGTTAGACTCTTCAAGATGTAGAGACACAAGGAATGAGAAAGAGAGAGAGAGTCTTATCAGACACTGTCCAGTGTTGTAGAGAGGATCAGAGTGGAGTCATCAGATCAAAGATGAGTAGCTCCACACTACCGTGCCTCTCTCATCTTCTCGTTCAGTCTGCTCACCAAGACGAAAGCTCTTTTGGTCTCCAGATAAAACGGAATGTTTTCAAAAAAAGAGATAAAGGGGGAGAAAAGAGCCCAAAAGCATTTGTTGGAGCTTATTTAAACAGTTCTATTCAGTTCTGCTAAGTGTATCATTAGGTTCAAGAACACTCTTTGGCACATTAATGTTAGAAGAATCAAAGAAATTCTACCACTTGCTGAGATGTCAGTGATTCAGAGCCTGCCTTTTACCTTTAAAACAATTCAAAGGAAGGAAAGAAAGTAAAAATATATATATATATACTCATAAAAAGGATAAATCTGGAACTATTTCATAATATTTATGTTAAGGTCCGGTTAGTGATTTAATAAACTTTATTTGGTTTAATTAAGAATTAAGACTAATAATTAAAGATTAAGGAAAAATAATAAGGGTTAATCAAATTTTCAATTTGTGAATGGATGTAATATCAGCTAATTGTAACTAAATATGTCATGATGAAGATGCTATAAATTCTTGAAAAAAAAAACTGGCAAATAAGACGGATGTCACTTTATTTTTAAGATATTATGCATTTGCATTAATGCATATGCATTAATTTCAAGACATATGCTCAGTTTGTCAGTTGTTTTGAGATTTGAAAGTGTTCATTGTAGTCACTAATCCTTGAGATTCTGTAATGTTCCAAATATGCATAGTGCATAATTGGGTGTTTTACAGTTGAGCAAACAAATGTTTCTTGGCTCTGCATATTTGCAAATAAAATGTAACCCTCCAAACCCCTCCAAAACAAAAATAAATAAATACATAAATGCTCCTAACACTTCTATTTTTGCAGATTATGGAAATAAATTCACTGCTTCCACATGCCAAACACAGAATAATGAACTTTAAAATAGCAACTGATTTTTTCCTTCAGACAGTAAACTATCTGATAAAGATTACCTTGAAATGAACTGTATACTTTTAACTTGCCTAAACACTTCTTTAAAAGACAAGATAAAAACTTTGGTAAATCCAATAATAACAGTAATTAAAGGATTAAATGATTAATTTGCTTAATGCTTGTAATCTTGCAAATTAATTAAAGCTTGTAACAACTAACTTATGTAAATGATCTCAAACAGTTTGATGCGGTGAATATGAATCTAGATGTGGACAGGGTTAGATGCACCAAAATATTGCAAACATGTTTTATCTTATTACTTCTAATAAGAAAAAAATATTATTATTCTAACTAAATACTGCAGTTATGTTTTTACTGCTTTATTAATTTCTGTGAGCAGTTCAGGAGTGTCATTCAGTCTGTGATCTGCCAAATACTGATCAAGAATGGGTAAAAGTGTGTTAACTGTAATTTAACTTAGATTAAATATTTTACTATATGAATATTCAGTGCATAAAATGTAGGAGCAAATATTCACAATTTCTTGAAAGAGTTTCAGGCGGGTTACTAAATCCACAATATTAGACCAAAACATGATTCATTTAGCGTAGCATTCTACAATAAACTCATTTAACTTGCCTCATTTCTTTACCATTACAGAAGAAAAATCATATGAAAAAATGAAACCATAAGACGGCTGAAGAATCCCATAGCAAATACCTGTTGGAGGTTATTTTATTCCAATGTAAACGTCTATTTTTTTACATAAATGAAAACGAAATATTACGTAAAATGCACTCCAATCACATAACATCTGCATAATATTAAAAATCATCTCCTGGCGTGTGATTTCGTGATGTTTCACTTGGTTTAGGAGCAAAACAATATTAGTGTAATTAAAACACCGTGAAGTTTCTTTACCGAAAGAACATTCGCTCAGCGTGCCTCTAACAAACAGTGTTTAACTCAAGCGAAAAATCAAACACCCGCGGGCTCTCAGATGGGCTTAACAACACAACCTCTTGACATTCGTTTTTCTGACTGTAAAAACACACTCACTCGCGACGGATCAATACTTTGAATGGCCTCATTTAGCGCAACGCATCCTACACCACGCAGCGCTATATCTGCAGTCTTTCTCGTAAGCCTGTCGTTAAGACAACTGTGATGAGAGCTGAACTCATGCAACATGAAGTGTGGCTTGATAAGAGACTTCAATTACCACGCCAAACAATCTCTCCTCTCTAAATTATTCATTTTAACACGCTACGCTGCCGATGATAGGATGCTGCTCAGATTCACATAACTCATGTGAGAACAGAGCAACGATGGAACAAAATGGAAACAAAATTTTTAACAATTTAAGAAAGTTGTTTTAATGAAAGCAATGAATGCAGAGAGCGAACGAAAAGCAAATGCGTTAATATCTTTAAAGTTAAGCAAATAAGGAATCGAGAAATATACGCGCGCGCACAATGGAGAAAGTAAATTACGTGCATCAAAACAAAACTAACGAAGTAAATAAATACATGCGTTTCTTTGAGAAATATGAAAGAAAAAGTACGAATCCAGCTTTAATTACAAGGAAAGACAAATGACAGCCCAACTTTATTTTTTCCGCTTTTTATTATTTTCTTTCCTTTCTGTTTTTTTTAAACGTTCCTTTACTTTCCTTACAAAAGTGCATGCAGAAGTTAAATCCTGAATATCTTCTGTAAATAACACACGTGCAGGTTGCACATACATCTTCACTGGAGCACTGTCATCTAATTACAATAACACTGAATAACCCGAATGATACATCAGTCTCTAAAACGTTTCATTACGCTCTTGATTTTATTGGCTATGGACGATACGAGAATTTTAAAACAAAACTCTATATAGTTGTAAACACTGTCCTTTATAAGACCCTTGATTGTGTTGCAATTATAAATACGAACAGGCTAGAGAATTAGAAAACCGTTCAACTAATCTGGATCAGTTATGTTTTAGGCATCATCACAATATTACAGAAGCTACATCTCCACTACCATGCGACCATGAGCACACACACACACACACACACACACACACACACATCGATTTGAAGCAGTATCCAGCTTTTTGAGCATAGGATGAAATCGCGGTGGACGAATTAGCTGTGAGCGGTCAATAACCTTACATTGGCAAAAACTAAATATTATTTAACAAAATTAGCAGCCAGTTCTTAAAGACCAAATCTTAATTCTGTGTAAACAAAAATGTGTAAGTAAAATCGCACATAACAAATACGCATTCAAAATTCAGTATTATTTTCACCGTGTCCTACTTTACGACCAAATGTGCATACAGCGAAATAACAAACTCCTAACATGTCAAATCGTTGTAATGTAAGCTAAAGAAAGTAAAAGCTTATAGCTGAAATATGTGCTCCTAATGCCGTCTGTATAGCCTAACCTGAAGTCGCCGCGGCTCGAGCGCTGGATGTTCAGGAGGAGAGCGTCTCTCCAGCGCACCGAGGCTGCGATTTGCCAACTGCACTGACAGCTAGCCTGCTGATTGGCCAGAAAGAGATGCCCGTCCCCTTTTCAATCCAGCTAGAGGACCATTCATAAACTAAACAATTCCAACACTCACGGCTGAGTCTGGACAACTGCACACTGGCGCACAGTTTTCACGCGCAAACACAAGTGAGAGAGATGATATGACACGCGGAGATCTATCCTGCAGCTGATACTGGCTCGGAGAACAACTTAAACCCTTTTCAAGTCGAGTTGGAAAAGTCGCACTGCGTTGCATCCATCCGTTTCCTGGTCCAAACTTGACGTCTATCCGCTGTGGGCGCAAACTTCATCGCTTCACTTTTTTTTCTCTTTGCTGGGAGTTGTGCCTCTGGCTTCACCGGTAAGCATTGGATCCATCGGCGTACTGCGAAACTCCGGTCTACAGTCCGGATCTGTGCCCCAATATGATTGCAACGCAAGCAAAGCTGGTTTACCAGCTCAATAAATATTACAACGAAAGATGCCAGGCGCGCAAAGCGGCCATCGCCAAGACCATACGAGAGGTGTGTAAGGTGGTGTCGGATGTGCTGAAGGAGGTGGAGGTCCAGGAGCCCCGTTTCATCAGCTCCCTGAGCGAGATAGACGCGCGCTATGAGGGCATGGAGGTCATCGCACCCAACGAGTTTGAGGTCGTGCTTTACCTGAACCAGATGGGAGTCTTCAACTTCGTCGATGACGGCTCTCTGCCGGGCTGCGCGGTACTCAAACTCAGCGACGGCCGTAAGAGGAGCATGTCCCTGTGGGTGGAGTTCATCACTGCCTCCGGTTATCTGTCGGCGCGAAAGATCCGCTCCCGCTTCCAGACGCTGGTGGCCCAGGCCGTGGATAAATGCAGCTACCGGGACGTGGTTAAGATGGTGGCGGACACGAGCGAAGTGAAACTGCGCATTCGGGAGAGATACGTGGTGCAGATCACCCCGGCCTTCAAGTGCACGGGCATCTGGCCTAGAAGTGCTGCTCAGTGGCCCATGCCTCACATCCCGTGGCCCGGGCCGAACCGGGTGGCGGAGGTGAAAGCGGAGGGTTTTAACCTCCTCTCCAAAGAGTGCTACTCGTTAACGGGAAAACAGAGCTCGGCGGAAAGCGACGCCTGGGTCTTGCAGTTCGGCGAGGCCGAGAACAGGCTTCTGATGTCGGGCTGCAGGAAGAAATGCCTCTCTGTTCTAAAGACTCTCCGCGACCGGCACCTCGAGCTGCCGGGACAGCCGCTCAATAACTACCACATGAAGACCCTGCTGATGTACGAGTGCGAGAAACACCCGCGGGAGACTGACTGGGACGAGTCATGCCTCGGCGACCGTCTGAACGGTATTCTGCTGCAGCTCATCTCCTGTCTGCAGTGCCGCCGGTGCCCACATTACTTCTTACCCAATCTAGACCTGTTTCAGGGCAAACCACACTCAGCTCTGGAGACAGCGGCCAAACAGACCTGGAGACTGGCCAGAGAAATCCTTACCAACGCTAAAAGTTTGGATAAACTGTAAGATGCAGAAGGAGGACATTTTATGTCGGTGAATATTAACGGACGTTCGAGATCACAACACTGAAAGTGGAGAGAATGTGATCACGGTGCTCTCCGAGTAATGAAACCAAGAAAATAAAAGATTAAAATAAAACTTAAAAAAAAAAGCCCGAAGCATTTGTTTTGCCAAGGCTCAAACGGGACATTGCAGGAGAGAGAAATGAAGGTACATTTTAAACTAAGTGTAATGATTTTGTTGTTTGTTTGAACTGTTTTCACAAAGTGAAAATTTTATTTAAATATATGCACAAGATCTTTAATTGCGAATTACAAAATGTAGCGTGCCAAGTTCTTTTTTTTCATGATGTGATAAAAAAATTGAAACGTGTAATAAAATCATGACACGATGAAATTTAAACTTGGCATTCGTCATTACTCAATGAAAAATTCCTGGCATTAATGGGACTACAATACAAAAGCTAGATGCATAAATAATAAAGCATATAGTTTTGGCATTTGTTTTCGCTAGTTAAACAAAAGCATAGCTAAGTAATATTCGGACAGTGTGTATTTGTGGACTGCTCATTCAGGTTAACTCTTAGAAAACGAAACGTAGAAAACACGCGAGGCCTGTTGCTGTAAATGACCAAAATTATTTATTAAATAGACACTAGCAACAAAATAAAGATGATCGTATTAAAAAAAATTAATAACAATAATATAATCGCACTTTAGAGTAACAACCAAGGCCATTTACACTTATAAATAAAAAACGGACAGACGATCTCTCACATAGACCATCAGTACTTAATTTCACAGATTAAAACCAATGCAGCATAAAATAAAATATAAAATGTTCAAATAACGATACTTTGCATTTTAACTGAATAATAATAGGCTAATGTTTTGGAGTAAAGAATTATTTTACTCTGGAAATCCCCGTAAAAAAAAAGAAAGAAAAAATTTGGTTTTATTAATTATTGCAAAAATAAAACCTATAAAATAAAAAATAAAGCCTATTAGAATTAAAAAGCCTGCTGAAAGAAATACTTAGACAATGTTTTGCAACAAACAAATAAAGAATCTACTAATACTGATGTAGCTGTTTTATTCTGGCAAAATAAACTATTTTACTTCACAATTCCGTTACTGTAGTAAAACCAGCAAAATATTATTAATCTAGCTTTTAGGAAAATTACTCTATTGAAGGAAAGGAAAGGAAATACTGAAAGTTGATACTTTGTTCTTCCAAAGGCAAAACAAAAGTTCTAGTCAATGAAGCATTCAGAAGAATGTTTCAAATTAAGTCATCCTCTTCAAGCATTTGCGTTAATATTCAGGATTTTTGGTGGCACACCTCAGCTACACGCCAATGGTGATGGCAAGTTACACTTTAATAGCCTTGACCCACATATGTTATGAACAGTTGAAACACATGCAACATGCTATGAGGAAAGAGAGCAAGCTTTTCTATCAGCAAAGCCTGTTCTGCCTTTGTGTTACGATATGGCCATGCAAGATAAGATGACCACAAAAAGCCAGTACTCACAAACCCTGTGTGGAAAGGTAGTTATAAATATAAAAAAACATACCAGTATTGTGAAAGCACATTAAAGGACCTTGGTTATACTACAGCTAGTCACTTCATTTTTAGTGTGCACAGCTCATGGGACAATTGGAGTCATTTTGGATGAGAAACCCTCTTACCTTGGGATCAATGTTCTTAAAACTCGGGTCTTCTTCATCCACCTCAAAGTATAACTCCAGGGCCGTGATAGACAGTGTGCCTTTTACCACCACAGCGGGCGCAACCAGCTGTGCGCTGGTGCTCAGGTTAACAGGCCCTACGGATCACAGAAGAGCACAGAGTTAGTGTGTGTGTGTGTGTGTGTGTGTGTGTGTGTGTGTGTGTGTGTGTGTGTGTGTGTGTGTGTGTGTGTGTGTGTGTGTGTGTGTGTGCGCGCCTCCTCCACCCTCTACTGCCCTTGGCATAGAAACCATTTCAAAGGAGTACAGAGTGTTTACTTGAACACATAAACTCAACAAGGGCACATATTGACTTCCTGATAGAACATCTCAAGTTTTAATAATCTTGGGGGAGAAAGTCTCTAAAGTAAAGCTACATTCATTTGAGGATATAAGTATGATTTCAAATGATCACTCAATAATACAAACATATGTATTTATGCTTAATCTATATTTTATTGCATGCAATTTATTTTTATTTAATTATTTATTTTAAATAACAATAAAAATGTCTTACAAGTGTAAATTGTGTAATGCTATATTGCCTGTCATAATATTACAGCTTTCTTATTATTACTGAACTAAAGATTTGTTGAATGTAAACAAATAAAGCATTACATATTAATTTACTTAATTAATTCAAGAAGTATTTAATTCAAATATATCGCATTTTTAAAAAGCTAATTCATTAAACTAATCCATGAATAGGATTATCCCTACACAATGGCATATTTAAGCGCTTCATCTGTCATAGAAACGGTAAAGTCGCGATGTCAAAACGCGCTGAAATCCGCTGTCAATCAGCGCGCATTGATTGCGGGTTTTGGGTTTAATCTGTCATCAATCTTAATTTATGCCAGCATGACAATGTTGAAGGGTCGCTCTGGGGAATTTCTGCCTCTCTACATGCGCAAAGCATCGGATATGCGCCTGCAAACTGCCGTTGCAGTCAGTACGACCACAAGCCCATGTTTGATTTCCCCAAGCACCCTTCAGTTCACAAACGCATGGCATGATCAGATAAGTTCATCAGCATGTAATACGGCTGAGAAATAACATGTGTCCCCCCCCCCGATAAACCGGAACACGTTTCAATTACACTTGAATCAAACAGCTTGCTAAGTGGATGATCTGCAACGAGAAGAATCTTCACAATAATTTGCACTTTATTTGAGAGAGACTGTATTTTATTGTAGAAAATACTGCCTACCCAAATGAGATCAAGAATTTATAAACGCGTTAATGAAAACGAATAAATGTGTAAAAAAAATCCGATTGAACGGATTATTAACCTGTAGACTTTTAAGGAAAAATATAAATTAATACAAATATTAATATAAACATAATTGTGTTTAATTAATTATCCTCCTCATGCATTTATAGTCTTGCTTTAAAATATACACTGTTAAAAGCTTAAAACAATCCAATTTTAGTCATTTTTATTTTTACTTCATTACTAAAATATGAAATCTAAGTATGAACGTGGTTTTTCGGAAGAAATTTAGAGGTTCTAACAAAATGAACAATTTTCTGCTTTTGGCCGTCAGATTCGATAGTGTGTTGTTGAGCTAATGAAATGAAAGGAACAAATGTAAGCGTTTCATATATTTTAATGTGTATTTTACCCCAACTTTATTTACATAAACTGTATATGTAAAGCGAAAATAATTTAATTATTAGTTGTTTTAAAGCAAGGACTAGCTCACTGCAGACTCCTGTCATGACTGTGGGCCTTGGAGCGCTGTTCAGCCCTCGCTCAAATCTAACCCGATCACAGGCCGCTAATGAGAGAGGACTGCTTCAGATAACGGTGTGATCCCCTCATTAACGTCCGAGAAGAAGGGAGGTGACACGCCATCTAAACCGCCAGAGCGCGACGCAACAAACTAGAACGCTGCCATAACCAGCGGAGCAGCCAGCGCGCGCGTCCACTGTAGAGAGCGTCGTTTATTACAACTGGAGCGCTGTACAACATGCAAACGCAGCGTATTTCGCTGATGATGAGAGCGTTCTAGTTTGTCGTGGCGCGTCGCTAGGCTGCTGTTCTTTACCTGTGAGGTTCTCCAAATCTTTCTCCTCCAAGGATGAGAGAGTGTCATCGTCCTCCAAGAGCAGCTCGCTCTCTGAGTTCTGATTCCCCAGCACTGAACTCCTGATGGACTGTTTGCCTTTCAGCACGTCCTCCTCTGGAGCTGCACAAAACACAACACATCACATGCCGTCAAGCCAAGCGTAACCGCGCAAAAACTTTAAACGACGGTAAGTTGACTAAAATAAAATAAAATAAATTAATGCGCTGGTTGGTATTATAGCCTATTATAGACGCATGCTAATTTATATTTTATAATAAAATTCTAAACAATGAATAAACACGTGTTAAGCGTTTTTAATATAATTTTTGTCCTAAAAGTCCTCGAGTTGACATGAAAACACATCAAAACCATACTAGCCGATATTTTATCTATCTATCCATCTATTTATTTATATATTTTTGGATCCGTCTATAACATTTTCATTTGCATTATTTTGATAGTTTGAATATTTAAACAGCTCATTTACATAACGACGGCAAATAGAATTGCCGTGGAGAAATTAATGCGCATTTGAATAAGTAGAACTTTGTGAAATAGATATAGCTGAGTTTTCCCCACAACTAGACGGTTATTTAGGACACATTCTTTTTCTTTCAAAAATGTAATTTGGCATGTTGTTTTCACTGATAATCAGAAATAATAAAACATACACAATCAACTGACCAAAGTGTGCATGTATCCATAATAGACGTTCTGATTCAATTAGTTAATCTACAAAGGACGTGCTTGTTTATGGAACTTTCTTTTATAGATTTACAGTCTAAAAACTTATATTTATACTAATATCTAATAACATAACTACTTGTTAACATTAAAACCTTTTGAATTGCAATTAAACTGAAACAGACAAACATATATTCGGCTCCATATGCCAAGCTTATCCCTGACAAAAATCAGGAGTAGCCCTGTCTGATTTCAACTGTACATGACTTGAGGTTCCGCATAGATTATTTAAGAAAAATTGTAATCTGTAAACATTTACAGAACACGGCATTCCCAAGTGGTGAGGGGCAAAAACGGGTCTACAGTAGAAACAAAGGTGTTCTTTCATCTATGTAAACAGAGAGAGGTGACGGGGCAGTCTCTCATCAGACTGCTTGGGCCTGCAGTGGAGCTACACAGAGTCCGGTCCGGAGCCATGTGACCTCTGCCCTCTCTCTCCGGATACATCACCTGAGGGGGTTGAATTTGCACTTGAAGCAAAACCCTGAGACAACTCTTTATAAATAGAGCCCTAAACCATTAGGAAAGCAGAGCAAAGAAATCTCTTGTCATGGAAAGTATGCTGGCGCACTGATATTCAGAACGGTCTTCCTGTAATTAACTCTCTCCAGAGAATTTGTAGTTAGCAGCAGTGAAATTACTACCAGCTTCCTAATACATACCACATGCCTGTGTGCTCATGCCAGACAGAGTGGACACAAGGATGTGACAAAAATATGGTGTTACTTTTGTGAAGTCAACCATAATATTTTTTTTCCTATTTATTTACTATTGTGTCTGAAGCTAACTGAGCTGGAGTCACTTCTTCCCAATGTTTTGTGATATAACTGCAATAAATGACAAAACTCTAGTATATATTATTTCAAATCACAACTTGAATTGCAAGAAAACTGCGAGTTGTAAAGCTGCATTTTTAACAACTCGGTGGATGCTAACACTGATGAAAAACGTAAACAGGAAAACTTAGAGAGAATGAAGAACAAATATTAGCATAAATATGTCAGTCAGTATAAGAATAAAGAAAAAAAAACATGAAAATTAATATAACAGAAATAAGATAAGTAAGTCTAGCAAGACAAAAAAGTATTGATTTTTTTAAAGCACTTTTTTACTGTTTACTTTTGGATTTAAAATGATTTGTATTCATGTATTCTGCAAATCCACTTAAATAATGCTATTCAATCAAACATCAGATACCTAGTAGACAAAAAAAAAAAGTGTTAATAAAAACTGCAGTGAAGAACAACTGTACCAGTGACCTAAACGAGTCAAAAACCCATGTTGTAAGATTACATTCATACATCAGCTTTACTTAAATAGCTCATTCATTCCCCTCATTCAGCAAATGCTAATGTAAATACATGCAGTTGCGTTACACTTTTAAGCTCTGTTTCCTTTTTCCGTGCAAGTTCAAATGCTCATTTATATGCAACTACGGAGGCAAAGCAATTAAATTGTCAGAATTAACAAATTTGTTTTTAACGCAAGTGCAGCCAGGAGTGAAGTCAGGAGGTGCGTATTGATCACAGGAACAGAGACATTAGTCTTCAGGTATTTACACTGCTATGAGTTGCCCAACACCGTAGCCCACACCTAGCCAAATCAATCCCCAGAAAAGATGGCGCTTTCCAGCCATAAATACATATCTTACCAAACTACCAGCCATCCGCCTTAGGGGTGTAAATCGGACCACTGTTTCCTGGCTGGCGATGAATGATCGCAATTGTGCATGCCAAAAAGGAGAGGTTTTGATATGATGATATATTTTGAGTGATGAAAAAATAATTTGCAAACAAGCCTGTCTGTATTCATCAAAAATAAATGTGGTTTCTTTTAAATGCATATCACTGTTATTTGAGGGGGGGAAATGCTATGCCTTTTTCGTCCAAATGTAAATTGTATAAATATTTTTTCTATTATCTAAATTCAAAGTATAGCGCAAAATCTGACTACTGGATTGCTGAATATGACACACACACACACACACAAAATCATGACTTTCTCTTCCACATGTCATGAGAATAATCACAGCCAGATATGACCCTTGTGCTCTGTTTAAAAACTTGAGATCTTGGCCTAGACTTTCATTCCACTTCCGCAACAAATTTAGGGTCAGCAGAAAAGACACAAGCTTTCTATGGAGGAGGGGGTCATCATGAGCATCAATTAGCTGCTTTCTGTTGTTCGTTTACTTTTCATAATCACATCTTAATATGAGTTAAGAATTGTATTCATCAAAAAACTAAATTATTGATTAAAAATGCACTTGAGTCATAATAGTTTGTGTGTGTAGGTTTATCCTGTATAGGATTTTAGATAAAGTTGAAGACAATTAATATATGTACATAAATACTTGATGGAAGGATTGATTATTTCCTGCGCTGGATGGTCACTGGGGAAGCATTTGAGTATAATGAAGGGTTTTAAGCCCTCAAACTTTTAGGTTCCATTTCAAAGGTGATCCAAAGTGTTCCTTAAGGAGCACTTGAACTTAACCAAGTCCGAAGTTAGCAAAAGAAAAAGGGAAGAATACAGAAAAGAAAAAGTGGAGGACGGAGCAAAAAGAGAGAAATCACTGGGTCCCCTCAGGGCCCTCCATTCAGCTGCATATTATGACCATTAGTGCGGCACATCAGTCTCTGAGGATGCTGGGATTCTGAGCACTTATTGCTTTTAGATCACATTCTTATTGACTTCTGTCACATTGGTCGTTTGTCTTGAGGACCTGTGTCATTCTGAGGGGGACTAAGCAGTGACATATTGGAGACATTTTTTCTTAGAAATGGCCCTGTTTCTGAGGGGTGCAATAGGTTAAGCTGCTCGAGTCCAAGTACTGAATGGCACTGATTGTAAAGCCTGCTATCTCTCAGTGTGGGTAAAAACTCGTCAGAAACAAAGGTGTCTGCAAAACATTTTAACTCTCACATGCTGTATATGCATTACTGCACTGCATGAAGTGATAGAGCAGAGCTCAATTCAAACATAACAAATCAAAAAGAGAAAGAGGAACGGGTTAAAATGAGCTTGCTGTATATCTAAATGTAAGGAGAATGTGTTGAACACAGAAGCAATCATACAGACATTAAATGAGGGTGGAAGATGGAACACAAGCCCCTGATGAGTTTAATAACATCAAGTTTACTTGCAATAACATGGTAAAAAACAACCTAGAATGGATAACTCATTATACTTTTATCAATATGTGGAGTTCATTATGGAATACATGAAGCATTTTTTCAAACGTGATGATTATTTAATAAAGAAAACATAATGAGAAAAAAATATTAGGTAATAAATTATGCAGATTTTATATAAATCAAGTCACTGGGTGGAAAACAACTGAAGGGGCTCGTTTTTACTTTCCATACTTATACAAGTGAATAATTAAAAATGCATGCATTAATTTCTCTGCATTAGATGCAAAAAGAAACTACATTTGCAACAATATTATGCCTACATATGCATGCATCTTTTCATGATAAAACTGGCTTAAGTTTATCCTCTTATATTCTAGAGTAATTTAGAAACTTAATAAGATTTTCGACATTGCATGATAAATAGCAAAAAGTTTTTTTGTTTTTTTTCTGCAGCGATGTGAAGTAGTTGCAATGTGTCTTAAATTATATATTGAGATTCACTAGTAGATACCGTCTAAAACAGAATTTATATAAAAAATGTAATCCAATGCACCTAAAATTTCTACAAAGTGAAAATCTCTACATAAAAGTCCTCAAAATAATTACTTAAAAGCTGCTACTTATTGCCATTTTTATTCACTAAAATGGTGTGAATACACACATATATGTTTAGTGCTGTCACCAAAATTTTACTTCATTCATTTAAAAATCCTTCTTGTTTGTAAAGCAGAGAAATACTGCTCTGAATGAAATAGTATGTATATATCTTACATATTTTAGAACATTGGCCCCTTATATAGCTTCAAAGTAGTTTCTTTTCTGTTAGTAGCATGTAGTGTAGATAAACTCCAACAACAATACTCGTTTGGAAAAGTAGATAACTTCATTAAATCATGAGTAACTTGTAATATGGAAAGCTACGGTTTTAAACTAGCATCCCCAACACTGATGCACACACATCTAATACAAACACAAAGACCTTTGCTAGGTCTCCCACTAACTTCACAGCTTTGCTCACCTTTAATCCCAGCTGCTGACATGCATGGGAAGGAAGGAACACATAGTGACAATTTAAGAACAATTAGCGGTACTTAAATATCCGAGCTAATGAGAGGAACTGCCTGTGGTAAATAAACAAATTAGCAGCAAATTACTGTCATAATATTATTAGAGAGACAAAGGCCTCAGGACAGTGAGAGAATGTAATGTAATTTTTTTTTTTTAAACCGAGTATTGTTGCACTATAAAGATTTTACAGTGACTTTAATTTTTACAGCCGTGTACCTGTTAATGCGATACAGCTCTACAGACTGGGCTGTGTTTTGTGTGTGAAAGAGTGTAAGCGCATGATATTATGTGACTATGCATTACCCACCATGCTCTGCTGCTGCCTTGAGCGTGGCCTCAGAGTGTGTGGACCCAAACGGGTTCCTGATGAAGCGCCGACGTCTCCTCAGGTCATCCTCCCAGTAGTCCAGGCGCCAGAACTCCCGCGGTCTGCTGCCGAAAGGAAGAGAGAGAGGCAAAGAGAGAGAGAAAGAGAATGAGAGAATGAGAGAGAGAGAGAGAGAGAGAGAGAGAGAGAGAGAGACATATGTTAGCAATTAGCCAATGCAGTGAGAAGTGGCACAGGCAGAGCTGCATAATACTGGCCTTGTTTTGCTGCAACCTTCTTCAGTGCAAAGTGCACTAACTAGAGAATGGCTAATATCAGATAGTTATAGTAATTGTGATAATTATTGTTAATAATAAAATATACCTGGTCTTTGAAAATATTTGTAGCTGATTATTTAGTTGTTGTTTTTTTACAGATTTATTTAAAGGGCTATTTTGCTTAAGTTTTCAAACATATTAACAGTATAGGAATCATATTAATGTCCAGCAATTTATTAAATATCTAAATTTTTAAATATTAAATCAACTATTTTTATCCTATGTTTTGGGGTGAACACTATGCAGTACTCCACAATATAATAAAGGCTGGATTGCAAACATTGTACATTATTTCAGTAGATAAATTCTGTATAAATATGTATTTTAACACTACGTAATCAGATTGATACACTAAAAAGTGTCTGAACACACTAAAAAAGTATGGCTTTCACCAATAATAAAACACAATAAATCAAAATAATAATAATAATAACCACATACAACCAAGAGTCAAGAAAGTATACAGTTTTCAAGCTAGACATTTCACAAAAAAAAGTTATATATTAAATAATATAATTTACAATTATGACAAAAAATATATAGTACATACACATGCTTATATAAAAACACGTATATAAAATTAAATAATAATTGCCAATTTATCTACCTAGCCTATAGCAGTGAAATGAAACTGTTAAAATGATACATGTGTGTTCTAATTTTAGAAGTCACATTTGCACACAACTCCAGAAAAATTTGTCCTTGGGAGTAACAAAAGAAGCCTAGATTTTTGCAGCACCTCAAGAAGGTGAGATGAGAGCTAAATACATCACACTGAGAATCAGCCTGCTGACACAGCAATCCAGCACTCACACACAAACACACACAGAATCAGGCAGTGCTGTGGTTCCAGGCTCATTTCTGAACCCAGCAGGACACCTTACAGCAGGACTGCTGAGGAGAGGGACCACATTTGACTCAGTGTCCTTCGCCTTTAGCCATTTTCCCTCCAATTTGCACCTCTTACCACTGTAAAGAAAACTAAAATTCTTCCTCACTCTCCATCTCTCTCTTTCTTTCCATCTTGTGCTTTTGTTTTCTCTCGGTGTGTGTGTGAATATGTTCACTTTTAATGAAGGTACAGTCAGGCGAACAGTTATAAGATATTACCCCATTTAGATTCAAAGGACTTTAATTAAAATAATCTCTTGAAATATTCATTATGTTTAGCCCCCTGAGGTGCACGGAAAATACATTTCCAGCTCCATAAATGAGAGTAATCTCCAAAAGCTTGCTTAATTTGAAATAGAACGAACTAATTTCAGGCTAGGGGAGGGAAGGGTATAATTTGTTGAATCAAATTAAACTCATTTTTTGTGCTGTAATGCACAATGGCATGAGCAATTAATTACACATGAACACAAAAGAAAAACTAATTTTGAACCTAAAGAAACCCTTGTGCGATTTTCAAGGAACGATGTGATAAATATTGGTTTTGTGAATCTTGCCATCCAGAGGGACGATCCCAGAGCGGGCTGGCGGATCCTCTGTGATCCAGCAAGCGAAAGGGGCTTGTGGTGGGGGGACAACAGCGAATGGCTTTAGCAGTGGCTCTGTAGCCGTCCTCCGGCTGATTTACTGTAGGCGCTGTGAAATATAACTCTCTAAGTCCATTCTGTTTTGTGGAAGTGAGAAGAAGTTTTATCGTGCAACAGGGCCTCCACACCCAGGCCAAATAAATCAGGATAACGGCCACTTAAGAGCCCTCCCTAGTGCTCACCTTCTTTTTTTACGCCCGCATACTTTAACAATCGCCAGCAAACACGCTATTATGACCTAAAATACCATAGAGGTGGAAAAAAAAAAAGGGAGAGAGAAGGAAAGTATTGAAAGAAGGAGTTGAGAAAATAGATAAATCAAAGAGTGGTACTGCAAGTCTTCTCAGAATTAATGATTCTAGGAGAAATAAAAACAGAAATACTTCTGGAAATAGTTATGGCATGCAAAATACACATTTTAAAATCCCACTTAAAATAGCTTCTCAGGCGCATGGGGCCAAGAAGGTTTGGGGCTATCCGAGCGCTGCAGGTTTTTCTCAGAAGTGTGATCGATTTGCTCTGCTGCAAAAGGCTCAAAACAAATCCCATCTCGTAAAACTAAAGAGAGCGCTTAAAACACGAAAATAAAAACAATTCTACTCTTCGCTTGAAAAGCTCACCGGCTCGACTAATAAGAGACATTAATAACTGATTTATTTAAGACAGGAAAAGGAGATGTAATTTAAAGGGAGATGTGAGTTTTCCTGGAGAAGCACAGCTCCTTGGAGACCATTTACGGCTCAGGCAGACAGCAATGCCTTTCTGTTAAATGTTTCAAAGGAAATGTTTACCCACAGACATGAGTAAAACCAAAAAAGAAGAAACAGCCCTTAGAGTTACAACTGATATGTTAGTAAAGAACGGGAACCAAGCACGTGGTGTACATGCACAAAACACATGCAGTAAAAATAGTGCATGACTCCACCAGTCTCTTGGGTTCACCTAATCACTAATGAATGAGAGTGTATAAATACAACAACAATACAATAACCAGGACCTGAACAGTCCTCCTTAAAAGTGTATCCCACGGAGTTGTTTTTTCTCAATTCCTACCTCTAATTGCATTCAGATGGAACTCAAGTATATACACTATATTCCTACTTTGCAGTCACTTGTTTCCCAGTATTTTTTTCAGCTTGTTGACATTTATACAGACTCACAAAAGAGTCACTGCACAAAGGAACATAATATATCCAACACAATAAATCAGTGCAAATAATTTTAATAAAGCTCAAATAGTTTTCAGTTTACACTAGTGCGTGTTTGTTCTAAAACGCATAGCTCAGACAGAATCATCATTTCTATTCATTTATTCTAGGTTAAAGACTTCAAGAAATTGAAAATCTTTATCTACTTTCATAAGTGGGTGTTTTATTTTCTTTCACCATATGTTTTATTGTTATTAAATTCTGTGTTGTAGTATGTCTAATTATTTGAATGCATAAAAACTACTTTGTGTATTCAAATTTATTCTTAAAATAGCCTTATGAAATGTTTTATTTTTCCTCAGAAATTCTGTATTCTGTATCTGGTTTTCAAATGAAGGCATAAAACATTAATTTCATTTATCTTTTAAATTATTGAAAATCAAACTTTATTTATTTTGGCAAACAAAATTTTACTATTAAAATTAAAACATGGAAGAAATGTTGTGTGATCATTACTTTAAAAAAATAAAGTTTTAATAATTTTAATAGTAGCCTAGTAGTAGCAGTATGTACTGTCTGCTGAACAATATTAATATATTTCTGCCGCAGTGTCTTCCAGATTAAACCAAACTTTTATTTTGACGGGTTGCCGTGAATACCTTTACAGTTCTGTGTGTATATGATATGATGCTAGTTTTACTCAAATCAAATGGTAAAATGCTCATGGAGTGACTCTCAGAGCAGTTCTGGAGATGTTCATGTGTTTATGTCCTCATTTAGACGGCAGACGCTGAAATCACCGCGAGCGCGCTTCAGTCTGTGTGTAGTAAACGAAACGGCGCAATATAGAGAGCAGACTGCCCCGTACGCTTTTGAATCGCTCTCGCGGATGTCAAACACTGATCAATCAGCGCCGCGTCGCTTCTAGTCGAACACACCTAGTGCTGCAGGCTTATTGCCTCACTGATGTTGATGAGATTAACCCCTTAGGTATCGAAATTTGGTACCGAACGACAAGACATTTTTCGATACTCGGTGGTATCGAGGCAATTCGGTACTCGATACCCAGCCCTACCTTGACCACCCACTTATTATTTAATTTCTGCTTAGGAAAAAAAAAAACTTCAATAAAGAGTTCTAAGCCAAACAAACCAGCTCTAGGATGAATCACATCAACACAAACTTTAAAAAAAGGCAAAGGTATTTTATGAATAAAGGAACTACAATCCCATGAAGCATTGCAAATTACATTGTCAAATAAAAATGGTGGTACAATATAAAACTATTCAAAAAGAAGAAAAAAAAAACTGCCCTCATCTTACAGGGCTCCAATAAGGCTCCAGATTTTGCTATTAATGTAAGCAAAAAAATAATAAAATAAAATTGAAATCATGCTGGCTGATAGGTGAATAATAATCCAGGGGACAGTGATATAAGTGAAAGCAAACAGCTGAGAAAGAAAACACACGTGTAACAGTATATTGGATCTGGGCAGCTCTTAAAGTGACAGCAGTCTAAAATTACTCATATCGTGGTATTGGATTTTGGTCATATCGCCCACCCCTAAGTACAACTATGAATTACTGCTTGGAAATACCGTTTATCATTTTTTCATCATTCAGACAAACTGGCTCTTTTTTCATGTCAATATTCAATTGCTTTAAAAATAAGTTGTTATTCGCTACAATAGTTCTCCCTTATAGTGAATAACTGTTCAGGAATTATTATAAATATGCAAAATATTAACAATCAAATGCCAAAATTCAAGACTGAGGAACTCAGCAGACACATATCCATTAAACAACAGGAAGAAAACAGTGGTAGGAGAGAGACAGAGAGTTGGGTTCATTCCATATGTCCCGTCTGTCTGTGAACAGATTTCCCTCTATCTAAGCAGCAAAGAGGTGTTTGCATGTGATAGTTTCCTCCATGTAAATAGCCACTCCATCATTCTGGCTTCCAACGTTCATTAATTAAAATGATCACCGAAGGCACAGAGCAGATCCAAGGAGCTCCTCTCCTGTCAGTCTCTGAGAGAGCAGAGATACAGAGAGGATCAATCTGTCTGCAATACAACACCACGCTGGCCACTGCAATTAGTCGAGCAGCTGGAAACGCGTTCACAGCCTCCACCGCCGTCCAGACACTGTGACAATAGAGCCCTAATGAAGGCAAAGGAAGCGTGTGCGTGTGTGTAATCCAACCGCCATCAATCCCAGCAGCAGAATCAGCTGCACATTCCACGCAGCAAGTGTTTTCACAGCATTAATGAATTATTCATCCACCCTCCCCATCCATCCATCCATGCCTTCTTCCAAAGGGGGTTTCTAACAGGAATTACGCCAGCGCCTTCTCAAGACAACGACAATTACAAAACACAATAGGCCTCTAGAACCGGGCACGTATCCGTGCCGCACGGGCACAATTAGTAATTAGTACGCTCGTAAAGCAGCCATGACGGAAACAGACCCATAAATGGCAGTGGGGAGTTGAAATTGTCTTATTGCATATGCCAAAAGCAACACCCGAGACCCTCCTCCAGACGTGCTTAATGTAAACCACATTTGGCGAGAATTTAACGCAAGCAGGGACTTTTATAAGCGCTTGTTAGGTGTAATTGAAGTCTTTCTTCTCACCCAGTACCAGTGTAAGTGCTGGGTCGCTGGCTGTAAATCTGAACCAGTTTACCAACATAGATGATGAACGGGGGGCTAATCGTAATGCAGTTTAATACAGATGGTGACCCATTGAGTTAATGAATAAGGGAAATAGATCGGAGAGCGAGCAGTAAACAGTAGGACAGAGAGAATCAACAGAGAAGAGGGTCATGTTTTATAATCTCCTCTTTAAAGCTTCAATTGCGCTCCTAAATTGTAGGTTTGCATAAAACAAGCCACACTTCAAGTCTACTTGACTCGAGGGAGGTGTCATAATAAACAAAGCATTTAATTGGGCCATGTGTTGAGAATTTCAGTGTGTGTGTGTGTGTGTGTGTGTGTGTGTGTGTGGGATTAATGAGGTGTTTTTTGGAAGTTGCTGAAACGGAGAGGCTGGCTTGTGCCGCCACACTTCAGAAAGGCATCAGTCTCACACTCCAGCAGCATTATAAAAGCCTGCAAGGGTTTCGCTGCAAACACAGGCTCTAAATTACACACAGGAACAAGTATACCCACATATGCCCACTCAAGAACAACATGCCTGGAGGCTTGAGAATACTTTTTCAACACATGGCTGAAAACACACATTATCAGGTCTTTCAAAAAAATGGTGTAGGATTTACTTAGAAATTGTTAATAGATTTAACAAATAATTACAAAGAAATGACAAGAAACATATTAAATTAAAAAGTTTAAGCAGAAAGACAGAAATATAGTGTTTTCTTGCTAAACGTAGTCCTAGGGCTGGCCGATAAATCGATAACGATAATTATCGTGATATAATTTTCCTTGATAAAATGATAACAATAGTTCGATAAATGTTCGATATATTGTTAATGCACCAAAAGCAGAACAAAACAGTGCTACTCATTTGAACCGCGCAACACGGATCATTTCTCCGCTCCGCTCAAAGTTCAAACGGCTGCGCAGTGCAAGCTCACTAGAGCAGATGCGTAACGTCGCTGATGAGACTAAACAGTGGTGCGAGATCCAGTGTGAAGCTCCTGAATTCAGGTAAGAACACTAATGACTCTGTGATTTAAACAAGTTTAAAGCCAGATGAATCTGCGCTGATAAACATGAGAAACACTGCGATACAGTCAGAAGGCTTTTCAATCTACAAATCGTCATCATTTACCACGGATTTACTGTAGTAACACTCACTGCACCATGGTATTGTGGCAGAAATGTGGGTATTAGTATCAAATGTTATTATATTATTAATGTAGACATGTATTATGTATTAAAGGAGTAATATAATATAATTACAGTATTTTTTGTGATTAAACTATAGCGTTTGTGCATTTATTCTAAATGTATCTACACTAATGTTACTGTTTTTCATACAAATACCTAGAAACCATATATTTATATTCTACCATGGTATTGAGGTGCTACAGTATATGTGTGATTTTTAACTGTGTTATGATCTAAATGTATGCTACTATGGAAGACCAATGGTTAATTAAAAACAAACAAACAAAAAAATAGAATAAACAGTCAGAATAATTCAATTTCACCATATAAATTGGAGGTTGCTACAATTTTTACAATTGTTACTGATTTTGATAATGAACATAAATTTACAACTGCATCCTAACTGAAGCTACTACTACTATCAAATGAGTATTTCTAAGAGATAAAAAAGTAATATTTTATTAATATTATCAGGCAACACAAACCGGTTTCATGATTTGAAACAATATCACTCATTAGAACAAGCAGAAACTAAGAAATTCATTTTTCTATTAAGATATTTATTTTGTTGAGGAAAAATGACTGGAAAAGTGTTTGTCATGTTCTGACCATAAAGAGTAGTTTAAAACCACAATTAATGGTCTGGTTTCTACAACTTTCACTTTGGAGCAAAAATCTGCCTTTAAACTTGAAAAAATTAAAATAAAGATCATGATAATTATCGATATAGACTGATTCGACCCATTTAATGTAAATATCACTTGTAAACCATATATTTTTCATTCTTTCAATGCACACTTTGAAATGAAAATAACTCACAAAAATGGCCTTGATTAAATGCCTGACAGTGAATAATAAAATTAAATACCAAATCACCTTCCACACATTCAGACGTTCTTCATAATGTCATTTCTCTATGAGGTCTGTGCTGCTTATCTTTACTGGAAAGCATTCAGACGCGCCATTACAAAATGCTGATTTGTCAGTGTGTCTGAAAGTTTGACTCCTATGATGATATCATATTGCTCTTTTTTTTTTTTTTTTTTGACAAGGGCAAATGATTGCCATCTATCAGGATGGAGAAAAACACATCAAACCCTAGTCTATTGGTACCTGTGTGGCCTGTTTATGAGTTTAAACCCATTAAAAAATATTGAAAGCTGCCGCAGGATGCAACATCATTTACAAAAAGGGCAAAATGATCCTGCAAGAGTGATGATGGTTTCTTAACCGGCTATCCGTTCAAAAGCCATACGTATGTGCAGGCGTGTGTATTCTGGGCTGATATTACATGGGGTTCATTTCTGGCATGGAGATTATGTAAATGACAATAATGTGACCTTTAGCATAACAAACGGGCCAGACAGAGCACAAGTTTCATACATCACTCCTGCACAGGGCATTTTAGAGACAACTCGCAGTCATTTATAACCTTTTCCTGTGGATTAATGCAGTTACAGTCGGTGTGAACACATCTCTCTTTGTGCCTTTTTCATTAATGCCTGCGATTGCCACTGCTCAAATTGCTCTGTATCGCTGAGATTATTTCCAACGATTTGCATAAGCCATGTGTTTATGGAAACTGAATGGATGAATTGAATATTTGTCATGCAGAAGAAGGGCAAGCTCGGGTCCCTCTGTCAAACTACTGGCAATCGTGAGACGCGTGGCCGTCTGGAGTCTCAAATTAAACTGAGAGAGAGGAAATCAGAGTGACTTTGTCTGATTAAGGTGGCAATGTCCATGCAGAGCAGTCAGTGGCAGTGATGTTGACTCTGTGCAGTGTATGCTAATGTCTTTCTAAAGGTAGACATAAGGTCAAGAGCAGCACATGATAATAACATTGGTGACAGAGCATCTGTGCTACATGTTAAAGGAGAACAAATGGCTTTTCTCTGCATTTTACTGGTTTGTATTTATTCATGCATTGCTTACTGTCATCTTTTTAATTTGCATTTCATATATTCATCAGGGCCCATGGTTCATTCTACAACACTTTTTCCAGATCAAAGAAAGAATGATAATGAACCATTTTTCAAACTTTAATCCATTCACTGGGTTGAAAAACTATTCACAAAACTCTATTGCACATTCTGTAATACTTATGGTTCATTATGCAGTTGTGGTACATTTTATATAACAAAGCACACTGATTAATTAGATATAATTAATTAATTAAAAATTTTCTTTCTTCAATTTTTAAAAAAAAAAATAGCTACCATGCTTAGTCTGGTGCTAAATCAAAATAAATAAATAAATAAATAAATAAATAAAGTAAGTGGTTAAGGTGCTGTTTCCAGATAGCAAAAGGAAGGAGAAAAAAAGAAAATAAATAAAAAACATTGATTATTTAACATTTATTAGGGATGTGCAACTCATGACCGATACGATACGCATCTCGATGCATAGCCAACGATACGATACATTACAGATACATATGAAGCAGCTACCAATGCGATGCGATACGATTCACCCCTATTCCTGTGCACTGAGGAAAACACAACGTCTCAAATGCATTAAACAGCACATATATATTTGCTGTTTGCCATGGTGGATCGATTTGATCCATGATCGACATTAAGGGCTGCGTAAAAATAAACGTGCACAAATAAGTGAGATTGTGTAAACTTAATTTGTCGTTTATGGAACCGCTTTAGCCCCGAATGATTTGTTATGTTATTTCAGGTTAGGTTTTGGACTTTAATCCCTGTTTTTCCTCAGGTCTTTGCAGTGTTGTGATTCGTCATATTCACGCAGAAGCAGTAGTGATGAGAGAACGCGCTTGAGAAACAGTTTAGAGAGGAGAAATCAATCTGCATATAAAATATTGGTCACAGATTATTGGTCACTTTCTAAATAATAAAAGTATAGCGCATCCACTAGTAATTATATATAAATAAATTGGTTTTTACATATGCAAATATGTTAGAAACGATGCATCGCGTTATAAATGCCAACTTGTAGCCGATGCACACTTTTTAAACCGATGCATCGCATCGTTAACTTTTTATGCTGATGCACCGAGCGAATCGGGGAATCTTCCCATCCCTAACATTTATCAACCCCCCCCCCCCAGCCGTCAGGTATCTTAAATATTTATTTTGTATATGTATTTTGAATTTAATTAAATCACAAGATCATCAAATGAAAAAAATAGGTCACCTATTCACCTATTTTTACCTATTTGATCAAAATAAAGTAAAAATCAAGCAATACTGTCAAATATTATGATTTAAAATAACTTTATATATATTTTTATATATTATAAAATGCAATTTATTCCTGATTTTTAAAAGCATGGAGAAGACACAAGACAAGAAAAAAGAAAAAAGAAAAAAAAAGAGAGAGACAGAGAGCGAATGTCAGAGAAGGACAGAGGAAAAAGAGAAGTGAAAGCTGTAGAAGAGAAAGAAGGAAAGAAGTGAGAGAGAAATATGGGTGAGATGGGTAACGGATGCCCCATCGTGCTCCAGGGCGGGAGTGAGAATTTTATGTGTCCCTCTTTCTGCTTTCGCTGCAAAAGCAAACTGCTGGGTCACAAAGATAAAGGAGATTTTTTTGGTAAATGGTGAAAGTGTTGAAATAAATGACCCGACCGGAGCTGCGTGTAATTACTGTGGCCCAGAGAGTAACAATCTATCACAGTAGTGAGGGGGTGACAGAGTGCTAAGGGGTTAGTCAAAGGAGATAGCCTCTGACTAACTACTGGACCTCAGCAATCGATACTTTCCTGATGTTGTTCCTGGGAGAGAGCGAGACAGAAAGAAAGAGAGGGGGTAGAAAAGGCCTTAAAAACTTCCCAAATGGCTTTTCATTCAAATATTGATCAGGGCCCCCTATCGTGACCTTGCTCTGTCACGGCAGTATACTTTCTTAAGGGCATATGAAACTCATAAATCTGAGTTGCTACAGAGGAAAAGTGTGCGTGGTGTTGTGTGTAATGGCTCCTGCTGCATCAGAGGCCCGTTTGGTACTTTATGTAGGGACATTCCATTATAAGGCCTCCTTTGAGAGGAGGATGATGGGAAAGGCTAAGGGACAGATAAGAGCCCCTGAGTGTTAAGAATCACTCTGTCTCAACAGCCAAAAAACAGCGAATACTCAGAAGCATGTTGTCTCTCTAATATTGGCACAGCTATTTTTTTTCTAATAATATTTAGCTAAAGACTAGATACTTTGCAGCACCACTTTTAGACAATAGATCAGTATTTGTGCTTCCTGTAGCCATAATTTCTAGACTCTTCTACTGGCATTTAGTCATTAGACCGAATAAGGCAAGGACGGTCCACTTGTACATGAATGAATGAAAGAAATGGACTTATACATATATGAATGAGAGAACACACAATTAAAAGAGCCAATTGCCATAGATTTTTGTCTTTTCCCATTTAGGTAGATAAGACCTGTACTTGCATGGCTGAAAATGGGCATTACAAATATGGCTACCGAGTGAACTATTTTGCTTTAAAGCAGAGGTTGGCAACCTATGGCACATGTGCCAACATTGGGACATGGAGGGGTATGTATTTCGATTAGATGAAGTCCCTCTCACCTGCATACTGATTAATATTTTAAGGTAATCCTTCCTCACAGTCACTAAGCCTCTTTCAGACAAACTATTTGTGTGACAACTTATTATAATGAGTCACTGATATTCATGATGCAGAACAAGTCTGAAGTGCTGTACAAGGGCACACAACATCTGGCATCACAGCCCTGCTGAAAAGACCATTGTTGCTGCTGGCCGAAGACGACATTAACGAAATGAAAAAAACCTCTAGGCTATCTTTTTGCACTGCCTACAGATGACCATAATAATCATAATAAGCATGATTTTCGATGCCTATAGCCTAGTGGGCAGTGCGCCGAGATGTGATGCTGTTGTGTTACGGGTGTCCCGAGTTCGAATCCAGGCTCGATGACCGTTCCTGATCCCTCTCTCTTTCCCACTTTGCTTCCTGTCTCCTCTACACTGTCCTATCGTAACAAAGGCAAAAACGTCAAAAATAAATTTAAAATAAAATAAATATTCTTGATTTATTTATCTTCAATAAAAAATATTAAAGATAAATTATAAATAAATAATAAGCATGCATGCACACTATTTTTGTTCAATATTTTTTTATGTGCGGTGTAATTTAAGCAGTTTTTTTTTTTCTTGACCCTTTTTGGTGCGTTGCAATTCATTTGCGCTTTCTATAGAGTTAGCACATCCTGTGTATGGACACTCTCATATGTGCCAAATGCTGGTGAAAATTATGTCATAATTATACAAAAAAAGAGGTCTCTATTGACTCATTTTATTAGGGTTGTTTTTTGTAATTGCATATTTAGCAAAAAGTCAGATCACACTCATGAACGATCATCGTTTACATTAAAGATCATTGATGTCACTTCAGAATACACATGCACATCCCTAGTAATAGCAATATATGTAATATGTAGGCAGCATTATGTTGTTATGCTTAATTATTTGAAACAACCCAATGAATTCACTAAGTATCTTACCTTTGGGGATTTAAACCAAGCTAAAGGTTATTCCAACTTTAATAAGTTATTTACGATGATTTTTATGAAGATGTTTCCAAAAATGTGAATTCTTCTTGGGTTTTGTCTTAACATAGGAATGTCTTAACTTAAAGGGTTAGTTCACCCAAAAATGAAAATTATGCCATTAATTACTCACCCTCATGTCATTCCAAACCCGTAAGACCTTTGTTAAATAGTCCAAGTGACATCAGTGATTCAAGGGTCAGAGAGCTCTCGGATTGCATCAAAAATATCTTAATTTGTGTTCTGAAGACGAACAAAGGTCTTACGGGTTTGGAATGACATGAGGGTGAGTAGTTAATGACAGAATTTTCATTTTTGGGTGAACTATGCCTTTAACATAGGAAGATTTTTTGGGAAAATAAAATATTCATAAGAAGAAAATAGCAGTGAAGAAGATTTTTTTTTTCCTTAATGTTTTATGAATCCGGCCCCAAAACTGTATCTTAACCAGAAGGATAACTCTGTCAACCTACTTCACCAAAAAAGATCATATTGGTTAGTTTTTTCTATGATTCACTGGTGAACTGTAATGACTAGCACTAACCAGCAGTGTTAAATAACTTAGACAAACAAGGAAATGACTGGTCTAAGCTGGTCTTTGAATCAAAATCATTAGTGGTAAAATGTCTTTTCAGCACTACTTCTGCATTTTCAGTGGAACACTTGATGTGACTGCTGAACTCTGGGAGTTCTGGAGTATGTGGAGTCTGTCATGCTAACATATGGACAACATCAGCGCTACGGGAGCCGTTAATATGTCCTTCTTTGACACTTTGTTACTATTTCTTACAGTCTGGGCCACTGTTGTGTATATACAGTCAGAGCTAAATGTTTTCATTAGGACATATTTTAATCCATTTCCATAACGCAAAAGAGGAGAGCTGCGAGAAGCCATTTTCGCATCATTTATGTGATATATCCCAAGGAATCTGCAGCTGTCAAACCTTTACATGCTCTCTGGAGATTTACAGATAGACTGGGAAGACATTGCAAGCTGTCAAGCTTAAGGCACGGAAATGGGGCCGATACATCGGCTTAGAAAAGCTCTTCATGTGAAAAACATGAATGTGTTGCGAGTGGCCCACAGATGACAGATATTCTACATAGCTAATCCATGTTTACAGCTAACGTCTCAAGTAAGAGGTTGTATGTCTAGGTGTATCGTGGAGGTTTGTTTGAAAGGTTTTGAGATTCTATGGAAGAAAATCTAATTTGTTTTCATCATAGATGAAGAAGGGAGGATAAGAAGGGAGAAAAGAGAGTGGAACAGCTGCTCTCTCTCTATCTGGCCCACAGTCTTGTGGGATGTTTGTACATGGTTTCTCAAGTGTTTATAGCCAAACCGAGCCATTAATGGTACTTGTTAAACAGCTTATGAAGAAATGTAAATAAAAGCAGGACGTGTATATGTTATGACATACTGTAATCTCCTAAGTATTTTGCCTTATCTTTGCCAGGACCACGCAGGCCAAGTTGATAAAATCATTTATAGTTTGTCATAAGGAACCTCTGTAGATGATTTAATGTGGAGAAGATTGTCATTGTCAACTTTTCACATGGTACTCTGCATTCTGCTTGTATAACTCACTCATTTCTGCGTTCAATAATTAATTCACCCAAAAAAGAAAATTAAGTTACCCACAATTTTTTTTCTTTCTCTTTTTCTGTGGAAAACAAAATCAGAAATTTCAAAGACTGCACCTGACAATTTTTGTTTCAATGCAGTTACAATAAATGGCGACTGTAGCTTTCCAGGTACAAAAAGAAGGCAAAAGCACTATAAATGTAATCTCTAAAACTTGTGCACTATAAGTCGTCTTAAGCCATGCAACTCAATAAATCATGTTATGAGAAATTAATTACTCCTGTTTATGAACAATCAATTCAGGGCTGCATTTTCCAGAAGCATTTTGCTCTCATGAGTGTGTCAAAGAAAGTCAGGTTGGATGCCAAGACTTAGTAAATAACTTACATTTTGATCTGATTCTCATAGAAAGCTATCACATGGCTTCAGAAGACTTGTAACATAGTGCAAGCACCATATCCACCACTTTCATGACACTTTTGAAATGCCTTTTCATTTTAAAATGAATAAATAAACAAACAAATAAAATCAATTGATAGTCTTAAAATGATATGTTTTATAATTGGTTCATAGAAACTGATCTGAGCCATCTGAAGCTCTTTGAGAGACTGGATCTTTGCTTACTCTTGAATGTAAAAGCAGCTGAAGAGAAACTGAAGGTCAGATAAAACTGAGGCCCTTGCAGCTAAAAATGAAACTAACAGGAGGGCACTCGAGATCACTCTGTCTGATGTACAAACACAGTCTAATACTACAAGGAAGCAGGGTATATAGCATCCATTTCCTTCTTTGTATAGCTTTGGTAACATTAAAGAGTAAACAGAGGAACTAATAAGCCTTTACTGAGCGTCTGGATGAGGAGATAATCATAATAAAGTACACTGGGCAGTACTGGTACTCTACTACGGCTGCATTAAGCATACACTGGTAAAGGGAATGAACTTCTAGAGGTTCCTATAAACCAGCACAAATGCTGTGCAATGTTTGTACTCTCAGTGGGTGGGAACAAACAGTCTGACATGCATTGGGACCTATAAGATATTATAGAAGATATATTATATAGGATGAAACCATGTGACAGCAGTGTCCTGCAGCGTGACATTCTGCACTTCATCAAAAACTACTTTAAACAACTGTCTGTTCATAATTATAATACATGCAGTTTATCATTTTTATATTAAATGACCACATGGAAAATTTGTAATTACATAAAAAATGTACAAATTAACAAATGCTTTTACTTTTACAAAAGCACTTGAATAATGTGGATAATAAAGAAAGAAAGAAGAATATGGCAATCAAAAACGTATTCATTTTTCGAGATTCTTTGATTAAAGGGGTCATATGATGCGATTTCAAGTTTTCCTTTCTCTTTGGAGTGTTACAAGCTGTTTGTGCATAGATAAGATTCCTGAAGTTGCAAAGACTAAAGTCTCAAAACCAAAGAGATATTCTTTCTAAAAGTTAAGACTCAACCACGCCCCCTAAAACGGCTCATTCAAACACGCCCCCACATGTCTACGTCACTGTGAGGGAAGATTTGCAAAACACCGCCCAAATGTTTGCGCAAAGAAAGAAGGCGGAACTATTATTCTCGCTGTATTGTTGCTGCAGCCGGCGCCATGTCCTGGAGACGCTGTGTTTCATTGTGAAAGCAAAACTACTTTGTTTGGGCTTCCAAAAGAGGACACAACTAGAAATCAGTGGTTAAGTTGTATTTACAACACTGTTCCAGAACAGTTCAACCCAAATATTCGAGTGTGTGCAGCGCATTTTACGGAGGACTATTTCCTGAACCTGGGAGTAGCCTGCCAGCTATGCCAAAGGCTGTTTCTATAAAGTGGGGCAATTCCAACTTTGCAAGGACAGTCTGGTGCTTCTGACTCACAGCCTGTAAGTACGTTTTCTTATTTAAAGAATTTGTGGGTAATTATGGCGCATGCGTATAAAGACAGTATAAGTCATTATAATCAGTAATTATGTCCCCACTGGATGCAACAAACGCCTCGTTTATAATGGGTTTTATTGTTTTAGTCTCGTCGCGCCGGGACATGGTATCACAATACGGTTAGGGGCGTTACATTTCCGTCTCACGCTTGAGGTAACACCTCGCTTATCAGAACAATGAGCTTTGTAAAAATCTACGCATTTCAGAAAGGCAGGGCATAGAAGAGCAACAATAATGTACAGTATGTGGAAAATAATGTGTTTTTTAACCTTAAACCACATAAACACATTGCATTACACCAAATACACAAAATAATGTTCTTTTTAGCAACGTCATATGACCCCTCTAATAGAAAGATTAAAAGAACAGCATTTACTTGACACAGAAATCTTTTATAATAGAAAAAAAAAATCTCACTGAGCTTTTATATACGGTACTGTATATCAATATTGGTTGAGAAAATCCTCAAAATGAACAAAGACATTATAGGCATTTACATATCCCAAGAATATTGCTGAACTGCTATAGTTTTGTTAAGAAATAATGCAAAATTCCTCCTGACCTTTTTGCAGGTATGTGTCCAGTCGTAATGTATGTATATTTATATGTGTATATATATATATATATATATAGTAGAAATTAGAGATAATACTGTTTTGAATGTGAGGTTGAATTAATTTACCCAGTATTCAGTAAAATGCACTGACTCTCCTATCTTACATTCTGTATTTTCTGTAAAATGAGATTCGTGGATGAAAGCCAGAGAGCGGCAGGCTACACACGTGATGGCGTGTGGTGGGAGAGAGGTGACGGAGTGCTTGTGTAGTTTTGGCGAGCAGGACAGCAGGGTGCTCTCATAACAGCCTGAGCATCATTAACCAGTGGGATGATGTATGACTTGCATTACCTACACCAAATGTGATGACATCAATGAAGCATCTCAAACAGCACCAAATGAGAACCTAAGGTGTGTGTGTGTGTGTGTGTGTGTGTGTGTGTGTGTGTGAGTGTGAGAGAGAGAGAGAGAGAGAGAGAGAGAGAGAGAGACATTTGTATATGACTGAGGGGGCAGAACCTTTGTCCAGCTATTGTTATGTGTGATAGAATTCAGCACTCCCATGAGAACAGGATTGTTTGTGTTCATGGAACAGAGAGAATAAGAAAGAAAGGTAGAAATCCTATTAAATCTCTAAAATAGAGGTCTTCAACTGGTTTCATTTCAGGACATGGATATGGACATCAAGTGTTGGACCAACACAGTACCACATTTTTATCATGCAAAAGGTATTAAGATACCCTTGAAATGAAACATAATAATATATTAATGCACAAACTATACAAAGGCTGATTAATAAGCCAAATTATTACCATGAAAAAGGCTAAATAAGAAAACAGACAATATTGTAAATAGCTAAACAACATGACAAATGAAAATGAAAAATAACAAAAAAATGCTTTGAAATGTGCTATGATGTTGAAAAAAATGTGTTAAAAAATACTGTAGCTAAAATTACAATATAAAATATAAATAGCCAAGAGAATCTGCTAAGAAAACAAGCCTTACTGAGCATGTTACAGTGCCCAGCATTCCTCTGCTCCTGATGGGCTGGGCATGAAATGACAAAGCACAGGATAAAATAGTAATGCTAATATTGATAGTTTGTCCATTACAGGTCAGCTAACTGTCCTCCGGAACAGTTACAAAGCTGTTAGTTTCGATTTCACAAGGCCGATCAATACGTGGGCATACTGTTTCAATTTTGCCTGCATTGATTTTCTCTATAACACCACAACCCTGCCGCATTCATCTCTCTGAAAGAAGGGAAGATTTGATTTACTGAAGAAAAATTGGAGTGCACATCACAAAGGTTTCTGCCGGCGTGGGCTCCTGACACAGAAAAGATGGATGTCCCCAGGCAGGGGTGCCTCTAGCCCCGAGGAGCTCCATTAGAGATCACTGGAGCTGCTGCTGGAAATGACTCGCATTAGAGGAGGAGAGAGAATGAGAGCGAGAGATAGGGTGTGATGGTGGGAAAAGATGAGAAAGGAAAGTGAGAAAACATAAAAAAAAGGGAGTGCAAAAGAAAGAAGAAAACAAGAACAAGCAATAATCTTAAGAACAACTGGCCCGCTCCTGATAAAACCTGGTATTTCTACAATAACTGCCAATTTTCACAAAGAGAATGCAAAACAGAGTGTGATTTTTTTTTAAATGTAAATGTTGGTTTACTGATGTGCTTATATTTACTACACAGTATAGATACATTTCCGACAGTAACATGGTCAGAAAGGCTGAGTTTGAAGAAGGCAGACAAGACTACAATTTATGTAAAAGTTGAGAAAACAAATTTAAAATAGGGTTAATTTTTGGGTGTACTAATTTTAATAAAAATCCCACAAAATTGTAAAATAGGGGTTAATGCTTATACACAGCTAAACAATGCACATTCTCTAGTAATTTGAACAAAATAAGTTTACCTAATTTGCAGAAATCGTCAACTCTTAAACCCTAGTATGCAATTCATATCTGCAAAAATATTTCCTTCCTTTACGCTGTCTATTCTTTATTTCATTTGCTTCTATCTTCCTCATCTTCTCCCTGACAGTGTTTGAGGGCGTGGAACTTCTCTGAGCGCAGTAGCAGAGTGAATTTCCATGCTACATTAGTCTCACCATCAGAATGCAATGAAGGAGAATATGAGAGGAAGACTCATCTGTCCTGCGAGACTCCCACTCCCACTCCTCCTCCTCCTCTTCCTCCTCTCTATCATCTCGCTTTCAGCCAGCCACTTTACTGACATGTCATCTACATGAGAGATCATCTGTCTTTTGACCCAAATAAACATGACCACACCGACAAAACAAAAAAAAGAGGGGGAGAGAGGAACGGCAGGCGGCAAAAAGAAAGAAAAAAAATGAATGCTGTCAGCAGCCTCATTTGTGGGCAGTGTGTTCATTTTGTCTGGTTTTGGCAGACGCTACCGCCACATGTTCACCTGCGTCACTAGACGAGAGGGTGGTAATAGATAGACAGGTGGATGCAGCTGTCTGTCAATCTGAGATCCAATCAAAAAGAAGGGCCACGGACAGTGCAGAACGGGACAGTCCCGAATCACCAAGTGAAATGTGTGTGGGTGTTAGTATATGTGTGTCTTTTTCTTTGTTTGCCAGAGTGCAAAGCCCCATGGACCTCTCTGACAATGCATCCACGAGTGAGAGAGGGAGGGAGCATGTGAGGAATGAAAGCAGGAGAGAGAGAAAATCACCTAACACCTCAACTCTCCTGAGGATGGGGCTGCTGTAAGCTGGATATTAAGACACAAATTGCATTCAGGCGGGTCAGTAGGTGTCAGATGATATTAGATGCCTGCCATGAGGAAACAACAACTACCATCAGCCAGGGAGGAAAATAATATTTTCATTTTCAGCCTTTTATTGAATGGAAACTTTGGGGAATACGTCTTTATGGGGGGGAGCTAGCGGGCTTGCAAATTTAACACTCCCAACAAAAGGGTGTAATCATGGCAGCTGAGTGCCCTTTGAGGGATCTGATTTCATTTTCATGAAGGTGAAAAACAAGATTTCGCTATGTGTGTGTGTGTGTGTGTGTGTGTATGTGTGAGTGTTGTCTCTCAACACTTTAATGCTGTTGTTTTCTTTTGTTGTCTAAAATGGTGGAAGCGTGTAATTTCTGATAGTTTTACATCAAAACCAATATGAACATGTGGCAATCTCTATGAATATGGTACACTTTGGTCCCATGACTTTTAAAACAAAATATTACAGACACAGATCCAATCAATTGATTGTTAGAGCTAATTGATAACTATTGTCTAATTAAGTATCAGCTGAATTTGGCCTGAATTTGATCTTCTTCCAAGGTCTTGATCTTCTTAATATGCTAATATCAACATGTAATACCACACATCATCATCATGTTGACACAATCTGTGGAACTTATATAAAATTAATCATTGTAAAATTATTTGTACAAATAATTCTAAAAATGTCTCAAATGAAGGCCTTGACAATGGCCGAAACATTACTTGTTTTAAAGTAATACATTTCTATTTATTTATTTTTTCTAGAGTGAGAGTTGCACCTTTTCTTTAATTGATGTGTTCCACATCTGGCATCCAAGATGCTTGTTGTTAACTGCGTTTGTCAACCATGTTATCCAATATTTTAAAGTCCCCCTGTAGTGAAAATCAAGTTTTTTATGTTGTTTATTAGTCTATGTGGTATTTTTAATATGCTTTTAGACAAACCATCTGCCAATCCATTAATCAACACCATTGCTGAGTATTTCCTCCATAAAACTGTAGTTTCCCAAAGGCTGACCCAGAAACGCGGTTTGAAACAGCCCTCTGTTTGCTATGTCACAAAATTCAACAACCAATCACGTCAAGGGATAGATTCCTATCACTAGCATGCAAAATATACCAATACCAGCACAAAACCAAACATAAATTAGAGCAAAAAACCCATGAAGCCATGGTTTAATGTGAATGTAGAACCGCTAACTTGCATTATAACCCGCGGCAATAGTGTAAAAGTAGCCCGGAGTCAGACCCACCTCTCCCGCATCGGCGTCTGCACTTTACACGCGTATGCTCGCGGGAGCGAATTGGAATCACAGTCTTAATACTGCATTCAGTCTTAACGGAATTTTAGGACACAACATCGTTAAGTAAGTAACTTTAACGAATGTTACAGTATTCACTGTAGTTGTCCGCTAGTAAAAACAGTTTTATCAGTCATTATCCATGTATGCCATTGTTTCTCGTTTACTACAGTTCAGTGGATCAGGAGGCGCTGGCTGGTGTGACTGAGTGGAGGCGGGCTAATTTGCATATTCATAATCCGAGTATAGTAAATGAGGCAAGGGTGTAGAGTTACATTCAAGCTATTTTAAGGCATGAGAAAATTATTTTCACAAGAAAAAACATTTAAATATGTCATTTTGATGATCAAAGATGAGGTTTAAAGGATAAAATATTTGACTACAGGGGGACTTTAAGAATATTTAAAGAAAAGTAAGACAAATAAAACAGAATAAATAGAATTTAAAAAACAAACATATTATATGTATTTATACTGAATTATTTTCTTTGCTCTCAAACGCTAGTTCTTTCCACATAATAGTTTATTTTAAGCTACATTTACAACCCTATTACAATGCATATATTTTTAGCTGGCAAATGTTGTGTAATTATGATAATTATTCAGTTTTTATTGCAAGAAATAACTATCACAATTTTAAACTGTATTTAGATAAAAATGGCCAAAACAGCAAAAATACAATATTTTTTACCATTTCAATCATATTTTTTTTTTACCATTTTCGTGGTAAGTACCAACTGAATCACTCCCAAAACCAAGATATGAAAACAACCCAGTGTACACAAGCAGCTGCAAATTGCATGTTGCATTGTGTGTGTGTTAGTGCGTGTCCCTTCTTTTACTTCCAGATGTTGTTCTCTCTTCTGTAGTTACCGATCCCCAGCTCACCAGCATTTTTGCCCATGACCTTCTGGGTAATTGAGCAGAAGTATTGATGTAACAGCAGGGTCTGATTGTGATTTATTAAACACACTCTGAGACTGTGCCAGCGTCACCACGCGCCCATCGCATGCTATTACAAAAGTCATCAATAGCTCTGCTACATAAAGGCCAGTAATGGGGAAAGAGCCAAGAGAGAGAACAGAGCACTCTGCCATTATACGACTGCAGAACACTAAGAGGAAAGAACAGAGAGAGAGCATGAAATCTTGATATAACAAACTGCAGACAGGTCTCCAAATCTCCAGAGAACACATTTTGTTAGGACAAAAAAAAAACTGAACTACAGAGTCAAAGAGCATCTTTGGCATAAAACTAGATTAGAGAAAACCAGTGCATGACTGCATCATTAAGGGATATTTCTATGTGTTTACAGAAATAAATACAGCTCCTCATGTTTCCTTCAGTAATGGCCAGGTAGCAATCACTGGCTTTCATCCCATTCCAACAGCAATGCATCATACACAGAAACTGAAGCAATAAGACATAACCCAGGCTCAGAAGCATGACTGTAAGACTCCATTAGAGCCCATAATGGGCAGAAACGTAGGTTTAACTTATTATGAGAGAGGTAAATAATACAAGGTCTAATGATTACGGATGATTTGGTATGGGGTGCAGTAGGATGCAGGTGTACTATAAAACAGAGGCGAGCTGAACTGTACTTGGAAAAGATGACACAAATATCACTATATAGACCAATCAAAGTCTGTTCATAGTTTAAAAAAAACATGTTAATGCTAGATAAAAAACATTTCACAAGTCAGTGCCACCAACTGGTTGATTCTCCAAGTAGCTGGCAGGTATTGCATCTTTACGCTGGCTGATTTCCAACATAAAATGGAAAAAGAAGAAGATGAAGAAAAAGAAGACAGTGTGCAGCTACCACTGCCGCACAAAATCATATCGGAAGAAGATGACAGGTGAAAGCTTTTAAGGAAAAACTAATCACTGGGTCATTAGTGGTAATCAATTTCAGATAATTTTGTCCTTAAACAGCAGGTACAAACTGTGTTGGTTGCTTTACTTGTCAGTCAGGCTGTGAACAGAGTGCTTGGCCAGAATAAGCTGCAATGAAGGCCAAACTTTCATTGGCAAGCCAAAAGGCAGGCTAGACAAGTCAAGTTTTGTATACTTCTATAGCACTGCAAGTGTTCAATTTATTTTTGAGATAACGAAAAGTACGTTTACGAAAATATATAATAATACGGTGTCAGCAAAGCTGATAAAAGAACATTTCATACATCAAAATGATATGACTATGGTTGTACCTGAACGCAGAGCAGCCCCAGGCACCGTGCTTATCTGTGAGGATGTTTACAATCTTCTGGATGAGCTGGGTGGATGTGACGTGATCCCGGTACTTGGCGGCCCTGATCAGGTGATCGCACATCTTCTCCTCATCGCGTTTCTCAGCGGCATACTGAGCACACTGAGACTGCAGACAAAAGAAAACAAGTTTTGTTAGTAATTTTGCTCTTATATGCTTTCATTTGTATTATATTAATTAACACCGTAAACCCTTTATTCAAATGACCTATCCCTATTTAAAAACTAAAATACAAAACATGTACAGTATGATACCTGTCAGATACAAACTAGTTACTTGAAGGCACAAGTGTGTTCCTGTGCTACTTTTACCTGAGAAGAATGCTGTCCATCAGACTAGGTGTAGAAAACAAAGCACACTACATCATTAGAGTGTGTGCTGACGCCTGAGAGAGTGTGTGTGTGTGCAGTAACTCCATACACAAAGGAAACAAATGGAACTCTGGGTCATTTCCAGCCTGTTGTCACAGTGATTAATAACACTGGACATGTATTTGCTAATGCCTTTGGGCTATGCTAAAAAATGTAGAAACTACCCATAATGCACAAGGAGACATTTTTCTTTGTCAGAATTTGTTATCAGAAAAGCCTTTGAACTCAAATACGATCCTTTAACAAAGCACCTCACACTGTAAATATCCCTTTGATAAAACTTAAATTCTGTTTTATCTGTTCATCCCATTGTAGTAGAAGAGTAAATGAATAAGCCACCCTTTGTAAAAACCAATGTCCCAATCACAATCAATAAATCAAGAGATGCTGGTACGAATTCAACCCAGAATAAGCGAAAACAGCCCACCAAGCACAACACAACACGGCTTCATTTTTCCCCCCGTGCCTCTTATCTGATTCTGATGCAACGTCTAGCAAACAGCAATCAAGTGGAAAGGTTACAGCAACCACTAGAGCTTGTTTTAATGTAATTCCCTCAGCTTCATCCATTGCGTGTTATGGGCCTAAATTAAATTAGCCTTGGACAGCACACGCTGACAACAAATACAGTAAAGGCAGTGGTCTGGTGTGGTAACGGCAGCAGACGCTGAAGCCTGCCTCGGCAAAGTTAACGGTAAACGCTCCAAAGTGCCTTCTAATGGGCCCTCCTCTCCAATTTGAGGATCGACTCTTCATGTATGACAGAAAATCCATAGAGATAAATCACATTAGGGGGGCTTCCCTCTCCTAATTATCAATCTGTGTCTCATTTCGCTGTTCTTAACTCTGCAGTGACCTTAAAGCCATGAGAAAAGGATGGCGGAATAAAAGAGAGATAAAAGGTAAAGGGTGAATGTTTAAATGCAAACCGATTTGGATGTCTGGCATAACAAAAGAGCGGGAATAAAGGAATGGAAAGAAGGACAGCAATTTGTCTCTGTTCAGCTCAGAAGGTCACGTCTGGGTAAGAAATGGAAAAGTCTGGATGGGTAACATTCGCTTTGATGAAAGAACGGAGGAAAAACCAAGCAAAAAAGGTTTTGACAACAACAACAGGTGCTCATAAATATTATTAGGGACTATTACCTATTTTTTTTTTTTATATTGTAATATTATTAGACCTTTTAAGTTAAATAAAATGCAGAAATTGTAATACTAACTGAAATAAACTGTTTTGAAGTTTGTTCTAAAGGTGCTTTCTGAATCAGAATAGCTCCAAAAGCAAAAAGAGCAATCATCCATATTTTTTCATTGTTCCCTTCAACGACTGATTAACACATTATTAATTAGCTGTCATGAGTTCAAACACTTTGGCATAAACAGGCACTTTATCAACTAGTGTCAACGGCACCAAATCCCTGAGCTCCATAATGGGCTTCGCAATTTTCATGAACTTCCTGACAAATGGCTTCCTTGCAGCTGAACATACAGGCTGAATTATAGGAAACATACAGGTGAAATACATAGCACTGCCATTATCATCACGTTTGGGTCTGTAATTCTGAAGTGACGTCATAAGACTTTTGGAAACCCAACAAGGTGGACTTAATTCAAAGGGTCCTGCACATGTTTGGCGGTGCTCTGAAGGGGGAACCGTAATCTCCAGTCACAGTGCAGCTGAAGTTGAAGCCATAGAGGCAGAAACAAAACCATGAAAGCAATGTGTTTATGACTTCAGACAGAGTAATCATCCACATCTCCAAATGTTCTGTGTTCTGGGGAACTGAACCAGACAGGGTCAGCACTCATTTCCTTCAGTGGACTACACCCATGACATACCATTAGAGCCATATTATTGTAAAAAAATCTGTATCGTCGACAGTAGTCTAAAACTATTTACTCTGCATTTCAATAAAGATCCAAATAAAAAGCATACATGCATATTTTTGAGTGTAACAAAAGTAAGATTAATTATTGTTAAATTACTGTAAGCTGACACTGAATTAAAATATTATAACATTTTAATTTTATATTTTTAATTTTATTTAACATTTATTTCAAACTTAAAACCAAAAACAAACTGGAGCTGTTAAAATTAACATGATTAAATATGTTTAACACTTTTTTTTTATCAGCATCCATTTACTAGTAAATTGTTGAGAAAGACTCTTCATGGGTAATTCCTTTCTAATTCATTTATCAATCCTGGTCAGGACATTTAACAAAAGTAGTCATTCACATTGTTTTTTTTGTTTTTTTTAGAAAATCATGGTAAAGCTCAACGTCTTAAAAAATATAAATAAATATGCGTCATCCATACCAATTGCAGAGCCTGCTAATTATACGCTGGAGTATTATTTTGTTTTATAGAAATATTTGCTGCACGTTTCAACTTATAGATGTAAATAAATGAACAATACCTTTTACAATTAAGGCACCACCTTTTATGTGTTTCTAGAAAAAGGGTATTTCAACAAACTGCATTGGTTTCTGAAATCCTGTAAATGTATGTGTTGCTACATCCACGGCAATAGGTGTCAGTATAAAATGCAGGGCCATAAAAACAAAAATGACTTCTAAAGTTCTGCAAATTCAGAATTTATAGCTAAGCAAAGCACAATAACATACCTATGACTGCTATTTACCAATGTTAGCAGATCCAATGTTTCTCTGTAACAAGATATGAACAATCACGGGCGGCAGTTTTACTCTCTCCTCCCTAAACAGGGTAGCAAGGTTAAACAAAATAATCATCATCTGCCAGAGACCAGAACTCATTACGTTCCATCAGCACCCGTGTATGTGATTTAGTTAGTGTGACACGACATGGCCAGACGTGCATGTAAGTCTACACATTACATACACAGTGAAAGCTTCACAGTGTTTCTCCGAGAGCACATCTAAGCTGTGAAAACAGTAGGGATCTTGTTAAACTGCTTGATTTGCACTCTGTTGACAGTGAAATACACAGCACAATGACTATCATCTTCCTCTCCTCGCCAGTCCGTCCCTCAGGGTTTCATTTACACCAGGAAACTGTCCTACTGATGCCTCTGTCCTTACAGCATCTGAGGGAATGCAAATACAGTGTAGAGGACATGCATGCAGCACTCAGAGAAACAAAATGAAAAACGAGCGTATGCCATGTCGTTCGGCCAATCAAATGCAAGAGATTTTCATTGCACTTGATCTTTTGACCCACATTCGTACCAAATTTAAAGTCACCGCGTAAAAACTGTAGCCAGGGGAATTCATACAAAAGCAAGCTGGGAAAGTGAAAAGTGACAACCAAGAAAAATGACGCCTTAAAAGTACAATAGCGAACAAAAGTCACAGAATGACAAAGGCTGACAGGCACTTCAATTCTGGAGCGATACTGCTGTCAGCCAACGCCTCTCTGTATTGATTTCCCTCCATCCCTTGTTCCCTTGGCGATAGATGGAGCAGGAATCTAGTGTAAAGCAACTAGCGAGAGAAAATGTTGCCACCCCCATCCTAGAGTCAGGGTGACCATCAAGGTTAACACAGGTGCAACAACTTATCAAAGTATCTCTGGCTTCTCTCTTCCCCTTTTCTCCCTCCTTCATTTCGTGCTTTTAATGGACTAGTCACAATGCGTAGATGGCAGATTCTTCATCTTGCCTCCCACCCCCTCTCCAAAAAAAGGCATTTCTTTGGTTCCATTACTCTACACGGGCAGCTGACTCCTGCAACTTCAAGGTCACGCCGTGTGAGAAATTGTAGGAATTAACTGTCCTTTTGAGGTGAAAAATAGTCAAATGAAGGAGATGTGCGGCGAGTGAAAAATGAACACGTCTGCCGGCAGGCGACGAGGAGCAGGTGTGGATGAATGTGAATGTGGGATAATGTTTTTACTTCTGGTAAATAAAGGAAATGCATATGGTCCTAAGCCAATGAACAAAAAACTACAAGCGGAGCGCCACTGTTGGGAGGGTGATAACACAGGTCAAATAAACAGTCTGAAAAGATATCTTCACAAGCAGAGAAAATATATATATTATAATCTTATTATTTGTAAAAGCCATTGTGGTTTCTGTCTATATTTAAAGCTGAAGAGTGTATTTTTTTCAGCTAAAATACTTTCTCCTATCCCAGCTGAGTAGGCAGAACACAAAATGACTGAGGCGTTTAAAAATAGCTAAATGGTGCACAACTGAATTAAACAGCGGTTGACTTCAGACACTTTTTTTTCATAATGCTTGCATGGGACAAGTCGCATCGCACCAGCTAATGATATTAGTGTGTGTGTGTGTGTGTGTGTGTATGTATGTATGTATGTTAGTATTATTATATTTATTATTATTTTTACATGCAAATACCATTAAATGATACATACTAACAATATCCAGAAAACATCTGAATGCATATTATTGAATGCTCTACTATTTTCAGTTGTTCATTTAAAAGATTAAATCTGCACATGTGTGTGTGTGTGTATGTATGTATGTATGTTAGTATTATTATATTTATTATTATTTTTACATGCAAATACCATTAAATGCTACATACTAACAATATCCAGAAAACATTTGAATGCATATTATTGAATGCTCTACTATTTTCAGTTGTTCATTTAAAAGATTAAATATGCACACTTACAACCATCTACAACATATTACAATACAAAAAACAAAGTAAACATTATAAAATTATAATGCATCAAGAGTATATCATAAGCAATCACTTGGCATATATTAATTGTGCAGTATTCACTGACTGCAAGCTGCTCTGAAACTGCAAGCCTGTAGAGTGCACAACAGCACCGTGATTTGAACATGCAACGCTCATTTATTTAACTAAATCATAGCCTTTTGAAGTTTAATCATCACATTAGGCTATATTGTGATTCTTGTTTTTCCTTCTTTTCCTTTTTTGCCTATTCATAAAAATTCAATGTCAGAATTAGCTGTATATACATTTCTGAGAATGTTCTCAGCAAATATTGATTATTCTACTAATCAAATGACATATGTAATTATTTTGATCACAAATTCTACTAATAAAATAAAAAAATGTGTCTAATCCTTCAGTGTTCTAAATGTGAAGCAGAAGGCCTCTATTCACCAGAGCATTGGGGACAAGATACAGAATAATGACCTGCTGCACTGCCATCACCTGGGGAATTAATTAAAGCAAGTAAAGGACAGAGAACAAGGGAGAGAAAGAAATAGCATGTACGTGTGTATTCCACAAAGACATTACTTGCGGTAAAGCATTTATGGTGAAGCTAAAGGATAGCTGCTGACTTATCAAAGGGCACAAGTGTAACCCTACTGAAGCTCTAAGTACACATCATTTAGATGTGCTTTTGTTTGGCTAGTACAGATAACTGTCAGAGGCTGGAGGATTAGTGAACATGCACGCTGGAATAATACGAGGTCATGTGTCTCATTTCGCAGTTGATGTCATTAACTCCTAGTCTCCTTTTACAGAAACACAGACACTAAACACTAATGAAGTGGCCCATCACCTCTCTTCACACACACTTCAGTCGGGAGTCAACTCAATTACACTCCATCACTTCAAGATCAAGTAAAAGCTAACAAAAAAAGAGCAAGAGAGTGAAAGAGAACAATGACCCCGTTCTATCACATCCGAAAGATCTGGCCTTGTGGCCCAGTCTCTTCCACATTTCATTTCTAATAAAGAAAGACTCTCATTAAAGAAGGAAGTCACTCTCTCTCTCAATCTGTCCTTTCTTTTCTCCCTCGCAGGTATCGGCCACCATCGTACAGTTGTTACCGGAAAAATCTTTTCCGTATTAGGGATCCTATTAGAAAGAGAACACTAAAAGATAATTGGATTTCCAGCGGTTATCTCTGTGTCCGTCAGGACCCTGCTGTCCCTGTAATCTCACTCTCAAGGGGTAAAGATAACTCAATCCCAGAGTGGATGGATGAGTGTGTATGTGTGTGTGTGAGACAGAGAGAAAGGAGGGGAGCAGGGGAGTGTATAAAGGCATATGTTATCCATCTACGTAATAAAAGTGTGTCTAAATCACTGGTATCCACCATCATCTCTTCTGGTGGATTTGAACCCTGACAGGGAACAAACATAAATTTATTTTTATTTCCAAAATAATTCATCTACTAGAGAATGCACTGGAACAAAGGCCGTCTTCAATGCTGCCACCTTTCTCTTAAGACCCATTCCTCAAATGCACAATATACTATAGCAGTCTGTGCTTCACATACAAGCACCCTGAATAATGTTCAATAAAATTTAGTGTTTTCAGATCTGCAGTTATTTTGATTTGTTCTGAAACAGCCATTAAACTGTTACAATGTTGCATTTTCACCTTCAGATTCCTTCTCTCCAATGATCTATCAGGTATGTGTCATGGTTATCATATCGATATTAGCAGTATTTGAGTTTCTGGACTGCACTGTCACCAAAGAAGGAAGCTCCAGAGTTTGCATGAAATCCAACCAGATTCAAGTGTGACTGTGGTATTCATAGGCCATATAAACTAAGATTGAAAACACTGTAAAATATTATTTAGATGGAATTCATTTTCTAAACAATGTTTGAGTTACAGAGGTATTAACAGAGGTACTGTGATTTCAAGTACCGATGCGGAAAAGATTGGTATCAGCCTTATTTTCACTAAAACAGAAGGGTCTGTAGTCAGGATTGACAACCCATTGAAATTAACAGGACCTATTCGTGATTACATACTTTATATAATATAATTAGGTATATCAGGCATATAAGAGAAGGAATTTAGAGATCAAACCTGTCACTAACATAAAAGTCTGTGACAGTACCCACATTTTTGTTTTCGTTCATTCATTTTATTCACTTTTTAATTCTGATTTATATACTTTATTATTTATTATAATGGTCGGGGGTTGCTATCAATACCTCAATTTTTACTTTCTCAGAAAGTTAACTGAAAGTTCTAAATCCAGAAAGAAGAAGCGTCAGGCGGTAAAACAGTAAAGAAATTGGCGAAATAATTTAAGCTTAAGTTGCAGTATTCAACAAAGGAAATAAAATGAGAAGGGAAGTGGAAAAGTAATATACCATAATTACAGACATTTCTACCCAGGCAGGATTAGATTTCTCAGAGGACCCCTGAGTCTGAAAAAAGGTGGTAATTTTCTCCATAATTTTTTACATAAGTTGTATGAGAAAAACACTGATTGAAACACAAATTTACTGCACCTAACCCCTGCTTGAATATTGCTGAGACACATAACTGTTGATCACAGACAACTAACAGGTAAATTATTCTCATTCTGAATGTCATCAAGGCTACAGCATTACACACATTAATTCATGAATGAAACGATGTTAAAAAAACAAAAAGCAAACTTCTCCATCCATTCTGGTTCTCATATGTCTCATATTTCATGTTGTTCCCTTAAACATCCAAATCCTGTGTAAACTGCTCTTCAGGATGGAAAGGCAGTGTGATCCCCACGGGGGCATCTTTCACTGGCCTGTTATTTTTATTGTGGCCGTGCAAAATGAAACCGGTGGCTCAGAGAAGATGGCAAGAGCCGGAATAGAGGAAAATCAATACGGCAATATCAGTGCTGCACTTATCGGTGGCTCACTGCTTTTCAGGGGTCACAGAGGAGCAACTATATCTAAGTGAGGGATTCAATACTGAGATGGATTCTTAAGAAATCTGTGCTGTGACTGAGAAGCCATATTGTAAGAAATAAAATACACTTACAAACTTCTAAGAAATGTATAAATAATACAACTTTGACAACGATGTATCAGATGTATCCAATTTGGTTTTTCAGTTAAATTCAGTTAAACAATTCAGGATTTTTCAGGGATTTTCCACAGACATCCTGGCTGTATGAGATGGACCCACAGTTTGGGAAACATTGACTTACACACTGCCATCTTTATCAAAAGTGTGACCCATAATCATCACAAATAACTGAGACCCAGCTATCCATGCCCTATTTCCCTCTACAAATTACCAAAAATATTTTAGCCATCTGCCTGTCCAACATCAGTTTCTCTTATTAAAATAGAGTTTGGGTCAATGGAGCATCACAGCATGGCTTTCGTCATGAAGCACTGAGTGACAAAAAATGGCATAATCACACCTGATAGTGACCAGCTCTGCTCCACAGAGAACAGCATTATGGGAGATTTCAAGTAGGGGATTAAATAGTACAGTGCATTATATGTAATGTTGAAGACATATTTTTACCTAATTTTTAAAATAAATATATTTAGCTGAATACTGTAAAATGATAAGTAAACATCTCAGTGTTTTTTTAGCATTTTTTTGGCATCCATATAATGTGCCTGACATTGATAATCTGAGCATTTTTTCCGCATTTGGCAGAATATCCAGCAGTATTTCTGAGAATAATACATTCTCCACCATGCTGTGAGTGAGGCTGGAAAAGCAGAAAGAATCGGACCAGAGGGGCCAATTAGAGTGAAAAAGGAAAGCTAAGCACGTCCCTAGAGTGCAGCCGTCCTCCACTGAGCGTCTGGGAGAATTTGGCCAATCCTGGGAATTTGGGGCAGTGGGAATGATGAGGAAGGGTGTTCTGAGGTTCCCTCTAAATGTCACTGTGAGGTAAGGAAGCTTGTTTAAGCAGGGTGTATTCAACTAATACTTCTAGCGCTCATCTGTTTTACAGGGTACATGCCTCTATAATGTTGAGTGTTACTGCTGGAATGACTGCGTCATTAAATCTGTTGTCATTTGTGAACACGTGGTTACCAGCAGCATATATTATCTACTAACACTGATAATAATAATAAATGCTTTTGAGGTTCAAATCAACATATCAGAATGATTTCTGAGGGATCATGTGACACTGAAGACTGGAGTAAGGGCTGCTGAAAATGCAGCTTTGCAATCACAGGAATAAATAACATTTTTAAATATGGGAAAAAAATAATATTATTTAAAATTTTGTTAATATTTCACAATATACTGTAAATTTCTAGTATACTTGGAGAACAAAAGAGATATCTTATGAAAAAAAAAAAAAAAATCCTAAACAGTTTTAAAAGGGTCATGGGAACTGAGAAACCATCTTTTGATATATTTGAAATGGTGGTGGTTGAGGAGATCCCTCCTCACAATGTAAAGCACTTTGAGTACCCAGAAAACCACTATATAAATTTACTATACTAGTATATATGTGTATATATACTATAAAAACATCCTGTAATTTTCAGAGCTCAAAACTTTGTTAGTCTAAAAAAACAGCTTATACTGAAGCCAATCTGCCAAAATGGCAGCTTGTGGAATGTACCACTTTATGATGTAATAGTGTGGCTAAACATCGCCTCCACAGAAGAAGATCAACGCCTGCTTCTACATCAGTGCCTGTTTAGCCATGCCCACCGATTCACGCATGTAGTGTTTACAAGAGAGGCGAACACACAGGTCTACACAGAAACCAAACGATAAAGATGCTCCGAAGACAACAAGACTCTGTGTAGTGCCAAGTTGTGGAAAAACAGTCTTTGCATTGCCTTTCTTCTGATCCCAAAGTTAGGAAAAAGTGGATGAACTTTATTTTTAATGAAGTTCCAGACCGCTTCAGTAAGAACTGGGTCCTTTGTTCACTTCATTTTACCGTGGATTCATTTTCAAACAAGGCACAATGCGACAGTATTTTTAGAAAGATTGATGCTGTGCCAGCTATATTGGATCCGACAGTAATATTACACCACACAAGTGTGTTTTTATTACATGATCACTATTGCTTTGTCTGTTAAACAGATCATTTGATATGAGTATTTATGTGTTTTTAACCTAAATCACAGCAGTGTCCATCTGTAAAGGACGTAGACTGTCAAACATACAGAACTATTAACCAATCATAGCAGTGGGCGTTTACTTCCAAGTCTACAATCCGCCACGCCTATTCAAACAGAGCGTTCTGATGAAGGGGGTCAAAACAGGACAGAAAATAGCCTATTACTTCTAAATTATGTTTTTGATGTAAAAATCTTGGTAACATTATAAGTGGACCTCAGAGAACAGTACAAAATAAAAAAACAGAGGCAGTTCATGACCCCTTTAATTGTAGCATATATAATAAGACACAACATGCGGTTTAGTGAATGAGTCGTTTGAAAAATTCAGTGAGGAAGTCAAACTGATTCAGTCGAAGATTCAGACAAAATATATAATAAATATTGAACTCTGTTCCTGCAGTTGTGAATAAAGTGATTCTGATTCTTTGAGCTGATAATGACAGCCAGACAATCAAGTGAAATTCTTTTGTTTTCTGAAAACAGTGAGACACTGGGCGAAACGTTTGAGAAAAGCTGCCAAAATAAGCGTACAGGCCCAATCACATACAAAACATGACCCTAACCAAGCAGACTACTGCAGAACCTTTCACAGACATGATACATGATCGCCTTCTCTGATTTTACATGTTTACTTTTAATACTGTCCTTCAAATGTTTGCCCCTCCTAGTCTCAGTTCAGAGACCCTGCCTTGAACCTTTCTGAAAGCATAACATTTTACAACTGGAGGGTGGGAGATGTTGAACAGAGCAGAGCCCACTCCCCCTTTACACTGTCACATCCTGCCCCCAGTGCCAGACAGAACCAGAGGGAGGGATGGGAAACGAAAGGAAGACAGAAAAGAAGGTGCTGTATTCCTGTCACTGGTGAAATTCTCCCACAAAGGGAGCACAACAGGCAGAACATGAGTCCGAAGGGAATCGTGAGGAAAAAAGAAGCAGGTAGACAGAAATGGAGAATGATGGAAGGAATGAGAAAGCGAGACTGCGGTGATAAAAGAGGTGATGTGTGTGCGTGTTTGGCGGGGCAGCGGTGGAGGAATGCCCCATGGCTGTGCTATAAGGAATAAATCAACTGTGCTGCTATGTTTTGGTAAGATACATGCCAAACGCAATCTCTGTAGCCAAAGCTTGAAACCTTCTTCCATATAAGTTGTGTTTGAAAAGAAAACATTTGTTCTCCTTCACATTGGCAGCCTCTCAGTTCCGACAGACAAAACTTTCTTTTTTAATATCCTCACAGGGGCTTAACAATTTCATTAAATCTTACAACAGTTTTTTAAATTTGTAAATCAACCCTGAAACAGAATATATCTGCATAAAGTGAAAGTGGCTTGTTTGTACAGTATGTCAAGAAAATTTAGCTATTGCTTCACTCAGCTGCAAGTCTTCAAGAGCTCATGAAATGACGTGACTTGGACATTTTTTTCCTGTTAAGTTAGGGCAGGACATATTGAAGGCATCTAACATTCAAATGTTATTTGTTTGTTTTTTGTTTTTCAGCAAAGATGCATTTCATTGATCAAAAGTGACAGTAAAGTCTTTCATTTTGTTCCAATATATATATTAAAATAATTTCTGAAGGATCATGTGACACTGAAGACTGGACTAAGGGCTACTGAAAATTCAGCCTTGCCATCACAGGAATAAATTACTTTTTAAAATATATTAAAAAAGAAAATGTTATTTAGGAAAAAAAAAAGATATTTTAAAACTATAATACTACTACAAAATTACAGCTTTTACTGTATTTTTGATTAAATAAATGCAGCCTTGGTGAGCATAAGAGACTTCTATTAAAAAACATTTAAAAATCTTATCGACCCAGACATTTGTACAGTAGTTTAAATGTCCAATAATTTACATCACAGCCGTATTGCTAATCAGTGGGAAGTGGTATTAGAGGATATTCTCATTTTAGAGTGGTATTCTCATTTGATTGGACAAAAGCTGTAAAATGCAACATAAGCTATCAATATTTTTGCCCCAGTTAGTAGTACAGGAAACAATGACAGATTATTCACAGGGTATCCATCAAGCCATTAAAAGGGGTCTTCAACCATTGAAAACTTTTAGGGGCATCACTGACTTCAGACAAGAACTCTCGTAGACTGATGCAGATACTGTGTGTGTGTGTGTGTGTGTGTGTGTGTGTGTGTGTGTGTGTGTGTGTGTGTGTGTGAGTGAGAGCACACTCACCTCAAACTCTGCGTGTTTGTGGATGTCCTCTGCTCTCTGGCGGCTCAGAATGAACTCGGCCTCATTAGCTACACGCACCAGATGGTCCTTCATGGTGTGGCTCAGCACTCTGTACATCAAAATCACATTAAACACTGAGTTCACACCTGACATCACATGATTCTGTCTGAATTATTTTTGCAGTTTGTGTTGGTAACATAACTTAATCCAAACACTGGATTTTATATGCATCACATATATTGTTACATTTATTAGGAAATGTACTGATCATAAGAGATGCAACAGACATATTTACAGAAACAACCCTTCAAGAACTTAAATCAAGAAATATGTGGATACCGATAAGCCAGTAACTATTTTCATATTATGGATGATATTATTAACCTATTGGGCTGCATAATATTGGGGGGGGGGGCTGACATTGTGATATTTTGTTTTCCCAGAATATATATTGCAATATGGAAAAAAAATGCACAAATTTATTTTGAAAGAATGAATAATTCTAGACTTAGTAGGGTGATTCTGTTGGTGAATGCATCTGTATTAGAGGTCTGCACGGGCTTTAAACTGAAGCCCGAACCCAGCCCGTACCCGAGATCGTCTGACCCGACCCGACCCGAGCGGCACAGTTAAATTTAGAGCCCAAACCCGACCCGAACCCAAAGTCTTTTTTTTTTTTTACAACGAATTGCCAATAAAAAAAAAAAGATGCTGTATTTCATGATTGCATGCAACGGTCAGTAAACAAATACATGTAAAGAAACAGATTCATCGAGGCTCGGTCAGTTCACAAGGCAAAAGAAAAAACACTTAGCCTACCAGTTATGAAAGTTTATGAACATCAGGTGCAGCGGTTACATAAATTCTGCCGAGTTTTTGAATGGTTGTTGTATATGACAAGACGATAATTCTTCCACCGTGCAAATTATGGTCATTTTCGTCAGTTAAGGCTCGTTAGCATTCGGCCTGCTTTAAATCAGACACAGAGATGTAGTGCGGTAAGATCGCATTTATTTGAATTAATTAATTATATAATTTACTTGAATTAGCAAGAGAGAGACAGAGAGAGAGAGGGATATTGGTGTTTGAACCTACGTCTGCGCGTCTCTCTCTCTACAAGCAATGAGGCTTAGTTACTTCAAAAACAGCGATTTTACCCCCTCATTGCAGAGAAATATAACGTTGCGAGTCAGTAGCCTATCGAAGCTATTTTACTAATAAAAGTTTCCGTGCTGTTTGTTCGCTGCGCGATCGCTCTGATATCTGTGTGCAATAACGTGTGTGCGTGCATCTATGAAAGCAACGAAGCCTGCATATAGTTTTAGTTTAGCTACAAACCAGAGCCCGACCCGAGACCGAAGCTATTCATTAAACATTAACCCGAACCCCACCCGAAACCCGAAAGTATTTCAGGACCCGTCGGGCTCGGGTCGGGTAGCAGACCTCTAATCTGTATAGAAAATAATAGTAATTGGAAGAAGTCATTTTTACTCATAAGATATTCTTGAGTGTGAAATCATTTTAGTGCTGAATGATTTCGAGAACTCAAACAACTCAAACTTCTTTCCGTAACCATTTCAGAAATCTCTTTTCACTTGAGTTTTCCAATTCAACCAATTCAATATAACAATACAATTATATTATATTGTTTTTATGAAATAAAATATTAAACAAAATAAGAAATATATAGAAATAACAGTCCAAAATAAATACGGTAAAATAAAAGATAAATAAACAGTTTTATTTTACTGTAAAATCACAATACTAATATTTTCATCTTAATTTCTTCATTTTAAAATGGTAAACCAAGCTTGTTTGTGACCGACAAATCAAAATAAGTGCTGCCGGTATCAGAATGAAGCTTGGCACTGTGTGTTCATTTACATGCATACAGCCCATGATATCAGTGAATCAGAATGGCTCGATTTACAGTAAATGAACCAAGCCATACTCAGACACTAAAATACTGTAGCATGAGCTACACGTGTGTAAATGTCCCGTTTCACCAGCCTGAGCAATTTTACAATCACACTAAGCCAATATTGATTTGATATATTGTGCAGCCCTACTACTTTATTTAAAAAACTAAAATAAATAGTTTGTATGCTACAAGTGAACTTATGCGTCACAACATTATAATGTACAGCATTATAGCTATCCTACATAAGATAAACATGTAATATCAGCAGATATACAATAAATATTGATAATAATAATAATAAAAATCTCTGCTAATATTGGCAATAAATTATGTTGTGCTGTGTAAATCACGCATCCCTAATAAAGAATACTGCACATAAATTTCATTGTAAATTACTTGACCATGTTCACAAAATAGCAGAAATGAAAACCTTCAACATCTCTCAAGTGTTAATCTGTGAAATCAGTTTGACTGATTTAATAACACAGTTGTTAGGCCATGAAAGTGTCAATAGTAAGCTAAACCAACTTAACTACATCATTTAAAACAAGCAGAAAATCATATTTAGCACGGCAGATAAAACCACCCCCACTAAAAACAACCAGCGATTGATTTGTAAACGATACGCATCTAACAAGATACGGATGCAGGGGGTGTGGAGATGGGGGCACATTTCAACCCGGCTCATGTTTTTACATATGTAAGAACAGCCTTCCTTGGATAACACACACACACACACACACACACACACTGCTTCTTATCACAGGGCATCTGATGATTACAGGGGCTGATGGGAGATCAAATAAATCCTGCTTTTACTGCTACTGTTTGTCAGCCCTCATCAAAACCCGAAGCGGTTCTGTCCATCTCAAGAGTCTTGTTTGTGAATCAGCATAGTTTTTTTCTGTCCATGGTGCTCTGGGTTAGCACAGACGGGGAGGAACCTGATCTTGAAACAGCACATTTACACCCCGGGCAGATTTGTGAACAACACAAGCCGTGGCCTAATAAAACATCGCCCCTAGGGACAGAGACGAGTCTCTCAGCAGGTCAGGAGGCTCAGGCCTCTGCAAAGTGGAAGAATAACAGGCAGAGGGTGGAGGGCTGAAACTCGAGCCTGGTGTGTCAGCGGCGGGCAGCGGGGGAGCGGACGTGCCAGGGACTCTGTAGTGACCCTCTCCCAACCCTCTCACCCCGACTGCCATCAATAACAGCCCGCTCTCTGTGACTGCCCTTCTCTCTATCACCCTTTTGCTTTCCTGTCTTTCTTTATCTGTTTTTACTTACTTTATGATATGATAGTCTATAGAAACAGACAAAAACAAAAAAGTACCTAAATGTACCATTATTTTAGCATGGTAGTTTATACCATGGTAATATCATGTTTGTGATTGGTAATATTCTACAGCTACAGTGTATAATTGCATTACATAATTAATATTTATTACATTATAAGTGACAAAATGACAAATAAGCATGTCCAAAATAAAGAAAAATCAAAATCATTATGTTATTCATCATGTTTATTATTTACCAAGACATTTATTAAAGGCATGCTTTGCAATTTGCATTGGCGTCTGCGCCTTGATTTTAAAACTTATCATATCTCTTTGTGACTTTAGTACATGCCTTCTCATTCTCATTAAGCACTTTAAGAAACTGTTAAAAACCCATCTTTTTAAAATAACTTTTGGTTAATTTGATAAGCTTTTCAATAGCATACTGATTTATTGTTAGTTTTTACTATATTTTTGTATTGCATTCTTTCTGTAATTTTTTTAGTTTTCATTGGTTTTACTGTTTGTAGTGCTGTGGGTATGAGTAAAGTGCATTAAAGATAAAAATAAATAAAAATAAAAATAAATAAATAAAAATATTTATCATTATATAATTTAAAATTAGAAATCATAAAATTAAAAGAGGTGTTGTAGGTCACTGCATGTTTGAAGCACTTTTTTACGCAATTTAGAATAATTTAATGAATCTACAAAAAAAAAAAGTGAATCACATCACTGATCCATCTAAGTACAATGGAATTATGACCTAATATTATCACTGCACTGCCATAGATTTAGCTCTTTTCTTCAGGCTTAGTAAGAATTCGAACAGTGTTATAAACTCAATTATAGAAAATCAACTTCACTTTGAAAAGAAAACACTACTGCTTTCCAAAAAAAAAGCGTATGTTTGAAAAAGAGCTGTAAAAATGGCCAGCAGTGAAGGTGGAGAAGCCTCAGTGCATCACTGCATTCATTAGCATTCTTGGAACGCTCATCAGCACAGCAGCATTCATTAACATGAATTTCCATTGCTAACATAGAAATGAGAGCCATCTGAAAGATCTAAGGGCTTGAAATTGAAGACAGATCCTTCCATCCCAAAGGGAGTCTGAGTAAAAGAGTCCAACAGATGATACATAAACCCGTCTGAAAACAGCAAGATACGAGAAAGATTTCCCAAGAGGTGGGCGAGAAACTAAGGCGCTGCTGCCCTCTCAGAAAGCCTCTCTGAAACACATGGGAACCCACAGGAACAAGCCATGTTATTGACAGACGCCTTGAACTCCAGGTCACCCTGTTGATCCCCTTTCCACATTACATTGATTTCCTCCCAAATAGAATCTGATTGTACACACACGACGTAGCGTTGTAGGCCAGGAGATAATGAGGAGGCTGCTAACAAAGGGTCAGAGGACGGGATTAGATAATTACCTGCCCTCGTTCACAAGCTCGATGAAGGCCAAGCCCGCGTTCTTCTGGATGGAATTCTGCCACTCCTGTGGAGAGAAATGAAAGAGAATTTACACTCAATTCATACAACAGGCAGAGAAAGGAAGGTTGGGTTTCATCAGAATAAATATCCACATGTCAGTAATATGTAAGGAATGAAATGATATTACATTTTGTAATAATAACCGACTGACTGTATACTACATTAGCCCACTGATTACCAAATAAATAAATAAACAAACTAAATTATTTTAGAAGAAATAAAGCACATTGTCATAAGAGGCATATGGAACTAGCACAGTGTAAGAAACTGGGTGTCAGGTGAAAATTCAAATATACAGTTTAGTGAACATTTAAAAGAATAGTTCACCCAAAAATGAAAATTCTGTCATTAATTACTCACCCTCATGTCGTTCCAAACCCTGTAAGACCTTCATTCATCTTTGGAACACAAAGTAAGATATTATTGATGAAATCCGAGAGCTTTCTGAACCTCCACAGAAAGCAATGCAACTGAAATGTTCCCAGGCCCAGAAACGCAGTAGCTATCGTAATGTCACATGGACTATTTTAACAATGTCCTTACTGCATTTCTGGCCCTGGGAACATTTCAGTTACGTTGCTGTCAATGCAGGGTCAGAAAGCTCTCAGATTTTATCAAAAATAACTTAATTTGTGTTCTGAAAATGAACAAAGGTCTTCTTGAAATGACATGAGGGTGAGTAATTCATGACAGAATTTTCATTTTTGGGTGAACTATCCCTTTAACAGCAGACTGACATGACTGACCAATCAGAATCACACATTCCAGAGAGTCACAATATCTTTTAAAAAAACTATTTATTTTACATTGTAGATGCACTACTACGTGTTTTTTGTAACTTATTTTTTATGCTTATTTTTGTTTTTCATGTAATAATTAAATCATGTATTGTCATTACTAAAATTTTACAATGTATTGTTTTACACTTGAAAAATATGAATAATTAAAATGGTAACAAAAATAAAATAAATACCATTAAATTCAACTCAATTTGAGCAGCTGAGTGCTTAGCCATCTTCAAGAAATGCTTGAAATCCTTGCTACGTGTAATGCATTAGACTAACTGACACGTGTCAGCACTTACATATTATTGATCTTTTGTTGGTTTTGATTGCTTCTATTGTCCTCAGTTATAAGTCAATTTGGATAAAAGCGTCTACTAAATGACTAAATGTAAATGTAAATTAAATAATTGTGGTAATATTTTTTTATTACTAATATTATTATTTTTTGCCAAAACCAAAACAAAAATATCACACTGAAAAAGTTGCTTTTAATAGTTACTCAAGTTTGTGTACTTGTTTACATTGAGAGAACAGTATAAGTTAAAAGCATGCTTAAGAAATGTGAAAAAATAAAAATGAAGAAAAAATAGCAATTTTTAAAATTGTGTCATAGCTGTAAAGTGTAACATAAAATTATTATTGAAATGTATTTAGTATGCATAAACTTATTTAGCTTAAGCAAAACAAAGGTGTCATTTCAGTTCAGAAAAGTTTAGTTTTAATTGAATTTCCACTATTTGAGATTTGGTGGAAATTACACTATGGTGGGAATTTTCAGAAGAAAAAAAGTGTATGAGTATGTGTATGTGTATCCACAGATGCAAACTATTCTCATCATCAAACTATTCAGAGGAAGTGATCACTGGGGGGAGGAAGAAAGAAACCGAAACCGTCATCTAACATGTTTACATCGTATCCTCAATGTCCGAGATTGCATTTAAACAAGCACACCGCTCACAAACTTTAACAGGTCTCACCCGGTTGTTGTAAAAGGTGTTAGTCTAAACAACTCCTGAAACCACAGCTTTCAGTGATGTTTAATAGCCCAGGAGCGAGACCGAATCATTGACGTTTTTCACAGCTGCGCCAACCTTTCAACACTTCCCTGTGATCGTCTCAAGAATAATAATAACAACCAGGTCATGAGTATGTACAAAGTCACTCATGTATTCTCGAGGGCTCTTTTCACAGGGAGACTGCATCACAGAGACAGGAGCGTAACGGTCCGACCCTAACGTCTCATTTGTTTCGGCCAACAGAGAGTGCTTCTAGGTTGAGGTGCCAAACAAGCAATAGTTTCATAATGATGATGATTTATTTTTAATCCCCTGCCCATTCCTAGGGTCATAAAAATGAAAATGAAACCGAGCAAATGCACATGCTTATAAAGAAGGAAATATTTCACCATCCTAAGGGAGATGAAATAAAGTGAGGCTGAAACCAAAATAAACAAGAATTTAAAATGGCAATAACTGTATGTGTTTATCTATTCCAGAGGGTTTGTACAGCTTTACTTTACTTTGCTATCTCCAGCATTCAAATATTTGCGTAACCATATTCTAGTAAATCTTAAATCAGAGTCTGGTTAGTCCCTATTCATCATTCAATTACCAAATCAGCAACATTATTTACACTATTTTATCAGAGCCAATACAGCAAACAAATAAGAAAGCTGATGGCAAAGACTCACATTAACAAATGGAATCGATAAATAATTATTTTCAAAAAGGAACTGCTGCACACTAGCAGAAAATCCTGCCTCAAACAAACATCACCGGTTAAGACAATGTTGTTGTATAGGCATGTCAGGTTTAAGTTACACTTTTCAGTAGTTCAAGTAAGTAGTTCGATTAAGATTTAAAAATGTACAGAAATGGGACATTTATGTATGTATGTTAGTGCTGTCAATCGATTAAAAGTAATTGTACATTTGTTCTGAAATTAATCGCGATTCATCCCACCTAACATTAAAGTTTTTAAATATACTTTTATATTGCAATAATTTCACATTCAATCATCAAATTAATGTAGAAACAACATAAAGACAGTATATTTTTATATTTGTTTAATGGCATCTTCTTTTATTACTGAAGGCAAGTATCACTGATACAATACTACTGATGTCTCTAGGAAATTGTTATAATCCATTGACTATAGCCATTCAACATTACTGTATAACTGAGAGCTATCAATTTTGAAATGTATTAGACTTTAAAAAATAACAACTAATTTAAGTGAACTTAAAACACACACTTCACATAAACCCATTATAATAAATGTCATATTCAAGTTTCAAGTTTCATTTGTCACATACACGACTATTACCTGTGCTGTGCCCTTCAGCAAGTAAAAATATAAAGAAATTGATTTGATCAAAAAAGCTAAATTCAAACACTAAATTCTAAATTAAATATAGACTAGATGAATCCTTAAAGCTACAAAAGTTATTGATTTCCTCTTTTCCTTTGTTCTTTGATTAACAGACATCACAGCAGCTGGGTTATTAGGTTATTTGGCTGCTATTATTTTAAGAGCTGCCGCTGCTGAACGTGACGCGGATCTGGAATGCATGCGCGTAGTTTCATTCGCTTTACATTTACATACATTTATATTTAGTCATTTAGCAGATGCTTTTATCCAAAGCGACTTACAAACAAGGATAATGCTTTAATATAAAATGATACAGGCTACAGCGCGCGCTGGCGCATTTGTGCGTGCAATTGAAGAACACGCTCTACGAGCACAGTATAATGGCTGACAAGACAGGAAAATTAGATTTTACTTAATTACGGCCTTACAACATCTCATCTGACCGCAGTTCACTGTTGTTCTACTGAAGCTGCCTCATCACCTGTACTGTTCTACACCCTTGTTTGACTAGTGCCTGTCCCTGAGGTGAAGCTGAAGTGTGCGTCTGAAAAGTCTCCTGTTTGATGTGGTCATAAAGGCATTCTGCATCTAAATAAACACAATTCTTGTCAAGAAAAAAAAGAAAGAAGCAGCAGTTGTGAGTGGGGTGGCCAACCCTCCGCCCCTGCGTTAATTGCGTTAAATATTTTTAATGCCATTAAACTGGAAAAAGTAATTGCCAGCATTAACATGCTAATTTTGACAGCACTAATGTATGTGTTTATTTCTCGATAACTCGATATCAATCATTCATGTAAGAATTGATTGTGCATTGTACACAGGGTTGATGGAATATGGTGGGATAAGAAAGGTGAAGGGTGATGTTTAAAGAATTCGGGACAGGACAGAGGAAGTTTTTTTAAAACATTTAACCAGCTAAAGTTCAGTAGACAACGTTGCTGAGAAAAACTGCATACTAGGATCCTTTTTTTAAGGAGTAAACACATCCAAAGCTGTCATCAACCAAACACACAAATACATTTTCGCTACAAAGATAAATGAATGTTCGATGGGTGAGGGAAAGGCATTATTCTTTAATTAAAGGAAGCAATGACCCCAATCAAAAAGCCTTAACGATCAGTGCTGTGTGTTGAGGACAAGGCTGACGGTTATTGGATTTCAACCAGTCATTCTGATAGGACCTGATACGGTTTTATGGTATCCAATACTGTTTCCATTCTGACCTGATGAGAGGATACAGGCAGCCATTTGTGACCTTTCAACTCTGACCCTGACCTAAGAGAGGTGCTTCTACAACCCAGCCACCTCTGCCCCGGTCCTGTCGTTACAGCAACCACTCACGCTGATCCATTCATGTCATCAAGACCGGGATTTTTCCTAAGATAGGGCATGACTTTTATCAGCCACACAAACAGTGCCTGGGAAAGTTTGTATCGTAAAGATAAACTCACAATGATAACCAAACCAGTCTTACACTCTTCATCAAGGACATTTATAATTGAGCCGTTTCCTTCAAGTCTCAATAAAACAACAAAGACCAGCATATAGGGAACAAGTCCTCAAGGTCAAATCTGTCAGTTTTACTTCTATTGAAGCTCAGGTACTATATATATAAGGTTGAGAGCTCAATCTTGTGTTCACTGATTCTGGACACGCAACTCAAAATGTGTAACGCTGCAAAAAAATCCTGTTTTTAATGAATAACGTCATCTTGTTTTCCAATAAAAGTTATGTACAAATCCTTGAAACAAGATACATTTATTTCTGTATAAAACAGAATGAATAGCTTCCAGAAAAAGCATCTTTAATATATATATTTTTTCTTGTTCTATTTGAAGATTACATTCATTCATTCATTCACTCATTGCCAATTCTCACTTGGTTCTTAATCAAGGAGGAAAAAAACTTAAAATTAACTGAGCTGTTTTAGCTGAAATTAACATTAACTAAGATTAATAAATGCTGTAGAACTATTATTCATTCTCAGTTCATGTTTACTAATGTTGTTAACCAATGAACCTTAATGTAAAGTGTTATTATAATTATTTTCAGAGATTATAAATCACTAATCATAGTTTTTAAAAAAATCAAGAAATAGTAAGAAGATAAATTACGGGGAAAATCAAAACATGAACAGTCAATTCTAACAAACCCTGCACATAAAATACATACAAATTAAAGTCTTCCTCAACACGAATGAATCCCCAACATATTTTAATGTTAATAATGCTGCACAATTAGCAATTATGTTATGTCATACTGTAATTGTTTCTGAGTGATGAAAAGCTCAATGCTATACGTGAGTCTATGTGATGGAAACAAGAAAGACCAAGGAAATGCAGAGGGAGAGAAAGAAAGACCTGATGATGCTCTTAAAAAGGACTTGGTTGTGTCTGCATCCTGTGTCTCAACATTCTGAGCACATTCATAAACAAAATCAGTTAATGTTGTGTGCCCATATAAAAAAGAACATATTGCTTAACACTCTCCCCTCCCCACCACTATGCTTTAAATGAATGCTTTGATTTACTGATTCTTTTTAAATAAAAAACAAAAATAATTTTCTTCTGAGACAAGCAAACATCATGTTTTACATTCCTTAAAGAAGTCATCCAATGAGCCTTACTTTTGTTTAGTTTTGCTATGATAATTACTGTGGCACTGCATTCCTAATCACTGCTGATTAAGAGAACGCAATTACCCTCAAACTAAAACACAACTGAAACAACGCAGACCTACAATGCAACATTTTGCTTCATCCACAATGGCAAGACCAAGGAAATGTGCACAGCGTTTGGATTCGTTCATTGAAAATAAACAAGTCGCTCTCTAGTTTCCAACTCATCAGTTATAATCACAAGTATTTGTTTGTTTTCTGCAAGCAGGGGGATTGAAGCTCAGATGAAACCAAAAAATTATCAGTCACATGGAAGAGTGCTGTTTCAGATCATAACGAGCAGGAGAAGTTTACGTTACGGCTTGTCCGCAGAGCACAAGGCGATTTATGGCGGAAAAGTGGCTACTGTAGGGCTTTGATCGACGGAAAGAGATTCTAGATTTAAAATGTCAGCCTAGTATTACTTACAGGAAAAACCTTCAGTGAAGTATTTCCACATAAAAAAAATTATAATAATACTTAACATTCCAAACAAAAAACTATAAAATATGTTTCCATAAAGTATCTATTATTGCAATGCTCTGCTTGCTGTGTTTAAAAAAAAAAAAAAAAAAAAAACACTGAATAAACTTTTTGAACAGCATGTTCAACTTCATGCAGCTAGAATCCTGCTAAGGCTCGAGTAAGACATCTCATCAGGTTTTGTGTGTATTTTAAGATTTGTATATGTACCAAGGCTTTGCATTGTATCTGTGTCAAGCTCTGTCTGAGCTTTTAATTTTCTTTTTCTCTATCTTGTAACCATCTGTCCACTACACTTGTAAACATTAGGAACAGGGTATTTTCTTGTTATGCTCCAAAATGATCAAATTTGCTACACCTTACATTATTACAACATTGATCTGCACATGACAGCTAACTTATTTTAAAATATAAAGAATGGCAAAATCTTTCTTTGTCTTTTGTCATTTTTTCCCAGAAAGCTGTGTAATTAATTTTTATATTCCTGATTATTTTTAATTATATTTAATTTTAATTATTTTAGCATTTAAAGGTGGTTAAATTTTAATGTAATATTCTTTATTATTTTTTATTGTTTTTCCTCAAAACACTCCCTTCAAATTGGTTAATTTTTTATCATTTTAATATTCTTGATTTTTTAAATTATTTTAATATTGCCTTTCAAGATGGTTTAATGTTGAGGTGTTCACTTCAATCAACTCGTCGTAATATCAAAATGGCATCTGACAGCAGGTCCAGACAGCTTAATTTACTGATGTGACAAGCCGAACGCTCTACAAGTCCTGTGCGTGTTCTCAGATGTTATCTCTTCTAAAGCAAACACACAATCCCGTACGGCCAGTAGCCTGTGTTTCTGTGAGGACACTCCACACAAGGGGACTTTACAAGGGGAGCAAATATTTACTCTGACTACATTTAACGACCACAGAGGATTGCGGTTAAATACGCTGATGTGATTAGAAGCTTCCTTACAATGAGTTGGGTTTAGAGGTGGCAAAAGATTTCCAAAAACTGCTCATTTATTTAAAACAAAAAAGTTTTTTTTTCTCTCTCTCTCTCTCTATTGAAGGTTTAGGAGGTGGGTGATGACTGAAATAATCTAACTTGACAGGAATGATAATAGCATACATAAATCTTGTTGTTTTCCTTTCTGGGCTAAAGAAACAACGATTATTATATGTTCGACACATGGTGAGAATGCACACAGTGATGATATGATATTGATTTGTAAATACACATATCCACGTATGTAAATAGTGACACAAAGAGAGCATGTTAGGAAAGAGATTTCTGAATGAGGTATACCAGACCTCCATCGACTTACTATCAGGCTCTTCAACAGTTAAAGAAAAAGTTAGCACTTTTGGACTGTTAATCCATTAGCAAAAAAATTTGCCTCAATATGCCTCTTTCCCAGCCAACAATATTGCAGTCGGAGAGTGAATTAAAAGTCACTCAAGTCGTAAGCTTTCCCCATGCCGTTCCCTCTCACTTCCTGTCAGGAAGAGCCCCCTCTCCGGACGCATAGCTCGCATCGGCAGGGCGCCGGCAGAATTAAGTGCCAGTTGGTGTTAGTGTGTTTTCTCTGGGCCTCCGCGGAGCCCTGCGTTCAAAGAATGCTGAGAGCAATGTTATCCACCAGCACGGAGACCCTCGTGGGTCGTTGTCTGGGGTGGAGGAGGGAAAAAGATGGAGAGGGGGAAAGACAACACGTGGCCTGAGCCTGCGCTTGAACCTTGCGTATGTGTTATGCCTCTCAGCGGGGTCTAGGTCCGACTGTGAGATGAGGAGGGAGAAACATTCAACCTCAGGTTCAACCACATTCCTCTTCGCTTCTGCGACATTTATGGAACTTACAAAGTTAAAAATGGGAAGACTACATGAGGCAAAAACGGTCTGCACTGGCAATGTCCCTTAATAGCTCTTAATTTTTAAAAGCAAATGTTGAGTTTGCATTGAATATCTTTTTAGGTGCAGGTCAAATACTCTTAGGTAAGTAAGATACAACCAACCAAAGATACAATAATTCATGGAATATTAGTTTACTTTTGTTTTAAGAAAGGGCCTGTGTCTTGTAGTCCAAAGCGACTTATATAATGTGATTGATAATGGCCATTCAAACACACTGTGCACCAAAACACATATGGTTACATACCTCATATTCAACTCAAATGCTGACATTAAAATAAATAGACAGAGCTTTAAAGCTCAATTTATATTGTGTTAAAAATGCATAAAGAAGAATGGGAATTGTTGAAGATCTTTTACAGTAGGTCAAATTACACTTAGTTAAGCAAGGGAAAACTAGTTGCTAACCAAATATGTAAAACAGAGTATATATAAATCTTAGAGTAAATCAGAGAGTATTCACATTATTTAAATATTCACATTTTTATTTGTTGTTTAATTCATTTTTATATCCATTTGCAATGTTTGTCATCTCCATATATAACAATCAGAAGAATTACCGTAATGACTTAATTTACATTTATTTATTTTTATTTTTAAAACAAACTGGCATAATGAGATCATAGCATGTATTGTTTTCTTACATATTTTCCTGGTAAGTATGGGAATCTTGGGACTCATTCATGAAAAGGAGCAGAACAAATTTCTTCTAGTGGTGTATCAATAAGGAACTTTGAAGTCAATACCAGTCTCTGATATTATAACACTAAGATCGGCCAATAACTGATCACGACACTAACGCAATTTAAAAGTGCAAATGACGAAGAAAATTTTTCTGTTATCACAATTGCTCTTGAAAATGTGCATCTTACAATTCATTCACTTTTAAAATGTATATTTTTAAAACAGATAATCAGATCTGTAAAGTAGAGAATCCTTACAGTTGCCAATAATTCACCCTTAGTTAAACCTCGGCCATCACAGGATTAAGAAGCATATCAGTTTAATGACACTAGAACTATTAAGAACTATTTTAAGAACATTTTACACAGAAACCTGAATGTGTTTCATGAACGAGGTCTCATTAACTGTTGTCTTTTTTGACACAGTGAGTGCGCAGTTGAGAAATGATGAAGAGATCAAGTGAACAGACACCTCTTAGGTTTTCACTGGACAGTCAACCGATCGATTTCTCTTTCTTTTGCTCTCCCTGCGAGTATTGATCCCAAAGTCACAGTGACTGTAGGGGGTTAAACTCTTGAGCCACTGGCCACTCTCCATCCTCTTCCTAAAGGTCAGAGGTTAAGAAATGCCAAGTGCTCAGGGGGAAGTCAGTGTCTCCAGTATGTATTGACTGACGAAGGTGCCCATCTGTTTAACAGGTTAACTCTACATTAAAGACTCCCTGGTCAGGATCATCAACAATATCAGGACAGCAGATGTGAAACCATGCTGATCAATGTAAGGAGATAAACAAAAGGTAGGCAGCTTTTAGGTAGCTTATGATCTAAATACATGAAAGGAAAAAAATCATATTATTAAAATGAGTACAGAGAATACCAACGCAGGCCTTTCACAAGCGCGCCTGAAGATACCGTTTCTTGCTCTTGTACCTCAGCATTTCCTTCGTGTGAGGCATTCAGAAGATAAATGTCTTAAAGAATAGATGACCTGACACAAGGTCTGAGCGGTAATGGGTGATATAGGGAAACACGGCTGCCCGACTCCCATATATATCTGACAGACACAGCTATCAGGAGGCCACTGTCAAGCAGACAAATGAGATGATTTCCAAACCAACTCTGATCTGAGAGCAGTTTGCAATTGCTTATATAAAGTAGCATTTAACAAAAGACTCTTTTTGCATGTATTTTCATGCTTATCTATAATAAAATCCACAACAACTATATAAACCAAGCAGCAGCTTCCACTCCTCATCAGTGTCTCAATGCAGGCGGCATTATTTATTAAAAAGCTGAAACCTTTTTAAGTGATATTCTCCAGCACAACAGCAGGTGCTATATCTTGTTCAGTGAAGCAGTGTGTGTGTGGGTATGTATGTGTGTGTGAGTGTGCGTGTGTGCGTATGTATGTCAAAGAGAATTAGGTTGAGTGAAACACAAGGCTTTTACGTGGATGCCTTGAATGGCAAGATGAGGACACTCAAAGATGATCTTCATGTAATATGCAGGGCCTTATCTGAAGCCCTATCACTAGCAATTTCCTAAACGGAGCGGATGCTTTGATAGCTGTTGTTTTACGCTTATCCTTTCTCTCTCCTCTCACCCACATTCATTATTCTTTCGCCCCCTGCTCTGCTCTCTCTGTTTTGGTTGAAAGTATTGAAGGAATGGTCTGGGTTCAATGCTAGTTGAGCTTAATCCACATCATTTGTGGCATAATTGTACCACACAAAAAAAAAAAAACTTTTATTAATAATAAATTATACATGACAAACATTGTCAATTTCTTTAAAGAGGGTTTAAAGGGTTTAAAGACTGATATTTGAAGGCCATCATTTTTTTGCACATTAATTTTATCATAAAAATGTGTCTAATTTAAGCTGCAAAGTTGTCTAAACCATCATACCGTTCTATGCACATGGACATATTCATGCAAACAAACTGATTATGACTATGGACTGGGAAAGTGATTATATCATAGTATTTTATTGTTAACACAAATGCCACTGACTGAAGTTGTATTGAACCATGAACATTAATTTAAATAACACTTTTAAATACAAAGCAAAAGGACTGGCAGACAAATGCTGTCAAGCAAATTAATTGCACAAATTAATCATTAACATTAACAATAATATTAGTAATCATTACGCAAAATATATTACAGTATAATATATTAGATATATAGATAAGTTTAAATTCATATTTATGAAAGAACAAAGGTAGAAGATAGAATACAAAAAAGACAGAATACAGATAGAATACAAAACTAAATTAAAAGTTGTATATGTCTAGCATAGCTCTATACAACTATCAATAAAACACATAAGTGAAAAGCAATAAACCACAATAGGCTTATAGAAGATGATGAAAATTGATCCTGTGTTGAGAATAAAGGGATTCATTTCAGAGAGATGCAATAAAATTGCAGTTTAGAATCACTGTCTAACAGCAGAGCAACCCTCCTGATCCTGAGTGATTAAAAACTAGTCTGTGACCCTAACCTTTGACCTCTAGCCCCAAACCTACTCCATCTTGTACCATAGATATTAATTAGAAAATGTGTGCAGACGGTACCGTATCCGCCTGGATTCTATTTTGGGATGAGAAGGAAATGTAAGCAAAAGAAACTAAATCCATCAACATCCTCCCTCTCATCACCTATTCTGTCAGCAAATACACTGCTTCACTTCCTGTGTACAACAACAGCACTTCCTGCGCGGAGATGTCCTGATTAACCACAGGATCAATGGGAGACCCTAAACTTTTTCCAGACTTGTCTCTGTTTTCCAAATAAGAGAAAGAAAAAAATCCATTCCCCATTCATAAAACAAAAGTATACCCCTACAACCGACTGTGTAATTTAACTGGGGGTAAACAGGGCTCAAGACCTCATTTGAGCTTTGCTGCCTTTTCCACGGTTTCTCCCCCCACAATAAAACGACATTTGCATCAGCTTTGAGAGAATTTAGTCGAGATGATTTATTGAAGTAATCAGCAGCAACGCAGCCTTTTCGTTGCAACGCAGGACCTGCAATGTGCCGCCACTGGAACGGGGTTTGGGCCGGAGGCTTTTTTTCAGTGGAGGCAGGCAGAACCCAAATTCTCCCCTTTGATTAGATTAGCATTACACAACAGCGTGACAGATATGACAAATAGGTGCATTAGAGCATGTCATTTATTCCCTCTCTTCTAGATGCTTGGGTTCACAGAGGGACCCCCACCTCACGCCTCACTTCTGCAAATATATGCGGCCCCTGACGCCCCGTCTGATGCCTGATCTCTCTGGATTACCTTCAGAGAGGGTTATAGGAGAACGAGAAGAGCTTTATTTCTGAAAATAAAAGTGCTAAAGAAAGAGACAACGAGCGCTTGGTTGTGTGTATTACTCATTTGCATGTAAACCACGATTCATTCTCACCTTTGTCCATGGATTGCTAATACTGATAATTGACTAAACATTTGCTTAAGCAAAATGATTATCACTTAAAACTGTAGTAGCCCCGACTTAATGTGAGTGTGTGTGTGTGAAGTGACAGAATATCACACACTTCAGTGACTCTCCTCCTCTAAGGGCAATCTATGGCTACCTCCATTAGCCCCTATCACACACACTCAAAAGGATGCATATGCACACATGCTCACTCTCACACTACACACACAATTCTACCTTCAAACCACTGATTTCCTCTTAATAAACACTGGCATGTGCACTCATAACTCACTGACACTGATACTCTAACTTTGCAATGTAAATGGTTTTATATAAAGTTGATTATAATGACTACAGGCTAACCTTTGCACAGTCCTCCTACCCCAGAAAATCATCCTAACACATTTAAAACCCCCTCTCTAGATCCATTGATTCTAAATATTAACCAATTTTAAAGCTAAATATCATAATCACAATATAATGTGTATATATATATATATATAAAAACTAATTAATCGCACATTTAATCTAAAATTAATCGCGATTAATCGCAATTAATCCCACCTAACATTAAAGTTTTTAAATATACTTTTATATTGCAATCATTTCACATTCAATCTTCAAATGTACAATGTAACATTTAACAACATAAAGACAGTATATTTTTTATATTTCTTTAATGGCATCTTTTTTATGATTGAAGGCCAGCATCACTGATATCAATACTACTGATGTCTCTATAAAATTGTTTTTCCCCCTTAATATTTAACCATTGACTGTAACCATTCAACATTACAGTATAATTGACCGCTATCAATTTTAACATTTATTAGATTTAACTTCTAATTTAAGTGAACTTAAAACAATCTTCACACAAACCCATTACAATAAATGACATATTTAGCTACCTGTGCCCTTCAGCAGAAATATACAGAAAATGAATAGTTACCAAACACTAAATTCTAAACTAAATATAGATGAACCCCTTAAAGCTATAAAAGTTATTGATTTTCTCTTCTTTCTTTTTTTTTGTTCTTGGATTAATAGACATCACAGCAGCTGGTTATTATTATTTCCCTGCTATTGCTTTAAAAGCTGCTGCTGCTTTCTGACCCACTTCAGGTCTTAGTCTCTTCTAAGGAGCGGACGAGTTGAATCGGGTGTGTTAGATGAGGGAGACAGTGCTGGGTGCCTCAGGAAAGTTTTGAAAACCATTTCAGACATGTTCTTAAATGTGACGCATATCATATTGCATGCATGCACACAGTTTTAAAGCAGCTTTAATCGCCTTTTTGGTAACTTCATGCCTTAACTGACGGCATAACTAGGACATTGCATGCACATAGTTTCTTTCGCTGCTTGATATGAAATGATACAGGCTACAGCGCGCGCCGGCACCTTTGTGCGTGTATTTGAAGAGCGCACGCTACGAGCACAGTATCTTTTACGCGCTAGTTTGACTCGCGCCTGGCGCGGAGGCGGAGTTAGAGCGCGCGTCTGAAACGTCTCCCGTTTGAAGTGGTCATAAAGACGTTCTGCATCTAAATAAACGCAATCCTTTTCAAGAAAAAAGAGACAGAGGCAGCAGTTGTGAATGGGGTGGCCAACCCTAGCCCCGCCCCTGCGTTAATTGCGTTAAATATTTTTAACGCGTTAATCTGAAAAAAATAATCTCCTGCGTTAACGCGCTGATTTTGACACCACTAATATATATATTATATATATATATATACACACACACACACGCACACACAGTGCAATAGATGGATAGATAGATAAATAAATAAATAAACAAACAAATAAATTAATACAAACAGTATTCACATTATTTATGAATCAATTTTCCAAACTACAGTGTCTTCGAATGTCTCCAAAGGGAGGACTGGCCAGATTTAGATCACTTTTGGGGATAATTTCTTTCCCAGACTATAGCGAACTAAGTACACACAGACACACACGCTCAAGAACACAGAGCTCTGCTATCAATCCTTCATCCTACCTGCCTTAAATACTCTCTGCAAAAGCTGATGGGGAGGCCGATCGATCACGAAATGCTATCAATGTTGCATTATCCTCTGTGACTGGCTATATGACCAAGGCCGTTACATTGGGTCAAGACCCCTGACCTTTGAACTCATATCAACAGCATTAAGAAGGGCTCCCTGGCTATTTTTCTGGACTTCTGTCTATACTCCTAGCTTAGTAAGACCGGAATCGGGCTGGCAGTGTGAAGATAACACCTGCAACAATGGATTTATTAACAGTAAAGAGGTGAAGGGGGGAAAATAGAATAACATGAGGAGAGATGGAGGAATGACATACCTGAGAACACAGCAGCATGACCAGTTCAACCACAGAACTGCTGGACTTCATACACACAAGACCTACAAAGAAAAAGGAGATTTCATTTCAGATTTAGTAGATGAAAACTTTTAACCATTACCGATGAGTAAGATTTTGAATGTAACAAACCAAACCTTACATAGCTGATTGCTAAATGTGGCAACTGACTGAACAGAATCAAGAAAGCTCTTGTAATAACACTGTAAAAATACTGCAAATGATTTTACTTTTGTAAAGACCCATCTAGATTTCATATATATTGTAAATAATTTGGCAATTACAAATGTTATCCTCCATCATTTAGTGATAAACATTGGGCAATTTGTGTTGAAATCTATACGAAACCTTTTTAATTCAGTTCTATGAGATTTCTAACGTGAAATTACAGTAAGTAGTATTGAGGGAAAAAAATAATAATATCATAATTAAAAACATTTCATTTTTAGTGTCTGTTCTGCTGACACACGTTTGTGAGTGGTCTAATTCTGCACCATCTTGAGGGGTCAAAGAGTATTGATGACCTTAATGAACCTACACGATGCTACTGTAAACTAATACATGTTTGGGCCTTGTATTACATGAGACTAAATATGGTGAGCATATGTTCTATTGATCTGAAATACAGCTTTAAAGAAGCTGCTAGGGAACTACATATGTAGAATGTGCGCGAGAGATTTAACATGAAAGCTAAAGGTGAGAAAAAACAGGAAGCTGGAGGAAGAGGAAGGAAGGAGGCATTTTTGCTTTAAGTGGCTCTCTAAAGTCGCCCTGCAGCTATCAATCAGCGTTTCATTTCTCTGGGTGGCAGCGGACAGGCCAAACACTCGTATGAGTGTGCTGACCTCTGACCCTCTGCTCTATAAAAGAACACTGCTATTATAATCATTGAGTTAAAAGATACTTCCAGCCACATTTACTGCTTAAATTTGGTTAGAGGTGAGAGGGGGGGTGTGAGTGCTTTCGTAACATACTGGGAGTGATAAGATGTCTCTGTGTTTGTGTGTAATGATGTGAACACCACTTCAAACTGTAACAAAGATATGGTGCATTTGTGTGGAATACTCCACAAATGTCAGTAATAAGAGTAGAACAGTAGCTCACTGGTGCCCTCGATGAGTAGCTCCTGTCCATGACTGCCCAGCAATGTGCGAGAGAGGAATGGTGCGAAATCCACAAAAATCTCTCGGAGTAAAGGAGCTGCCTTCTCTAGAGCATGTTCCAACCTCTCTGAGATACTGAAAACACACACACAAACACACCTTTAAATATTTAATAGAGTGTGACAATTTTAAAATAACAGATCATTTAATGAAATCATGCATTTAAAAAAAAAATGCATTTCTGAAATATAAATCTATAGGTTGTTTAAAATAAAGCATGAGATTTCAGTTTAAAGTGGAGACCTCATGTTGGGGGCGGAGCTCTGGGTCATTGGGGATAAAGCAGGGACAGATGGCAGGTTGGAGCTGGTGGAGGTTCCTCCTGCAGAGAATACAACCAGTAAACAACTCATTACCCAAATACACACACGCCAAACAAAACAGGGATGCATTAAGCTAAAACAAGCACGTTACCATAATGTTTATACTTGTCTAAAAGCAGAAACAAAAGAATTATGTGATTTAAAAAAAAAGTAAATATCTGTATTGCATTATACAGGTTTTTGGGCTTTTTTTTTTTTTTTGAAACAAAAATAATCTGCATTGATATCATTGATTAAAAAAAATAAACATCTGTCAGTAAATGTTTTCCAATCTACTGCATCAGATTTACAATATTTAATGCAAGGAAACCATAAAGATCTAGTTCAAAATAATATACTGTTTTCTTAAATGCCCATGAGAATTAAATTCAATCACTGTAATTTATAAGCACAATTTAACAACATAAAAAAATCCATATTCATTTATTTTCAAAAGTTTGAGGTCAGTACGTTTTTTTTTTTTTTTTTTTTTAAATACATTTTTATTCAGCAAGGAAGGATACAGTAAAACTGATCAAAAGTAACATTTATAATGTTACGGAAGATTTCTATTTCAAATGAATGCTGTTCTTCTGAAATTTCTATTTCTAAATGAGTAGAATTTTTTTTATCAAGGTTTCCACAAAAATATTAAGCAGCACAACTGTATTCAAGATTGATAATAAGAATATTATTGATAATATTTATAATATTACTGTTTTACTGTATCATCATTTTTATTTTAGCATTATTTTTTATTAAAAAAAAATGCAGCTTTGCTGAGCATTGACTTCTTTCAAAAACATTGGAACAGTAGTGCATTTTTACAAAAAGAATAATCCATGCACTATTAATGCATGTGAAAATGCAAATGAATCACTGAATCATGAATCGATTACCTAATAGAGACGGTATGAAGTGATGAACACAGAAATAAACTCACCAAATACTTCACACCATTTATGCTACTGAAGTTTAAGCACATACGTGTAATCATTGTCTTTCTCGCTAGGCGAGAAAGGATTGTTAAATTTGTCTAATGACACTTAACGGCCAAATAATGTGCATTAAAATGAAACACAGTATTCACAATGTTCCTTTGACAATATTCATATTGCCTAGCCCTTCTAACAACCTAGTAAAATAACCTTTTCCTGCTGCTATCTACGACACTTTTTTATATAAGGGAGAAGAGTGAAGATCTATGTTGAAGCCCTGACACCATGTGAAAGGAGCTTTAGCTGAATGATAGCTCTGCTCTCGTTAGAATTCATGTAAAATAAGCATTAGAGCAGCTCTTACACTCCCCCTGATAAAACAGCCCATAAATTCATTAGCCCTGTGTGTGGCTGTGATTAGTGTACAAATAATTATATGCCAATAAATTTCATCTTGCCCCTGAAAGTGACACATTTTGGGCTAGTGAAGGTCTTGGCACGATCATGCTCTCTCTCACAGAATATCACACCACAATAAATCTACATACACTAATATCTCTCCACACGCACACGTGGGGTCTCAGGGCAGGGATAACTCTTGCAGCAGTATGGAATGTGCCTGGCTGTGGGGACAGCGGCTCTTTAAGCACCAACATTTGCGTCTGCGCAGAGTCTCCCGCTCGCTGATGAAGTAGCCACTTCAAACAGCTCGGAGAAAATTAGCTTATCTCTATTCAGCTGGGACCTGCCCCTCTCCTTGTGCGCAGACATACACAAGAGAACCATAAAACTACAGACAAGCTTAAAACTACAAGCATGAGCTATAGACCCATGAGTACACTACTTCAAAGACAAGAAAAGCTAAAGGGAACTAAAAACAATTCCTTCACCCACAAAGGATCATGTGTGCACGCACATGTTGGTTTCAAAATAAAAGAACATCTCATAGACACAATTATTTTTAGACAGAGATGATGATGATGATGATGATGATGTTGGCTACAATTCAAATCCAATCCCTAATCATCACAAATAGTTGTTGATATGATTAGATCTACTGAAAAACATGATTTGGCTGATATATGAGGATTTCAAATTGTGAAGACCACTTAAGATGTCATTAAGTCTGATTAAATTTTTGACATGTTTCACTATATTTGTGAAAACTTGGGCCTCAAAAGTACAGCCAAACCTGTAAACACACACACACAGCAAGTTTGGATTTATATCAATGCCATTAATCAATGAGTAATCAGATTTGTTTTAATCCATTCAATCACATTTCTTTGGAAAGAAATTAATACTTTTATTCAGCAAGGATGCATTAAACTGATCAAATGTGACAGTACAGACATTTATAATGTTGCAAAAGATTTTTATTTCAAATAAATGCTATTATTTCTTTGTAAACATAAAAAGTATAGCACAGTTACCACAAAATAATTACTAAAAATATTAAGCAGCACAAATGTTTTTAACTTCACAATAAGAAATATTGCTTGAGCATGTGACACCGATAACTAGAGTAATAGCTACTGAAAATTCAGCTTGCAATCACAAGAATATATTACATTTTAACATATATTTTAAAAGATAACAGATATTTTCAATAGTAATAATATTTTACAATATTATTGTTTTTACTGTATTTTTGATCAAATAAATGCAGCCTTGGTGAGACTTACTTAAAAAAAAACTTTTGAACAGTTTTATATTTTAACTTTTTTTTTTTTCATTTATAGAGCATTTGTATTTCTCTAGATAATTTCCAGTTATCTAGAAAAAGAGAAAAAAAAAAACTAAAATGATGTGTAATATGTAAAGGACAACACAGGATGAAATTCTGATTCACGTGAATCACCTATACTAGGATGGAAATATGAAGCTCTGTACTTTGGTAAGGTGCAGTTATTGACATGCTCTTTCATGAAGACACTCACCTGGGGCAGACTCTGTGCTCTCAACAGTTTCTTCTGCAGACACCACTGACACACTGTTGACTGGAGTTCCACCTGAGGATGCAGCAGTGGCTGATGGGACGGATGCAGCTGCAGAGACTGTACTCATTGCTGGTGAGGGAGCCACACCCATTCTCTTGGGTGCCACAACAACACTCCTGTAAAAGGATGAATGACAAAGAAGACAATAGTTAATCAATATAACGGACGGATTTTGAGGATGGCCAGAACTGAAATTGTTGTTGTACATTATTATTATAATTAAAAAATATTATTCCTTTTTCCATTTTTGTGGGTTGAATTGAATTAAATAATTTTATGCTTGCATTATATTTTGAGCTGTTCCTCTTTTAAATGTCTTTTTTATCACGCAATGCAGAAAGCAGACTCTGATGTTCTGATAAATACACAGAGCTAGAGAATCAAGCACTCTGTCAAAAAACCATTAGCTCTTGTTCCATCGGCGGCCCTATAACGATCAGACTGATGATGTAGGCTAAATATGCTGCACATAATGTGATTTAGCATAAAAAGCTGCCCAGCTCACACAACACAAGAAGCCCATTTACCGTGTTAGTGTAATTAGAGCCCTGTTTCCCTGACACAGAATATTCCATAATGGCAGCATCTATCTTCTGACCAATCAATGCCCTCCCAGCTCCTGTCACTCAGAGCTCTAAACTTTGTGATTGATTAAATTTGGCGGTGTGTTATGGTCTAGAAGCTACTGTGTGTCGCTGTACAGTGTCATGCTTTGTGATTATCTGATAAACAAGCTGTTTTGCGGTTAGGTAAAGATTGAAGGACTGAAAATGTCTTCAAAATGTTAGTTCATTCTGAGGGTTGTGCTCTGTTTACAGTATTAGGCAACAGTCTGGATACACTTGACTGAATGTGCGTTCCTCGTTATATCAAAAACTGGACAATCTGGTGATTTATGCTTAAATTAGTTTAGTAGACATAAATATTCAGTCAAATTCACAATTTGTTTTCTTTTCTGTGGGAATTAAAATGAAAAATATTTTGGTGGTTCTTAATGCATTTGTACAAGGGAAGTTTATAATTATGTTATCAAACCCTAAAATAAGTAAAAAAAATAATAATAATAAGTAAAATAAGTAAAAAAAGAAAAAAAAAAAACTTAAATGTAGGCACAAAAAAACAAACTCCATTAAAAGACTACAAAAGGAATAGCTCTCATTCAGATTAAAAATAATAATAAAAAGGTCTGATGCCTTCATTGGTTCTTCCTTGAGTTGCAAATAAACGTGGTGAACAGTATTTGAGAGCTGCGATGGAGGGGAAGATTTTCAGTGAATAATGACATAAACTTTGGTCTGTTCCTATTGTTGGTCTGGCATTAGAAGACTCTGAACACTAAAATAGACTTGTATGGACCAGAGTTTCCAATAAGATATTTTGGTGCTGGGAATGAAAAATCTGGAAAATAAATTATTTTGGAGTTTATTTTGAACTGTCAGGTTTTCACAGTATGTGCAATATAATAATAAAAACAATCAACTCAAAAGTTGAAAGTTTATTTTTTATTGTTGCTTTACCATGCTTTTCAAAAGAGCGAAGACAAGCTATGAAATGAGTTATTGGAAACTGTTTTTTCGTCCTGAACTGCATAAGCAAGAAGCTGTTTCTCTTCATCCACAGTCTTAGCCATGGACATTTCTATTTCTATTCAGGTCCAAATTTCTACTTCTTTTGCAGGTGAAGCAGCACCTACAGATGGCTCAGGAACTACATCATGCTCCTCATCCTGCCAATTACCAACTGGACGGTTAGGATTTCAGGAATAAAAAAACAGAGTGGTTTGCTTAGACATATTTGATTGTTGTGCTATTGCATACTAGATTGTCTTGCATGTGGTTTATAAGGTCCCTCCATAAGCGTAATGGTTTTTATACTGTACAAACTGTACTTTGTTTATACCTTTACCCTAAAGCTATCCCTCACACAAAACAACTGCCAATTTTTGACTTTGAAAAAACACTGTTTAGTATGTTTTCTAAGCCTTTTGGATTATGGGGAAACAGTAAGTGTCCTCATAAACCATGTTTACATTGTAGTATCCATGTCATTATACACATTTCTGTCTTCATAAACCATTTAAACCAGAATACACACTCACACATATTCCAACAACATACTTGAAAGTAACAAGAATGTAATAGCGAACAAATGAGAGCACACTACAGGAGAAATGCAAAAAAAAAAAAAAAGTATTTGCACAGCCAGAAACCTTATTTACGCCCTAAAGCCTTTCAGATACGCATCTGAGGATTCCTCCTCGTGAAGCTGGTTAACAAAGTTTCTCTAGGCTAAAATATAAATAGTTTTGATTTGTTATAATGATTTATAATGATTCACAAAAAATGGGCAGGTGTGTCCTAATTTTAAATCCTGTACCTCCATTACGTTGTAAAAAAATATATAAAGTAAGATTAAAGAATGGATTGCATGTTGAAGTAAACCAGGGAGGAAACATATTAAACACAAAGTAACCATGGTAACTCTTTTAAAATCACAAATGCTCAAATGTTACAAGATAAAGAAAACATCAGTATTTAAAAGCTTTCATAATGATGTCACGGGTCTCTGCTGCAGTCTACATTGTCTAGAGGTAAAAATGGAAATGGTTCATATCAGTTGAAAGCCATGACAGAGCTCTGGCCTTTCACAGTGGCTAGTGTTGAGTTTATCAGTGCTGACAGAGGGGGTAATGCTACGCAGTCACCAGCTCCTCTCCAGAACACATCCACAGAGACGCTACAGACTGAGGAGGCACGCCAGCGTCAGATAAGAGCCGTCTAGGACAGACCGCTTCAAACGTCCCGCTGGAAGTTGCCTAGGAGCTAAGGCACGAGAACGAGAGTGTTCTCACACCATTTCTAAACATCTGATGTCTCCTTAACTTGAAAATAGCCAGTCCAAGAAAACGAAAGGAATTTATAAACTGGAAGGTTCACAGTATCACGCTCATGACATCAGCATTTGCTGTTCAACAGTCCACCGTTCCAAAAACTCTATTAGAGAGCATTTCTGTTCTCTCTCAAGTGCGTGTTTAGCGCTGACCGGTGGTGGGATGGTGGGGGTGTGCGGCTGCAGCATCCATCTGCTCAAAGGCGCAGGTTTTAAATTATTCAGCACACCATTAGCCACACTTAGCCCCAGCTCACTACCGCTGTCAATTAATCAGATCTGCCAGGTGTATACCACCAGACGAGAGGCCAGCGCTGACCAGCATCCGTGGAGTTTGGATTCCAGACGCTGAATTATTTAGCAGTTTTAACCAACACTTCCGGAGACGACATGTAAACAGCACGTTTCCCGTAATCTGCACAAATGTGAGATCGGGTGCGAGGAAATGTGTGTGAGAAACTGATCTTACTGGACGTGGATCGACATTTTCAACTGATGTTTAACGAGGGCTGAACAATTAGTTTCTTCACAAAGAAACGCTGCTTTAAATTAGTCCTAATGGTGGTAAGTTTTATATTGTGCCGTTTTATTTAAATTTAAAGAAATTAAAAAATGTACTCCTGGGTGTCATCTTTGGAGGTTAGGGTACAAAGATGATACCAGAAATATCATATCATGGATAAAAACAGACAAGGCCTCTAAATTTAATTCATTCATTCATTCATTAATAAATTAATCATCTCATTTTCATAGTTGACAAAATCAATCAGAACCTGTTGTAAAGAACATCAGTAATTTTGTTATCTCTGTGATATCCAAACCCTGTGTCCAACAAGTCATTATGACACTATTCACTGGTCTCTGGATCCTATCAGCAAATATTTGCAGACTTCATGTCAAAACAATAGTGGGGTAAGAAAGACTTATGGTGAAATAGGGGTGTTGTTGATAGTAAATAAATGTAATGTCTGTTTTACCCTTGACCCCAGGCCCGCTTTATCTAGGAGACCCTGTTTTTTTTCCATATATAACACTCGTAAATCCCCTGGGATTCAATCATACCACCCTGGGTGTTCCAACATACACTCTGTTTAGCAAGTATGCATGCATACTGGCACAGAGTATAACTTCAGAGAAAAATGCAGCAACACTGATCAGACTTCAGCAGACGGAACAGTGGGAGTATTCATCACTCTGGGTTTGAAATATTCAGTTGGTAATTCATTCATGTGTGCAGTGGAAAACAACTTAAAATAGTCATATCAAAATGAGACAAAAACGGGACTCCGAATGACAGTGAGAGATAATGTTTGGAGGGCAGGACATGTGAGTGTGTGTTGAAGAGGGAGAGTGAGTAAGTGGACTTGGAAAACACCAGACTCAGAGCTGGAGTCATCCAGATAACTCGGCACCTCTCCGCCGGGGATCCTGAGAGGAGATGAGACTTTCCTTTACGCTCTGGGAAATACTTTCGGGAACTTTTTATGTTCTAGCTGATGTTATACTCTATTTAAAACTACTTTAAGCAGAATTTTGATTATTCTTTTATTATGCACACAACTTTAATGACCTCATATTATGAAAAAATAATGTAAAATTCTTTAAAAAAATAATGTAAATTTATTAAATTATTAAAAATGAATCAAAATTAAATGTAAAAACTTTTACAATTTTCTTTTTCTCCTCAGGAGGACCAAAAAGAATAAGAAAAAAAAATTAGAGGCAATTTTTGAAGTTGATTAAAAATGAGGAGCAGCAATTTGTAGCACATAAAACACACACATACGTTCTAGGGATGTAACGATACACGTATTCGTATTGAACCGTTCGGTACGAGGCTTTCGGTTCGGTACGCATTACAAACCGAACGATTCGTTGGACTAATCCTATTAAATTTGGAAAATAAAAGAGCTTAAAGTGAATGAAATATAATGTTCTCAGTGCCACTGCACTCAACAAGGCAGCCCAAACGACGTAACAGGCAACGTGCTGTCTGCCCGTGATAACCTCCCCTTGCTGGGTTCCATCGAAAGACGATGATCTTGTATCGACGATAGCCCGAGATATCATCAAAAACAACAATTATTGGCAATATTAAGAGGATTTGGCATTTCCAATTAATGTAGCCTGTTACATTGTTATTTTATTAAGCTTATTATTATTATGAAGTTACTTTTATTATTAAATTAAAATTACAATTAATTTGCCCCGCAATATTACTGCTTAACTAACGCGCTGCGAGGATAACAAATGATTAGGCTATTTACTCCTCAATTAAAATGTTTTAAAAAAGGTCTTTTAAAACAGATCTATTATACAATTAATTATAGACATATAATTAAAATATTAACACTGCAGTCATCAATAAAAAAATCAATGAAATAAAAAGCTTTAGCCTATTTCAAGCACCAACTTTCAAAAACAACCTGTTTAACATGAAATACGTTTCTTCTCATTTTTTTCACTATGTACGGGCCACAAGAGAAATACTAAGGGAATAAATTAAAACAGTTAGCTATATACCGCTATCAGCATATGTTGAAGTAAATTCATCTCTCGTCGTCTATGAGAGAATATGCGGCATCAGATGCAGATGACGAAAGCTCCGTCATTGCGTTTTTACTTTAACTTTCTGCATAGTGAATTGACTGAGATTAAGACGGCATAAATCTTGCGCAGTTTGCACGTTGTTTTCCATTGGCTCGTCTTCATGGTTTAAAACAGAAATATTTCCAACATTGCGACGAAACCAATTACCCCCCCCCACCTATTGAAAAAAAAAACGAACCGTGACACAACTGTGTTGTATCGAACCAAACCTTTTATTTTTTATAACTGTTACACCCCTATTATGTTCACATGAAAATTAACTTGAAATATTTATGTTGAAAAAAAATACAAAAGATTAAAAAACTGGTGTCAAATCAGACATTCCTTTCAGCTTTTTTCATTCAGCCTGTCTGCCATTTTGCTTTTTTTTTTTTTTTTTTTACACCTTGGTCTGAACTAGAGGTCTTCACGGGTCCATTTGGATCCAAAAACCCAACCAGAGACCTGAGCAGGTTTGGGTCTAAAACTTTGGCGTGTGCCTCGGCCATTGGTCGGGTTCGCTATTAGTGGACTCAGGTCTCGGGTGATTTAAAATAAATATGCTTTTCCAAATGGACCCAATAAGACCCAAATTCTTTTTAACTATCCTGGATGCTCAGGAGCAACTGAGATTTTAGTGAAAACCACTATTAATTAAAACATAATTTACATTACTTTTAAGAATAATAAAACAAAGGTTGGGAAAGTGATTTCATTGTTCCTTTTGCTCTTAACTTCTAAATTCATCCCAGCTCCTTCCTTTTGTCATCATTATCACTTTGGTTTTTAAGGATAAAAAAGCACTGCTTGATTGGTGAACATTCCTGAAGAAATCTTCAATTATTTTTATAATTACCTTGAATATTTAGAAAAATAAACTCTAATCATCTTATGGCCAGGTAAATAACATTACGACAAAAGCTACAGGAAGTAATCATGTCACAGTGATCTTAACTGAGTGATGAATGATTAACATTTCAGCACTTCAGCACATACTTGCGTGTTCGTGTTAAATGCATTTATGAAAAATGCATGTAGAAAAGTAACAAATGTTGGTAACACTTTAGAATAGGGAACACATATTCACTATTAACTAAGAGTTTTTCCTGAACAAACTCTTAATTTACTGCTTATTAATTGTTAGTAAGGTAGTAGTTAAGTTAAGGTATGGGGTAGGATTAAGGGATCTAAAATACGGTCATGCAGAATAAGGCATTATTATGTGCTTTATAAGTAGTAATATACATGCTAATAAGCAACTAGTTAATAGTGAGAATTGATCCTTACAATAATGTGTTACCCAAACGTTTGTAACCTCACATACAGAAATCCATCTTAAAGATAAGAGATCCATCAGGAAAGCCACTCCATTGATTACGCTGCATGTTCATGCAGGGCTTTTTTTCTGTGTCAGAAGCCCTTCGCCAGAGATGAGGTAAATAGCACTGCAGACAACACTAGCAAACCCATGATTTATTAGGCTATTGATTTAATTTTTATCAGGTTTTTCTTTTAAAAAATGAATTTATGCATGCAGGTTTGGGTAAGAATGATTCGGGTCGGGTACAGATTTCAGGACTCGAGAAGACCTCTAGTCTGAAAAGACTAATTGTATGCAAAAAACTGACCACATTTTTGTACCAAACATTTGTGTTGGTATGAACAGGCCGCAAAAGAAGCTTGGTTTGACTGTAGACCTGATGAAGGACCAAGTCCTCTCTAAGAATGTCTTTATTTCTTAGTGGTGGCGGCAGAAGAGAGCTGCAGTGACTGCTGGGAGCTTTGAGCTCAGCCTTTGCAGGAGCCAGCGTAATCCCTGTCCTGATATCAGCAGCGTGGTGATACCTGACAGAGCATTCCTCAGATAAAACACAAGGCCAGATCAGAGGGATGTCTCACAGATGCCCAGAAGACATAGTAAGGAGAAGAGATGTGAGAGAGCAGAAGGTAAACAGAAAGAAGATGGTATGACATACTGCTTTCTATTTCCAACACAAAATCATATTTTTCTTTCTTTCTCTCTTTTTTTCTTTTTTGTAATAAACCCTCTATGGTTATGTCAGACTTATGCACAGACAATGCAGCAAATAAAAACCAGACAGTGCAGACGTTCGCCAACACATAGCAATGGATCTTGTTTCCCAACACACACAAAGATCCCCGTGGAGCAACAGTTACACTACACTCTTTAAACAGGCAGAAATGCAAAGGAATAAAAAAAAATCCCAAAGGACACAAAAGTTTATATTTGGTGCACATGCAATCTGATATCTGACACTTATGTACACAACATCCATTCAAATGACTGGGGTTAGTAAGATTTTATTTTTAAATTAATACTTATATTCAGCAAGAATTCATTAAATTGATCAAAAGTGACAGTAAAGCTACGATGTTATGAAAGATTCATATTCTAAATAAATCCAGTTATTTTGAACTTTCTATTCATCATAGAATAATGGTTGCATTACAGTTTTCACAAAAATATTAAACAGCACAAGCATTTTCAAGTGAATGTAAACTATTGAAAGAAAATGCATCAGTATATTGGATCCATGCATTAGTGACAGCAGCCTAATATACCTGCTGCTGCTATTAATATGAATCAAACAAAAAAGACAAATAGATAATCACTCACTGCTTTTGACTGAATAAATTTGTAATGTAATTAAAGATGAATCTACTCACTAATTTGCACAGTGAAGACTATGCTGTCATTTTACATTTGATTACTTCATTCAACACTGTCAGACCTACCTGAAAAGCTTGCTGTATTTATATTTATATTTATATATATATATATATAATACAAACCATATATAAATATTATACATGGTTTATATAATATATATATATATATATATATTAAACATATACATGTATCTGTAAGTACTTATATATATACACATATAATATACACAGTACACACACATATATCACGCAAATACAAACTTTTTTATTTCGCAAGCGATTAATTCCGATTCAGTGATTTTACAGCCCTATTTGTTATATTGTATTATTGTATTTCTTTGTATTATTGCTAGTAATTTGTTCTTATTTTATAACTGACTGTTTGCTTGTCTTTAATGTTTCACTTTTATATTTATTATGCTAGGAGATTTAGATACCAGTTAAATTTTTCCACTGGGTTACATGGGTCAAAAACACGTCTTTGTTTATTTTTATTTTGTATTATTTTATTTTTTTAGGAGGCCAGTGAAAATTTTGGCAGGGCAAGCAAAAATGTGAACCTACTTAGTGTTGAGCTCTATTGTCAGATATGAAACAAACAGTGGTACAACTGAACTGGTGTTTTTTTTTTCCTTTACAATAACCATCTGCCCATACACACACACACAAACCACCAAACACAGACACAAATCCACTGGTGGAGGAATGGGCAAGTGGATGTGTATGCGTCTCCTGAGGCCCGTTTTGATGGGCTCTGCTTTTGTAAGGCTGTTTGTTTGTTTGTGTATAGAATGGCACACTTCCACAGAAGAAGTCAGGTGCTCTGCGGGGTGTCCATCATAAAACGCACACAGACTGCTGCCATAGCACAATCTAAGAGAACACTTGTTTTTTTTTTGTTTTTTTTACACAAAGTCAGTAATTTTTTGAAGAGAGAACAATAGCTGTAAAAAAAAAAAAAAAATCTTTCTAGCAAAGCGCTTAGATCTATGTGCACAGATTGGCCAGTGAACTATAAATTACGATTATCCACTCACCTGTCAAAAGAGTGGAACTGGACGGACTGGTCACGGGAAGCATCGCCCACTGCACCCAGAAACCCGGGCGGTATGAGGCTAGGGTCCACTATGATGTCATCAGAGGGTGCACTAACGAGACTTCTCAAAATATCCTTGACATTAACATTTTTTCCTTTGCTGTCTCTATCAGTGACATCTTGACCTCTCCTGACTTCAGAGGACAAAGTAGACAGGGCTTCGGATACAGCATCTGGGCCGGTCTGGGCCTCGGTGATGATTGAGGTCTTTCCACCTTCAATACTAGAGTCCCGACGATGGGGAGACAAACCGTTCTCAAGATCAGACTGAACACTCTCTGCAAAAAAAACAAAAAAACAACAACATCAGTCCACTGCTCAAAACACTGAATGCATGAGTATTTGTTCTGCAGGTTCTCTGGGTTCAATCTTGCAGCAGTGATATGTGTGGGTTCAGGTGGTCACCTGTGCTCCTGACAGACTGTGAGCGCTGGGCATGTCTTTTGTCATTGTGTGGCTCAAGGATGTCTCGATATTTAGATACCATAAGCACAGAGATGAAGTAGACCACTGCCAGGGCCAGGAACTGAGCCTGTTTACTGTCCTCCTAAAGTATAGCACACAACAAAACAATTTACAAATGTTAGAGTATTATAAAAATTAGCCACACTACTGTTCAAAAGTTTGGGGTCAATACGATTTTATTTTTTGAAAGAAAGAAATTAATATTTTTTTAATTCAACAAGGATGAATAAACTGATCAAAAGTATAGAGTATAGACCTTTACAATGATACAAAAATTATTTCAAATAAATGCTTTTGTTTTTAACACAAAGGTTTTCAACATTGGCAATAATAAGAAATGTTTCCTGAGCACCAAATTAACATATTAGAATGGATTCTGAAGGTTTATATGACACTAAAGACTGGAGTAATGGCTGTAAAACAAAATAAACAAAATATATATATAAATCAAACCAAACCAATGCAGGAAATCCTTCGGCCATATTTTTAATTTCCAAGTCACTTTGAAAAAGAAAAATGTATTCTGCTACAAGTGACTTGTCACACTTGTTTTTTGTTACTTTCTGGAGAACTAGAGAAATCATGAGATGAAAATTTTCATCAATAGATTTTTTGGTAACACTTTAGTATAAGCACCAATTCTCACTATTAACTAGTTTATTAGCATGCCTATTACTAACATACTGGCTGTTTATTAGTACTTACAAAGCACATATTCTGCATGACCATATTCTACATCCCTAATCCTACCCAATACCTAACAACTACCTTACTAACTACTAATAAGCAGGAAATTAGGAGTTTCTTGAGGCAAAATTCATAGTTAATGGTTTGTTAATAGCAAGAATTTGACCTTAAAATAAAGTGTGACCAATTTTTCTTTTTTTTTTTTTACTGTTGTATGCTTTTAACAAAGCACAATTGAAATCTCCTAGTACTCCCTGAGTTTTACATACCATTGTTTCACTGCATTACAAAACATTAGCTAAATGAGTGGCAGATCAGAGATGCAGTAGTTGAATATGAGTACAGAGATAAAAAACTCACTATATCTCTGAACACTACAGCACGGAGACGATTGATGTCCATGTCCTGCAGAAGCCAGTCTAAATCTCTGATAGGAGACATCCCTCCTGTCACAATGTCCACAGGACTCTGTAACACACAAACACAGTTCACAGTCTCGTTTACAATGTCAGCTCAGCACAGACAGTATTTAAAAAAAAAAAAAAATTCCCACTGCTCCAACATTTGATTTCAGTTAGATTTTGTAAAAACTAGGGAGTCTTCTGTTTGCTGTTCCACATTTAGACAGCACTGAGGCACAGAGGCATTAATGCAACAGTTTTGCTAAGATTCTTAATAATAGATGAGCTGTGAGTGTAGAGTGTAAGTTACACAACACATTAAGGAAGAATTTTTTTTTTATTTTTTACTGGAACTGTAAGAAGCAAACCTTGGGCCACTGACCAAAAGGATTCTATTTGAGGATTCTGTTTAAGGTCCTATTTAAAATTACCATCTGGACAGTAGAGAGAGAGAGAGAGAGAGAGAGAGAGAGAGAGAGAAAGAGAGAGATATCCTTGGCATTATGTTGAACTTGCCTGTGCTGGTATAGACTTGGCGGCTCCCAGAAGGCTTTGCTGTCCATGGCTGCTCTCTGCACCAGACTTACCCAGAGTGTGCTGCTGACATTCCAGACAGTTTCTCACAGCCATCGCACACACTGAGGGGGAGAGAGAGTGTGTGAGAGAAGGACAGACAGAGAGAGAGTGCAACTGAGAGGTAGAAATGCAGAGAAAAAGACAACACCATAGAGATGAAAGGGTACCAGAATGAAAAGATATACAGACTAAAGGAAACATGACATATGAGAAGGTCGTTGCATGACAATGAAAAAGGGCTTAAAATACCATCTTATGAGTGAATGTAGTGAAAACTAAAGCCATTAGTAGACATCATAAAATTACTTTTTTTTTTAAAGAATACAGACATATCTAAGGTGTTGTCAGTGTTTCTTTTTGTGCATTGCTATGTTGTTTAGGGTGTTCTAGGCAGTTTCTAAGGCACTGCATGATGGTTGAAAGGTGGCTGTTTACTGGCCCAAGTTAAAAAAGCCCACCCCTAAGACTGTGATATTCTAAACTCCTCAGTGTGTAAGTCTAAGAGATGTTTTAATGTCCACCTGGCAGATCATCATAAATCTAGTCATTTAGAAAAGTAATAGCACATCTCTCCTCAAAAAGCAGCATGATTTTAGGTATCATGCATGTCTGCAGCACAAATGTTGTGGGACGATAAAGTTTAACACTTACACTACTGTTTAAAAGTTTGGGTTAGTATGATTTTTTTTAATTAATGTTTTATTCAGCAAGAATGCATAATTTGATCAAAAGTGACAGTAAAGACTTTTACATTGATGAAAAAAAATTATATTTAAAATAATTCCTTTCATCATGGTATCCTGAAAAATGTATCACAGTTTCCACCAAAATATTAAGTTGTTTTCAACATTAATAATAATGAGCATATTAGAATGATTTTGAAAGAGCATGTAACACTGAAGACTGGAGTAATGGCTGTTGAAATTTTAGATTTACCATCAAATAAATTCCTGTCATTTTAAAATACATTCAAATATAAAACATTTCTTTAAAATTTTAATATTTAAAAAAATATATATATATTGTTATTTTTACTGCATTTTTAATGAAATGCATGCAGTATCGGTGATAATAAAAAACTTAAAGAATTAAATAAGAATTTCGCAGCACTTCGACCTCGGCGCAATAATATCATCACTCCTGAAAACTCCCCCTCTCCCTCTTCCGTCAATACAACCAACGTGGCCTGCACTATCACTATCAGTGAGAGGGAGAGGGGGAGGGGGAGTTTTCAGGAGTGATGATATTACTGCGCCGAGGTCGAAGTGCTGCAAAGTGCTCTTCCGCCACACATTATAGTTATCATTTTTATCCGCTTAGAAAATCGCCACGTTTTATTTTGTGTCACCATACTTACTCGTGTAACTACTCATGTAAACGTCTTTAAATAGGGAAAACATGGAAGTGTTTGGTGGTTTCTAAATTTATCCCAGTTTGGATCCTAAGAAATGAATGGTGCTAAGCTAAACGCTAGCAAAGTGGTGCCGCGCGCTAGAGCGATTAAGTGCACGGACTGAGACGGGAGAGGTACATATCAACTCGTCTAAGTTGAGGGAAGAACATATTGGAATATGGAAAAACGGTGGCGTTTTCCTTTAAGTCTTATTAAATTCTAAGTGTTTTTAAAGATTACATTTTATTAAGTGTTAGATGATGGCAAAGGTAATCCAAATATAAAAACAGTGGTAGTGAGCATGCAGAATTAAATATCAGCCAATATAGAAGTAATTTCTACTTATACAGATAAATTAAAATCTCTAATACTAGCCGCTAACTAACATAGTTCCAATATATCATACATCTCTACACCACTAAAAATAAACAATTAACCAATTAATAACAATACAGAAACGCTGCAAGGTAATTCTTCTCCAAGACATAACAGTCGTATAGAGTATAGAAAAAGAAAACACATTAAACTGTATGAGGTTTGGAAAACAGATGACGTTGCTTATTCTGTGTTTAATCATTTTGGCCAGGTTCCCACCACCATGGCGCAGAAAAATCCTCTTACTGCATTTAATTTGATGTATTGCATGCTATATGTAAGATTAGAATGGTGCATGTGTGTGTGTGTTTTCATTTTAATGTACTGCACATGAGTTTGAACTGCACAATAATGTGTGTGCGTGACTGCATGTGTATGTCTCTATTCAACCCTCTATCCTCTCATACCTTGACAACTGACAAATGTAAACTCCAAAACGCTTAGATTAAAGGTATTATACCAGCGCAGGAACCGACCAGCTTTTTCCATTAGGCGTTCTAGTCATTTGAGCGAAAGAGCGAGCGAAAGACAGAAAGAGAGCTATAGACGGAGAGATGGCAGGCTAAACCTTGTTACAGATCCCAAATCAGATTACACACTGGCAGACCTCATCAAATATTCATTTTATACTTTCAGCCCTCCTAAAAACAGGCTTTGGTTTCGCTCTCACTCCACCAATCAGGAAGGTCTGCCCTGCACTTGCTGCACACTGTCGAGTCGATTTAACATGCCGGCCATTTTGTTCAGTGGGTCTGGGTGTTACATGGGCGAGAGAGCCGATGTGGCAAAGCGGAGGGGTAGTAGAGTGGAAAAGTGTTGTATTTAGAGAGGGAGTTTGATGGTGTCTAGATAGCTTCAGGGAGGGTCATGTAGAGTGTGTGTGTGTGTGTGTGTGTGTGTGTGTGTGTGAGAAAGAGAAATTAATAATGTAACCGATCTGAACGGCTGGATTTCTGTTATGTGGTCTATAATGCTGCAGTACAGTTTGTGATACATAGACACATAAAGGAGGAGGTGCCTCAGGCTACAAAACAGCCATTACCAGTCAATGGCCTGATGACGGTTCTCATTTTAGACCACTACAGTGTAGAGAGCTTATAATAACACTATTAGAGAGCTCACACAAAACAGAGAGAGAGGGGGGTAGAAGGGAAAGGCAGTTATTACCTCTACCAAATGAGCCAATAGAGAGAAATCAATGAGCAAAAAGGGACTCTGCTCCAAAACCTAGTGAGCTTCAGTGCTTCAGATATTTAGCTCATCCATATGCTAACATCAAACTCGATTAAAATCAGTTGCAAGTTGATTCCCCATTAAGTAGTGAGGGGCAGTGATTGAGAGAAACAGGTTGAGAAAAAATATTAAGTGCAGGACATTATTTAAAAATCATGGAGGAATGAAACAATCATTGTCCTCCATGGGATTGTTCCATGGGAACAAATAGTGAGTGAGCAGGACAGGAAAAAGAGATGAGGCACTGACTCAGGGATACATACACTACTATTCAAAAGCTTGGGGCCTGTAAGATTTTTTTATGTTTTTGGAGTTTTGCAGTCAAGGCTACATTTATATGATCAAAAATACTGTAAAAACAATAATATTTACAAATATTATTATAATTTAAAAATAATTTTCTATTATTAATTAATTAAAAATGTATTTATTCCTGTGATGGTTAAAGCTGAATTTTCAGCAGCCATTACTTTAGTCTTCAGTGTCACATGCTGCTCAAGAAACTCCTATTATTATAATGTTGAAATCAGTTGTGCAGCTTAATATTTTTTGGGTAATCATAATATTTTTTTTTTCAGGATTCTTTGATGAATAGAAAGTTCAAATGAACAGCAGTTATTTGAAACATTATAAATGTCACTTTTGATCTATCTCACACATCCTTGCTGGAAAAAAAGCATTGATTTCTTTCAAAAATAATATTCTTACTGACCCTAATTAGTACAAAAAATTGTTTCTTGCCCATGCAAAACTCACTATCACAATTCTAGGGTGTCGTGGATAGCTGCCAGGATGTTACTAAGGGTTTTTGAGCATTTTTAGCATGTTGCTATGCAGTTGCTAGATGGTTACCTACTGATTCAAGTCCCTATATGTCTCAGATCCTACCGTCACTGTAAGTATTTGGGACATTTTTGGCCATCTCCAATTGCTTAGTAAAAGCCCACCTCCTCACAACAAGCCACACAGTTTGTACAAATATGTGTTCGTGGCACAAACAGTGTGAGGCAGGTTACATGGCAAAGTTTATTAGTTTAATTATATGAGCAATAGCTACTGTAACAAGGCTTAATAGATTAATAACAAGCCTTAGCAAACAGCACTAAAGAAAAAGACAGAAAGAGAGAGATATACCTAAACGAAGGCATTGTCTTAAGATTCCTCCAGAAGACATGTTCTTCTCTGCTTCGATTTCTGTGAAGTTGAGTGAACTGGCGAAAATCAGCACATCCACAAGACTGATCAGCCTCTGCAAGAACATCAGTGACGCCTCCACGGCCAAACCCTGAGACGGCTCAATGTTCTCCAGCTCATGCTGCAAGACAGTGCGATCATCATCATCATCATTACTATAACAGCACCATCCTCACTCAAACCTTCATAATGTTCTGATGGTCACCTTTATCATCACCCTCACTTTTCATTATCATGGCTATAGTAATCAAATTACTCACAATCATTAAAGTAAGAATATAAATGATGATCATTAAGATGGGCCAGCACACTTTCTTCTAATGAGATCTGTGTTAATTTAGTATGTACACATTATCACACCATGATTTAAGGGTCCTCTCAGACTTGACTGAAATTATCCTTTTACTCTGATGTGAGAGCTGCTGTGAATGGCATGGAAAACCATCAAGGATCTTGAAAAATATGAAAGTGATGTGACATACGACCAAGTATGGTGACCCATACTCGGAATTTGTGCTCTGCATTTGACCCATCCAAAGTGCACACACACAGCAGTGAACACACACACACCGTTAACACACACCCGGAGCAGTGGGCAGCCATTTATGCTGCAGTGCCCGGGGAGCAGTTGGGGGTTCGGTGCCTTGCTCAAGGGCACCTCAGTCGTGGTATTGAGGGTGGAGAGAGCGCTGTACATTCACTCCCCCCACCCACAATTCCTGTCGGCCGAGACTCGAACTTGCAACCTTTCGATTACGAGTCCGACTCTCTAACCATTATGCCACAACTTCCCCTGGGATCTTGGGATTTTTTTAGACATTTCCTGTATGAGGCAAAAGCTGCAGATAGGATTTAAAGTCAACATGAAACTGTGTCTGCAACCCATTTTACTTTTGTAATATGACATCTTGAATGAAACAGGATATTTAATGAGAAACAAATATGTTGATTGGGGTATAGTTTTTTTCTATCAGAAATTGATTGGATAGTGAACAGTATAAGTCGTTCCATACAGGAATGGATCTGAATGCAAATGTGCAGGCCATTCCCCTCCTGAAACACTACTGATTGAATCTTCAATCATTAATCAAATAATCAAATTAGTCAAAATATTACATAAACTAAACTAATTCAGAGGGGCAGGAGATGTAGAATTTCATAATGACAAGAATACTGCAGAAATCTTCTGAGCTTTATGTTGACATATACAAGTAAACACTGCCGAACTTATGTCCAACCAATAATGGAGGAAATCAGACAAATCGGGTGGACAAATTCAATTAACCTAACTGTCCTTCAGCGGGACTGAAACACATCAGTGGCAGGGGAAATGCATTGCATCATGTCACAATACTTGAGATGCCAAAGTGAACTTTACAAATCCATTTGTCCTATTGTCAGAAGTAGCAAGTGCAAGTAAAAGCATCCATTTACTGTCAGCTACTTAAAATTTTGAGCCATCTATCATGCATCCCATATAGACAGCATTGCTGATTGTAATAGGTTCTATTTGATTTTGACGCACTTGACGGAAACACACAAACATACTGACCGTAGAAGAGGTGGCTGCAGACAGCAGAGGAAGGATTCCTCCACAGGCCATGATGAGGTTGTCCACCACCTGAGAGACTAGATGGACAGTGTTGTGCACAAACACTACGTTCTCACTGCTGTTCACAAAGTCCAAAATTGTCTTAGTTGAATGACTGGGGGAGAAGTGAGAAAACTAATTATGAAATTATAAAAGAAGTTATGAAACTTACTACAACATCAAAGGGAGCTGTCTGTGAGGCAGCAGAAGGGTAATTCAAGGTAATCAACATTCCCATACTTGACTTTTATTTTTAGTTTTAATTATAAAGCACATTTCAATATTTCAATATTCCTCCCAGGTTAACTTAACTATGAACAGAATCTGTCGATTATCAAAAAAAAAAAAAAAACATTTCAACTTAAAAAAAAAAAAAATCCTGATTGTGTGGATACTATTGATATTACTGGATTTCTCAAACAACAATAAGATTAAACACCTAAAGATTGTTGATAAATATGTTTTATCAATACTGATTTTACAAAAAGCTAAATATCAGATAGATATTTTAGCCCTTTGCCTATTTGATCTTCGGTTCTTGGTGTTTCTCTCACCTTCTCCACATCTGCACATCGGTCTCGATAGAAAACAGCAGGTCAGTCAAAAGGCGCTGGTGCATATGAGACCACATGAACTCTGGAATACGGAACATAGTGGACCGTGCCGAAGACGAGCCCTCATTGCCCTGACCTGAGGGGCTTGAGGCAGCTGCTTGATTTGCGCTCAGATTCTGCAAAAAATAAACAATTATTCTTCTAAAATTTGTTTTGTGTGACCTACTGAGAAAGTCATTTTCTTGCCCCGTGAAAAATCTCAGTTTTCCATATAATCAATAAATTTAGTGAATTTCTGTAAGTCTCAACCTGGTATCATGTTCCTCAGTAATTAATATTGCAAAACTTACTGTTGTTGAGGTGTCCTTCAGCTCCAATCTCTCTGTGTCTGAGGCCACACTTGACACATCCAGTCTAGCAATTTTAATCTCTTTGGTTTTAGTTGCTGAGGTCTCAGTCCCTGCTGCCTTCAGAGTGTCTTGGTTAGTTCCTAGATCCTGCGAGATACTCTCAGTGCAAGGGCTAACCTCTGCCGTAGACACCTTGGACACATCTGGAGGAAGTACTTCTGGGGTTTGCTCGGTCTCAACAGCACCATGACCAGCTGTAGTCTCTGTGTGAAGCTTGGTCTCATCGATAGAGGTGCTTTGGTTTAAATCCACCTCCACCATGGCAGCTGGTTCATCCCTGGTTTCCTCTACTTTCTCATTTTGTAATGGCTTCTCATCTTTTTCGGTTTCCAGCTTCTTTTCTTTCTCTTTCCCATCATCTTCCTTTTCAGCACCATTGTCATCAGTCTCACCCGCTGTAGCTGAAACAAAAGAAGAATCCTCCGTGCTGTCATCACTGACCTTCTCAAAGTTGCTGACTGAGGAAACATCAGTGCTATCTTCATTTGTGACGGAGGCCCCAGTTGTGCTGGTCTCCTGGTTTGCCGAAGCCTCAGAAGTTTCTTCCACTTTGGCTTCCTTTACAGCTTCAGGAGAAGAATCTCCAGGTCCTTTCTCTTTATCTTCTACCTGAACATTTAGTACAGTTTCAGCAGTGCTTGTTTTACAATCATCTTCATCTGATATCTTCACAGCTTCAGTTTCAACTTTGGCATCCTTGTCGGTTGCAGTCTGAATATTGTCAGCATCATCTGTTACACTCAGATCAGCTCTTTCCTTCTCGTTTACCCTCGCTTCAGTCATTGTGATGTCAGCCTCAACTCTTTCCACTCTCTCATGCTCTCCATCCATGTTAGCCTCCATATTTTGCACTTCATTATCCTTTCCAGGTTCTTTCGTAGTGTCCTGTTCACCGTTATCCTCTTTCTTTGTCTCTAATGAAGTGGCAACTGTGTCCGTCTGTCTCTCTTCCTCATCTCTGGCCAGAATGTTGGACACTGTGACTGGGATCTGGGCCCTGGTTTCCTCATTGTCTCTAGGCTGATCAGTGACCTTCTCCTCAACACGTAGCTCAATTACAGTAGATGGAGCCGTCTCGTCAGCATTCAGCTCACCATTGGCTGAGGCAAGGAACTGAGAATCGTGACTGGCTCCAGATACAGTTCTGATTCCGCTTTCAGATCCTCCCTCAGAACCCATCCGCTGGTACTCAAGGAACATGTGGGCCAGATTCTCTTTGTGTTGCTCAAAGGTGACCTGATGAAACAGACCGTAAGAGGGTTTGAAGGAATGTTAATTATGCACAGGAGCAAAAAATCAATTCTCAATCAGATCAAACTAACTGTCATACAGTATAATATAGAAGTACTATATAGATATATTTCTATATTATACGACTATATGGCATTGGCATATTGGCATGTATATATATAAAAATGCCACTAGGATCAAGACTCAGGAGAACATTTGTTTACGTCATGTGGAATTTTTTTTCCATGTGGAATTCATTGATTCGTGTCAAGTTTTATGTATGGAGTTACACTGTACAATTTTAGCAGTACAAAAAGTTATTACTGCAAATTATAATATAAAATTATTTACCTTTCAAAGTGATTTATATTTCAATATGTTATTTGTTATGAATTTGTCCTATAAAGAAATCTATATATATATATATATATATATATATATATATATATATATATATATATATATATATATATATATACATATATACATATATACATATATACATATATATACATATATATATATATACATATATATATATACATATATATATATATATATATATATATATATATATATATATATATATATATATACACATATATATAAAAAAAATTATAACAATAATAAAAGTTTCTAAAAAATCTGAGCTATAGCCTGACCAGCCAAGAATAAAAATACTGTGAAAAGAGAGATGGTTATGTGTATTTAGGACTACAATTAGCAGCAGACAGTGCATAGCATCTGCAGATACAGAAGTCTGAGCACACCAAAACACACCTCAATTTATCAAACGAACACAACAGACAGAAAGTCAAACACACCACTGGGGAAACGAGAAACAACTTGCAGCTTCCACACCAATGCCGGCATTTGCATTTAGGCAAGAAAGCCTTATTATACGTAATTAATTGGCCGTTATTGTTCTAAATTAGCCTGCTACAAGCCTGGCCATTAATCTTCCATGTGGTCTGATTGGTAATCCATGGCTGTTTGCTCTGAACGGACAGCTCTGAAATGTATTGCTAGTTTTCTTTCTCTCCTGACTCTCTTCTTTGGAATAGCAAGACCATTAGTCTGGGCTCAATTCGGCATTTAACATTTAGCTATTAAATCCACACGGTGCATTTTCAGAAAAACATTTGCCTCCTTTGTGATTAGATACCATATGAAGGGAGGGAGCCTTACAGATAAAACCACTCAATTTCGAATAAATGTCCAAACATATCTGGAAGGCCTGCAAGGCATTTGAGGATTTGTGAAAAATGAAAGTTAGAACTCATGTAAACCACTAAGGGTTTAAAAGCTGCACATGAGGCCCCATATTATTCTGTTAGGTATTATCTTCAAGAATCTGTAAGTATACCTGCTGTTAAATGTTTAAAAAATCCTCATATGCACACTAAAAGCACCTCATTGTCTGGCAGCTCTCTACAATACGTATCATACCAATAAAGTATTACGTCATGTGAAAAGCATTAGTTACCTTACTATAACCGGCAAATGGTACATGTGAGCCCTTGGTGTGTTGTAGAGATAAAGTTACTCTGGAAAGAGGGTAACTATAGAAATGTGGTTTTGAAATATAGTCTGTATGCCACCGGGTGGGCTAGACATCAGTTTCAATCTGATCTTATTTAATTCTGGTCAACTCTCTAAACTAGATGTGGGGCATGGAAAAACTTACAATTCATCTAAGAATATAGTGCAGGTTTCATAACATAACAATGAGCTTTGTATCACCAGGTTGTCTGGTTGCCAAATTATGCAACTTAATGCAAATCCATTTTTCAAGAGGCCTTATTGAAAAATATCAATACTTCATTGTATTACAAAAACTGCACTTTACCAGCCAAAAATTCTAAATTAACAAATAAAAATTAAGTATAAGATAGATAAATATATTCACATATATCTCTAATTCAAGGGAAGATTCATCCAGCATCAGACTGATGATCCAGCAGAACTTGCAGCAATCAGGCTGCAAGCTCAGCAACAGACAGACACAGTGCTTAAATCACTGATCTTAGATCAGCAGGGAGCAGTCGGCCACAGACTCTCACTGTAGGGAGCCCCATTTAGATCAATAGATAGTGAGTAACCGCAAAACAAAGGGGAAATAGGGACCCTGAGAATGCTCTAATTGGATTAGCTAAATGTGATTCCATTCCTGCAAAAATCAATGTGGTCAGTAGACTGAATCCCTTATTTTCTGTCCAAAAGACACTGTTCGTTTTTTTTCCTTCCCTTTGATACTCTCACAGCTGTCTGCATAAGTGTAGAATAAAGGTACACAGAGAGAAACTCAGGAAAACATACAAGCAGAATGACTCTCTTGTTTTCCAGTTTAAAAAAAAAATCTAAACATAACATTAAAAGCAGCAAAAGCACCTGAGAAGCAAAACTGCGTAACATACTATGTTTTGAAGAAAAGTGTTGTATTTTGTTTTGATCCACTGACAGATTTTTTTTCACTCGCTAGGCGTATTCCTAAAATAAGAAAAAGTGGAACAATACAATAATAATACTAAGCTACTATACAATAATACAAAGATGAAAGGGATTGCCATCTTAGAAATTTCTGTAAGACAGCTAAATAAAAAAGGTTGGTCATAAAACACTCAAGAAATTCTTTAAAATTTGCTTTTGTGATGGTATGATAAGCTTGCAAAATGAATGTCAAGAATGTGAATGGTTTATCACTGTCAATGTCAATGTTACAGTCAATGTTATCCATGTTCTAAGGCCAGTTTGCATGCCGGCCTATGAGTTTATTCAATACAGACTGGCTGCAGGCATGCCTCTATCTTTACAAGCAATGTTCCAGTACTGGATCCCATTGTCTTCTAAATCCATAGTATTGCTGTTGTCAAGTACGATAAGCAGCTTCATGACACCACAAAATAGGCTTGACGTTGTTAGATAGGCATGTCATTGCTTCCAACATCTCCATTAGGCCCAGAATCCCACAACTGTCAAAGACGACAAGCATCTTTGTCTTTAAATCTGCTTCTTGTTGGTTAACAAGAACTGTTAAGAATGTTAAGAAAGTGCAAGAAAATAAATATTGAAAAGTAGGTACTGCTTGAGCTGCAGGGTATACGTCTTCCTATAAAATACCATAAAGTCGCTTTACTTTCTAGAGGCCAAAAATGGGGAAGGGATATTAATAGTGGCATACAGTATAGGTCTATAAAGTATATGAATCACACAATTCATCCTCAAGATATAATACAATTACTAATGTTTAGTTTATATATGAGCAATATCATATTAGTCTGCTAAATGACTAAATTAATAAAATAAATGACAATATCACACGAGAAGAAGTAAGATATGGCCGTATATCAGCACGTGATTTGGCCGTAGGTAATCACAGCCGGGCTGATATACAGCCATATCACACGGCTACTCGTGTGATATCGCATTTATACAACAGTTCGACGGCATACAGAGTGTGTAAATACATAAAAAACAACAACGGAGTGTCTCCTTTTGTGTGGAACTACTTCCTTCCGCCATAGATTCAAATCTCAGTTTGACAGTTTACAGCTGAGCCCAAGCCTCATTACTAATTTGAAAACGTCAGTTTAGAACCATCAGGAACACACACAAGATTTCCCAATACTAAATACTACTATTAAATACTACTATTATTTACATAAAATATTATTTATTGAATAATACTATATGATAAACCACACCAGCCATCATAAAAGTTGCTTGGCAATTCAGTCAAAAGTACAAAGGCAGCGCGACGGGTTCATGAGTGCTGAATGACCACTGATGCCCTGGAGCTCACATCTTCGAAAACGGTGAAGCAAATTTTCAAATAGTCATTGTGTTTATTAATAAACCGCATATTTGAAGTCTAAACAAGTACATTTACGCCTAACTGTTAAAACTAAATTCTGTTACACCAAAACAATTCTATTTATAACATTATAGTGGATTTGGGCATCCACCATGACACTTGCTGTGAGAAATACTGCAACCGGAGTGATACAAACGGTGAAATGGTTGAGTTCTGTATTTACTAGAACATTGCACTGTTGGAAAAGGCTCTCAGCCAATATGATGCTGAAATAATGCACTGTTCTCTAAATAAATATGTTCTTATAAATGCTTATATGCTAATTCATGACTTTGCTTCAGAACACTTTCTCCTTCCCTTGGAGAACACAAAAGCATAGTGTGATGCCCCAGAGGAGATGACAGAACTCTCAATAGAGCATTCTAGAAGGAAACTAAAGGCTCCAGAAGAGCAGCCACTTTTGCAGGACCATTACAATGTCTCCTTCACCCATTAAGATGTTCTTTACAGTGGAACAGAAGAATGCTGACTAGGAAGGCATAGAGGGCACCAAGTCTTTCACAAGGTGATCACTTTCAGCAGAAAACTGTCCCTACAGTAACTGTTTGGAGCCAGTCTCATTTATGTGCAGTGCTGGGACAGGGGCACCTTGGGTAAGCTGTGGTGTCAGCAGGCCCATCTGCAGACACATCTGTCCAGCTACAATGGGCTGGCTGGAAAGGAGACTTAATCTCTTTTGAAACACACATGCCCAGAAAAACAATCAAGCAACAATCAGACAACCGCACACTTGCTAAAATATTTGTGTTAAGAGTATTATTATTATGTAATGAAAATGAACTGTATTCACAGAATGAACTCAATATAAAATTATATATTTAAGAAATATTTCATGTTTATGTTATAATAATATATTTACTCAATATTCTGACAGAGAGCACTCTACAGTAAACTGGAAAAACAACTGATTAATGAGGAGAAAAAAAGCTTTGCATGCTTGTCTAAATGAACGTATGTCTGCCCAAGAGCATGCATTTATTTACCAGGGGGTTCCCAAAAGGCTGGTTGAATTTATGAGGACTTGTCTTAATGATTGCCAAGGCTATTTGAGATGAATATTAAATGTGTTCAAACATGGGGATCTGGAGACCTTGTATACTACAACCTAAAAACCACACATACCATTCACATATACTGTGCATCACTAAGATGCAAACACACACTCTTTCTATTCCACACACAATGTCTCTCTCTCTCACACACACACACACACACACACAGTCAGCCAGCCAGCCCCTGCAGCTGAAAGGGAGAGCTACAGTGACAAACAGCTCTCCTACTCCAGAGTTGGCAGGAAATCTATCACGCCGGACAATAAAATTGCAATTGAGTTTCTTTAGCTTTTTTTCCCTCAGCAGATGCATGTATCTCTCTAGCTCTGCGCTGCTGCACCTTTTCAGTTCATACGCACAACCCCCTTTTCTGTTTTTAGATCAGAGCAGAGACGCTGCAAACAGAACAGGACCTTACCTGCATTAATCTTGTGCAATTATAGCGCAAAAAAAGCAATTACAGGCTTGACCCATAGGAAGGGGAATGATCAATTTGTGTGCACTTGCTCAGCAGTGAACTACTTAAGGAATGCAAGCACGCTCAAATATAACATGTCTGCATGAAAAAGAATGAAAGCAAAGCATGCTGCAATAGTTTATCGCTGCTCAATCCACCAACAGATTATGTTTTATTTTACTGTGTATAATGTAATTTGACAATTAACTATGGGGTGTGACAGAATTTTTATTTTTTTATTTACTTTATTTTTATTTTTTAAATAAGGTATGTCTTTACATATTATCATTAGTATCTATCATCATTAGAATTTTTATCTTAAATGCATTTTAGCATCTTCTGAACTAAGTTCGGTAGCACAACTTGAATTAATCACTTTCGCTGGTATTATTCTCATTTCATTATGGATGAAACGGCTGAAAATGAATAAACATAAATGTTTTTAGGAGTTTCTCATATGAAATGAATGAATTACAAATACATCAGAATTGCAATAAGCTAAATATATTACCAAAATAATTATGAACCATTTAAGACTATTTACAGTGCAACCCATTTGCACACAATACACATTCTTTATTAAATATAATTGAAAATATAAACCACCCTAAATAATAATGTTTTTGTTGAGTGTGTGTATGTGTATGTGTGTGTGTGTGTGTGTGTGTGTGTGCTTCTTTGTCATCTTTAAAGGTGAAGTGTGGAATTTGTACATCTCAATTGTGAGATTAACATGCAGAGACAATTGCCAGTAAAGCATTGATAACAGATTTGCTTTTTACTACGAAGGGCCAAAATTCAAACTTGATTATTGGTTGCAGACTGAAAGTAAATGTTGCATAATATCTTAATATCATAAAATCAATAATAACTGTATTCTATAAAGATTTATTTTTTTAAATCTTGACATGAAATGACATGGCCAGGCCAAATCAAAGTTCGTCACAAACCTATTTTGGCCCATGGGCCCTGGTTTGGGCATCTTTGTGTTACAGTTCATTTCTTGTACAATTTACATGTATTTTTCTGAAAATTCCCTTAATCACTGTGGCACTATCGAGACATCTCAAGATGTTTATTTGAGAATCCTGACCAGCCTGACATACAGTAGCAACACTGGCTTAGTCAGTGGCATAAGTCTGTAGAAGCTGTTTGTCCAGCCAATGGGAGATGAGAAGTGTTTGGGAAACCTGTCATTATTTTTTGCAATTCCCTTTGGTGACGGTAGTACCACAGAAATAACAAACTATTAAATTTACAAAAGTAAATCTGAGGCTGTAATAAGACTGCATACACTGACGAATAAGCACACTGAGCACTACAGACCTCACTGCATAGCACAGCTGCACCCCCAAGTGGCCAGTGACAAGAACTCAAGCAGAGTGGAGCAAATGGAGCAATGCCAGCAGCTGGTGCCCAAAGCCACAGTCTGACACCAAATGACTTCACTACGCTTGGAACCATGTCCATATTACGATATTAATAGAGCATCTTAAAACAGACATTTCTGAAGCTAGAAAGCTCAGAAAACTGAGAGCTCTCAAATATATTAAAGAAGCAATTCAATATGTAAATAAAAGTATGAACAGAGGGTTTGGCAGTGGAAGAATTCAGATTCTAATCTGAGAAGTCTAGCTGATTATTGAGCGTAATAACAGTCAGGTTTCTGCAGTGAGAAGCCAGTGGATTACTGCTGATGCAGAGAGTCTGAGGAGGGGAAAAGGCAATGAGAGAAGGAACCAACTACAATAGTGTAGTCAGTGCTGAAGCAAGTAAGAGAGACATGGTGATAGACGTTTTTTTGGTGGACTTTTGAAGGCAAAGTCCAAAAATTTGTACACAACAACCATTTAAAAGTTTGAGGTCAGCAAGATATTTTTTTTTAATGAAATATATTAATACTATTATTCCTATTCCTATTAATACTATATTATTCCTATTCTACTCATCAGTGAATCCTGAAAAAAAGGTATTACAGTTTCCACAGAAATGATAAGCAGTATAACTGTTTTCAACACTGATACTAATAAGAAATTTTACTTGAACAACAAATAAGCCACCAAATATTAAAATGATTTCTGAAGGATCATGTGACACTAAAGACAGGTGGTTGCTGAAAATTCAGCTTTGCCATCAAAAGAATAAATAACATTTTAAAATATATTAAAATAGAAAACAGAGATAAATTAAAAAAATAGAAAGTTCTTTCAAATCGTAATAAAACATCACAATATTACTACATTTACTGTACTTTTGATTAAGTAATTGCAGCCTGGGTGAGCATAAAAGACTTCCTTCAAAAATGTTTAAAAAAAATGTATGTTGTAAATGAAAAGTGTATGTTAATTTGTTACTATTAGCTGTTGTTCTGTTGTAATAATAATAATAAAAAGAATACAAATAATAATGTAGGCATAAATCATTTCCTGTGTTCTATGAAAGAGCACCAAGTTTTGTGAATTCAAATAAACATTCACGACTGCAAGTAAAATACGTTTAATACATCCATCCATCCATGTGTTGTGTTGTTTTGTGTGTGCGTTTGGGTCTTAACCTTGGAATGCGTAATGGAGAGCGTGTCCACCCACACGCGCCAGCCACCCCACTCATACTTAATGGCGTGATAAAGAAGGATGCGAAAGATGGCGTACACCATCTCTGTGATCTTCTGCTCCTCGCTGTTCTTGGGGTTTATAAAGCACAAAGACAGCATCCACTCCTGCCACACAGAGCATTGCAACAGACTCCTACAGAAAAGACCATAAAATAGTTAATAAAAAACCTGTACTCACTTCAGAGAAAATAGGTTAATATGTAATAAGTATAATTAGATATCAAGATATCTAAGACATCTAAGTGTGTGTGTGTGTGCGTGTGTGTGTCCTCACCTGCGGTTCTCTCGGCTGTTGTTGAAGAGTTTGATCATATCTGAGAGGAAGATACGCCGTACTTCCATGCTTTCTGCTCCTGGAGAAGCGTTCTTTAAAAGAGCAGCTATCACTTTTAGGATCTCTGATGGAACAAAATATCTGCCTTTAATGCCCATGAAAGAACAGTACCTTTTCACATTGTATCTGAATGCCTAGTTTTTAAAAAGCTTATGAACCATTAAAAGGACAGTTGTCACTTAAGTTTTTCTTTTTACACACTATAGTTGTAAATACAGATTTTGTTGACTGCCTTTCTTACTTAGTTATCAAATACACTGTACAATGTTGAAAAATATACATGGACAAACAAACTAAAAAGCATTTCCAAACACTATACTGCTGTACACTATCATTTCAAAGGTTTGGGGTCGACAAGTTTTTTTTTTCTTTTATTCACCGTGCTTGCATAAAGTTGATCAAAAGTTGCAGTAAAGACATTTATAATGTTACAAAAACTGTTCAAATACATACTGTTCTTTTTAACTTTGTGTTCATCAATTAATCACGAAAAAAAATGATCATTATTATAACAAAAACATTAAGTATTTTAATACTGATAATTATATAAAAATAAAATCCTTGAGCACATCAGTATATCTGAATGATTTCTGAAAGTTTATGTCACACTGAAGACTGGAGTAATGGCTGCTGAAAATTCAGCTTTGTCATTAAAAAAAAATGAATCTATCTAATAAAATAAAATAAAATAAAATGTATTTTAATTTGTAATATTTCATAATGTACTGTATTTTTCATCAAATAAATGAAACCTTGGTGAACATAAGAGACAAAAAAAAAAAAATCTTACCAGCCCCAAACTTTTGAATGGCAGAGTCAATGTAAATATTATATTATATATATATAAGAATCAAATAGGAGAAAGAAAAGCGCGCATTTTTAATAAAACAGATACATCTTAATTGTTGCCCCAACACTTGTATTTAGTGAGGAAATAACCTGCATATAATGTGGAGGGAGTAAAAGTATACTCTACATCATAAGGTCGGTATAGTCTAAACTCTGCAGCTAGAGTCGTGGCTTCCTGGAACAGAGCGTTAGCTTAAACTGGAAAGATTGGTTGTTTAGATGAATTATCTAGACAATGTCAGCATGCATTAAGTTGAGAAGAGCAGCTCAAGTTTCAGCCGTCACAGGGAGTTTAGAGCACGACAGCATCTGTAACCAATGCTCTCACTCGTTCCAGCAGAATTGTGTTGTTTCTACGCCTTACTCACTCAAATTAGAGTCACTGAACCTTACCAGTAGAAAATTACCTTTGCATGTATCTCTGCACTTTTCTGTTTTTTTCACTCTCCAATCACCATTTGGTCCTGGTTTGTCCCGGAGTTTAATTTAAAAGAAACTTTTGCTTCCTCAGTTTGTTTGATTGGGTCTGACATGGCTAAAGACTGCAATCAGAGCCATTTAGAGGCTTCAACACAGATCAAATCAAGGAGACACAGAAGAAAGCTGAAACTCTGCTGTGCTCACTCTCTGATCATATATGAGATGGCCTTGAATCAGACTCTGTTGGTCTACCATCACCATCTGAACGCTCTAGAACCGACCCAGGATCTGTGATTCACTGTCATTCCTCTGACTGGCAAGTGGTTTGTGTACATGGTTACATCTCCATGTAAATACAGCTCTAATCAGCTGCCTGCAGTACCTCAGAATTAAGCTTCATTAGGGAAAGATCCGATATGGATCAGTATACAATATTAGTTTCACTTTTTACATTAAAACCAGAGCATCTGATTGCTGTCAAATCCTGTACTGAATTTCAAGGAGACACATGTAAAATTGAGCATAAACCGAGGGTGGAAATAAATGCATCTCATTATAAGAGAGAATTCAACCATCTAATATTCAGAAACTAGCTGGTTGCGAATGAAACCAATGCAGTGAAAAAACTCAATGCTACAGAGGGAAGTTAATTACTTTTTAATGTGTTTACCATCTGAGTAATCGTGACTATCAAACGAGCTTCATTTGTCTGAGGTAACCGTATACTTCACCATTAGACTCAAGAAAATACTGGTGGCTGTTTGATTTGCACCGCATCAGGAACAGAAATATGAAATGAGACTCGCTTAACACTATTATTGTAAATCATGACTAAAAATAAGCAGAGTTAAGCCATTTTACAATAGGAGGCAGACTCTGCTTGTGATCTTGCCATCTCTCGTGTAAGGACATTTTTTCATACCGGTATATAACGCACCGGCGTAATGTTGACCGCTATTGTATCTCCGAATGAGGTGATGAATGTAAATATAGTATTCTGTGCTGCAAGGAAACTAAATAACTTTATTTGTATATATTTCTTCATAACATTTATAATTTGCAATTTCTCAGAGAAATGCAGGTAAAGATTAGAAAAAAGAAAAAAACTTAATACAAAAAAAAGTAGAAATACATAACCAAAAAGAAAGTTATACAAATAAAATGGTTCCTTTAATAAAACGGTCAGATGTATTTCAATAAAAAAATCGATTAAGTTAAAAGTAGTATTATTAGTTAAAAAAAATATTATTGAATCTATTAACATATATTTATAAAGTGTGCACATTTAATTGCTGGTGTTACAGGCGAAGAGATTGTGTGTCATATAACTTACGTGGGTTTTGAATCTTCACAGTGGAGTCGGGGTCTGGGTGCTGTTTGTGAATGACCTGAGTACAGATCTGCTCCGTAAGAATCTGGAGAAAATTACAAGTAAATTCTGGTTTGTCACTGATACACAGTTAAGCACCAAAATCCAGATTAGGGATGAGAAGGAGTACCCGGTTACATAAAAATAACAACAATGATATATGGCAACAGAATGACTTGAACTTTCAAACATTTCAAAACAATCATTATCCAACTGGCAAAACTGGCAAAAACATTTTTGATCAGGATTTCAGCATAATTTTGCAACACATTTCCAAATACAAAATAAAAACAACTCATAAAGATAAAAATATGAGCGAAAGTAAATGAAAACACGCTTCAATAATTGAAAATTCGAATTGAAAATACTAGCCCAGTTAAAATTATCTGTTAAAAATCTTCACTAAACTACCTAAAGTACAGATAACAGAAAAATAATTTTATTTTTAGTTCATTTAAAAATAATAAAAAAAAAACATCAGAGGCTTTTGACACTTTTTATTGATAGATGCCACAAAAAAAGAGTGGAAAATCAGATCAATACAAAGCAGGCCAGGTTTGCCTGTCTGGCATGAGCACCACATGTCCAAAGCATGCCTTTTTGCCAAAAAAATGGTAAAATATAATGTTTTGGTGACATTCACATAATATTATCGTCAAAAACAAAGTGCTATAAGCAGACATTTAAAAAAATAATATCAATATATGAGACTGACCTCAAAGAGCACGTTGTATGTTGTGACTGTGAACTGGTTTGAGTGGAGCATCAATCGTTCAGTGAGCAGAGAGAACAGGCCGTGAGCCAGCATGACCTCTGATCTTGTCCTAAAACGCATGGCATCCAAAACATCAGCACCAAACCCACACTATGATCTACTTCAAATACTGCCAGAACCCCAACAGGGCATAACTGCAGCCCAAAGCATCTGAAAAATATCTTCGCAGTCACGGAATGAAGCTGCATCTATTTTAAAAACACTTGGCGGTCAGATTCCTTCTGGGGGAAATTCACATGAAGCAAACGGGATTACAAATGAAAGTGAGCTTTATCTATCAAACACCACAGAAACTGCATTTGGAAAAATACTCACACACGATTACAGACTTTGACTACATTAGCGCATAAATATTTCCAAGCTGCATGAATTAATAGTGGAGTGAGGGTAATTTGTTATCAAAATAACCCAGCTGAATTCACTCTGGGAAAAGACCTAGCCGCTTATTTTATATTGTTCATTTTAAGAAAAAAAAATTCAGCCTTCAACTCATTTGATGGTATGCTGGGAGCTTATTTCTGCTAAATATTTATAGCCAGACCATCCACTACTGAAACATTTTGTAAAATAAACAATCGGATTGAATCATGTTTAGTATAGGAATCACATATTAAAACAAGGTTAACGTGTTATTGTTACTAATATGATTAACGGTATTATTATAAGCCCTTATTTCAAATAATACAGAAGTAACTCACTTTGGTGACAAATATTTGAGAAAGTAGCCCAAGACTTTGAGTGCCTGCACACGAATCCCTTCACTTTTGGATGCGAGCAGCTTAAAGATGACCCTGTTATTCACCAAAGAGAAAAAAAATGTGTAACAACAGATGGAAAAAATTATACAAAATGAATGTAGAAGTAAAATAAAATAAAAACAAAAACAAGTACATATTTATAAAAATTACATAAAAACATTTACATAAAAAATAAATAGTTTTTAACAAACGAATGTGGTGTAGAATTTTGGTTTTCAATCACAGTGTTTCTTTCTGACAAAGGAAAACACCAGCGACGCAGTCTGGTATGTACACAGATCTCACAAGAGCTGACGTGTACACTCAGATGTAACCGAGACTATTACACTGTCTACATATTCAAATAAATCTGCCTATATCCTTCTGGAGTAGGATTTGATGGAAGTGTGATTTGAATGAGGTTGTCAGATCTAAAATGAAAGTGAGGCCCTCTGTTTTATCATGATGAGCCGTCCAGATGCCCCCCCGCTAGCGTGCACATTTAACCCCATGGCTGTCAGTGGAACTAGCATGTCTATAAAGGCTTTGGAAATGTAAATGCCTCCATTTTTGTAGCCCGTATTAGAGCTCAGTACAGCAGCATAGGTATCAGATGAACCTATGAAAGTGTTTTTGTAGGTTTTATTAAGCAGGACTCAGATGTCTCTGCTATGAATGAGGTATTGTGGCCTCGCATTATTCCACAGTGTTTAATTCAAATTCATTTGTCAGAATTTTTTTCCCAGGTTTATTTATAGCTTTTAATAAAGATGTGGGTTGAAGAATATAATGTCTGGTTTTAAGGGGCAACAACAGCTCTCACCGTATTCCACTTCGCTGATCGAAGGCTTGAACCATTGATCCAGGGTGCTCAGACATCAGTGCCACCAGAAGCTGGATAACATCCATCAGATTATCATCCTGTGTAAAAAAAAAATTAATAAAAAATAAGTAAAATAAATAAGCATATGTCAGAGTCAGGAGTCATTCAAGACACCATTGCAAAAATTGTTAATGGATTTAAACTTCATCATGATTATAGCAGTAGAGTGAAATAGGGGATCTTTGTAATCTGTGTCTGCATTAACCTAATTTAATTAATTAATCCATTAATCCATAATTAATCCTAATTTAATAGAATTAATCCATTACATATAGATATGCTTCTATGACAGGAAATTATTATTGAGTAAATGGCACTTTCAAAAAGCATAAAAATTTGTGCCCCATTGTGTTTTTAAAAACATTAGAAGGACTATATATATATATATATATATATATATATATATATATATATATATATATAAAGAGAGAGAGAGAGAGAGAGAGAGAGAGAGAGAGAGAATAGAGCAGTTGCGGGAAGTGGCATGATGGTAAATTACCATTTACTTTTTTACATGCACAAGAGAGAAAGCTGTGGGAACCAAGCGCCATCTGGTGGCAGTTACACCACAGATTATACAGTGTAACAAAAACATGAAAAAATTGATAATCTGCCTTGATTTACAGTAAAATGCTACTGGTTTAATAGATGCATTGAGAAATGTTTGAAATTAAAGTAGGTGCATTAGGGTACCTCGTGCATTGTGAGCAGGTAGTTCAGAATACTCTGCAGTTCGTCTTCCTTCACGCCATGATCCTACATTTACAAAACACACAAGCATTACCTGGACTGCACTTCTCAGGATGGAATTGTTATATTCAAATTGTATGTATGTTATGGCCACAATAGTGTACCTTCATGATAAGTTGTTTGACAAATAGCAGGAGGAATGCTCGCAGAGAGTGAATCTCCTTCTGATTCGGTCTTGGCCCATCTGATGCAGGATATCAAGCAAACAAAAAGTCACATAAATATTATTCCATGGGCCTAAATTGTGATAATACTAATACATTTTCATTATGTCATTTTTGTTTGTATGTTTGTTTTTGTTCTGGGTCCTAAAGGAAACTAACTTGGATCCTTTATAACTTGAAGCAAAATGAAGAGAATATTTCACTCAATGTAATCTTAATTTAATTTAATGAGATTTGATTGAGACAAACAAGAATGCAGTCTATTGTGGAAATTAGACACAAAGCACATTGAAAGACAAATTGCTCAGTTATCATGTAATGGGATGCTTTCCCACAGCATCTTTAGCGCAATCCTGCAGTGCCCTTTTTATCTAGAAAGACTATTTTCAAAACAGGATATTTACAATGACAGTATGTTATATAACCTGTTATATAACATGTAATATAAGGAATGATAATAAATAATATTTAATGATTATTAGTGGGGAAGTCGTGGCCTAATGGTTAGAGAATCGGACTCGTAATCCAAAGGTTGCGAGTTCAAGTCTCAGGCAGGGATTGTGGGTGGGGGGAGTGAATGTACAGCGCTCTCTCCACCCGCAATACCACGACTGAGGTGCCCTTGAGCAAGGCACCGAACCCCCAACTGCTCCCCAGGCGCCGCAGCATAAATGGCGGCTGCCCACTGCTCTGGGTGTGTGTTCACTGCTGTGTGTGTGTGCACTTTGGATGGGTTAAATGCAGAGCACGAATTCCGAGTATGGGTTACCATACTTGGCCGTATGTCACGTCACTTTCAAATAACTTTCTTTTTTATTAAAATAATGAAATATTAAATGCATTTCAAATATTAAGTTGCAGCAAGACTCTAGCCCACCAAATGATTAGTATTAGTATAAGCTAATGATCTTATACTAATACTGTATCATTTAATTTATAACTATAATTTGCAACAAAAATAAACTGCATTAAATGTAAAAATAGAAGATGTTTTATTACTATTCCCAGACTTTTAGACACCACTGTAGCTTCACATGGACCTTTTTTGACCCTTATTCCCTAGTCTCAAGACATGTTGAGAAGATGGTTTAGTTCTGCAGCAGACTGCTCTCTTACCAAGACCCTTGGGCATGATTCCGCTGCGGTCCAGTGGGTTTACAACCCAGTAGAAATACTTTAGGGTGTGCATGATCTGCAGTACAGTTCCAACTCTGCGGATGGCGTTGTAGATGGTGACAGTGCTGATGAATTCTGTGGCCAGGTAGGTGTAGAGAACCAGCTGTACCTGTTGAGAGCAGCAAATCAGTTTAAAAGACCAATGAAAAGTCACATTTGAGAGAACAAAGAATTGGTAAACTATAAGGTTAGCATGATGCAGCAGCGTCAGTTTGTGTAAGGTACCTTAGCAGGGGCATGAATCCAGATGGTAGGGTTGAAGAGGATGTGGTCACACAGCTGTTTCAAGAGCAAAACTCCAGTAGGAAGGTTGCTAAGATAACGGGCGAAGGCAAGGACAATGTCCAGCACAGGTCGTGTCACGTGTACTTTGGAAGACTGAGAAGAAAATACAAACATGAAATCAAATATCAATAAAAATAAGTTAAAAAAAAAAAATTATCAAAAAATGTGAAAGACAGACAGAAATAGAATCTGCAGATTTAATTTTTAAGCTGTCAGGTTTTACAAGGCCAGGTTTTTTTTTAGGAACATTAGAAACACAGCTACAACAAGCTGTGTTTCTAATGTTCCTCAAAAAAAAACCTGGGCTGATTGCCAATATGCAGATGACTCACTGTCCCTAATAATCACAAGAGAATCCTTTTACTTTTTTAGACTTAAAGATGCAGCATAGGACAATTACTGGATATCTCTCATACGATTGTACAGTTGTACGACAAAAACATTTTTGTGCATATGAAGGTTGCTGTTTTGGGTGGATATAAGTTTCATTGTATTTACTGCTATTTTACATTATTTTGGAATGTAGTAATTAAATGTGACCGTGGACAACAAAACCAGTCATAAGGGTAAATTTGTACACTGATATATTTATACATCATCTGAAAGCTGGATAATATAATAAGCTTTCCATTGATGTATGGATTGTTAGGATTGGACAATATTTGGCCGAGATACAACTATTTGAAAATCTGGAATCTGAGGGTGCAAAAAAAAATCTAAATATTGAGAAAATTGCCTTTAAAGTTGTGCAAATTAAGTGCTTAGCAATGCATATTACTAATCAAAAATTAAGTTTTGATATATTTATGGTTGGAAATTTACAAAATATCTTCATGGAACATGATCTTTACTAAATACCCTAATGATTTTGGCATAAAAGAAAAATCGATAATTTTGACCCACACAATGCGTTGTTGGCTATTGCTACAAATATAACCGTGCGACTTAAGACTGATTTTGTAGTCCAGGGTCACAAATGTGACTTTTACTCACTTATCTGTTTTTTTTGTTTTGTTTTGTTTTGATTTTTTGTTTTTGTTCTCAAAACAATGCAATTCTGACCTGGTGTGACTATTCAGATGCAACTTATTTTCTTCATTATTAAATCTTTTAATAACTTTCAAGTTATTAAATCTTCATTTTACCAGTTTTGTCTCGTGACAGAAATCTCTTTGTTAAGAGAGCCAAAACAGTAGCAATATTACAACAATAAACAAAAATATAACACAAGGGGCAATATAAAAATGTCACTGAAAAATAAAACATACTGTAAGACATGAAAGCAACAAATGAATTAGTGCTTCATACATTAAGATGTACCAACGGAACAACCAACATGTTGTTGGAGAGGGACAATCAACCTTTGCATGAATCCCTTAAATCAGTAATAAATCTTAACACACCATTATAACCATCTGTAACAAAGAGGCAATAGCATTCCTGTATAAAATATCACCCCAGCCTAGTGCTGCTAAATAAGTAGCAGCATATATTTTGGCAATAAAAAAAAGGGTGGGGAAATGTAGAGAGAAAATGTGAACATTTCTTTCAACTGTTTCAACTCTTTCTAAAATTAAATATTTACCTGCAGTTAAAATATTGAATAAATAATTTTAGAATTACTGTTTTTATTTTCACTGGATTTAGAACTAATTTAAAATTTCTAAGTTGGGTTTCCATAGTTACAAAAACAACTTAATCATTTCAAGAGCTTTTAACATTTGCACATTTTAGGGCCTTCAGATACAGACTAAATCCAGTTTTAGTTTTGCATATTCTTTTTATTATTATTATTATTATTTAAGATTACTGTGGTCATTGAGTGTAACGACTTGATGTGACAACCTGAGGCCAGATGAGATCTAAGTGTCAAGGACGTTTTACTGTAGGCTGAGGTATGAATAAAATTACCAGAAAAGAACGAAAATGAGTGTGCACCGAGAAAAAGGAGAGAAAGAGAAAGACTTTCAAAACTAAAAAAAAACAGGAAGTCTAGATAAAGGTCAAAGACAAGGTATGAGTATTCAAAGTGTTTTTCTTGGTTATAAAACAGATGCTCATGTGACATCCAGTGACTGCTACGGTACTAAGTATTCTTAAGCAGTTTTTACTTTTTTCTGCTTTTTTCTATTTCTGTTACTTCTGCAGGCATATGCTAGTATGTTTTAATAAGGACTCCCTTATATTCATTATAAGAGTATAACTTGCTTCGAACATGTAAGACGACAGTTTTCTCCTTTTTTCTTATGTTACAGCATTAGCAGTATTTAAACATGGTTGCATGTTCAACATACACGTGCATCTCAATAAATTAGAATGTTGTGGAAAAGTTCATTTATTTCAGTAATTCAACTCAAATTGTGAAACTCGTGTATTAAATAAATTCAATGCACACAGACTGAAGTAGTTTAAGTCATTGGTTCTTTTAATTGTGATGATTTAGGCTCACATTTAACAAAAGCCCACCAATTCACTATCTCAACAAATTAGAATGTGGTGACATGCCAATCAGCTAATCAACTCAAAACACCTGCAAAGGTTTCCTGAGCCTTCAAAATGGTCTCTCAGTTTGGTTCACTAGGCTACACAATCATGGGGAAGACTGCTGATCTGACAGTTGTCCAGAAGACAATCACTGACACCCTTCACAAGGAGGGTAAGCCACAAACATTCATTGCCAAAGAAGCTGGCTGTTCACACAGTGCTGTATCCAAGCATGTTAACAGAAAGTTGAGTGGAAGGAAAAAGTGTGGAAGAAAAAGATGCACAACCAACCGAGAGAAACGCAGCCTTATGAGGATTGTCAAGCAAAATCGATTCAAGAATTTGGGTGAACTTCACAAGGAATGGACTGAGGCTGGGGTCAAGGCATCAAGAGCCACCACACACAGACGTATCAAGGAATTTGGCTACAGTTGTCGTATTCCTCTTGTTAAGCCACTCCTGAAATCACAGACAACGTCAGAGGCTTCTTACCTGGGCTAAGGAGAAGAAGAATAGGACTATTGCCCAGTGGTCCAAAGTCCTCTTTTCAGATGAGAGCAAGTTTTGTATTTCATTTGGAAACCAAGGTCCTAGAGTCTGGAGGAAGGGTGGAGAAGCTCATAGCCCAAGTTGCATGAAGTCCAGTGTGAAGTTTCCACAGTCTGTGATGATTTGGGGTGCAATGTCATCTGCTGGTGTTGGTCCATTGTGTTTTTTGAAAAGCAACGTCACTGCACCCGTTTACCAAGAAATTTTGGAGCACTTCATGCTTCCTTCTGCTGAACAGCTTTTTAAAGATGCTGATTTCATTTTCCAGCAGGATTTGGCACCTGCCCACACTGCCAAAAGCACCAAAAGTTGGTTAAATGACCATGGTGTTGGTGTGCTTGACTGGTCAGCAAACTCACCAGACCTGAACCCCATAGAGAATCTATGGGGTATTGTCAAGAGGAAAATGAGAAACAAGAGACCAAAAAATGCAGATGAGCTGAAGGCCACTGTCAAAGAAACCTGGGCTTCCATACCACCTCAGCAGTGCCACAAACTGATCACCTCCATGCCACGCCAAATTGAGGCAGTAATTAAAGCAAAAGGAGCCCCTACCAAGTATTGAGTACATATACAGTAAATTAACATACTTTCCAGAAGGCCAACAATTCACTAAAAATGTTTTTTTTATGGCAGCGGCTATTTGCACTCAGTGTGATACTATTAGCGATAGATACTATTTACACTAAGTGCAAATAGCAATGGATTCTATTTACACCAAGTGAAAATAGCAGTATTTTTTAAAGATATGCTATTTACACTAAGTGCAAATAGCTATAAATTCTATTTACACTGTTAAAATAGCAAGATTTTCTGCTATTTATACTACTTATTGCAAATAGTGGCAATTATCTGCACCTCAGTATTGTCGTACATTATAAAACAGTATGCAATCATAACGTATTGAGTGCAAATTATAGTTTTAATTCAAATTATTAAATGCATGCCACCTTATTGGGACAATAAAGCCCTCCCTACACCTACCCTAACCCTACCCGATACTCTTATTTTCAACTTTTTTATTATTTCCTTCATTTTTATTTAAAATAAATGCCTTTACTGATGCAATATGAGATTTGAAAAGGGAGAAAAAAAAGTTCGGCAAAAGGCGGGCTCGAACCCGGGTCGATCACATCAAAAAGCATGTGTATTACACCCTGCGCCACTGAAACTAATGCTGAATTAGCGCCTTTTCTTAGTATTGACTAACTCAATCACACGTTAGTGGGCGGAGTTAGTGTAAATAGCCTTTGCCAACAAGACAGGCTATTTGCACTTAGTGTAAATAGACACTCCGTTTTTTTATTGGTCTTATGAAGTATTCTAATTTGTTGAGATAGTGAATTGGTGGGTTTTTGTTAAATGTGAGCCTAAATCATCACAATTAAAAGAACCAAAGGCTTAAACTACTTCAGTCTGTGTGCATTGAATTTATTTAATTCACGAGTTTCACAATTTGAGTTGAATTACTGAAAAACTTTTCCACGACATTCTAATTTATTGAGATGCACCTGTACTCAATGCATAAAATTATATTCGTGTTTGGCACTTACCTTCTCTAGTGCGTAACCGATGACAAGAAAGCCCTTGCAGGCCAGCACCTGCTCTTGCATAGCTACAGAGCCCTTCAGCAGCTCCATCACAAATGACAGTAGTGTGCAACTGAGAAAAACATGCAACAGGTGAGCTTCAGTAGAGAAAGACTGAGCAGAACTAACAACAAAATTATGAATAATATATAGACCTGATCTAGTTCAAGTAAGACAGCGACCAAAGGCTGTCAAAATCCAAACAAATGAAAATGTCCATAAAACAAGTCTTCATGAACAGGTTGAAAAGTTTAAACACTTTCAAACCTGGCATTTCATCACTGATGACAAACACTGGTTTTGGCGTTTAAGTTTTTTGTAATTTTCCACTCTTTTTAGATAGGACAGTGATTAGATTGGGAGAGTGGAAGAGTGGCTCACACGACATGCCATGTTTCAAAGTTTAAATGAGATTTGAGATACGATGGGAAAAAAAAATCATCAAATGTTCGACTTTTATGGAGCTTTTGCTTGGAAACAGCCTTGAACATTCTGCAAAAGATCTATTTTTGTGTTCTGTTGATAAAGTCATACATTTTCACTAAGCCTGTCAATTTAACACATTACTTTGGTTCAATTAACTATCAAAAAATAACACATAATTAAAAATTAACTAATTTAACTTGTATACCATCTTACACTGCATGCAGTTGCTGACAAACATCATGCAGGATGATGACTATGCACCCTAAGGGGATTTGTCTTATATTTATATAATTTGATATAGTTTAGCAATATCACATCAGCAAGAGAGAGTATTGTGTGTTTTTGTTTAATTTTTCAGACAAAAATAGTTCAAAAAAAAGCCACTGCAGAACTGTTGTCTCTCCAAGAAACACAACAGAGTTACTGATAAATCGATGCATTTGAATGTATCGAGTGGACAGTCACTTGCTTCGTTTCTGAATGAATCAGCCATTTGTATGAATTGGTTGAATGACTCACTCATTAAGACAGTGACTTGCCGCCACCTACTGGCGGTTTTAGTTTCATATTTAGAGGATCATTTACATTTTTTTTTTTCATTTCACATTTCAAGATTATTTTTTATTTTCCAAACCATTAATGCTCATTTTAAACCCATTAGTCTCACAGCATTATTTATGCAATTCAAACTGCAGTGTAAATGTTCACGCCACCTATGAACAGTCTGTTTACAGTAAATATACCTAAGTTCCACTTCAGATGCAGCTTCTGAAAACAATGTTATGGCCACAGTGTAGGCTTAAATGTTTATGTGTAATAAATTATTTGCAAAAAAATAATAATAATATATATATATTTTTTTATATATACTTTTTTGTGATGTCTATTCAATGCTTTTCTCATCTAACACAATAATGGCTTTAAATCATTTGGGGGAAGTACTCTCTTATCTCTTAGTAATCCCTAATATTTCACAGGTCAAATGAGATTAAGAATAATATTTATTATTATAAATAGCTGCTCCAAAGTGATTATGCAAAAATATTTTGCTCTTGTTGTCAATACAACTGATCATTATGATAATGGGAAAGAAAAAAAAATATTCAAATTCTTGACTGAGGTATGTGTACTCCAGGTAACACTCGTTTGTTAGTACTACAGCCAATCATGGTTAAATATTTAACTTTGTATTGGCTCCTAGTCAATGGTATGTCCACACAAAATAACAGTGAATGACACTGAGAACTGACCTCTCGAGGACCAAACCCTACAGCCAAACACAGACTAATGGTTTGTGTACCATGATACAACATCTAATTAAAAAGCTGCTATTGTGAGTCTACTGGGTTTAGCAACTCTAGGACAGACAATATTAACTTAATTTTCAGTTTTTCCTGGCCAGGCTAAAACTGAGAAGAGCTCAATATTTTTTCCCCACTGAGAATCCCTTTCCTAATTTCATTCTGCCCCCAGGCAGAGTTGGTGTTCTCACCAGACGGAGGTGTCCAGCTCGTCACCGCTGTGCTGGAGGAAATCCAGCTGTGCAAACAGGGGGAAAAGGACCTGAACTCCTCCTATAGAATGGATGGCACTCTGAACCGAGTGTGTCACCACAGCTTTGACGTCCTGAAACACAGAAAGGCTTGATGTTGGATTTGTTTTGTAATTTTATGTTGTATTACGTCATCATGTTGTGTAACACAGATACCCTCTGGTCAACACAATTCACATTTTTGTCATCTTCCTATTGTTCTGCGACAACTACTCCTGAATGGGAAGGTTATTTCCTAAATCTGTGCTCTGTATGCATGAAGAAGGGGAGGTGGGTATAATTAAATACAGAAAGACAGCTGTGAGGTCCTTCTTAATGTGCCTCTAATCAGACCAGTGCTCTCCCAGATGGCACATCCATAAAACCACTGTCAGAGAGAACTACTTCATCTGTTCAGCATGTGAATATGCCTTCAGAAATTAAGAAGCCTTTATTAACTGAAAAAAAACAACATAGAATTAAGCAAAATTATTGGTCCTGTTGGTCATTTTATAGAATATTTCCTATTATTCAGTTATGAAGTCCAGGGCTTAACAACATCTATTTTTCAGTTGAGATTTGTACTTATCCTGCAAATGTTTTGCCAACACAATATTAATAATTCAAATAGTAATAATAATAATAATAATAATAATACTTTATTGTTGAATATTTTTTCATTTATTAAAAATTTAATTACCAGTTGTTATTTAGAATATCTATTTAATATTATTTTTATAATTTCTTAGGTTTTAATTAAGCAATACATTCATAAACACTTTTGCTGTGAAACAACTGTGCACTGGGAATAAAATAATATTTAACTTTAAAAAACATTCTGATGCTTTCCATGCTCATTTATGTTATCCTGTTATACAGACATATACAGACATAGAGACATACTTAAATCAGAAGAAATTCAAATGCATTCAAAATGCATCACACATAACCAAATGTTTATGCTTGCACGACATTAAAACTAGTGCTGTCAATCAATAAAATAAAAAAACTATATTGAATTGCACATTGTTTTCAGAAATTAATTGCTATTAATTCCGATTAATCCTACCTAACATTAAAGTTTTTAAATATACTTTTATATTGCAATGATTTCACATTCAATCTTCAAATAAATGTAGAAACATTTTTTTTAATATTTGTTTAATGACATCTTTTCTTATGACTGAAGGCGAGTATCACTGATACCAATACTACTGATGTCTAAAGGATATTGTTCATTTTTTCCTAATATTTAACCATGGACTATAGCCATTCAACATTACAGTATAACTGAGAGCTATCATTTTAACAGTTATTAGACTTTAAAAAATAAAATCTTTAATTTAAGTGAAATCTTCACATAAACCAATTATAATAAATGTCATATTTACCTGTGTCCTTCAGCAAGTAGGAAATATACAGAAATTAAATAAAGTTATCAAACACCAAATTCTAAATTAAAAATAGATGAATCCTTAAAGCTACAAAAGTTACTGATTTCCTCTTTTTTTCTTTTGTTCTTTCATTAACAGACATCACAGCAGCTGAGTTATTAGGTTATTTGGCTGCTATTACTTTAAGAGCTGCCGCTGCTGAACATGACACGGATCTGACACGCATCGTATATTCGATGACATAACGACACTGCATGCTCGTAGTTTTATACGCGCTTTAATATGAAATGATACAGGCTACAGCATGCCGCCACCATATTTGTGCATGCAATTCAAGAGCACGTGCTATGAGCACAGTATAACAGCTGACAGGACAGGAAGATTCATTTTTACTGGCATATGGCCTGACAAAATCTCATCTGACTGTAGTTCACTGATGTTCTACTGAAGCTCCCTCGTCACCTGTACTGTTTCCGCCCTTATTTGACTAGTGCCTGAGGCAAAGTGGTGTGTGCGTTTGAAAAGTCTCCAGTTTGATGTGGTCGTGAAGACCTTCTACATCTAAATAAATGCAATTATTGTCAAGAAGAAAAAAGAGACAGAAGCAGCAATTGTGAGTGTGGTGGCCAACCCTAGCTCCGCCCCTGCGTTAATTGTGGTAAATATTTTTAACGGCGTTAAACTGGAAAAATTAACTGCCTGCGTTAACACGCTAATTTTGTACAATTCACATGTACAACATATGTAAACCACAGAGATACTTCTATTAACTCTTTCCCTGCCAAACACAAAATTTTCCGGGTTTCTGTGTTTTCACTATTACGCATCTCCTGAATGCGTCTAGAAAGTGACGATCAAAAACACAGACCAGGAAGACAGAAACGAGCGATCTCATATGTAAGCATATGAAAAATAATGCGATCATCAACACTAACCACATATAAATTAAAACTGCCTAATGTTACAGAGTGAAATGTCAATCCAGCAAGTGGTAAAGGCCTGTGCAAGCATTGGGAGTACTGATGGAAGCCATCTTTGCTTTGATAATATTACTAAATATGATCCAGATGTAGTATTTGATAAAAATGCGATTTTCTCAGCTTTTTGCTCAAAATGTTGTTGTTTTTAAATCTACCTACATTCAAGTGTTAAAAAAGAATGCTTGAGGCTAGAATAAAAAAAAATTGTTTGAAAGTAGAGGGTCTAATCTTTATTTTGATATATTGCGTGTTCAGATATTCATACAACAAAATATTCTGGCGGCCATGAAATTTTTGTGAAAATCCGCAAAAATGCTGGGGGGCTGGTAACTTTTTTCAAAAACACTGGCAGGGAAAGAGTTAACTGGCCCAAAACTCTCTCACACTGGCACAGTCAAAAATTGATATTTAATAAATACATGAATATTAAAAAGCTTGTAGACTCCCTTGACAACACTGTGAACCAGATTAGATTAAGTGCTTTTAGAATTCCTGAAGTGCTGGATACAGCACAGGTGTGGGCCGTATTTTGCTGAGAGAGATGATAAAATGCTCATATTGTTAATTATGTTAACGAATGGTGATGAGCTAGCTTCATTCGCCCACAGACAGCAGTCCACCTGGCAGGGCAGGTCTCATTAGGCAGCTGTGCAGGGACGGTAAACCAGGTGTGATGAAGAGACAAAGAGGAAGAGCATACCTGCAGCATGAGGGCGTGTGGTGAGTGCACAAAGATGGAGGCATTGTCCTTGGGGGAGGACTCCAGACAAAGCTGAGCATCAGTGGCTCGAGGATTATAGGAGAAGGCGATACTGGCAGACAGCTTTCCATCATACAACAGCATCTTATGATGTTCTGCAAACAGCAGGTCACTCTCTGCCTTGTGCTTAAAAGCGCCCTGGATCATTCAGAGAGAGAGAGATGCTAAGTAGAGCTACGCTGAACATTCTCAAGTGTGTGGGAAAAGCATGAAATTAAACTTTATTCATCAGAACAATTAATAAAAGCTTAAGTGTTTAAGTGCAATAAACAGACTGATGATGTGAATGATAAAAATGCCTGATTTGTTCCAGCCAATTATCACTTTAGTGCTTCAAATCATTCAAGTAAATTCAATAATAAAATAATATAAAGAAAAAACAAAAATAAAGAGGAATAAAACAGCAGCATGTGGCTGCATTTACTCTTTATAATCTAATGAACAGTTCTGTACATGTATGTGATTTTTAACATCTGTAATAGACAGCATTTGGGCAGAGAAATGGATCCCACCTTGTATCCAGGCCCCAGCTGATAGATGGCTAATATCTGAGCAGCACTGAGAGCCTCACTGAACAGATACACTGCCCCCATCTGACCACAGAACACACGGTTTGCGTCTGCGGTCTCTGATGAGCCCAAGAAACACTTGTCGAATGTCTGTGAAGAACAGGGGAGGGAAAAAGGTTTAGTTAATTTTGTTTTTAAATTCATCACAATTTTTTTCAAGTGTAGTACTGGTACACTACTTAATTTGGAGTCTGTACATTTTTTTATGTTTATGAAAGTCTCCTATGCTCACTAAGTCTGCATTTATTTTACCATAAAAATAACATGAACAGTAATAATGTGAAATACTGTTACATTTTAAAATAACTTTTCTTTTAAAATGTCATTTATGATGGCTTCAGCCATTACTCCAGTCTTCAGTGTCACATGATCCTTCAAAAATCCTTCTAATATGCTGATTTGGTGCTCAAGAAACATTTCTATTATCAATGTTGCTTAATATTTTTGTGGAAACCATGATACATTTTTCAGGATTCTTTAATGAAGGTTCAATAGAGCAGCATTTATTTGAAATATAAATCTTTTGTAACATTATAAATGTCTTTACTCTAATTTTTAAACAATTTAATACATCCTTGCTGAATTAAAGTATTATTTTCTAAAAGAAATATGTTACTGACCCTAAGTTTTAGAACATCATAACATTTATATAGTACTTTGTGTTATTTACTCCCATCACTTCAATCAGCTAGTATACCTATTACTCTACTACATGTTTTATGTTTAAAAAAGGGGCTTTTTAATGAGACTAATTTTACACAAATTATAATCTGTCCATGTATTAGTAGGTGCCCGTACATACAATAAAAGAGCAATAAACCATATTAGCATCACTTTGTTAGTTGTGTCAATCAACATAAAAAACAACAATTTGCCGTAACAAAATGCTGCTCTTTAACTGTTAGAAACTACATCATTCTGACACCACCTTGAGCAATCCTGTTTCAGTGTAATAATGTCCAACTTTTATTTACAATTTCAAAAGAAAAGTCTACATGTCCAGCAGTTTTGTTTCATACTTTAAAGTTTGTGGGTATTTTGGGATTTGTAGCTGCTAAAATATTGACAAGCTTTGAACAGAAACCCTTCTGAAGAATAAAAGCAGGGCCTCAAGCTTAACTGCTGGTTAAAACTAGGACAATAAGAGATAACAGAGCCTTTTGAAAGTACTTACATCGCTTGTGTTGACAAACCAGGTGATCTCACCATATGACGCCAACTCTCCATTGACATAGCAGCTGATTTCACTGTTCTTCCAGCGATTATAGACGTACACTATGGTCACCATATACCACTGTTAAATAAAAATAATATTAGCAATTATAAAAAGGACAGCATGATGTTATTTATTTAATATCAATATCGCAAAGCTTGAGAGCATTATAGCAGGGGTTTTCAAAAGGGGTAACTTTTGGACTCCAAAATATGATTATCCCCTTCTAGGAATTCACTTTCTATTTCCGTGCCTAAACAATCATTCATACCGAGTAAGAAAAATATTAAATGTGAAATTATAAATCAGTTTCTAAAATTATATAATTCGTTTTTGCACTGTCATTGTACTAAAGCAAACAGTGAAAATATCAAGAAAATATTAACTTTTTATTAAACTGGTAGAAATTCTGAGTTTAACACTTATATATGTCTATTTGTGTATCAATACAATATAATAAATCACAATTATCATTTCATGATTTCTGATTAGTCCTTAGAAAGCAGAATTAAATAATAATAATACATTTTTTTGAATAAGAATGTAAAAATATTATTCAGTTTCATTAATATCTTAAGTGCATTTTAACTTTGACAGCCCTAGCCCTTTTGACCCTTTTGCAACCTTGTGGTCCCCTGAGAGACCTTGGATCCTAGTTTAAAAAAAAAACTGGTCAATAGAAAAATGTGGTCCATCAGGAAACGTCTGATGCTAAACTAGCATTTTTTACTTTGCTACAGTTATGAGACTGTGGTCCATTTACAAACTCCAGCAATGACCTCACCCAGATATTCTTGAATTTCCATTAAATGGTGGGAAAAGCCAATGAAGGTGCTTATCCCTCAGGTAAAACCTCTCCAGAGGGAATGGAATGGACTCTAAATATTGGCCAAATGCACCCCATGAAAGCTTTTTTAGAGCACTTGTGAGCTTCTTGATATTAGTAATGTGAATTTGAATAATATTAGTAAGTACCAGACTTTCATTGCTGAAAAAAATTTAATAAATGAATATACAGTATATATATTGCATAGTGTTTTTGCTATTTTGTACATTGCCTATTTGTATATTGTTCTTTTGTTGTCTGTGTCCTGTCCTGTTGCTGTCATTCTGTTGCACTGTGGAGCTTTGTCACTATAACAAATTCCTCGTATGTGTAAACATACCTGGCCAATAAAGCTCATTCTGAGATATATATATATATATATCCTTCACAGTGGTTATCCATCTCTAGTCTAAAGGTGCTATCCGAGGATGCCTCACCATTCCAGGGGGCATATGGGATCTAAGCAGGGAAGGGATTTGGTTTCTTCTTGCAAATCCTCAGACATGACTTGGCCTCAGCACAAACCCTCCTTCTTATATGTCAACTTTGCTCTCCTTGTACATTGTAGAGGTAAAGATGAAGACTTTGAAAAGTGTACAGAGTTTGTAAGAGAACAAACTGGTAAGGTGATTCATACCTTCTGGGGTTTAAAGTCATATTTCACACAGTGCTGGTAGCCTTTGGCTTTGGACTTTAGAGAGGTCACAATCAGACAACCGCCCACAAAGTGTGCAGAATAGCCCAAACTTTTGCTGGTGCGGAAGCTAGGGATGAGGGGAAAAAAATACAGACCACAATTAATAAAGGTTTCATTTCAGATGAGGGGTTCTCAAGTTTATACAGCTCTATTCTTAAAAGAACGAGTAGCTACTGCTTTAACCCTTTTTTATTTATTAAAAGCATTAATAATTTAATAATTCTCAATTTTTATGTTTATATTTTTGTGTATTTTGAAAGACATATCTGTCCATTTTGCATCGAGGTTTATAATTCAATACAATGCAAGCCTATGGCAGTTTGTTGGTAATCAATGAATATTTTTTTTTCTATTCACCCTGAGTAGAAACTATTTTATATTACATTAGTATCTGAGGTGTTTGAAGAACCAAAAGCAGGCTGAAAGTGCATAACCAACCTACCCTTTACTACATATTGGGTGCTTACACTGTATAACCATGGTGTTTTGTAAGTGTTAGTTCAACTAAAAATTTTAATTCCATCATCATCTACTCACCCTCATGTTGCTCAAAACCCATTTGACTAATCTTTGGGACAAAAATGAAGATGCTGTAATATTTTGTAAATCTGTCTTATGGGTTCGGAATAACAATATGAGTAAATGCATGGTAAGTACATGATGACAATTTTAATTTTTGGGTGAACTAAAAATTTAACTAAAATATTATTTTTAATGTTCTGTGAAAACATTATTTAAAATAGTTTTGTGAGTCACTAAGTCTAAGTCACAATAGAGTAAAATATATTATTATGTTAGAAAATATGGCTGGATAGATGGATGGATGGATAGAATTTTAAAAGAAGGCCTCAGAAGTCCCTGAGTTAAACTCAGCCCAGTGAAAAGTGTAAATCCTACAGTTCTTTCTACAGGGTCAATTATCGTTTAGTGAGTCAAAATAGCCCCATTTGCATAAATTACATTTTTGACAGAAATTAATTAGAAGCTAAAAATAGGACAAGGCGGCTGTGAAATGCTGTCCTTGAGAAGAGTAAATGCTAGACAGAGAGAAAGAGGAAAATATACAGAATTGTCTTCTTCATCTAACACCTACAAATATTTTAACTTTTATGGCACCTTACAGAAAGAAGTCAGCTAATATTTCGCTATACACTGCAGGTGTCTGGTTCTTTAGAAAGCATCTTGAATAGAGGTGTTGTATTTTACATTACAGGTTTGTGTGTGACCCACCAGTAGAGATAAGGCTTGTCCTTGTCAACGTTTATGTTATTGATGGGGTCCAGGCGCAGCCAGGTGTGGAAGGTAAAGCCGTTCTGGTATGGCCATTTTGCAATGGGTGGAAGTGCAATAGCCTGATGATACAAAAAACAAAACACATTTTTTCCAGTTAGGTTTCTATATTTTGTTGTCTTGTTTTAAATAACCAGAGTATCATGCAGAATACCATATGAGCAGAACAAAAAAACAATAATAATAATAATAATAATAATATCCTTGGAGGGATGCGATCAAAACGGTTGTGTTTGTTTGTACACAGAAGACTTCCTCTCATATTTGTGGATTATGGATGAAAAATGAAGGCAAGCGCAATGTTATTTTTTTTGTGAAGCCAGCATCCTATCTTGTGCTGGAATAACATCTAAACATCCAATCAAAGTATTTCCTAAAAGAATGGCATCCATTTGGCGCTGTTTAAAGTTAACACTGACAACACAGGAAGTGTTCCATACACATGCCGTCTAAAACATCAAGATCCCCATACTGTCGGGATGATAGTTTGGTTATAGATATATTTGCCAGATATATCTGACTGCAGTCCTCTCTAGATGCACAGAAAATAAAATTATGTAAATTTTAAAGCTGAGCTCAAAGCAAAAACCAGTGTCTGTAGTAAAACACACAGGAACTAAGATGTGAAAAAAGTCTATCCTGAAATACTAATCAGCTGTTTTTCTCAAATTTCTTTCCAAACTAGAAACTTGCTTTAAATCAATATACATGTTTCCCATCAAAATAAGGGAAAGTAAGGGGGGCGCCAGAGTTCACAGTGGGGGCACGGGAGCAGATACTGTATACTTTGAGGTAGGGCTGGGCGATAAAACGATAACTATAATTATAGTGGTATAATTTTCCTCGATAAAACAAGTTCGATAAATATTCAATTTAATGTTTATGTGGCAAAAGCGGAACAAAACAGCGCTACTCATTTGAACCGCGCCACACGGACCATACCCGCTCGGTATATAGTAATATATATATAGCAATCAGATTACCATATGTGTACGTAGGGGGACCATGAAAAAAAGGTTGGGAACCACTGTTCTAAAGAGTAAAACTCTAGTTGATGGGACATGGTTCTTGTTTCATGACCCATGTCACATCCTTTCTTACTCCAGAAAGCAGGTACAATTACCTGTGGGTGTTAGACATTGCTGTAAACTTTCATCTGTCACATGACTGAAGGAATACCTTGATAACTAAGTGAAAGAGTGGTTATGTAAAGCCTTTTGGAGACAGACAGAAATTAAATTCAGAATTTTTACCCTAAAGGTTTAAAGTCCTAAAGTCTCCTAATCTTGAAAGCAACACGGTGTGTGTGTGTTTGTGTTTGTTTGTGTGTGTGTGTGTGTGTGTGTGTGTGTGTGTGTGTGTGTGTGTGTGTGTGTGTGTGTGTGTGTGTGTGTGTGTGTGTGTGAGAGAGAGAGAGAGTGTGAAAAATACTTTTTAAAAATCTAAATTAATCTAAACATTTTGCAGTAAAAAGATCTTGTTGCAGATCTCATGCTATACAGTTTCAAGCAAACAGAAGATTGATTTTTTTTTAATTAGGTTAAAGTTGTTACTGGGATGCATTAAATTGATCAGTGAAAGTGAAACGGTAGCTTAAAAAGTAGCAAAGCATAATTTCCCTGATTTAAAATTGTCGTGGCAATTTAAAATCGCTCTCACCATGTAAGAGACAAACTCACTCAATAGTCTTTAAAAAGGTTTTATTCTTTGCAAAGGAGGTCAACAGTCATACAGACACACAGGTTGCTACAGAGTGCGACAAACGGGGAGGGTGATTTTAAATTGCCACGACAATTTGGTGTCAGAAGTGGGATTCTTCAATTAAACACATTTTGTAAGTTTATTATAGAGAGGAAATTAAAATGTTTGGGTAGTGGACCAAAAAAGAGAAATTCTGGCATGTACCTTTCAAATCACTTATTCATGAACCACAATAAAAGTTTTCACAGTGTATAGAGGCAGATGTTATGACTGAAGTCAAGTTTAAGGACAGTGCAGTTAGACAGATGTTTGGGTCATGGTCTCACCGCAGCACTCTTCCCTGGGAAGCTGAAAAAGGAATCTGGGCCATTTCTTTGAGCCATGCACTTCAACATGGACAGCAGCTTAACGGCATGAGGAGGCTAATAGATAAAAGAAAAAAGCAACAGCATTTGAACACTTGAACAAAAACTCACACAAACACCCACACAAATAAATACTTGTAGTTTGACTGCAGTGTTTTTCCTACAAACATAAAATATTCTGAACACTACAAGTATAAAAAGAAAATACTGTCACAAATCATTTTTGGCTAGTCTGAATCCTACTTATGTTGTGTCTAATTTGAGAAACATCTTCTGGATTTAGACATGGATTTTATTTCTGAATTTACTGAGGTAAACCAGCCTAAAACATATCCCAAACAGACGTATTTGGTTAATCAGCAATACGTACATCAGACAACAGAGTCATAATAATGGCTTCTGCCCATAGGTTGTAAGATACAGACACACATGGATGTGTGCTCTCCTACTGCTCTGACATGTTTATTTCACGCTCTGGTCAATGGCACTGACACAGTTCCCCAGTATAGAAACAGCCTAATGCATCAAACCCTACTGCCTTTTCACTGTCTCAACACCTCCCTCATGCACTGAAGACTGCACGGAGAACAAGGACATACATTTTGTCTATTTCATATATATTTTTTTAAATTATAGTAATTTGTTGCAAAGTACATTTCAAAGAAAATTAAATAATAAATCAGCTTTATTTAAAACAACTGACAGCCCAAGTACTTCACAGCATATGACTGCAATTTAGGATGGAGAGGTGAGGTGTTTTCTCAAGGAGTAGATAAAGAGGAGAAAACCATTACCCATTGGCCTTGTTCTCCTTTCAGTTTACTGAAGAACAGCTTCAGTTCCTTCACTGTGATACTGTAGCTGGCCAGCACACCTAGCATGTCCACCATCAGATCTGAAAAACACCACACAGAAACAGAAACATGAGATGAATGTTGTGTTACAACTGAAAAGATATAAAATAAATAAATATAAAAAAATAATATTTGGTTTCAGAGACAATGCTTGTGAGTAGGCTTGTCCCTGACTAAAGGCCATTGCACACTGAGTCCGAAAGTTTCGAATGCGTTTTTCCGTTTTTTTTTCGTATTCCTATCAAAATGCATGAAACGGATGCGAAAACGCAGAAAATCGAACCTGATCTGAATTTTTTTATGACGGACAAAAGTTTCGGAAGCGAAAATTTCGGACTCAGTGTGCAATAGCCTTAAGGATTTACATAGTTGAATCAGAATTGTTGAATCTTGCCGATAGTCGACTGATAGTCGAATCATATAGGGGCGGGGGGCAAAATACATTACATTCGACAGTTATAAATACTGACTTCAATACACATGGAAAATGTGTAACGGACGCCTTGCAGATACAAATGGGGTAAATAGTGTTTTATGTTTTGATTAAAAGATAGTTAACGTTAGCCAGCCACATAAAACCAAATAATCTACACATAAGATGAAATCAACAGATGCAAGAAGTATTTGATGAAGCCCGAGTGCATGTTTCCTCTAACTATATAAAGATTTCACGGAGGAAATTAACAAATATCCTGCTAATTTTTATGGCTTTGAAGCATAGTCTACTGCCACAAAACTCCATGCAATCGCATAAAGATGAGCAGCTGTGAAAACTGCTTAAACACAGCTAGTTTTATCCAGCCCCGTTTCCAGAATTAAATACTGCGGGTGCTTCAGAAAGTCTGTTCTAGTGTTGTCAAAAGACCCGGTACTTCGGTACCAAGTCGGTACTAAAAAAATTAAAACGTCACGGTACCAGGTTTCTGTCGACCACGGTTCTTGCTGCGCTATCTGAAAGCTGCGCAGATGCGCTCTCTTCATAACAGCACTGAGACGTGGCGACATCAAAAGGAGGAAATGCATCAAACTAACAACACTTTAAAGACTGACACCCGGATCAAATGAAAGAGTTCAAGCAGGTAAGTTTCTATATAATATTTAGATATTCTGTTATGAATATTATTCCATATTTTAATTTGAATATCAGATTAAAATAAACATTGCCGTTATAGCGGAGTTAATCCTTAGCATAAGCGCGGCTAACGCTAATATAATGAGCATTAGAATGAAGTTTCTTTATTAACTACTTAATGCGCCTATAACTTTTATTAGGGTAAAAACAACAGGAGGACATGATGGTATTTACTATTGTTACACACCAGAGGTTTTTAAATGAATTGTGAATCTAAAATATGCGTGTGGGAGAATGTACAAACAGTTAACAGTGTTTATGTCATATCAGTCCGTCAGAAAAAAAACAGTTCTGGCCTTTTTTCTTTTTTTTATTAATTTTTTTTTGCTAGTTAGTTGCTAGTTGTTGTTATTCTTGGCTGGATAACTAGCAGGTTTACAAGCCCTTTAAAATTAAATATGTACACAGTTTGTATTAAATGAAAGTACAGTCAAATTTTATCTCCAGTATAGACTTTACAATGACTTCATGTTATTATCTAACATCAACTTACAGTGAGTGAACAATATATTTTTACAACATTAATTCATGTTTGTGAATGTTATTTAATACAAACACTTGATCATTCATGTTTGTTCATTGTGCATTAAATAATTTTAACAGATTGAACTTTGATTGATTGATTTGATTTTATGTATTTGTAAATTTTGAAATTAACCCTATAAGAAGAATAATTGCAATATATAACTATTGTTTATGTGAGAGGTCATGTTATCTAAAAGATGGAATCTTATTGTAAAGTGTTTTTAATACTACAGTTTCCTTCTATTTGATATACACTTGTCTTAAAATATATAATCTTATCTAAATTTATTATAAAAGCTGAGGTTTGTTATTTACTGAAATGTTATATTTTAGCTGGAGTCAATGATCTAATGTTGCATTTTGGTCAGACTCAGCCCACTGCTTTACTAATATTATATTTTCCTTTTACAGCTGCAGGAAGATCATGAAGCACCAGCAAACAGTTTACAGTTGTTTTTCAGCGGCAGCAGAAATATGACAAAAACTTTTGGGTGGAACTTGTTTACTTTTTTTCATACTTTTATTAATTGTGGAAAAACTTGAAATAATTTTAAATAAGCATAAAAAATGGCATTGGTTTTGTGCAGTTTATTTTTGTTTAACTTTATTAATAAAAATGTGTTTTTTAATTAGCATATTTTTGTGTTTTGCTTTGGTACCGAAAATTGGTACCGAGAACCGTGGATTTTCACTGGTATTGGTACCGAATACTGAAATTTTGGTACCATGACAACACTAGTCTGTTCTACTGTAGCTTCAATGCACATACATTTTCATGTATATTTTTGTCCCGTGACCCGTCCATTGCTCTTTCAAGTGTGAATCCCGCATAAGTGAATCCTGCAGCGTTGTACGTGACCGGAAAATAAAAGTTAAATATAAATAAAAGTTAAATAAAAGGATTATATATAGCCTAGAAAGCACACAACCAGCACTCGCTTTAAAATGTCATGTCAATTTGAGTCTTGTTAAAGATTTACAAGACTCAATTTTTTTTACAAAAATCCCTGCCGTCAAGATTCTCCTGCCAGTCACGGATTATGGAAAGTAAAACTTAAATCTGTCATAGGGGTGGTTGGATTTATTCATGCACGTTAAAAATATTTATTAAAAGCTTCTTTCTTTTCAGATTCTTATGTACAGCATTATCATAATAGGCTGTATATCAGTGTTAATTTTGGCAGGCATTTTTGATTTAGTCTTAGTCTTTATCTTGAGATGAAAATGCTTAAGTCTTTAATTGCATTTTTGTCAACTTTTAGTCATTACTTTTAGTCAAACTGCAGTTACCAACATTTATTTTGGTAGCTATTTTATATGTAGTCTTCAAACTAAAATAGTCATTAATTATTCTCTCTTTAGACCAAATCAATTAAGCTTATGAGAAATTTGAATCAAGGACTGAATTTGGAAAAACTGAAATAAATTTTCATTTTTTGGTAGAGATACAAATTAAACTATTTTTTCAGATACAGTAGGATTACTTGACAAGTATACATTTATTTAACATCTTGTGTTGCTTAACATTAATGACACATATGTATTTAATTAGGAATGCTGTCCCTTTAAGACGGAAGGCATGCATGTAATGTAATGCATTCAGTTTTCACCCACGTTTACGTTCACTTAAGCCATAACCGACTGTATTTACACGAGATACTCTACACGATAGACATTTGGACTGCTATGTGTGTATTTGAGCACTGAGAACTGATCGCACGCTGTATGAGACTGAAGAAGTGGAGCGTGCATGAGAGAGAGCACTTTTATATCAGCGCGATTCCGCCTATCGCACCTTCACTAACTTTAAGTTAATCGACAACGAATTGTGACTCCTGGGAAAAACGGGACGTCTGATCACCCAGTCTCTAACCCTTCAGGTGCTGAGGCCATTGTTTCAGATCGCTAGTTTGCATTTTGGTAGCCTATCCGTCCACTGTGGCTGCCATACTGAGACTGGATATAACGCCCCTCATCCGATTGTAATCCAATGACAGGGACGCACATTTTGAAAGACAAGACAGTTAACTTAGCCTATAATATGTATTTTGAATGTCCGGTAGTCCTCAAATAATATTCTAGTCCCGTCTCGTCTTGTTAAGGAAGACGCGACATAAATTTCGTAATAGTTTTTATCATCAGATATTAGTTTTAGCTCGTCAACGTCTCGTCTTAGTCACAGGAAAAAGGTTTGTTAACGAATATTTTCCGTCGTCGTCTTCGTTGACAAAATTAACACTGCTGTATATTAACCTATTTGGAGAAAACTGGTAGTTCTATGTGAAATCAGACATTGAGCACCCCCACATAGATTAAATGGCATGATCATAACACCTCTGCGAATATTTGACTATGAGATTGGTAGTCGAATCAGGCTCCTCCTATCGAATCTTCGACTATTCGGGGTCACCCCTACTTGTGAGTAACAATTTTTGTACAAGAATGTTGTCTGTGTTAATGTTTTGCAGCATCAGAGAAGTTTTGCCTGTGCTACAGCATTTAGCACAAGTACTAAAGCATTGAGGACATGTAAAATCATTGTTCTGTATAAAGGCTGAGAGCACCTGTGATCAAACTGGAGTTAAGCTCCATCATGGTCCAAAGACGAATAATGAATCACTAAAACTGTACATGCACATTGTCAAGTTGCACAATATATACTAATTAAAACAGTAATGTTGTTGCTATAATCAAATCTATAAACTGCATATATAAATATCTATAAAAATCTATATTTGGAATACCTTGATATGCCAAACTGAGCTTTGTGGCTGAATACACGTATGTGAGTTTTTTGTGTCAGTGTTGCAATGCTAAAGCACTACATGCTGACTGACCAATGACAGACTCATCAGCCAAGTGCTAAACAGAGCATCATAAGTCATAATTTTGCATAGAATCTAAAGAATTTTTACAATACTATTTAGAGCAGAGTGAATTTAATGAATTTTAACAATACATATATGATGATGTTCCTACCAGTATAAAATTATGCAAAATCGCCCGGTGAGTATGAGAGAATTAATATAAATATGTTTAGTGGCATCCCTAATTTAAACATCAGTGACAGCAAAGTTCGTAATTTTGTTTTTGTTTTTTTTATAAAGAAATTAATACTTTTATTCAGCAGTGAAGGCATTTATAATGTTACAAAAGATTTCCATTTCAAATACATGCTTGTCTTCGGAACTCATGGCGTAAAACCATGAGTTGGAAAAAAATGGCGTAAAACCAGTTTTTGGAAAACTGGCGTAATGGCTGCCAAAAATTCAGCTTTGCCACCACAGGAATAAATGAAATTTTTAAATTTAAACTGAAATAATATTTAACAATATTACCGTTATTTATTAATTATATTGTTTGATTTCCAAAAAAGTATTACAGTGTCACTTATTTAAAGAGATAATTCACCCAAAAATGAAAATTCTGTCATCATTTACTCACCCTCAAGTAGTTCACAAACCTGTATGAATGTAGATATTCTGAAGAATGTGGGAAACAGAGCAGTTCTGGGGCACCATTGACTTTTTTTTCCTACAATGGAAGTCAACGGTGCCCCAAAACAACCTGGTTACAAACTTTCTTCAAAATATCTTCCTCTGTTTTCGGCAGAACAAAGAAATTCATACAGGTTTGGAACTACTTGAGGGTGAGTAAATGATGACACTATTTTCATTTTTGGGTGAACTATCCCTTTAACATACCTGCGATCATGGTGTCGGCCCGGTCTATGCGCTGAAGCACCAGCTGGATGAGACCGATTTCTGTGCAGGCCTGCAGGTTTCGCAAGCTCTTCTTCAGCACGGCGGTGAACATACTCCACACTTCAGCTTGGCAAGTGGAATCACATTTATCCAGCAGCTCTACCATGCAGATGATGCTCTCCATCTCCTGGATGATAAAGTTCATCTCCAGATCGAACTGTCCCCCAACCAGCTGCACAGACACAATTAAAGTTAGTCACAAATGGAGTCAAAGCTAGAAAAAATATAATAAGAATTTAGAAAATGAGTATCAATCTGAGGCAAAATGCAAACAAAATCCAGCAGCTAAGGAAAAATCCCACAGAATACAGCAGAAACTATTCATATAAAATTACATTTAAAACACAAAAAAGTTAAATGAATGTGAGTAATAGCCAGAATATTTAGAGTTGCTTTCTATGTTGGCAACATATCAATTTATGTTGGCTTCCTTCCCGACATTAAATCCGGATAACCAAATCCCAGGGCTGCAATTCATGCCAATCCCATTGTAAAACATCTGTCAGCATCTGGATGTAAAAAGCCTCTCCACAAATGGATTACTGTGACAGGATTTCCACCTTACCCCAACACTGGCTCACTTAGCCATGAGACAGTATGACCCCTAGGTTAGAAAGCACTACTCTAATCGCCCATTGTAATGGCGATGGCAGATGCTCCACAGACATGAACTATAAACATAGATTAACCTTGAAATGATGATATCATATGTGAGCGCTACACACTGCACACAGATAAAAGCCTATGACCCAGCAAAACCTTTTCATTTACAAATGCATATTTTGGTAAATGAATATTTTAGGGATGCATCAGTACAAGAAATCAGGGCTTATGGGTTGTTCTTCTCTGTTTTGTTGCTAAACGTGAGAAATTAATTTAACACAGCATGACAAGGATCTCTGTATGAGGGGGGTATGAGTCTTGCAAACAACACAAAACTTCCTTGTCTCTAAATAAACTGTGCACCTCATAAAATGCAATAATTTGTCAGCTCTTAATAGTTGGTCAGACATTTTTACATTTGAACAGTTCTTTATGGCACATGATAAGAAAAACAATGCAGATGTCAGGATTAATATTACTGAGGTGGATGTGGTCATCTTACAGTTATAAGGGTCTGAAAAGATTGCTGTCATTTGCCAGTAAACAGGCCATGACCACAATTTGATCAAGGACTGGAGTAGAGTATAAATCCATAGGCTATTGGATAGAAACTGTCCCATTAAAATGACTGAAGGTGAATTAAAGGAAAGGGAGGAGAGGGGGGGTTTCACTGTCAGTCTACAGCAACAAAGGCTAACAAGGCAGGAGATAAAAGCCATGATCATTCACACACACACACACACACTGCTGCCTCCCCATTGGGCTTCTTCCTTCAAACCCACTGAATGATAGATTACTTATGTGAATGGCGAAATATGAAAATGAATGAAATAAATGGATGCATATGATTGGCAGTCCTGCATTTCACCTCACGTTTGGCCTCTAAAATCACCCTCCCTTCATCACCATAGGCTAATATATCACCACCACCCTTTAAATTTGCATTCTGGGAAGAGGAGCAGATTGCGTTGTGTGGCAGGCAGCACGGAGAACGGCACTCAGATAGATCTGCGGCCACCATGCAGGTGATTAATGGACCTGACATCCTCACAGATTGAACGGCAGTGAATGTGACTTTGGGGAGAGGATGGTATCAGCTCACACACAGGACGCGCTGAAAGCGGAAGATGCTGATGTCGACCTTGTATAAAGCACCTGATTGACAGAAGATCAGCAGATAGAGATACACATCAAGGAATTTAGTCAATGTTCATGAGTATTTCAAAAATAACAACAATTGTCAGAGGTGTTATGATGGATAATAGAAACCTAATTACTTTTTTAACTGTCTAGTAATAGCATAACATTGCGCTCAAAACAGACGGTACCTGTAAACTGTAAGAATCTTTATTATATACAGCGTTTAGTTTCTTCTTATTTTTGTTATCAGTAATGTGCATTAGGATGTTTTGTGTTCCATTTTCTGTTATTTAGTTTATTGCATTACTTTAGTGGCATGTGTTACACTGATTTTTTGTGTCTTTGTGTGCATGTCCCTGTGCACAGTTAAACACAAGCATTTGCCGTTTCATGGACAAGCCACTTACAATTAACTTTTTTCCATGTCACTGTTATTATTATGGTGATTATCAATAAAGACGCTGGTAGTTTGCAAGATATACATATTAATATCTCTAGCAACCACGACTACTGATATTAAACGATAAAGTTTGGCAATATGATCGTAAGTTTGGATATATTCTGAGGTTTATACATATCTAAAACCTCATCTCTTGCTGTGGTTTCTTGTTTAACTTGCTATAAGCTTATCAAGTATCACTGAGCTTTGAAGTAGGCTATAATTTAGAAATTTCAAAATAGAGAACTTCAATATTTTATTAGTCAGTGTGGTTGTATTATTAGTCAGTGTGGTTGTAGATAACACTTCATCAAAAGGGAATAATGATTAAAAATGTCTTGGTTCTAATAAATATTTTCAAACACTTAACCTCTCCACAAAATAGTGCATCCTAGATGTATATTACAGATACAGACTTCATTGCAATTGAAATAAAAAGCTAAGAAATACCTGCAAGGTCTTTGGCAAAAAAAGCCTTCAAACTGGAGGCAAGAATCCACATAATATAGTGGTCAGGGGAAAACAATACCATTAGACCAAATTAAATTTTACCTGTAATAATACCTGCAAGTGCAATTTTTTTTCAGCAAAAAAGTTCAGCAAACAAATTTCTCTCATTGTTAGGGTGTTTTTCTTTCTAAAAATAGCCAAATCATTGTCCCTACAGAAATGAATAGGCAGCTATGGTAATGGAAATTCATAGCCTACTAAGATGAGAAAGATTTGCCTATTAGTAGCAGCAGCATTAATTCAATTGTCTTTGAATAAAGATTTTTTCTCTCTTTTACTTTATCATTCTCTGTGACTCTGCTATGGAACCCTCCTGGGGAAAGTGGGCGGCTCACACTTTCAAATCTGCTATATCCTCCTATAGCTCTTTATCAGTAGCGATCAGAGACCACAGAGGATTTATTTGGGTTTCTTTACCATATCTGTTTTTCTCACACTGTTTCTCATACAAAGACTGCTCTAGCTGATGATGCAGTCACCAGATCCCTCAGAGGCAAACTGAGCCCTGCGTTTCACCTCTGAGGACCCAGTGAATTAATAATGGTGAACAGCTCTTGGTCCAGGGCTGACAATAACAAGAGCTTTTCTCCATGGTGAGGTGAACTACACCAGGGACAAGTCTAGGGTTGGGTATTGTTTTTTTTGTTTTTTTCGATACCGGTGCCTAAAAGGTGCCTGAACCGATACTTAAAAAAAAAATTACCAATTAATAATTGGATTGGCCATTAGCACTAGACATGATGTCTTTTTCATTCATACTGGACACCAGAGGGCGCCCTTGCAAAGAAAATCCACATATCCAGTCACAGAAGTAGCAGAACTCATGAACAGTGTTGCCAAGTCCGCGGTTTTCCTGCGTAATTGGGCTACTTTAACACTCTTTCCGTGGGATGTTTTTCATGTCCGCGGGTTGAGGCGACCCCAATAATGTGATATTTTTTAGCCCCTGGAATGCGACTTTTACCAGGGGAATCCTGCCAAAAAATGCGTATTTTACCCCCCCAGAAAAGGATTTTTACCAGGGGATCCCCCATGAAAAGCAATCGGACTACTTTTGGGCTAGTTTTGAGTAGCAATTGGGTGGGTTTTGCTGAGAAAACCTGGCAACCCTGCTCATGAAGCTCCAGGGATATGGACAAAGGCATTGCTATCGCTGTAACTGAGTAAACAGAAGATATAAATGTTTTCAATGATAAAATAAATACAATAAACACTCGACTACGACAGTGGTTATGCTAGGCAATATCGCGTTCATAATTGAATGCGATTCAGCTGCGATTATTAACGCGATATTGCCTAGCTTGTCAGTGAACTACGGCTCTGTGTAGTAAATGAAGCTCCATCTGAGAGCAGGTGATGGTGATTTAATGCCAATTACGGAACCAGCTTTACTGACGAGATGCGCGTGACAATCGTATTCGATTAATTGCACAGCCCTACTCTGAATGTGAGCCAGAGAAGAACAAAACTACAGAGATGACAGACTACCCAGCAAGAGGGAATGAGCAAATGGAGAACAAATTTATGAGAAAATCTGTTTAGGCTGAAAATGTGAGGGCATAATCTCCAACATACACCAGACAATTGAGGGAGAAGCATTTACATTTTTTAAATTTGCAAGTCTAATTAGTTTAACGCTCAAGTTCCTGCCCTTGGTTTTCCCAAACACGAGTGAAAGCTTTCCCTGAAGTTAATATGTAATTCCTGCTGTTTACTAATAGTAAATTATGATCAAATAAATAAAAAAGCCTATCACTGATCAGAACAAAATGTAGCATCTATAATCTAATGTACAAAGTGTGCAAACTATTTATAAAAGCACTTTATATGAAAAGACTAATGATCTGACTGGACAGGCTACATTAACATTAGTTCCAGCACAGTGCATTTTCATTTCATTTTAAACAAACACACACACACACACACACAGATTAAGTTCTGCCAATTCTCTAAATAACTAACAAAGATGTTGATTACTGCAATTGACTGACTCTCAATCAGTAAACAGTAGCAGAGTCTATCTTCGTTTTGCACTCTTTCAGTTCAACTTTCTTAGCATTAGTTACAGTGACATCAGCCAACAGCACTACCATTGGGTCAGTGAGACTTATTTTGGTTGGTCAACCAAGCATATTAAGAGTCAGCCAACTAAGCTAATTCAAAGTACAAAACCTTTTTTTCTTATTTTCCCAAATGCTTTTTAATACAAAAAAAGAAAAAAAAGGTATAATGAATCAGCTACATGGTCTTTGTTGGCTATTCTTATATTTTTTCCTGAGCACAAGAAAACATCATGTTTGAAAGTGGAAAAATGGCATGCTTTTGATAATGGTATACACCTTTAAAAAAACTGTCAAAACTACTGAAATTTACATTTTCCCTTGAGCATAAATGCCAGTAGAAAAAAATAGCTACTGCAGTGATTTAATGCTTGACAGACTCTTTGTTCTCTAGGATTTCAGTCAGTGTCATCCTGGACAGCAGGCACTCTCAGGCAGTTTTATTCCTGGTTCATTGCTAGAGAAATTACAGGAAGTTGCATTGTAAGGACAATCCTGAAGGACTACATGATGTTGACAAATGTAGCCCACCTTTCAGATCACAAATGAACGGTTGTGTAAATTTCTGGGACAACACTATTTATAATGATTTTTATTATTATTATTATTTTAATCTGTATATTACACTTCATGACACAAAATGAAAATTCTATCATTGTTTGCCGTTCTATTTCTGTATGACTATATCTACTATGAAACACACATAGAAGGTATTTTGAAGAATGTTGGTAACAGTTTTGTTCCATAGAAGAAAGAAAGGCATACAGTATAGTTTGGAATGACATGAGTGTAAATTTTGACAGAATTTCATAATTGGGTGAACTCAAGCTCATTTCATACCTGATTCAAGTCCAACCCAGGTCATGTTTATGTCCTTGTCCTGCTCTCTATCCTACCCTTGTTCCCATCCTGTATCTTATTAACTGTCTATCAACAAAAATGGAGGCAAAAAAACAAAAAAAACTGCACTACACTTCAGAAGATTCACTAGCCACAAACCAATCAGCTATTTGCTCAAGGCTAGACCTCAGCAACAAGGGTGAATTTCTGTTTTATACCTTAAGTTATGAAATACCCTCACTTCACTTGGTCTGGAAGTTTTTAAAAACAAGAACACATCCAGTGTGAACAGTTCCTTACTCATTCTGCACCGCCTGCTCTCAGTAAGTGTGGTTTGAAGAGCCACATTGCCTGCAAAATCATGACAATGGTGGTACATCATGCTTCAATCACAAATTTAATTACACCGGTCAGAGGGCATGATTAATTGCATTTAGTTTTGTTTTGTTTTTTCTGGTTTTTAACTAAAGACACTAAATTACAACTAAATTAATATATTTTACATATACATTTACATATTTTATTTATGTATTTACTAATGGCTAGCATCATACCTTTTAACGTCCTGCTACTTTTAAAAGCTAAAATCTACTGTTTTTCATTAAACAGATGTGCATTCCTTTATCACAGGAGCAGAGGATTTCTGTAATCATTGTTCATTCCTCAGATGAGTTGATGGGCTGGCTGTTATCTAATCATTACTCAGACTGACCCTGCTATCAGCTGAGGCAGAACGCTCGACTCCTCATCCTTTGCACTGATGGGGTAATGTTAAAGTCTGTATTTAATAGTCACTATCAACTAGAGCAATCGGCCTCCGGTCTCTGTGAAGCTGCTAAATGAAGCATCAGAGAGGAAGCGGAAAATAGCCAACAGGAAACTTTCCTCATTAGCAGGGCGTAGACACATGTCCGATTCATGGGAAAGACCAAGTTTTACATGCCTCCTTATAGTTCTAAGAGTTTAATTTCAATTTTAAATAGTTTATTGTGATTTATAATGTTTATGAGTCTGAGTCAATGAAGAATTAGATCAGTAGCGCAGAGAGATAATATTCAATGAGATTTGGCATATAGATTTAGTAGGTCACATTTGGATAGCAGAGCCCATAATATATTTGGATATAATGAAAGTCTTTGTGCTGCATGTAGCTAAAAATAGCATTTCAAAACTGCAGAGGACAACAGCAAGGAGGTGGTCCAAGTTGTTTTGGAGCTTGTATAAATAGCACATAAGCCTCTCTCACACACACACACACACAGACACATCAGGGACAAGGCCACATAAGGGCCAGAATGGCACTGGTTCATACAGAATGATGGCTAGTCCACCCAAGTTGCTGACAAATACTAATAATTTGAAAATATTGTATTTCGCCAAAGGCAAAATAATCGAAGTTCACTTACAGTACAAGCATACCATCATATTAAATATAGGGATGGGTACCGAAACTCGGTATTAAATCGGTCTCGGGGCTAAATTATGAAAGACCGGAGTATCGATAAGCTCTGACGTTATCGGTTCTGCTGTCGGTACTGGAGAAATTAAGAAAACACACATACATTTATTGTTGCTATATATATACACATTATCTTGCTAATTCTCTCTCACCAGAGTTGCCAGCTGTTTTAATGTGCAATAATATTCAAACATTTGTCTATTATGAATTTTTGCTATTCGCAATTCAGAAGCGAGATCGCGCTCACGTGGAGGAGCTTCAGCACGCGCAACATGAAAGCCCTGTTTAATTATGATGAGAGAACTAACTATTCAAACATCTGCTTACGCTTTAGGCTTGTGGCTGTTATATTAAGATACGTTTTTTTTTTCGATTTTGGCTTCTAAGGATTATAGCCGCGTTTCTTCTAGCACAACTTCCATCCCTTTACAGCGGCGTGCATTCATTCCTCCCTAACCAAAACTTAACGTCAGAATCATCATCGGTGATTGTTGTAAGATGCCGTCTTTACTGTTGCTAAATTGCTGGACATGTTTGCTAATAAAACGTAGAAAGTACAATCCACGCGAGAGACGCTGTTCCCCAGGCTGAAATGCGTGTGTGTGTGTGTATGTGTCCAAAACACACACACACACTCCAAAACGGACAGGCAAATTACACTTTGAGCTTCGGGCGCGTCCAAACGATCAAATACACACAAAATATGTCCAAATGGCAGGCTACGAGAGTATTCACTTAAACATCGTTTATGTCTTAAGTGGGCGAGAACAGTTGGGAGAAAATCCGATGTGTATCAATATATTATCTTAAAGTGACAGACTGGCGCTTGGACCATCAATGTTAATCAAAGAACAAAATGTGAGAGAAAATCCCCCAAAGCTCTTTAATCTGAATAACGTTATAGCTTTAATAAGCATTAATCTATCAATACATACAGTGAAAACTATGCAGTGTTCATTTACATTTGATTACTTTTTAGATTTCTTTTGTGCTATTACTTACCTGCATTAATATAGTACATTGAAAGCACTGTTTATTTAATTTCATTTGTATATTTGTTTTATTATTTGTAGTTTTTTTAACTTTGTTTCTTTGTTCATGTTCTTACTGTATCTTATCTTATGTATATAAAACACAAAAAATGCATGCACAGCATTTACTGTTTTATATTCATTTAATTAAATATTTATTTACATTTCAGAATTCATTTCAGTATATTAGAGCTGCACGATTCTTAAATTGAGAATATTTTTTTTCTTAGAGATCACGATTCTCCCACGATTCTGAACTAAACAAAATAATGTTGACAAAATATTAACTTAAATGAATTATTCATTTTAATATATTACAGTATGGCCATCACAGACCTTAGACTAAGCCAGGATTAGATCTGTTCAATTATAAGCAATTTTTTATGCTTAGAAAAAAACATTACTGTGCATCTTGAGAAAACAAACATTGATATATTTTAAGATCAAAAGTTTCTTTCATGAAACAGCTCAGATTTACGTCTGCACTTAAGCCTTGTCTGTGAAACCCATTTACTGTATTAATGATTCAATGACTCACTCATACCTCACTTGTTTTGAATCAGTGTTTTTCGAATTTGAATGATTAACAAATACATTTAACAGTCACTTTCATGGCGAAATTGCAATCGACACAAACGTTATAAGCCCAGTTGCGCTCTAATCGCTTCTAGCCGAACACTTTTATCCCAGTATTTCTATGAATGACTGTAAGACAGAAATAATATGAAAAGACTGTTTGTGAAGCTTTTTCTTACCTAAACATGTTACTGTCTGCTCTCTGGATCAGCAGCAGCGCGAATGCAGATTTATGTTCCGATTTTTTCAAAGTTTTAATAGACACGGGCGAATCGTTGTCATTCAGAAATTAGATCGTGTGGGTATTTGAATCGAGATCGCGATCTTTTACCGATTAATCGTGCAGATTATCGTTACCGTTATCGGTAAGAGTAGTAATACCGTTAAAACCTTAACGATACCCATCCCTAATTAAATATGGTTTAAAAATGTTTTTTTTATTTCAAGTCTTTTTTATTTCAAGTTTGATGAAATATAAACAGCACTCAGGTTTTGTGGTCCTGTGTAGGCTTGCTGCGATAGACGGTGTTGGCAGTGATACCGGTGTTAAGCCACAAACCGGTATGTCACTTGCCCACCGCGGCACCGTCCCCCACCATCATTTTGATTTTTTATAGTAATAAAAATAATTTAGTTCAGTTAGAGAACAGACACTACAATTATCAACTGAATGCGGCAGCTCAATACAGCATGCCGAACAACTGTCACATCACAGATTAGATTTCATTCACGTGAGGAGAGTGAGTCGAGCTGACTGACAATAAGAGTGGGGTGAGACAGACAAGATGATAGCGGAAGATTTAGTTTCAAAACGAAATGCAAAAGCGCATGTTTGGCAATATTTTGCATTTTGAAAAGCCTGTTGACTTTTGCCGTTTATCTAAGGTGATTTTGGAAGTTTTTATAACTTATTTAATTGGTTCCACAGTGTTTGCTGATTTTCAGTTTTGTATAGGCCTACCTAGGCTATTTAAACTTTGTGTAAGTTATTTGTTATTTTATATTAGGCATAGCCTATAGAATGGTGTATTTTGATTCGTTTTGTTAATAAAAGTTCTATGATTTATATATAGGCTAAGTTGAGTTTGAAGTTGTATTTTGTTGATGCTTGAATTGACGCTAGTTCGAAAGTGAAAGTAAAATGCGCACATCGCTTTTAAGCTGTTTAGAAGCGAAGGAAAGTGAGGAAAAGAGGGAAAACTCAAACGAACTAACAATGAACAAGTGCTTTACGCCGAATTGCCGCTAATTTGAAAGTGAAAGTAAAATGTGCACCCCGCTTTTACAAGCTATTTAAAAGCGAAGGAAAGCATGAAAAAGAGGGGAACCCCAACCCTCCAACCCCCCACCACGGTGATACCGGTACTACCTGGTGTTGTTACACGTCGATTAACCGGTGGGGAAATTTCCTCACCGTCACAACCCTAGTCCTGTGTGCTAACTGAATCCATTTAGTTATCCAGAGTCACATCTAATATTTCTGTAATAGCTATCAGACTCTTCAGTGGGCCACATTGATAACTGGGCCATGCTGCATTGTTTTCTCTCAATTTTATAAAGTGATTTTCTCTCTCACAGTAACGATGCCAAATAAGATAAAAGAAACCAAAATGTGAAAACTTTCACAGTAGGAAAGCTGTTGGTTTATCAGTTCCTCTTTAAATTCATGAAATATTTGCCTGGCAAGAAAAAAAAAATCTCTGCAGAATAAAAATATTCATTGTATGAGGTTTTTAGCATCCAAACACACAATGATTACCACATAGGGACTAGGGATGTTCATTTTAACCGTTTAACCGTTAACCGACCGATAAGAATTTTGACCGATTAATACAATCAGTTAAACGGTTTAAAGTCACTTTCTTTTTATTTATTTTTTTATTTATCAAAATATTTAAAAAGGTTTGCTGCATGGTTAAAATAAGCTACACGTATAAAAAAAAATAAGTTTTTTAGAGAGAGAGAGAGAGAGAAAGTAAGTCGCATTTTATTATTTCATTCAGAAATAGGCGGACGCGAAATATAAACATTATAATAAACACTGTAAACATAGCTAGGCTATTTCAGTTCCCCTCACTCCTCAACAAATCCTTTCAATTAACAGTAGACTAGTTAGAAAAGAACAAGAATTAAAAATGTAAGAAGTTATAGCTATATAAACGACAAACCAAAACGAATTAATTTAGGCTAAAACGAAACTGAAACCAATATTGGGTCTCTGGTTCGACACAAAATCAAATGTTGCCGTATTCGCGATGTATTTGAATGCCACAAATAGTATTTACCTTTTATGTAGGCCTGCTTCACTGCTTTCCAATATCCACGTAAAACAAAATGTTTTGCATAACTTCACGGCGGTACGGTGATAACACTTAACAGCACAGATTTTACTATATATTTAAACTGAGCAGCGTGTTTTTTTTCCATATGTTTGACTGATTGTTTTTTATAATGATAATGAACAGGCTGCATTGTCAAGGTAGAATGTTTAACTGTGTGCGCGCTAGGGGTTGAACGACTTCTTATTTTTTAAAGTCGACTTTTATGTGATGAAAGTTGAGTCGAAGTCGACTAGTCACTGATGACGTCATTAATGCACAAATAAGTCTTGAGCTGTGACAAACACCTTGTGCACAGCTATGGCATATGACACCGCACTGCCCACATGGCTATTGCTATAACAGCTTATTTTGATCAGTTCTTTCGTCTTTGGGTCGTTATATTTCTCACAGATTTCTGCTCGTTCTAAATCAGATACAGATAAGTAGCACAGTAAAGATTACACTCATATGAATGCATTAGTGAGAGTGATTGCGTGTGTGAATTAATTCTACCTGGCAGCGTCTCTCTACTAGTAGGGAAGCTGTGGGATTTAGTTATTAAGAAATATATGCTTGAACTTTTCAGTTTCTAAGCTATTTTATTGAGAAATCACAGAACAGTGTTGACAATACATTTCCGCGCTGAATGATTCTGTGCGCGCGATCTGCGCGTGATGTACGTGCAACTGTCTGAAGCCTATGTGTGTGCGTTACAGTGCAGCAGCGCATTAGATTAGAATGGTGATTAACTTACCTGTACAATAAGCTGTTTAAAACGTGCATTCTCCCGTTCAATTTCGAGCATCCAGTAATATAATCACACATGTCTTGTGGAGAACTTTCAGAGTATGCATTTATTTGTCATTTTAACTGTTTGGAAACGGAGCATATGGAAGACCTTCAGATGTTTCTTATCCTGTTGCGCCCTCTATAGGACCAGCGACTAGACATGCTTGAAGCATCGCGGCAGAGCATTAAAGTCGACTAGTCGATTAGTCGGTGCAACCCCTAGTGCGCGCATGCGGCACTGGAGCAATCACTTGATTTGTTTTTTTCTTCTAACAGTGGAAGCAACTACTCCTTTTAGTCATAAAGATAATCGGAATTGTAAAAGGTTTGCTTTTATTTGTGTGCATTCACAATAAAAACAAATATTTGTGCTTTTGTAAAATAAGCCTAAAAAAATAGGATGCCGCTTCTGCCATCTGCTTTCCTTTCGCGCAGCACAAAAATGAACCGAAACTCTGCATAGGCTACTTCTTGCACAGTTTTTCTTTCGTTTTCTTAAATTATTATCTAAGTGAAAATATATTTCTCGTATAGGCCTATTTATTCGTTATTTATATATATATATCAATCAATCAAAACTTTATAAAGGACACACTCGGTCCAAACAAAGACACCACAACAACATACAAATACACACACAAGGACAGAATCCACAATATCACATAATTACATGTGTACTAAAACGCCAATGATTCCACATATTTGAAAAAAGCCTGACTGAACTTAGTGCCGACTTCGTCAGTGTTAAAATTATACTATTTAGAGATTCTGATAACCTACACGTACATCTGTACATGAGATTACGCATCACAGCAGCGCAGGTTGGCACACCAGCACTGACAAACATTTGGCTTGCACTGCTCCATCGTGGCACCTTAAGCAGCATATATATATATATAGCGCCTAGCTTTATTATGTTTTTCTCCGCTGCAGGTGCGTGTCTGCGTGATGTGATCGCTATTAGAGCTGTCGTGATTCGTCGATTTTAGTCGACTAGTCGACTTTGAAAAATCGTCGACTTCATTTTGCTGGCGTCGACTAACCGCAAAATACCGGAAGTGCCACATTTCACAGACGAGAATCCATAAAACACATTATTAGACTATTTTCCAAGGCTGCATGACATTAAACCCATTTAAAAATCATAATTAAGCATAATTGTGAATTCACAAAAGCTATGATTTAATTAAATAATTATATGCCATGCAGTTCTAACACAGTATATGCACTTTAATTATTTACATGCGTGTAGGTTAAGCACGTGCGTCTCACAACGGCTCAGTTCACAGTAGTTCCACAGGAACTTATTTACATGTGGAGCGTCTCAAACTCCATCTCTGCATGTTGTTGTGAGTTTGGGTTTATTATAACGTTCATCTGGGAACGCAACGTGCGCCATTTCATCAGATTTGTAAGGTAAATCATTTATAAACCTGTGCAAACACAGGAGAATAAATCGCGATTTCAAAATAAAAGCTCAAACCCTCACTCTGAGTTTACATGTTTTGATGTCCACATTCATTTAATTACAGTGGCTATAGCATTTCTGTCCAAAAGAAATGGCCAAATATTAAAGATTAAGTGGACATTTGAATTAAATGGTGCTTGGTCAATATTAAACAAGGATTAGATCGCGCAGTAATGTTTAAAAATAATCATCAGGCTGTCGGCGCCCCCTGCAGGCCTTTTGTTGTAATGCGTAATGTATATTAGCTCTATTGTTTATAATACATTATGTATTTTAACAGTTTTGTTCAATAAAACCACATGATTTCTTGCTTTTGATACTTTATTTGAACTAATTATTATTGCATCATTGCTATTATATATGTATTTTAAGTCATTTTAAAAGCTATTGTTCACTTACATCTATTTTTATTACCACAAAAAAAACATTATAATTATAGGGGTCTGTGAAATCCGTTTTATTTCCAAATTCAGTTTTTTCCATTTTCATTTTTCTATACTCTGTTTTAATGGTTAAATTAAATTTTATTAATCAAAAAGCCTGTCTAATTAATTGAGTTTTACAGTTTTATCTGTACCAAATTCTTATTTTCTGGATTCCATTTTAATGGTTCCATTAATTTTTTTTTTTTTTTTTTTTTTTTTTTTCAGAAATACTGCACATTTATTAACTTTGATTTCAGTGATGTGGACTGAGATGAGATGGACACTTGCTTCTTGCACTCTATGCTGCAATTTACTTTTGCTTTAAAAAAGGATTTCATAGAAATTTGGATTTAATTTGGTTTAATAAAATATTCTTAAGTAAAATTGTTGATTTTTTTTTTGTGGGAAATTAATCGTTTAGATTAATCGACAAATTAGTCGATAGATTAATCGAAATAAAAATAGTCGTTAGTGGCAGCCCTAATCGCTATGATGATCATGTGAATCCTCATGTTCTGTTGTTTGCTGCTTTTTGCGCATGTAAAATGAATCCCCGGAAAACAAATGTTAGTATTTTTAACGGGTCACAGACACCTATTCCTTCTAATTTAATTCAGTTCTAATTTAAAATAATCTTGTCGGTTAACGGTTAATAATCGGTTAACGAACGTCGGTTGTCGGTTAGGAAAAATAACCGAAATGAACATCACTAATAGCTGCCACAGGACAGAGCTGTCGTTTACACCTACATGACACAACTTACACAAGCAACAAACACTACACCAGTGTAAATAAAACAGTAAACAGTGAAACTGTGAACTGTGGTCAAGCATGGTTCATTCATACTGCAGTACATGCTTGGAACCATAGCTCTGCTTTCAACACCACATAATACCACTGATACCTATTAAGATTAATATGAAAATAAATTGTACAGATAATTGGGGGAAATAATTTACTGATTATTTTCTGATTAGTTGATTAATTCTTTGGTTAACTTATACCTTAACCAATAAATAAAAAATGTAATTTCAGCCATTAATAACATTTTATTAATCTTTTGTCCATCTCCCATTTCAGGTTCATTTACCATTCAAATGCATAACATATGCTAGATTCTAATGTAAAGTAAATAGCACACTACTAAACAGACATGTAAATCACTGTAACAAACACTTCAGGACATGAAGTGGTTAAGTTGACTCAGATTCAGCAAGTTATAACATAGTAGGGGTGTGCGATATTATGGTTTTTGATCATGAATGATAAAAATTTCTATACAATCTGCTTTTGAAGTATCGTGCTACAGCGCTATCAGTTGCCTACGTCTCAATATACTGTTCAACACGACATACATTCACATCAAATGTTAACTAAGTGGTAGAGTTACACTCACGGGACACTGCACATTCGCAAAAAGTACATAAAAAAAATCACAAAAGTACATTATTTGCATGTGCTTTAAAGCCTTGCCGGTTAAACATTTCATTCGTGTGATGTTCTGACATGCGAGTAAACCTGAAGCGTTTGCACACTAAAAAGCCTGTCAAACTGCGCCTGATTACTGGATCAAGTTATCTTTCACATCTGATTGCGCTAACACTGTCAAAAACACACAAGGCTTACATAAAACACTTTGGTTATGTCTGAAGTGAAAGTAAATAGTTGAGAGGAAAACGGATGTGTGCAGGTCTGACAGACTATTAAACATGCTACCGCTTGTCATTAAAGGGATAGTTCACCCAAAATTTTCAATTGTCATTATTTACTCTCATGTTGTTCCAAAATTTCTTTCTTGTGCTGAACACAAAAGAAGGTATTTTGAAGAATGTGGGTAAACAAACAGGTGTTGGTCCCCATTGACTTTGATAGTTAATACACAAAATACTATGGAAGCCACTGGGGAACAGCAACACTTTGGTTACCCACATTCTTCAAAATAACTCCTTTTTTTGTTGAGCACAAGAAAGAAACTAATTCAGGTTTAAAACAACTTGAGAGTGAGTAAATGACAGATTTTTTGTGTGTGTGTGTGTGTACTATCCCTTTATTGTTAATAAAACAACAAAACACACAGCGAAAAATTCATGAATATTATATTTTTGCCATGTCGCCCACCCCCATGCCATAGTTAAATTAGAAAACTCTATATGAAACAACTGACATTTTCTGAAAGCTTGTCACTGCTCTTCAATTCACAGAACACATCAGGCACTGCAGGGCATCTGACAACTGCACCCAGTGAACTGCTGTGTACGATGAGAAAAGATAACAGCAAAACTCAAATCACTCAAGCAGTTCCTTCAATACCATCTGCTCTCTATATATAGAATACAGATTGCACACAACTTATTTTCAGCCAAATCAGAAAGTGCTCTGATACTCCGAAGTGTCTTGCATCACAAGAACACATTTAGGTTTCTATAATTTCATTCGAAGACTCGTAATGCTGACTATTATGTGTGGTGCCTCACATTTAGAAAGATGCCACCGTCCCACATACTGTAAACCAGAAATCGCTATGGTCTGAGATTTCTGCAAGCATACAAAAAGCTCTATTTTTTTGTAGAGATGGTTTGCTCTGTTTTAGAGCTGTCGCGATTCGTCGATTTTAGTCGACTAGTCGATTTTGAAAAATCGTCGACTTCATTTTGCTGGCGTCGACTAACCGCAAAATACCGGAAGTGCCGCATTTCACGGACGAGAATCCATAAAACACATTATTAGACTGTTTTCCAAGGCTGCATGATATTAAACCCATTTAAAAATCATAATTAAGCATAATTGTGAATTCACAAACGCTATGATTTAATTAAATAATTATATGCGATGCAGTTCTAACACAGTATATGCACTTTAATTATTTACATGCGTGTAGGTTAAGCACGTGCGTCTCACAGCGGCTCCATTCACAGTAGTTCCACAGAAACTTATCATTTACATGTGTGGAGCATCTCAAACTCCATCTCTGCATGTTGTTGTGAGTTTGGGTTTATTATAACGTTCATCTGGGAATGCAACGTGCGCCATTTCATCAGATTTGTAAGGTAAATCATTTATAAATCTACGCAAACACAGGAGAATAAATCGCGATTTCAAAATAAAAGCTCAAACCCTCACTCTGAGTTTCACACGTTTTGATGTCCACATATTCATTTAATTACAGTGGCTATAGCATTTCTGTCCTAAAGAAATGGCCAAATATTAAAGATTAAGTGGACATTTGAATTAAATGGTGCTTGGTCAATATTAAACAAGGATTAGATCGCGCAGTAATGTTTAAAAATAATCATCAGGCTGTCTGCGCCCCCTGCAGGCCTTTGTTGTAATGTGTAATGTACATTAGCTCTATTGTTTATAATACATTATGTATTTTAACAGTTTTGGTCAATAAAACCATATGATTTCTTGCTTTTGATACTTTATTTGAACTAATTATTATTGCATCATTGCTATTATATATGTATTTTAAGTCATTTTAAAAGCTATTGTTCACTTACATCTATTTTTATTACCACAAAAACATTATTATAATTATAGGGCCCTATGAAATCCGTTTTATTTCCAAATTCAGTTTTTTCATTTTAATTTTTCTATACTCTGTTTTAATGGTTAAATTAAATTTTATTAATCAAAAAGCCTGTCTAATTAATTGAGTTTTACAGTTTTATCTGTACCAAATTCTTATTTTCTGGATTCAATTTTAATGGTTCCATTAATTATTATTATCTTCTTTTTTTTCTTTTTCAGAAATACTGCACATTTACATTTTTCTCCTAAATAAATTCTGGTAAATAATATTTCTGGTAAATACTCCTTTATTTAAAATACAGATTATAATTGTATTATTAGACTAGAACACGTGGATATGTTGTCTTTCTTACACTATAATACTGAACTGATTTCAGTGATTTGGACTGAGATGAGATGGACACTTGCTTCTTGCACTCTATGTTGCACTTTATTTTTGCTTTAAAAAAGGATTTCATAGAAATTTGGATTTAATTTGGTTTAATAAAATATTCTTAAGTAAAATTGTTGATTTTTTTGTGGAAAATTTATCGTTTAGATTAATCGATTGATCGATAAATTAGTCGATAGATTAATCGAAATAAAAATAGTCGTTAGTGGCAGCCCTACTCTGTTTCTACTTCCTGAAATCGAGAGAGTATAGGGAGTGTTGTTGCTATGCTTTCTTTCATCCCAAGAGTCGTGCAAGCAGGTTCCACAGCCGGCTGCTGTTTTAATCAACAATGCACCACAGTCACACCCTGAAAAGATGCTTAGAGCATTGCTACTACAGGCACTGATGTGATTTTAACTGCACAAAGCACGGCTGCCCAATTAATCACATAATAATGGAAAGTGTGCTATAGTCATGTGAGTTTTAAAAGCCTGCAGTTTCATTAAAAAACACAGTCTGTATGCACTGCATGCTTCAAAGTGTAAAGGCTCTCCTTTGTACTGTTCTACTGCATGTACGCATGGGGCTCATAATACAGTGTTTTCAGCAGCCTCGGAGCAAATCACAGTATTTGCATGCTCCACACTTTGAATTTTTAAAGCTTTCAGTTTGGTCTAAGTCCCTTCGCTTCATGCCCGTGATGTGGTTCGCTTTTAACATGCGCCGGGACCACAGAGTGCTTCAGTTTCACTTTATTTTCACATTTGAGTTAAACATTTTTGTAACAAAAAGTACTGGGGTTTTGTGGAGTTCACAGCATTTTCCCACAGTGGTAAAGAGGAGCTTATTAAGAACAACACAGAGAAGCTCAATCAACCACATACAAATGACACCTGTGACTAAATAAACTAAATAATAACTCCAGAGTCTCAACACCTTTTCATCCCCTTTATTTTATTCAAATTTATTTTAGTGCTGGAGTGATACACAGTAGCTGCGTTTCCATCCACCTATTTTTATGCGCATTTTAGAATATCGCATAAAAAAAACGCTGGATGGAAACGGCAAGATGCGCATAAATTCTAAAAATGTGCATAAAAAACTTAAAACTTTATAAACTTTTTATCCAGTAAGAAAAAAAATGTGCATAAACTACGATGGAAACACATTTACCGAATAAATTCCTCCATGCGCATCAAAAAAAGTCATGTGACTTTGCGCTATGAAACGGGATAACTTGACTAACCAGCTGACTGATCTCGTTCACATTCTGAAAAGCCTGAGGAAAGTCTGTCATCAAAGTATTTCTGTATAATTGTCTTACACGACTGTGTTCCCAAACAGCTGGCATCCACCTCCGAACGCAGTGACAACATTTATTGTGTTACGTCTGCTCTCTCTGAGGCGCAAGTAATTTATATCATATATGAAAATTATTATATTCAGTGGCTTCTCCTATATTCTTAGTGATATTTAGTGCCACAGTTTACCAGGAAATGACGATTTTGTTCTCTTTGACTCGTTGGATGGAAACGGTGCTTTATTCGCATATGTTTTATGCGATATTCCAGTTTTGCGCATAAGTTAAATTCGAATCTTTGGATGGAAACATAGCTAATGACTGGTGGGTAAATTTCCCTCTTCACTTCCTGTGAAGTATCGATCCCTTAATCCCTATAGAGTTCATAGTGCCCTTCGAGCTGAATTAACCTTATATAGTACATTCCGACCTTATGGTGGCGGCCCGTAGTGCTGTCAAAATACTGAGAAAACAATTAAATATAGTTCACTCTTTTATATTCATAATGCACTTTTATTTAGTGTACAACTGATCCCCACATATGCTATCTATATCTTTCTTGACTCATGAGGTAACATTGTTACCAGGGGAAATGATAACTTAGTGGATGTTTGAAATATTCTGTTTTCACCTGCAGGTAATGCACTGATGAAGTATAATACATTTTTTTGTTGTTATTGATGATTTTATTACTGCTTTAAGGACAGATGAGGACACTGTGTCTCACATGCTCTGCCCATGGCATCTCTATTCTGAGCAGAGAAACACTGCACAGCATGGATTTTTTTTAAAATTTAATTTCATATACCTCAACAGAGGTGAACAAAGTACACAAATCAAGCACCTGAGTAAAAGTACAGATACCCTAATAAAATATTACTCTAGTAAAAGTATTAAGTACTCCTTTTAAAAGTACTTGATTTTAATGTACTTAAGAAGTAAAAGTATACAGTACCGATTGATGAATGTACTTTTTATTTTTTTGCAATTTTACATACTCTATCCTCTTGCTAAAATGCATACACTGATTACTACTTATAATTTCTAATAATTCAAGTGTGCAAACAAGTGAAAATAATAAAATATATCATATAGCATATAGAAATAAGGGAAAACAAAATATGTGTTGCCAAATATAAATATCCAAAAACAGAGGTAACATTGGGCAAAATGTGTTAGCATTTTAAGAAAAGAGTTATGGAAACATACTACTTTTACATCGTTTGAAAGTGCTATGGCAGTGCGGTAGATGCATTAATTAGCTTTATTTTAACGTTTTAAATGTTTAGTTTTTAAATAAAACCTACCCCATTCAGATGGTAATACACAAATATGTCAAACATGTCTACATTCAAGCATTTCATACAGTGGGCTTAAACAGTCCTTTTACAGCAGCTTCAGTTTGCAAACAATGGACACTCATGACCTAAATATGATTTTCACTTATAATAATAAACCTTAAGGTTCGGCATTAGTAGCTTTACCATCAGTGGCGTGTGCACTCAAGCTCCGTGGATCTCCCGTTCTTGGCTCATTTTGAGTCAGACTTTTGAATTTAGAGAATTGTTAAATGGAGACTCGCTCAGACCGGATCATCTGAATCAGTGAGTTGTTGACTCGAGAACAGCTGCAATCCGCTCAATCTAATTCGCGAATAAATCATTCAGTGCGATTTAACATGCTCACTGAAAAGAATCATCTCGTTCACAAATCGGACACCGCCATCACAGCTCGTTGTATGTGATGATTTCTCCAGCTCAAAATAACGAGGAACATTTTTTTTTATTAAATGTAGTGGAGTAAAAAGTACAATATTATGATTTGGATAGGGCTGTGACGATAACCGCATTACCGCATCACCGCGGTAATGAGATGCCGACCGCGGTGTTAAGGTGTCATCACCGCACTTTTTTTGCAAGGTATTTGCAGGAGGAAGCTGTCTGCATTCCACGGGACCCGACCAGATTTATTGCGACGCGGGATTAAATTTCCGAATAAAACACAGTAGCGGTCGGTAACTCTGGTGTAATTTGAACGGGAGTGGGCGGACTAACAATATCCCGTTCCCGACGCCCTTTCAGGACAGCATATATGCTTACTCACTCTTATCGCTCACGCGCTGCACGCACGGACCAGTGCTTTCTGTGTCATGTATTTTATTGCGGGGTCTGTGTTAGAGCTGCACAATTAATCGTTAAAAGATCGCGATCTCGATTCGACCCCCCACGCGATCTTAATCCAGCATTTATACGATTCAGCCAATTATATTTTCAAGGACAGGAGACGAGCATAACTCGTCTGATCTCGAGATAACACGCAATCACTCACAGCGGGCGTGATGACGCCTGACGTCACATGCGGTTTTGCGAGGGCAGCGGCCAGATGTGCTTGTTACCTGCACCAGAACAGTGGATGTGAGTCATGCGACATTCGAGTTAGAAACATTTTACCTGGACATTTTAGTACCTAAAAAAGGATCTTATTCCGAAGTGTGGGTTTACTTCGGTTTCAAACCAGATGATGATACTCAGCAAACCATATACTGCAAGGAATGTTCAGCAATTGTTTCTGCACCAAAGGGGAACACCACAAATTTGTTTAATCACCTGAAACGTAATCATAAACAACAGTAAGAAATGGTACGGAAAAACAAAGCCGCTCAATCACAAAGTAGGCCTACCTGCAGCCAGACAAAGCAAACGTCAATTCAAGCAACATTATTCAATGCAACACCGTACCCAACAACCTCCCCCAGACACAAAGAATTATCGAAGATGAATCTCCTGAATCTAGGCAGGCTATGGTGAGGAGAATACTTGAGCAGCAAGCTGCCATCACCCATGTCCTGTCTTCTGACCGCAAGGCTAGGCACCTCTTGCCAACATGGCAAGACCTGGAGGTCCTGGAGGCTGTGGACAAGACTCTTACCCCACTAGCAGACTTCACAGATGCTCTTTCAGGAGAGCAGTATGTCAGTGTCTTTTCTGTGAAACCATAGCCACAACCCTCGACCCCAGGTTTAAGATGACTTACGTCAATGAAGATAACAAAACTGCTGTCCAAAACAATCTACAAGATGAGATGTCAAAGCTAACAACAGTTGAGGTAAATCTAGCTATTTATTTCCTGTGTATTACAATGTACAGAATTGTTTAAATTGTTTTACCATGACTAAACTGTGATTAAATAAACATGATTTGTCCTTCACAGGAAAGTCTCCCTACTACAACTAGCAGTAGCAGTCCTGCAAAGAAGACTCGAAAGACTTTAGGGAGCTTCTTCAAAGCAGCACAAAGCAACACAGGGCCAACAGATCCAGCCTCACAGCAACAACAATCCGTCAGCATGGAGCTACAGTCTTACCTGTTCTTAAGCAACGCTGACAGTGAAGTTGATCCATTAGTATGGTGGAAGGCTCACAAGGAGCAGTATCCAAGATTGTCTTCACTGGCCAGGAAATACCTTTGCATTCCTGCAACCAGTTCCCCTTCTGAAAGGGTTTTCAGCACAGGAGGCAACATTGTCTCTTGTCGCCGTTCTGCACTGAAGCCACAAAATGTTGATAGGCTAGTGTTTCTAGCAAAGAATCTTTAAATCGCTTTACTCTGACATTATACATTTGTATGTTTTTTTTATGTTTAATGGTGATTTTTTTTTCTTTACATTATTACATTATTTTTCATTACATTTCTTTAATTATTGAGTATTGTGTCTTATTTTACTGCTACTTTACTGCTGTTTGATAACCTAATGTTCAGGGGTAAATCTTTAAAATAAAAAAAGTTCTCCAGAATCGTGAGAGAATCGTGATCTTTATTCTAAGCAAAAAAATCGTGATTCTCATTTTATCCAGAATCGTGCAGCTCTAGTCTGTGTACAAAATACAAAATTCGTTTTGAAAAAAAACCCAAACATTTTGCATGTGAATAACGGCCCTCAGAAAGAACAGGCAGGTTGTCGATGAGTGACAGAGCAGAATAAGGATGCAAAGCAAAGTGTGGATGCGCTGTCCTTGGAGGACTTTCATCTTGGACTGGAAAATTGTCAGTTTACTGCTAAGAAACCCACGTCAGGCAAGTCTGACTCGGGACATTCTTCTCAGGGATGTTAAATTGTTCAGTTAAAAAGTGATTTCATTTCGCAATATCTACAAGCCAATGGTTTTGTTCATATTTTGCTTATAAATTTAAATGACAGATGTCGGGGGTTTTTTCTTTCTCTGCAACACTTTTCCTACTGTGTTGACAGCAAAATGTTAAACGAATTTTGTATTTTGACAAAACGAATAAAAATAACAAATAGGCTACAATTTTTGTACAACCTATAGGTCTACATTATTTATTTATTTATTTTCTCTGCGACACTTTTTCCTATTGTGTTGACAGCAAGATGTAAAACTAATTTGATTCTGGACAAGACGAATAAAATAAATAGCCTACAATAAAATAATTTTAGTGCAGACATTTTTATTTGTTATCTCTCTCTTTCAGTAGTGGAAATTTAAATGTGAGATTCTGGAAACGAGATATATATTTAGCGGGAACGGACGGGTTAGGAAGAAAATCATTCTAAGCGGACAGCGGGTGAACAAAGAGTGAATATATAGCAGGAGCGGGTGGGTGCGGATGCGGAACATAACCTCGCGGGAGCGGGACTAAAAAAACAGTCTCACTTAAGCGTCCCAGTAGTTGTACAACAGCCGAACACTTGTACAGACAGGCTAGTCTGATGTTCCATTTTTATGTTGCACTTTGAAAAACCCAAATCAGAAAATAAGCCTCTTTTATGTTGCACTTTTAGAAAGGTTGTTATTATAAATGTAGCCTAAGTAATAGTTAAATAATATTAATGACATCCTAATTTGCTGTTACAAACAATGCGTTTTCAACAAACAAATTTTTCAACATGTTGCGTTTGGACTAGTGCGTTTAAATCCACGGACTGTTACCCGAAAAGCAATGTCTAAAGAAATAGGAATCGAAGTTTAGCACAACTCACCAGAACTAAGCATGGGGCATGTTGAGCTCGGCTTGTTGTTTCTGCAGCTTGCTCAGGTTGTTGTTCTTTTAATAATTTATTGTACAAAGAATGGGTTACAAACGATGATAAAGACTGTTCCATAATTCCTATTAAACTCAAAGGATATCGAAAAAAACAAAGTTATAGAAATAAATATTATTTTGTTATTATTGTTTATATAATTTGCTGTTTTAATAATAAAGAAGACTACTTTATTATTATTAATTTCCACATTCATTTACAAGCTGCATGCGTTCTTGATCAAAAGTCATTAGACATTTCCAGCAGGAGGGGGGGAGGGGTGATTTGGGGGTTCATGCGATTAACCGCCAAACCGCGATATTTGTTGCTGCTTCACCGCGGTAAGAAAAAAATCCCATACCGTCACAACCTTGATTTGGAATGTAGTGAAGTAAAAGTTTCTCAAAATAAAAATACCCCAGTAAAATACAGATACTTGAAAATTGTACTTCAAGTCCCCCTGTAGTGAAAATCAAGTTTTTTTATGTTGTTTATTTGTCTATGTGGTGTTTTTAATATGCTTTTAGACAAACCATGTGCCAATCCATCAATCAACACCATTGCTGAGTATTTTCTCCTTAAAACTGTACTTTCCCAAAGGCAGTCCCAGAAACGCGGTTTGAAACCCCTTTTTTTGCTACATCACAAAAATCAATAACCAATCAAGGGATCCTGTCATTAGCATATCATTAACTGTGCTGTAAAGAAGGCGCTCTAGTGAGAAGGCAGCCAGGTTAATCCGGAATATTTTTCTGTAGATGTTTCGCTAGCTGTTGATATTTTTCACTATTTTTACGATGGCATCTGCTGTTAGCGCTAATTTATTTGTATTTAGAACTGCTAACTTGAATAATAACCCACAGCAACAGTGTAAAAGTAGCCCGGAGTCAGACACACCTCTCCCGCATTGGCGTCCGCTCTTCACTCGCATGTGCTCGCATTCGAGTCTTCAAGGCATCTTATGGACACAACATCATCAAGTAAGCAACTGTAACGAATGTTACAGTATCCACTGTAGTTGTCTGCTAGTAAAAACATAGTTTTCTCAGTTATTATCCATGGATCAGGAGGCTTTGGCTGGTGTGACTGAGTGGAGGCGGGGCTAATTTGCGTATTCATAGATCCGAGTATAGAAATGAGGCAAGGGTGTAGAGTTACATTCAAGCTATTTTAAGGCATGAGAAAATTATTTTCACAAGAAAAAACATTTAAATATGTCATTTTGATGATCAAAGATGAGGTTTAAGGGACACATTTTTGAATACAGGGGGACTTTAAGTACAGTAACGACTGGACAGCATGTACACTACAAAATAATATGAAGCTCACACATTAACAGAACTCAGCATATAGACTAAAGATCTTGATAACAAGAAGCCATATCAGTATCGATTATATATGAGAATTGGTAACGATATTGTTAATGTCCACACAGCTGACACCTTTACCTGTTGTAGTTTGTTCAAGTTGTGTACAAAATAGTAGGGCTTAATATTAGTACAAAATAGTAGGGCTTAATATTAGTCTGGTGAGTAAACTATAAAAAATGACAAGCCAATGGAGATTCTATTGCCAAGGTGTCCATAGAGGGTTGATAATATTTACAATAATCAATTGAATTTGATAGGTGTCTCTCACATTGTCCCACAGAAACATTAAAATAGTGTAGATTAGTGTGCAATGTTTTATAATAATAATGTATTATATTTAGTGTCCATTTCATTCATTTAACATTTAAGAGATTTAAGATTATTTTATTTGTCACATACACGATTATATAGAGAGTATATAACCAGCAGTGAAATGTATTCTCTGCATTTAACCCATCCTAAGTGAACACACACCCGGAGCAGTGGGCAGCCATGTTACAGCGCCCGGGGAGCAGTTGGGGGTTCGGTGCCTTGCTCAAGGACACCTCAGTCGTGGTATTGAAGGAGGATACCCCCCCCCCACCAACAATCCCTGCCGAACCTGAGATTCGAACCCACAACCTTCCGGTTACAAGTCTGACTCACTATCCATTAGGCCATGACAGCCCTTGGATGCCCACAATTTAATATTGGGGGCATCCAAGTTATTTGACATATTTGAACATTTAAAAAAAAAGTAACAATAGTTACTTTCCATGGTAATTTGTTTCTTTTATAATGATGTAACTCGGTTACTATTTGTGAGAAGTAACTAGTAATATAACTAATTACTTTTTTAAAGTAACGTGCCCAACACTGCATACTATACAATGATTTATTGCTTGTCTTTGTTGAATAATACAGAATATAAAGAGCCTTCAAAAATAATCGCATATTAAATCACAATCACAATATTGGTAAAAAAAAAAAAAAAAAAAATCGCAATTAGATTATTTTCCATAATCGTTCAGCCCTACAAAATAGACACTGCTTTTCTGCATTTTTAATTTGCATGTCTCTCTCATTTTCGATCTCTCTCATGCCGCCACAACTAGAGCCTGCTTTTAGCAGGTGTGCTGTCAAGGCTGGTGTTTGTGTTGCGCATCAAAAGATGAAATGTGATCACAAACCAAACAGAAAATAGGCATTACATACACATTTTTAAATCATAACGTAAATTTATAAAGTCGCCTGTGGCAATCTAAGCAAAACTATCACTCTCAATTTTTTTTTTTTCACAAATGCAACAATTTTAGGCACAGTCTGGAGCCCTGGTGTGTATATATATATATATACACTCTTTACATACTCCGTTTAGAGAGAGAGAGGCAGAGAGAGAGAGAGAGACAGAGAGAGAGTAAGTATATAAAGAGTATACACACCCACACACAAACAAATAAAAATACATACATAAACGCACCAGTAATGCAATTAAATCACGACCCCATTATTTCAGTTTCCATGAGCTTGTTTTTGAGGCAAAACATATTTTTTTTCATATTTTTCTCCCCCTTTTCAGGATTTTTGCTAGATCAGTGGTTCAGTTAACACAGTTTATGGTTCTTCGTGAAATTACTGTGATGTTTCAAATGATAATATTCCAGTCATTCTGCGAAAAAAAGTCAACATATTGAGTACTAAAATGAATTTAACAAGTGTATTAATGCACACAGTTAAGACTTGACTGTCCAGTTGGTATGAGTTTGTGTGTGCATGTTTGTGTAAGGAAACAGGACACATCCTGCGGTGCATGCTAATCTGATGTTTACTAACGAGACACAGAGTCTCTTGCGAGGGTTGGTTTGCTCATGAAACACACAGCTGAACGGATGTGATGCCTCGAGCAAAGACAAGCAGTGCTGCCCCTGTACACACCGCAAGCAGCCCCACAGAAATATCACATGGTGACTCGGCGTCCACTAACAAAAGTCTCTCTCCCTCCACTAGTGTACTATGCATCTGATATACTTTCATTAAAGAACACTAGCATTCATGAGGCTAAACAAATGCAAATTTTTGAAATGCAAATAAAGCAAAATAAAGCAATATGCAAAGCAAAAAAAGGATTGTAATGAACATGTAGGCACGGTATTCACGTGACGTGACTGAACACTATGGACTGTTATAGTGGTGGTACTTCAAATTGTTGTGAATAATTATCCAAATTGTGTTTTTAGAAAGCACATTAGCTTATTTTCCATGGACCAGTTAAAATTTACAGCACTGCATGTACTGTACGCTGCTTTGTGGGATGAATAAAAATGCTGATTCACCCTCTGAAATACCCCTTTTTTAAGCAGTGAACCCAGTACACAAAGTAGTGCTGCTCAGCTTTGTGTTTCTGACACCCGCTGGTCACAGAAAACAAAGTCAAATAATATTTAAATGTTTTCAAACAACCAATCAGATTTTTGTATTCTTTATGGTGTTTATCAGACAACACCAAATATTTAAAGAAACCACTTATATATTTTCACATTGCAATGTGAACAACAAGCATGCCAGCCCAGAAAAGATATCAATATTGTTGAAAACTATAGTTCATTATATGCTTTTTAATATGTTTAAAATGCTCTTTAATTATTATTATTAATTTATGTATTTGTGTATTAGTTTAAATTGTATTTAAATGTTTAAGGTCATTTTTGTTTTTTGAAGTTGTTATTAAGACGAACACTAAAGTTGAACTATTCAACCTATATGTATAATGTAATTCAATAACATGATAACAGTTTCAGCAAAAAAAAAAATGTATGTCACATTCCTAGAAAGGCTAGTCATTCATTAGGCAATCCAGTTGGCAATTCCAGAGACAGAGTGACAGAGATCGTTGGCGACATGACAAGGTTGAGCAAAGTTCAACTTGAAGCAAATGAGCAGCAACACAGTCACTCCCACTGTCTTAATTCTCAGTGATCCGCCCTTGATTCAGTTGGATACTGCAGTCATAGAACCCCTGTTAGCAACACACAGAAATCAGATTTCATTGCTATTAATGTGACCTGGGCTTAAGAGTCTTACGATTGTCCTGCACATTAGACTAGTACTATAAATACAGGGAATTGTTAAAGAAAGTTTATACAACACCACGTGTGCCACATGCCAGTAACTGAATGACAAACTTTAGCTAAATTAAAATAAATTATAAACAAAGGGCCAAATTTACTAACAGCTGGCACCAGAGCAAACCCTCTTTTGTCATAAAAAAATACTGTCAGTATTTACTAATGACATGCAGTGAAAAAATAGCAATGAAAAGCGTGGACAGTTATTTGTGGCTGACCTTAATGCATATATGCATTTGTAGGAGTTTCCCTTTCAGACGCAAAATTCATGGTAGGAGAGTATTTTAATTAATCAGGTAAAGTGATTTACTAAGGTTTGTGGTAGTCAATTTATAATTTATTTGAGCCATTATTTAACACCCAAAAAATGCATGTTTTAACCCATTTTGCATCTTTGTTGTTAGCAGAATACCTGATTATCATCGGCTCTGCTTGTTTGCGACTCCAAGTTATTTGCGTTTCTCTTGGTGGATAGCTGTGTTCTTTAATTTGCGCATTGTTAGTAGTTCACCTGCAGAACTCTCCACTCCCCTCGGTGCATTTATGGAATTGCAGTCTCACGCCAATTTGCTCTGTTTAGTAAATCTGGCTCTAAGCTTTTTCCTATAGAAAACCATTATGAAGAAAATGCATATTGTGGCTTGAGACAGTGATATTGGAAGAGCAAATTTAGTACACACCTAATAAAACATACTTTGTACTGGCATGTACACCCAGAATATAAACGCAGTGCACAAAGCTTCACATTAAGTGTTTTCCCACAGAAAAGCATTACAAAGAAAACACTTAATATGTTTTAATGTATTTTAGTGTTGCAGAACGGCTATTTTTAATGGAACTGGAGTCCCATGTTAATTTGCCCTTTTTAAGTAAATCTGGCCCATTAAACTTTACAGAAAAATATGTTTAGAGAAGTAAATGTGTGCTTCTGCAAAACATTCTTCCTCTTTTTTCAAATTATTATTATTTATAATTTTTTGGTTGATTATTATCCAAACATTGGTATTTTTTAATATTATGTTGCTTTCAGCAGAAACTTAAATCACATAAATAAAAAATAATAATATTTATTAATAAAAATGTTGTGAGTTACAAGTTCCTTTTTCATGTTGTAGCTGTATTAATTTTATCATTTTACTAAATATCTGAGCCACAATCAGCCATGGTAGGAACATTCTGGTGTATTTCCCACAATGATGACTTATTTAAATTCAGATTATCTGACCTGTTGTTTCTTTCTTCTGCGCTCCTTCAGGATTTTAAATAGATGGTACGAGGAGATTCATTCTCGCCTACACTGAAAAACTCAACAGGTGAAAATAACATTCTCCATTAGATTAAACCCACAATGTCTGGTTTTTATGTAGACAGTATAGACATTTAACAGAATGGGCACAACAACTTGGTTGCTGTAGTAAAAAACAGACCATGAGACAGATGGGGAATGAGTAAACAAAAATGCTTCATCAGCTGTGTACTTTTATGGATGGTACCATGATGACACAATAAATCTCTGTTTGTTTGTAATATAGACGATCATAAAGATTCAATGAAAAGATTTAAAAAGAAAAACCATTAATAACAACCAACACTAGGGGTGGGAATCGTAGGGTACCTCACGATACGATATAATCACGATACATGGCTCACGATAACTATAATATCACGATGCAGCGATTCTGTGATAATCGATATATTGCTAGACAATCATATAATGATACATCACGATATCTGTCTAACTATGGAAACAAAATGCGTGTGAAAAGGTTAAGTGCAAGTACATTTCAAAATGTACCTGGAATGCTTTCTCAACTTTTCCTCTCCTCTCCTCATAAAAACGGAGCCCTGCACACATGGCATCCAGGGAAAAAAATAGCCGTGCGCATCGCGTCTTTTGCATGCTCAGGTTCGTTATTTCAAATGTAGACGCATGACAAGCACACACACTTCTGCACTGCATTATGGCTCTGACAAGGTTTTGTTTCGCCGTCCATGCCATAGGTGCAGATTTATGTTTCTACCGGTCGGTGCCCACTGCCCTCACACTGCATAACGCGCACTTGTAATATCTGAGAGAGAAGGGAGAGAGAGGGAGAGCATCCAGTTTTGTTCACATAAAACTGGATGCGATGGCGGTGCTCTCTCATATAGTGAGGGAAATCCACCTGCGATCCGAGCGGAGAGGCTACTCACAGACTGAATATGCGCTCTGCAATAATAACATGATCGGTGCCTATAGTCCACGCTGATAGCTGTTCTGGCACTTCTGGGGCAGTTTTTTTTAGTACTCATCTCCATATAATATAGCAGTAGAGCTAATACAGTGGCTGGAAATCTGTTTATCCTTCGGTTCCTCATGCTTCATCATCTTCAGAGAGAACGCGGTTCATGGTTGCTCATAGCGCTTTGGAAAGAAGGTGGAATTGGCGCGGCCTCGATTTCCACGCATTTCTAGATGCTGGGAGCAGGGAAATCTATTTAGAGCGCCTTATTGTATTAATGAAAATATCGATATTTGGCGGCAGATATCGATTCTCGTATCGCATGGAGAAGGATCACGATATATCGCCATATCGATTTATTGTCCCACCCCTGACCAACACACAACATATCTCCACACATGAACCCATTGAAGCAGAGCAGCGTTTTTGTGCTTCAGAGAAAAGAGATGGCCATAAGTAAGGCAAATACAGTCATCAACCAGCCCTAAACTCTTAATGAGCATGTGAATTAACAATGACATTACCTCAGTAACACTAGTCAAGAAAGATAAACCACTTGTCATCGATCTGCTCAAAAAAAAAAAAAACTAATTTCCAATGTGTATCAATTTGGTTTGCAGGAATAAAGGGGTTTGGTAGTCCTCTCTGCATTGCTATACAGACTCAGCTAGTAGTGAATATCGATTGTACACAATTAATTATGCATTATGGCAATAAAATAAAATGGAATTCTTAGTGAATATATACCATCCAGAACTGAATATGTGTGTTCAGTTTTTTCTGTAGTATTATATCATGTGTTATAGCATGAAATTTCACAGGTACTAATATAATATAAACTACTATACTTTGTTGTCTAGGGGAAAATGTGCCTGACAAAAGGATGCTGTTTGTTTTCTTGTAATATACAACATTCAGACACTTTGGCAGATGCAGATGATTTCTACAACACCCCACATTCAAAGCCACTTCCCTCCTCTCCATCCAGCCTTTGTCTGCTGTATTTCCTGTAGCAGTATCTCACTCCTGTGCATGGCCTTAGTAATCACTGCTTAAGAAGTTCAAGAAGGGTAGGCCTGTATCACAATTACTATAACTCACTGAGCTACTTTTGGAGCTGGCAGTTTTTTCCACTGAGCCCATTGTCTCATTTCCACTGCAGTCAGGAAGAAATTAAGCCCAACACCTTTAAGTGTGCTACACATTATGAGACTGTGTGCTACAGTTAGTCATGAACTCCTCTAAAAGATATGAGAAATGAGCCAAATGAGTTAAAGAGAAGCTCATTAAAGTGCTCTGGAACCTTTTTAAAGTATGATCACATTAAACAGAGTTTCTAGCATGACCTAACAGAAAATCAACAATGGGCTTTTGTATCCTCACTAGAGGTCTGCTACCCGACCCGAGCCCGACGGGTCCCGAAATACTTTCGGGTTTCGGGTTGGGTTCGGGTTAATGTTTAATGAAAAGCCTCAGGCTCGGGTCGGGCTCGGGCTTGTTGCTATATATGAGGCGCCATGTAGGATTTAAATCAAACTTCGCTTATCAATACATACATAAAACACGTGCATATACACCTATAAATTACTCACATATACATGTATACTATTGGATGTTCAAAATATATATATGAAATACACGTGCACACTAATATGAAATCCATACCAATACACCTTATGTTAGTAATGAATGCATATACACTTGTGAATAACTTGCATATACATATAAACTTGACGCATGCATACACCTATAAACACTCGCTTATACATATAAACTCGATCCATGCATATACACCCACAACACCACACGCACATACATATAAACTCGCTGCATGCAGACACACCTATACATACTCGCATATACATATAAACTTGATCCATGCATACACACCTATAAACACTCGCACATACATATAAACTCGATGCGCGCATACACACCCACAAAACACTCGCGCAAACATACAAAATTAAATTCACAAACGTATACAATTCTGATAAGAAACACGCATGCTTTAGTTGTGTATATATGTATATGCAAGTGATTTCATATGTGGATGTGCGTGAACTTTTCAGTGCAAACGGAAGGCATTTCAGTGTAAAAGGAAGCAGCGGCACTTCCGGCGGGACATTTGAAAATGCTTAACGTGGCTTAATGCATTAAAACAGTGTTTTTAAAAGACCAAACTCAATAAACACATTATTAATAAAGCATATAATGTATAGACAAGCGTTTTCCTCCCATAAGGAATATGCTTAACCTGGCTTAATGCGTCAGTTTATGGGCGTCGGAACCAAAATAAATGTGGGTGGGTGCTATTTTCTGTAGTCTGGTGCCTTTTAATCAACGGAGTGTCCATTTACACAAAGTGCAAATAGGCCGCCTTGTTAGTAGGTGTTATTTACCTCTGCCCACTAACGTCACAACATTAGCCTACAAAACACGGCTATTTATATGCATTTCCAATGGTGCAGGTGGGAAAGCGTGTAGTAGGCTATAGTGTTTTTGACGCGAGAGACCCGAGTTCGCGTCCGCCTTTTGCCGAAATCGTTCTTCTCCCTTTTCACATCTCTTATTACATCGGAAAGGCATTTGTTTTCAATAAAAATAAAAATGAAGTAAATAATCGAAAAGTTTAAATAAAGTATCGGTAGGTGTATGTGAGCAGCAGGTACGCTCAGATGCTTTGTTTACTTTGCTGTGTCTCAGTAGTGCAGCAGGAGTAACTAGTGAAAACACAGAATGGAGTTTCATTTATATGGACTCGGAATGAGCCGAGTGGAATAGATTTCAGGAAGCTGCAGTGTGGAATTCAAGGCTATAGCTAAATTAAGTTTTATTTATTAGGGCATTCGTCATGTCATGTGGAATGGGTTTGACTGACTGCACTCTGAAAAGTGCACAGACATATTCACTGAATTAGAGACGATCAAAGTGGGTGGGTCCTATTTCATTGGTCTTCAAAAGTGGGTGGGTCCTGTCCCACCCACATACAATGGTTCCGACGCCCATATACACATTATTAATAAAATCAAACTATGTACAGTATAGCATGGTTTATTAATAACGTGTTTATTGTGTTTGGTATTTTAAAAACACAGTTTTAATGCATTAATCCACGTTAAGTGTTTTAAAATCCCGGCATCTGGAGATTTGCCTAGTGGGCAAACTGACTGAATATATTTGAATATATTTTGCCAATATTTCTCTTACTGTACGTACAGTACACAATAATTTTACATGAAAAATTGGACTTACAGTAATTTTTTATTTAAATAATTGTGTACTATACATCTATGAAGGGATGTATTGGCAACAAACTCACTGTAAATCACTATATAAGTAATACAAGCTTTACAGTTTGACAATGTGTTATTTTAAAAGTAATTTTAATTTAAAATACATCAAACGTTTTTTCCCAGTCGGTGGAATTGTCAGACGGTAACCATCAAGCACAATAGCGCTTCAAAACTTTCTCCAGTTTAAATTTACTGCTACAATTCACGTTTTTAAATATATTTTTTCATGTCGTTGTTCATGTTTTTTCAAAACATTTTTTTTTTCAAAACCGCTAAACTCAGTAAACACATTATTAATAAATCTAATATACTGTACGTATTTTTTAATAATGTGTTTACTGAGTTTGGCATTTTAAAAACACTGTCGTAACGCATTGAGCCAGGTTAAGCATATTCCTTATGGGAGGAAAACGCTTTACGCGTAATTAAACACGTTACGTTCTTATGCTGGACTCATCTGCTTGTCTATACATCATATGCTTTATTAATAATGTGTTTATTGAGTTTGGTCTTTTAAAAACACTGTTTTAATGCATTAAGCCACGTTAAGCATTTTCAAATGTCCCGCCGGAAGTGCCGCTGCTTCCTTTACACTGAAATGCCTTCCGTTTGCACTGAAAAGTTCACGCCTTCCGAAATCACTTGCACATCCACATATATACACAACTAAAGCGATGCGTTTTCTTATCAACGTTTGTGAATTTAATTTTGTATGCGTGCGAGTGTTTTGTGGGGTGTATGCGCGCATCGAAGTGTTTTGTGGTTTATATGTATGTGCGAGTGTTTATAGGTGTGTATGCATGGATCAAGTTTATATGTATATGCGAGTATGTATAGGTGTCTGCATGCAGCGAGTTTATATGTATGTGCGTGTGGTGTTGTGGGTGTATATGCATGGATCGAGTTTATATGTATAAGCGAGTGTTTATAGGTGTATGCATGCGTCAAGTTTATATGTATATGCAAGTTATTCACACGTGTATATGCATTCATTACTAACATAAGGTGTATTGGTATGGATTTCATATTAGTGTGCACGTGTATTTCATATATATATTTTGAACATCCAATAGTATACATGTATATGTGAGTAATTGATAGGTGTATATGCACGTGTTTTATGTATGTATTGATAAGCGAAGTTTGATTTAAATCCTACATGGCGCCTCATAGCTATATGTAGGCTACGCTGCTTTCATAGACGCACAGTCGCACACACACACACACATTATTGCACACATATATCAGAGAGATCACGCAGCGAACACACAGCACGGAAACTTTTATTAGTAAAATAGCTTCGATAGGCTACTGACTCGCAACGGTATATTTCTCTGCAATGAGGGGGTACAATCGTTGTTTTTGAAGTAACTAAGCCTCATTGCTTGTAGAGAGAGACGCGCAGACGTAGGTTCACACACACACGCAACTTTCATCCCTCTCTCTCTCTCTGTCTCTTGCTAATTCAAATAAATAATTAATAAATTCAAATAAATGCAATCTTACCACACTACATCTCTGTGTCTGATTTAAAGCAGGCCGAATGCTAACGAGCCTTAACTGACGAAAATTACCATCATTTGCACGGTGGAAGAATTATCGTCTTGTGGTATACAACCATTAAAAAACTAGGCAGAATTTATGTAACCGCTGCACCTGATGTTCATAAACTTTCATAACTGGTAAGTGTTTTTTTCTTTTGCCTTGTGAACTGGCCGAACCTTGATGAATCTGTTTCTTTACATGTATTTGTTTACTGCCCTTGCATGCAATCATGAAATACGGCATCTTACATATATATATATATTTTTTTTTTTTTTTTTTTTAAATTGGCTATTCGTTGTTAAAAAAAAAAAAAAAAAAAAAAAAAAAAAAAAACGACTTCGGGTTCGGGTCGGGCTCTAAATTTAACTGTGCCACTCGGGTCGGGTCGGGTCAGACGATCTCGGGTACGGGCCGGGTTCGGGCTTCAGTTTAAAGCACGTGCAGACCTCTAATACTCACAGGGCAGAAAGGAAAAGATTGCCTGATAAATACACAATTCTCGTTTTGGTTTGTTTGTGATTTAGGACCAATCCAGTTCCCAAATATGTTTTCAAGACATTCATGCTAATGCCATCCAAAAAAAAGCACACAGTCCAATAAAATATTCTTTAGAGAGACATTAGTGAAATGCATAACCCATAAGCTATAAGTGAGTACTGCGATTATATAACTATTGCGATTCAATATTACAATTTATTGTGATTTTTGTTTGCTTATTAAAGACTAGACAATGGAAAATACTTGATCATACCCTTAAAGAGACTGTATATGATGAGTCATATTAACAACACAATGCATCACATCTTTCTGAACTTTTATTTCAGGAGCATACACATACACAGTGTATATTTTAAAGTACCTTGAACCATGAAACGTTCAAGTAACAAAACCCTGAACTTGCACATGAATATAATAGTCAAATGTTCAACAAAATGAGTACAAAAAATACTTTCTGTATTATGTGCAATGATACTTTGCATACCGTTTTAGTCATGTTTTCCCAGCAGTGTGTAAAATCCAAAGTGTTTCCACACTTGGGATTTAAAACGTGAAGGTGCAGAAAGAATTCTCGAAGAAGTTTGATCCTCTGCCTCCGTCAAGGTTTTGGTTTCTCGCACCAGCTTGAAACGCATACGACGTCATCTAATACAGCGGCGCTGCACACGCAGAACGATCGTTGTATGACAAGGCACGGCGAGAGCTAGAGAGAGCAGACGCTCTGCATGCTTTCGAATCGCTCCCGTGGTACTTTAATGTCATACGCCGATCGGTCTGCGCTGTACTGCTTCAAATCGAACACACCTATACATTTCACCCTCTGTTGGAATAAAAGCGGTAACTTCTCCCCACCACCTCTTAAAAAAAGTAAAATAATTAAATATAAATAGATTCTGAGATAAACCAATCGATTTTTAATTCGTTTTAAAAAAGAATCGTGATAGTTAGGTGAATATTTTTTTCTCCCACCCCTAGCAGCTTCCTATTGGGCCACAATATTTGGATATGTACTGAACTATAAAAGACATTTCCCTAAATATTCTGTCCCGTTTTCTCACAAGAGGCCCCAGCAGGAGCGGTATACGGTGGCACACTCAGGTGAACAAAGCATTCATTCTGTGTAAATAGATAGACATGCTTTCATGACTGTCCCTCAGCACTCAATTTCACCCTTCCAATACACTTCTCAGGTGCACATTCCAGCCAAACTAACTCTACCGGGACTTCCCACAATTACCTGACTCTTCATCTCTAGGGTTACCACTGCTGCCTGTAATCATTAAAACAAACCATTAAAAATGCCATTAAGTCTAGCATGTGACAGTGACAAGGTATAAGATTTACTGTCAAGCCTGTGTCCTGACTGATATTTAGGCTGTATTTTACGTGCACAGGGAAGCTTTTTACTATATCCTTCCTTACTGTGACAAACAGAGAAGGGGAACAACTTTGTTTACAGAAAACACAATGCAAAGAGATATTAGATACAAAATGCTACTACACAGTAGTTCCAGTAGTAAAGTTGTTCCATTTAATTACTTTTATTAAGCATTATGTTCTCCAAACAAATAAAACAGAATGAAACAAGGAGAAACTAATAAAACACTTTTCTTTTTTACATTCTCCTTTAAATGTTTGAAAAACTTAGCTCATTACGTCCTCGTCTAGCAATCCCAATGCTCCAAATAGCAATTAAACATCTGAAAATTATCTTTATTTGTATGTTTTCTGAGAGGAGTACCCTTTTCTCTAATCACTTCTTGCGCTGCCACTGACTGATACCGTATATGAATTGCGCATAAAAGGCGTTTCCACCAGCACGCAATCCAGATATATACACATACTGTATATTACAGTATTTAAGTAGGCTATTCACGCAAACATAATCGGCTATGTCTTAAGTGAACGTTTGGGGAACTGTTGGGGAAAACATATGATGTGTAACATTATTTTAGTACAGTAGGTCTTACTATATAGCCTGTCTGTCTCATTAATCATATTATAATCAAATTATAAAAGAAGAGATCGCTGCTCTAGATTGAACTGCTTTTGTAGTTTTAATAATCAATTTATTTGTAATGAACACACTGAAGTGATTTTTACATTTGATTATTTATTTTTCTTCCTTGAATGCTTTTGTTTAGATGTAAAATGAAAAATGCACTAGGCCTGTTTCTTTCTTATATTTGTTCTGCTGTTGTTGTTTTGTTTTTTGCATCTGTTCTTATTTTTAATAAAGATAAAATAAAAAAATGGCTATATTGTGATTATTAATATAGTAAATAATATTAAGAAAGGAAGTGGAGGAAACAATGCAACGCTGCTTGGTGATTTTGCTTTGGAGCCTTCAGAAAACTTCAACTTGATTTTTCTCAGAACTGACTTTGCTGACTTCATCGACTTCAAATGGGTGTAGCACAGTGTTTTTTTGTTGTTGTTTTTTTATTCATTTATTCACATCATTTTGAAGGTCTTTTAATGGAAATAAAAATAAAAATAAAATTGAAAAATTGCTCATTGTGACTCATTTTGCCAGCACAGGTCACATTTAAGATATTTAAGACTTTGTATTACCTTAATTCTGATCAAACTGAATTTAAATTTTTTTGGAACCCACGGGTAACCTGTAGGACAATTCATAGAATGCATCATGGAATTTTTTTTTTTTATAGTACACAATTACTGTGTCACATTTGTTGAACTAGGGCAGCAGCTATGGGCAAAAAAAGCTTAACCACTCTTTCTCTGTTTTGATCTGTACAGCGATTTGCTAATTGTTGAGCACTGCTTCTGAACTCACGGCTGAGTTATGCGCAAAGAGCGCATGCATGTTTCAGGCAACACTGTGATTTCATAAAAATCAGTCGCTGTTATTTTAAAAAGTTAAAAAAATTTAAACAGACTAGAGTTGGGTCATAAGTCGTCAGCTGAAGAGCTCTATTGTAGATCAATATAGCAGAATATTATTATTTATTTATTTAATTATTATTTTAACCTTGCCACAGGCTGCATTTTTTCTGTTAGGTTAATATAACTGCACAGTAATTGCGGTTGGAAAAAGCTAATCAAGCAAACAGAATGAACTCACTGCTATTGTTTTTTTACTGTGCTTTAAAGTACCACTGAGTTGACTGCTAGCAGGTTGAGGAACTCTGTATTAGTGAGATAAATTCTGCTGAGAAAAGAAAGGTTAGTGCTTACTATCTGCAAAGGCTTTTCATTGTGCATTAAATTAAGAACAGCTCATTTCTGTCTAGTGCAATAAGACACAGAGACACACACTCTGTCACATATACAAACATCCTTTAGTCAAGCAGAAAACAGAAAACACAAGCAGTTGATGGACACTCAATCCTCAGGGCTGTGTGTGTTTGTCAGTACACAATGAGGTTGAAGCTCTAAGACTGCAGTATCTGATCTACCACTGGCCATATAATGGAAGAGACTGGAAAGGCAAGCAGAAAGCAGACACCTCCATCCACCTCCACAGCAACAGAAAACCCACCAGCCTATTCAGTCTCTGTTCAGAGCACTCCTGACATGCTTTGTGAAGAGCTTTGGTTCACTCTCTACTCCTTACGACATTTTTTCCCTAACAGTGGTGAGGTGAGTGTAGGCAGCCTCCTTAAAAAAACACTAAAATCTTTTGGATCATTGAAATAGTTTGTGACACACTATAAAACCAAAGGCCAAAGATGGAGTTTGGTTTGTGTGGGTGCAGCATTTAGTGAACTTGATCACTGATGACATGAAAACCTGTGTAGAAGATGCTATATCTGCAATGTTTATGCATTATCTATGATTGTTACACACATAACTATAACTGCATATACTCTGCACCAAGACTCATAAATCCGGGCATTACCCATGTGTCCATTCTGCATCATGTGGGACATTGTGGGAATTATGATTCAGATGATTCCTGCCACATTTGCTTAAGCAGAAAGCTTTTAACACACAGCAGAAACGTTAAACATAATTTGTGCAAAAAGCTCTGTGCGCTTGTGCTCTTTTATCAGTAACAGATCATGGTGATTCTAACTAGTTTAACTAGTTTTTTTAGGGCTGGGTGATATGGCCAAAAAATCATATTTTGGTATTTTTTGGATGAATTGCGTTATATCATATATGAGAATAAATGATCAGTCAGGCAACCCACCAAAAAAATGTTTTATACATCTGATAGTTGAAAACACTGACAGAAAAAAGATTTTTCAGAAGTGTATGAGTGAAGGTGATGTATGTGATGTAAGGGAACATATTTGATTTTTCTATTTAAAGCTGACACCCCATTTTGCAAAACCTCATTTCATTACTAATACCCCACCAAAAAAAAGAGTCCTTTCCATCTTTAAAACCCATGTATGAGAAAAAAATTGAAAAAACAATCAAAGTGGTGAGATTCCCTCCATATGGAGCCTAGTAGTGAAAAACAACATAACAACCTCGATTTAAAAGAACCACAGCCTTGAAAAACAGCCTTGACTGATCTGAGGCCAGCTCCATTAATCCAAGTCCCATTAGAGGAGCCTCACCATTACAGAAACCTTAAAAGCGCTACTCCTACCAGCACCCAACATTCGGATGAAGGTGGTTTTAAGTTACAAGCTTCTGCATCTATATCTGCTGAGGTAACCAAATCCAAGGAGGAGTGATAAAATATTCATTAGAAAACAGAGAGGGATGTGTTGTTCTTGGATAAAGCAAACAAATGAGCCAGAGAGGGCGCAACAGACAAATGAATCCATCCAATCCAATATGAGAAGGCTGACTGTGTCAAGATACCAAAATTTCAGCAGTCTGTCCCAACACCAGAAAAATGTAACCGTTCTCACAACCAATTTCAATATCATAGTAAAAAATATTGGAACATATCTTTTTTTATTTAAATATTAGTAAATAAAATTAGTTAATTATTAATGATAATAATAAGTGAATAAAACATTAAACATTAGCATTTAGCCTGCGAATAATTTGAAAGTAATTCAAGCATCATGATACCACTGGTTTAAACACTTTCAGATGAAGTCCAATTCACTGTCTAGTACCACAGAATATTATGACAGCACAGTAAACAAGCCTGAATTGGGAATCACTTACTACAAGTCAAGACCTGTACGGACAGGTGAGAGCAGGCTGGTCACCTACTCTCATGGTTTCCATGGTAACAAAGACAGGTCACGTGCTTGTTTGTTGAGCCCTCACCTCAGGCTAACCCAGGTGCTGAGCTAACAATCCACCCCCAGTCCCCAGAGCCTGACGGAGGCACAAGAGATGATGTGGTTTCAATGAGCTTCTAGAGTGTGTTTGAATAAGAATAAGTGGGTTTTAATGAGGCAAGGACACAGTTATGCTTTAATAAACCTCGTGCAGATTTACAAATTACATATTGTCAAAACAAGAGCGCTGCTCTTTGCTTTGTACTTTTTTTTCTGTTGAAGGAGATTAATCAGGCAGTGATCTCTGATCTGAGTCTCAAACAACTGTAAATGAATAAAAGAGAAAGCAAATTAGACAGATACAGTGCATTAATGCCTGCCCATTTTTGGTAACGGAAGTATTTTTCCCATAGCGATTCTTAAAAATCTTTGTTAAAGCATTATAAGCTATGAACCAAGCCAACCACCTACAAGGAGAATCACAACATTACAAACTTTTGAAGCAAAAAAGTAGAAACATTGGACAAAAAGACAAAGGTACAAGATACGGCTTTAGTGAGACAAAGAACTAGTCTAATGGAGCATTGCAAATGACATTAATCACATTTAAAAATGTATAGATACAAATTTAAATTTGTCGGTTGTATCTATAGAAGCAAATGCACTGCAAAATATGCATTTATATACTACCACCTCGATTACATCATTTGCTGTGCTTCATGGGAATGGGCGAAGCTAAATATCTCTTTTGGCATGTTTTGCTTTCTGATTGGTAAACTTTTATGTACAGCGTCATGACTAATGTAGTTTTTTTCTAATTCTACTATTTAACAATTATTTTAAAAATAAGTTGAATGCATGCAAACAAATAGGTTCAACAAAAGCATACAATCTAGTAACAAACTTGGAGCTCACAACAGGTCTGTCTTCAAAGGTTTATCAGTTAATCAATTTCCCTATAGAGAAAATGAATGGAGTTTTTACTTCCAGAACTTGTCTGTTTCGCTCTAGAGTGCACTGTGACATGTTCATGCAAAAGTACCAGTAACACAAAAATAACTGAAGTGTTACTGTTTTACTGAATTGTAAAATGGCCACAACTCTGTTAGTTCCTGCGCACCACTCATTCATACTGTAGATTCTACTTCTCCCTTATACTACAGTTTGAGGACAGTGTTAGTTTATTTATAATCGCCTATTGCACTCTTGCATGATGTAGTCAATCAGCACTCAATTCTTCCACACGCTGGCCTTCTCTTGCCAAAACCCCTCTTAATCCCTTGAAATTCTTCATAGTGACTAACACTAAATGGGTGCACTCTGACAGCATGACGAATCTATCTCTGAGCTGTAAGTAATGCTGTATTTCACTGTGCTTCAATTTATGTGCTGGACACCTCAAACAGCAAATCGAACTAAGCTGACACAACCCATTATTTTGCTTTCATGCTCTAATACACAATTTTAAAAATGGAGATGTATCAAAGACCTAGTTTTGTTTGGTCGACAGAGGAACATACATCATGTTTAACAGGTTAAACAGGTCATATCTTGCATTTTTCTGATATCATATTTGTTTGCACCTCTCTCTAATTCTTAAAATTAAAACAGTCGATTTTGTGTTGCTGCAGCTTTAAAAAATCCCCTTTGCATGTGAACTGAGCATCAGCGCTGAGTGATGTCCTAAGGTGCTCTCTCACACCAGTTTGCTGTGATGTCAAATAGAATTTGTAACTCCCACATACTTTATAAACAGCCACACACATTGTGACAGATGTGCTGTTAAGATCAGAGTGAAGGGATCAGACCTTGTTAAAAATAAACTTCAGTGAATAAACATCAGCCTTTACTTGCCGTTATATTACTCCCCACACAACAGTGACATAACAAAGCTGCAAAGATGGATCATTTTATGTAATTTTATTTCATTGTTCTGTTCATGATGTCAAGTTTTGAAAACTAAAACAAAGAGATACAGACCTAATATATCAAGCTCCTTGCAAAAGAATGAAAGAATATTTGATTGCTCAAGATATTACCCTTTTAAAGTGTCATTCGAGATAAAATTTTCATGGCTTAAATACAGTCTTTTCCCCATAAAAAGCTATAATATATGGCTTCAGAAGACATGGAATATAGTATGTTTATGATGGTCTTATGGTGTTTTTGCCCTTATTGGGGCCTGGTCCCCTTTCACTGTCAGTGCATGAACATGAGCATAAATTAAAAATCCATACTGATTTGGAATAACATAAGGGTGAGTAAATGATGACAGAATTTTCATTTTGCACTATAGGTGAATAATCCCTTTAAGGGCACTGCATTCAATTATAAAGCCCTATATTAGAGGAAAGGACTGAGCAACATAACTGCATGTAGGCTACATGTCACCTATGATATCTAGCATGCCTTCTGCCTCTCAGCTGTGTTACATCAGCAACAGAGTAGAGTGCATTGTTGCAGCACGCTTCTTACTTCCTTCTTCCTTTCATTCATTCATTTTTCAATGTCATTTCACAACACTACAGGACCTGCAAAGCAAATCTCTCCCAATCAGTTTCTGCTACAATGTGGGTCACATACAGACCCCTCACTCATGCTTGAAACTCAGCTAATGTATAACAGGGGCTTTCAACTCGCTTGTGGACGTGGGAGGAGGGGGAAAAAAAGAGTGCAATTTCCAGAAAGTGCTACTGACTTCCTCGTGTCTGGGGCTGGTCAACAGAAAAGAGGTGTTATTACATCATGTTGCTGTACTGAAGTGATCTGTGAACTCTAACTGCCAATAAGAGCTACGTGAGACATTCTGATCTCTATTTGATTTTGTACCATACATACTCAATGGAGACTGCAAGATGAGTTTAAAGCTGACAGAGCACTGGCATCATTTCAAGGAGGGTGAACATTAGGTCACTGCAGAAAAATCAACCCAGGTTTCTTCCTCACACCCTGTAATCCTTCTTCATGGATTAATAGATAATAGCTTCACATAAAAACTGTGCAATGACAGGAGCAGGAAGAAAACGATCTAAAACAAGCAGTGCACTTAGAAACAGGTTGATCAACCTTTAAACCACCACCACATGGCTAGAAACACAGCATAGACAATGCAGCAGAAAACAGAGCCCCTTAATAAATCCCTTTTCAAATGCACAGTATAACCCTGAGTTTTACTGAATCATCCCATGCCTTTGCTTAAGATAGACAGTTAGATTTGTTTACTGTATAAAAAAATCTAACTGTATACTGGCTGTATAAAAGGCTATAAAACAGGTACTTAAATAGCCAACGCTGTCAGACAAAGTGTGCAGTAACTAAACCTTTAGGGGTACAACAGCTTGTCACTGGGGCAGCAGTTTCCGACGTTGTACCTTATCTGTCCCTAAAAGGTACGTATTAGTAGTAGTAATATGTACTTTTAAGGTACTATGAAGCTTTCAGGGGTAAATAAGGTACAAAGATGTTCCTGTAACTCTGTGAAGGCTGACATATGAAATAATAGTCAAAAAATGTTAACTGTTAACTGACTTGACTACTGAACTGTTTAGACAAAAAGAAAATACTTTTGCATACATGTTTTATGTTATGTATCAAATTTGATGCATTAGGCTTTTATGGTTTATAGTACAGTGAGAATATGGAGCTTGAGGAGAGAGAAAAAATATATATTATCCAGAGGCCCAAAATGCACAATTTGGTGCACAAAGGTGAAATGGCCAAAAAGAAAGATGAAATTCTAATATCATTGAGATTTTTATAAACAGCATAACATACTGCTTAAATGCATATAAATATAAGTTGTCACAATATTTCTATGAATAAAATGTCTTAGTAAAATTATCTTATAATGCTTAGTTTTATGATCAAAGGGCTGTTGTATTTATTGTGGGGGGGGGGGGGGGGGGGGGGCAAAAGATAGGCTATAAACCTGCATGGCAAGCTATTGTGTGTATGTACCATGATGACTTGAAGGGAGATGTTTTTAAAATTGTACTAAAAGGCTTTTTACTTGCTAAAAAAGAATAGACTATCAATCACAGGGCAAACGGCATATGAAAGATCGTGTACAACAGGGTTTTCAGCAAAGTTGTGATCATACCCCAGTGACAAGCTGCTGTACCCTAATAAAAGTACCTTTTTTTCTGAAAGTGTGCATTGCCTTTCTTTACAGTTACATCAATTTATATGACAGCTGCTTCCATCCACGTTGACTAACATGCCACTTATTACAGGTTCAGTGAGTTGACATTAGTGTCTTGATCAAGGACACAATGGCACTACATACATCAACCATATGGGATTGCAGCCAAACAGCAGACTTTTAACCATTAAGCAGCACCGCTCCACATTCTGCCGTACAACTGTAACCTAAAAGCTTATAGAGTAACAGCTAGAGTCTAAACGGTTGGTCTTGTCCAGCCACGGTGTCTTCAGATCTCTATTTAAAGGCTTTAATCAGCTTACCAGATTGAAGATCGTATCCACAATGTCCCGATTGGAGACTTCACCAGCCTCCAGGAGCCCCGCCAGCACGGCGAACTTCATGCGGATTCCTCTGATGGGGATCCCGCCAGCGCTGTCACCTGCGCTCGCCATGACGGAGTCAGGTGAGGGGAACAGGTGCGACACCTGTTTGACCCTACAGTCGAGTTAAACTATGGAGAAATGTACGATAAATATCGCTCTCGTTAAGTTGACAGAGGCGAAGAACAGGTCCTGGTCTCCATTCACGGCCAGTTTATCCGTTAGTTTCTCGCGCTTCAGCGGGAAGTGTCAGTTAATATCACTACACCTGACTGACAGGAATTGTTCAACTGTAGAGAGGAAAAACAGCTATAAACTTGTCCAAAGGAGGACGAAATCGCGCTGTGGTGAGCCCAGATAGGAAACACAATACTTGTCAATCTCCGCCAGTCTGATAAAGGAAAGATATCTAAACAGCAATGTCATTGAAGTGTTTGCGAGTGTCAAACAGGAAACAGCGGTGCTGAAGAGATTCCGCGCAGGTAGACGCACCGATAAGAACAAGACGCAAAAAACTACAAAATATAAGGCAAGGAACGTCCGACATTGGCTCTCATGGGTCCGTCCAAAGAGAAGACAATCCTCCTGGTCCCTGTGGGAACTGTTGGGGTGAAGTTTCAGTGGTAACCCACTTTACAGCGCCATCTCTTCCTGAATCAGCTTCTACTCCGCTCCGTCTCCGCCATGACAGTGGAGCTGCGTGTGCGTGAGAGAGAGCTGCGCATGCGCAGTGCGCCAAGAGAGACGAAAAGGGGGGGGCTCAGGTGTGTCAGGTGCTAGACTACAGTGAAAACCTGTTAGAACAGAGTGACACTTCATACTGTGGATCTTGTGTTAGGGACGCTCTGTTGTGCTGTTGGTGGTTTACGATAATGCATTTGTCACATGGAGACATCATTTAATTTTCCATTAGAAACGTGGTTTGCGCTAAGATTTAACTTAGTAATATCAAAGCAGAGGCGTGTTTAGAGTTTTGGGGCCCTAAGCAAGGCCCCAGGGGAAACTGCGTGGGTTGCGTGGTGCCTAACGTATCAGTGTTGTATCAAACTACTGTATTAAAGAATGTGTTGTCATTATTTATATTAATATTTGTAATGTGCATTGTGCATTATAAGAATCCTATGTATTTTCTTATGTTTTCTGCACTTCAGTGGTCTGTCAAACTATTAACACATAAAAAAGAACAAAGCATGAAAAGAACATGTCAAGAGTGAGATAACTTCGGGAAGAAGAGGACCTGCAGCTGTGCATAAATACAGATATTAGCCTTCCTGTAGCACGAATTAAATTATTATTATTAAAATAATAATGATTATAATAATAATAATAATTTGTATTATTATTATTATTATGTAAACCTTTAATGCAGAGTAGGTTGCTTTGGATAAAAGTGTCTGCCAAATGCATAAATGTAAATATTAAGTAATATGTTGATTGAAAGTGTGGTTTCATTGCCCTTTTGAGTCGTTGCCAAGGAGTCAGCAGTGCACATTTGACTTTGTTTTTTTTTAATTTGACTCTACCCTTATACATGTCCCTCATTTTCTGCATTGGTTCCACAGCTTTCGCTGAATTAAAGTGTCAATTGACACTCTGTAGCAATAAAAATGTGAACAATTTTGTCACACAGGCACTGAAGGCTTTCAATACTGAAGAGTTATGCTAGCTAAAACCATCACACAGATGCATACATAAATTGATTCACAATCATTCATTACAGAAATAAATATAGGGAACAAATTTCAAAATCATGTTCTTTACCCTCCTTCCAAATTTTTTTGTTTTCTTTACCCTGAAAAGTAAATAAAAAACACGGCTTGACATGACTATGGGTGTTGATTCGCAGCTATTTTTAAATTGTTCTGAAGCCCTGATACAGTGCAAATAAAACCCTTGTGTACCTTTGTTAATAATTTACATGGAAATGTCAGTGTTTTAATTTTGCAGCTATTGTGAGTGAGTGAAGTGTGAGCTTTTGTTGTTGAGATTCTAAAGAACAGTGTGAAAGATAATGTTTTTAAATAACTATGATATTCATCTGTGCAGTTTTGCCTTTGGAAACAATAAGGAATGCAATATGATCATTGTAATAGCATAATAATAATAAAAATAAAACAATTAAATAAAAATCTGTTGATCCATTATTTATTAGATTTTAATAAGAATAACAGGGCAAGAGGATGCAATGCTATTTGTAATCCGTAATAAATTACTAGAACCTATGTAAATCAACCATTATTTAACTAATTGCTTCAAGAATTTACAATTTTGACCACCACTGTTATTTCATATCTTCTTATCAATTTCAGAGTGTTTTCATTTTTCAAGTGTTTTTTACGTTTCTATTACTAAGACAGACAGAAAGTCTTGAACTCAAGAACAGATTAAATGATCGGGTCCTATATACAGTCCCTCACCACAGATGACTGAATTTTCACACAGGCACCATGAACCTATCAATACAATTTATTACAGAAATAGGTTTTCTTTCCAAAGTAGATAACAGGACAGACTTGTCATCGTCATAGCAAATACAGTGCTAATACATAATGTGTAATTGATGCAGCTATTGTGAGTGAGTGAAGTGTGAGCTTTTGTTGTTGAGATTCTAAAGAACAGTGTGAAAGATAATGTTTTTAAATAACTATGATATTCATCTGTGCAGTTTTGCCTTTGGAAACAATAAGGAATGCAATATGATCATTTTAATAGGCTACTTGTAGGCCTATATGTACGACTAAAGTTCCTATTTTTCGCCCATTACATTGGCAAGCGATTCTCAAATTCTATATAAATAATAGTTTTGCAGATAAGGAATCATTAAAAAAGGTAAATATGATTCTAAAAATATTGTGGTTGGTTGTAACTTGATGTAAACACTAGATGGCGCGCTTGTGCGTTACAGCGAGGCCAACGAAATCCCGCGAGATATGTCTTTTCTCGCTGTCGCTTTAATTCTCGCGGTATTTCCTCATTTCCTCCTCTTTCACTCCCTGTGTTCAACATGGCAGTCGGCAAGAATAAGAGGCTGACCAAAGGTGGCAAAAAAGGTGCCAAAAAGAAGATGTAAGTCACAAATGAATCTTTCGACTGTGTCGTTACACTGTTATAACCCATTCTGGAGGATAATTGGTGTGTATAGATGAAGGATGTGATCGATATGTTAAAGATTGTATGTAGCGGTCCTGCTAGCCTGACTGGCTCATTCATGGCCTGTGCTGTGTGTTCTGACAACTTTAGCTCAGAGCTTGTAAGGTCCTGTACTGTTTTCTAATGCACTAATCCTACAAATTTCATAAAGTATCCGTTTTCAGCAAAAAAAATGGGCATGGCAAACTGATAATGCTAATAATATGTCTCCGGCAGCGCTAGCTAGTTTTCAAGGATACTTTACTGACTCGAGACTCACCGGAACACATGTGTTGTATGCTCAAAGTTATTTTAGTGCTTTCTCATATTTTAGATAATACAGCCAAAGCATATATAAGCCGTGTCCGTATTTAAATTGCGAAAATGTGGCTTCGTTGCAACATTAGCCTGTAAACGTTCTCTCAAACGTATTTAACTTACATGCGTGTTTTCTTTTGCAGCGTGGATCCATTCTCCAAGAAGGATTGGTATGATGTCAAGGCACCAGCCATGTTCAACATCCGCAACCTGGGCAAGACCTTGGTCACCAGGACTCAGGGAACCAGTAAGTGCTTTTTATGTCCACGGTGTCTGTGTTTTTCCACACAGATTTAGCATGAATTGTTAACCCTGCTGGGAAAGGGCAGATCTTGCTGTACAATAAGAGCCATGTGTCCCAATTGTTTGATGCGAATCAGTGCCGTTTTGCAGTGGGAATACATGATAACAGTAGTTTCGGTCCCAGATGAAAAACTGTGATTGCTGTTGTGAGATCACCTGACATTCCCATAAAATCCATGTGCATCATATCACTATAAACTGCAGTAAATTTGACACCGTGTCTTTGTAATCTAGGAATTGCCTCTGATGGTCTGAAGGGACGTGTGTTCGAGGTCAGTCTGGCTGATCTGCAGAACGATGAGGTGGCCTTCCGCAAGTTCAAGCTGGTCACAGAAGACGTGCAGGGCAAGAACTGCCTCACCAACTTCCACGGCATGGACCTCACCCGTGACAAGATGTGCTCCATGGTCAAGAAGTGGCAGGTAAATCAAAGTTGCAACACCTGACTTTTACTCGGTGTACAGGTGCTGGTCATATAATTAGAATATCATCAAAAAGTTGATTTATTTCACTAATTCCATTCAAAAAGTGAAACTTGTATAATGTATACATTCATTCCACACAGACTGATATATTTCAAGTGTTTATTTCTTTTAATTTTGATGATTATAAGTGACAACTAATGAAAACCCCAAATTCAAATCTCAGAAAATTAGAATATTGTAAAGGTTCAATATTGAAGACACCTGGTGCCACACTCTAATCAGCTAATTAACTCAAAACACCTGCAAAGGCCTTTAAATGGTCTCTCAGTATAGTTCTGTAGGCTACACAATCATGGGGAAGACTGCTGACTTGACAGTTGTCCAAAAGACGACCATTGACACCTTGCACAAGGAGGGCAAGACACAAAAGGTCATTGCAAAAGAGGCTGGCTGTTCACAGAGCTCTGTGTCCAAGCACATTAATAGAGAGGCGAAGGGAAGGAAAAGATGTGGTAGAAAAAAGTGTACAAGCAATAGGGATAACCGCACCCTGGAGAGGATTGTGAAACAAAACCCATTCAAAAATGTGGGGGAGATTCACACTGCACACGGTTGCAGTCCGGCAGAGCAGCTCCAGGAGCAGTGCTTCAAGAACCACTACGCAACAGACGTATACAAGACATGGGTTTCCCACGGAGTCTGTCGCATTCTTGCTTGCTGTCAAGCCACTCTGAATTAAAGACCGCGTGAGAAGCATTGTCTCGCCTGGGTAAAGACAAAAAGGACTGGACTGCTGCTGAGTGGTACAACCAAAGTTATGTTCTCTGATGAAAGTCTAATTTTCAGCATTTTTTGGAAATCAGGGTCCCAGAGTCTGGAGGAAGAGAGGAGAGGCACAGAATCCACGTTGCTTGAGGTCCAGTGTAAAGTTTCCACAGTCAGTGATGGTTTGGGGTGCCATGTCATCTGCTGGTGTTGGTTCACTGTGTTTTCTGAGGTCCAAGGTCAACACAGCCGTATACCAGGAAGTTTTAGAGCACTTCATGCTTCCTGCTGCTGACCAACTTTATGGAGATGCAGATTTCATTTTCCAACAGGACTTGGCACCTGCACACAGTGCCAAAGCTACCAGTACCTGGTTTAAGGATCATGGATATCCCTGTTCTTAATTGGCCAGCAAACTCGCCTGACCTTAACCCCATAGAAAATCTATGGGGTATTGTGAAGAGGAAGATGCGATATGCCAGACCCAACAATGCAGAAGAGCTGAAGGCCACTATCAGAGCAACCTGGGCCTCTCATAACACCGAGGCAGTGCCACAGAGATCGACTCCATGACCAATTGCTGCAGTAATTCAGGCAAAAAAACTAAGTATTGAGTGCTTACATGCTCATACTTTTCATGTTCTTTGATTTCTAAAAATCCTTTCTTTGTATTGGTCTTAAGTAATATTCTAATTTTCTGAGATACTGAATTTGGGGTTTTCATTAGTTGTCAGTTATAATCATCAAAATTAAAAGAAATAAACACTTGAAATATATCAGTCTGTGTGGAATGAATGTATACATTATACAAGTTTCACTTTTTGAATGGAATTAGTGAAATAAATCAACTTTTTGATGATATTCTAATTATATGACCAGCACCTGTATGCTTCAGTTTAGGTTGTAGAGGGTGCATGCCATTAAAGAAAAGCCTTACTGTTAAAGTGCCCCTATTATGGGTTATGAAAGGTTCATATTTTGGTTTTGGGAGTCCCCAACAACAGGTTGACATGCATGCAAGGTCAAAAAACACTTTCATTTTCTTATAATATGCATTTCTTTTTACCTTATTTGCTCAATCAACGATTCATTTTTCCAACCCCCTCCTTTGTGTGATGCTAATCTGCGGTGATTGGTCGATTTCATTTAAAGCAGTGTTTGTGATCTTTTAACGCTCCAAAAGCGGCACCTAGTGGCAAAGAATGAATGTGCATGTTCATTCAGACCAACGCGAAAATCAAGTTTTCCCAGGTCTGCGGGCTGCGCAACGAGTCCGAAGCAATGCTAATGCTTCATGTTGACGTCAACATGAAGACGGCATGGGATTTGTTTTAAAAACGACTCGTTTCAATGATTCAGAGTCGACTCTTTCTTTTGAGAGACAATAACTTTATAGGATAACTTTCAGATTTAAATTAACTTTGCCATCTCGCGGCCCCCCTGGATGATCACTGAGGGCCCCCTAGTGGGCCGCGACCCCCCCGTTGGGACACACTGCATGACAGGTCATTTTCAAAAATCCATAATAGGGGCACTTTAAGTAAAATTGTTGTTCCCCTTTAAGTGGCGTTCACACTACATTTCTTGTTCAATTCAATTTCATTCATATGCATGCAAATGCTGAAGACTGGAAACACAAAAGCAAAGACACAAATGTTAAAGCTGTAGGTTTGCAGCATTGCATTTTGGATTTTTATGTTAAGGAAAAAAAACGACTCCACTGTGCATGACATTGCTTCATGATCTTTGTTGTGTCTGAAGACTTTTGCATGCCTGAAGTCTGGTGTGACCACCCTTCTTGTATTATGTAAAATTTAACAGCTGTGTTGTTTTGGTATTTTAGTTTGGGACGTCTCTTAAGATACTACTGCAAGTTTCTTCATTTTACATCCTAAAAGTTTTCTGATTATGAGAGAGTTCACCCAAAAAATAATCTTGCCATTTAATTACCTTCATGTCATTTCAAACCCATAAGATTTTGGTTAATCTTCAATACAAGATACTACAAGAAACCTGAGAGATGTCTATTCCTTTCTATTTGTCTAATTGAAAAAGTTTTATTACTGTAGCTATGTTTGAGTTGCTGTTTGTGCAAGCTGTGTTCTAACATGCTAATGGACTGTGTTCTTTCCCATTAGACAATGATTGAGGCCCACGTTGATGTGAAGACCACTGATGGCTATCTTCTCCGCCTGTTCTGTGTGGGCTTCACCAAGAAGCGCACCAACCAGATCAGAAAGACTTCCTATGCTCAGCACCAGCAGGTCCGTCAGATCCGCAAGAAGATGATGGAAATCATGACCCGTGAGGTCCAGACCAATGACCTCAAGGAGGTGGTCAACAAACTGTACGTATGAAGTTCTCCCCTAATCCATGTTATTACACTTGTGTTAAATCGGAGGAGTCAGGCTCTGCTCCTGGAGGTCCACCTTCCTGCATAGTTCAGAATTACTGGACAATTATTGGTGAATTGAATTGTGATTTGAATTAAACTTTGCAGGAAGGTGGCCACGGTATTGGGCTAAGAGTGTGGTTGAAATACTGGGTGTGTTTGGCTGTTGTAAAGAGTCATTGTAGCACTTTTTATACATTGTAACTCATGAATACAGTGTCATTAACATAACTTTTGAATGTTGTAGATTTTGAGTAATGTAGATTGAGTAGTAGCTCTTACAACTTTCTTTACCTGGGTTTTAACCTGAAAACTTTGTTGGTACTCTTGATCTATAACCATTATGCATTTGTGAGTAATAAATGGTCTTTTCTTTTGTTCTATAGGATTCCTGACAGTGTAGGCAAGGACATTGAAAAGGCCTGCCAGTCCATCTATCCTCTACATGATGTCTATGTCAGGAAGGTTAAGATGCTGAAAAAGCCCAAGTTTGAGCGTAAGTTGAAATGTGTGATGAACATGCATGGCTTGTTTTGACGAAGATGATAGCACTTCCATGGCCAGGGTTCCAAGCATTGACATTTAAGAGCATTTATTTAGTGCAACCCATGATCTTTGGACATGAGAAGTTTTGCTGTTATCAAATGATACTTCCTCTTTTAAACTTAAGAAATTAAATGTGTATAGAAATAACTTTTTTTATTATTATTCATAAGCCATTTAACAAATCCTCCAACCAACAATTTGAGCATGCTTATTAGACAATATTACTTGTTAGAGAGCTAATGTATTTCTGAATTTTTATTGTACAGTTGGTAAGCTGATGGAGCTGCACGGTGAGGGTGGAACCAGCAGTGCTGCTGCAAAACCTGCAGAGGGTGACACTGGGGCCAAGGTGGAGAGAGCTGATGGATATGAGCCCCCCATCCAGGAGTCTGTCTAAAACTCCCAACACAAAAAGCTGGTGTCAATAAATATGTAAATTTGAGTCTTTGTGTACTGTTGTTTTTTAGTATGCGTCACATCAAACCTGCTGAACATCATGTTTATGCTTTTATGTCTCCCAGTCAGAAAAATCAGTTTACAATCAGTTTTGGAACTTTCAGAATTTAACATTAATTTTCAGGCTTGATTTTTAGTAATTTCCAGGTCAGGGCAAGTATGGGAAAAACAAAATTGTTGCCATAGTATTGCCCCTATTTTTTTTTTTTTTTTTTTTTTGAAAATAGAAAACTGACCATTTCTAAGGATATATATATATCATATGAGTGTTTTTCATGGTGTTTGGAGCAGGCAGCCAAATTTGCAAAATTTTGAAGTCAAATTTTAGTGATTCCAAAAGAATTCAAGGCACCTATTTCCATGATACAAAACTGGATGTCTTCATAAATGATTCTAATTAATTTTATTAAATGAATCCGGCAAGTTTTTATGAATCATATACCCCCCCCCCCCCCCAAAAAAATCCTATTTAAAGGATCTTAGCTCTTGTTCTGTCCAGACTTGACTTGCAATGCTCTCTTGGCAGGTCTTCCAGCCAATTCCATCAAACCTCTACAATTAATCCAAAATGCTGCTGCAAGGTTAATCTTTAATGAGCCGAAAAGAACGCATGTCACACCTCTGTTCATCAATTTGCACTGGCTACCAATAGCTGCTCGCATAAAATTCAAGGCATTAATGTTTGCCTACAAAACCACCTCTGGCTCTGCACCTCTTTACCTAAATTCAATACTTCAGACCTATGTGCTCTCTAGAAGCTTACGTTCTGCAAGTGAACGCCGCATTATTGTGCCATCCCAAAGAGGCACAAAATCACTTTCACTGACTTTTTCATTAACTGTTCCCACCTGGTGGAATGACCTGCCCAACTCAATCCGAGCAGCTGAATCCTTAGCCATCTTCAAGAAACGGCTAAAAACACATCTCTTCCATCTTTATTTGACCCTCTAACTCTTAACACTCTCTATTCTAATTCTATTTTATCTATCTGTCCGTCTTTTTATTTAAAAAAAAACACACTTGACCCTCTATCAACTGCATATTTATTCTGTAACTGCTAGCTTTTCTTTAAAAACTAACAAGAAACTAGCTTTCTTTTTTCTATTCTATCTACTTGTTTCTTAAAAAAAAAAAACTAGATTGTTTTTTTTTTCTATATTCTATCTACTTGTTTTCTTTAAAAAAAAAAAAAAAAAATACCGTGCTACATGTACTGCGTTAGGCTAACCAAGACTTGTCATAGCACTTGCATGTTGTTACTCTTTTGTTGGTTTTGATTGCTTCTATTGCCCTCATTTGTAAGTCGCTTTGGACAAAAATGCGTCTGCTAAATGACTAAATAAAAGGAGAGTAAGACTTGAGACGCAACTCAAGTCTGAATAATAAAAATATGTGACCTTGGACCACAAAACCAGTCATAAGGGTCAATTTTTTAAAATAATCTGAATAAGCTTTCCATTGATGTATGGTTTGTTAGGATAGGACACTACAGGTGCATCTCAATAAATTAGAATGTCGTGGAAAAGTTCATTTATTTCAGTAATTCAACTCAAATTGTGAAACTCGTGTATTAAATAAATTCAATGCACACAGACTGAAGTAGTTTAAGTCTTTGGTTCTTTTAATTGTGATGATTTAGGCTCACATTTAACAAAAACCCACCAATTCACTATCTCAACAAATTAGAATACTTCATAAGACCAATAAAAAAAACATTTTTAGTGAATTGTTATCCTTCTGGAAAGTATGTTCACATACTGTATATGTACTCAATACTTGGTAGGGGCTCCTTTTGCTTTAATTACTGCCTCAATTCGGCGTGGCATGGAGGTGATCAGTTTGTGGCACTGCTGAGGTGGTATGGAAGCCCAGGTTTCTTTGACAGTGGCCTTCAGGTCATCTGCATTGTTGGGTCTGGTGTCTCTCATCTTCCTCTTGACAATACCCCATAGATTCTCTATGGGGTTCAGGTCAGGCGAGTTTGCTGGCCAATCAAGCACAGTAACACCATGGTCATTGAACCAGCTTTTGGTACCTTTGGCAGTGTGGGCAGGTGCCAAGTCCTGCTGGAAAATGAAATCAGCATCTCCATAAAGCTTGTCAGCAGAAGGAAGCATGGAAGTGCTCTAAAATTTCCTGGTAGATGGCTGCGTTGACTGTGTACTTCAGAAAACACAGTGGACCAACACCAGCAGATGACATGGCAGCCCAAATCATCACTGACTGTGGAAACTTCACACTGGACTTCAAGCAACATGGAATCTGTGCCTCTCCACTCTTCCTCCAGACTCTGGGACCTTGTTTCCAAATGAAATGCAAAATTTACTTTCATCTGAAAAGAGGACTTTGGACCACTGAGTTCTTTTTCTCCACAGCCCAGGTAAGATGCTTCTGACGTTGTCTCTGTTTCAGATGTGGCATGGTAGCCCTTTTCCTGAAGACGTCTGAGCGTGGTGACTCTTGATGCACTGACTCCAGCTTCAGTCCACTCCTTGTGAAGCTCTCACAAGTGTTTGAATCAGCTCTGCTTGACTGTATTCTCAAGCTTGCGGTCATTCCTGTTGCTTGTGCACCTTTTCCTACCCAAATTCTTCCTTCCAGTCAACTTTGCATTTAATATGCTTTGATACAGCACTCTGTAAACAGCCACACCTTTCAGTAATGACCCTCTGTGACTTACCCTCTTTGTGGAGGGCGTCAATGTTCGTCTTCTGGATCAATGCCAAGTCAGCAGTCTTCTCCATTATTGTTTTTTCAAAGAACAAGAGATACCCGGAATTTATACTGTATGGATGGTCATTAATTGAAACTCAAATGTAAATATTCTAATATTTTGAGATACTGATTTTTGACTTTCATGAGCTGTAAGCTCTAATCATCAAAATTAAAACAAAAAAACTTTTGAAATGTTTTACTTTACATGCAATGAATCTAAAATACATGAAAGTTTCACTTTTTGAAATAACTTACAATAAAAAATTTAACTTTTTCACGACATTCTAATTTATTGAGATGCACCTGTATGTGGCTGAGATACAACTATTTGAAAATCTGGGCTATTTGAAAATGGAGAATGCAAAAAATCTAAATATTGAGAAAAGCGCCTTTTGGGTTGTCCAAATGAAGTTCATGGAATCTTCATGTAACATGATCTTTACTTAATATCCTAATTATTTTTGGCATAAAAGAAAAATTGATAATATTTATTATTTTGCTATTGCTGCAAATATACCCGTGCTATGACTGGTTTTGTGGTCCAGGGTCACATGAATTATCAATTAGTAATCAACTAGCCAGCACTAGTGATTAAGTAAGATTAGCAAATGCAGATATTAAATATGCATCGATTTACAAGCAAGCAAATGTTTAATCTCACTTTTTAATTTAATTCATAATCTACTGGACTTGATATTTGCCAGAGCAAAACGACTCGAAACATAGATTGTCAGTATTAGTTCAGTAGTAGCCTGACTACGTCAGACTTCGTACTTCTGCTCAATTTCAGTTCGCTTCTGTACTCGCTTTCTGTACAGAAGTTTGGTATTACCAGGCTAGTTCAGTAGATTCACAACCAACAAAATGCTCTTTCACAGGCCGCACTTAAATTCTTCTGGCTGTATATGAGGCAGTACCTACAACCCAATCAGGTTGCACAGGTAGTCCAGCTCCTCCAGGATGACACATCCATATGTGCTGTCACAAGGAGGTTTGGTGTGTTTCCCAGCACAGTTGTAGAAGGCTGTAGAAGGGCAACAACCCAGCAGCAGGACTGATATCTGCTTTGTGTTCAGGAGGAGTGCTGCCAAAGCTCTCCAAAATGACCTCCAGCAGACTACTGGTAAGCATGTTTCTGAATAAACTGTCAAAAACAGGCTCCATAAGGGTGGAATGAGGGCCCAACATCCTGTAGTGGGACCTGTGCTCACAGCCCAGCACTATGCAGTTTCATTGGCATTTGTCAGAGAACACCAGAATTGGCAGACCCACCATTGGTACCCGATTCTCTTCACGGCTGAGAGCAGGTTCACGTTGAGCATGTGACAGATGTGAAAGAGTCTGGAGATGCCGTAGAGAGTATTAAGCTGCCTGCAACATCATCCAGCATGACGGGTTTGGTGGTGGATCACCGATGGTCTGAGGAGGAATATCCTTGGCAGGTCATACAGGTCATGGGCCGTTTCCACCATATGGTTTCCATTCCCTAATATAGTTCTTTTCACATGTTTTGCTCTGGATTTATATTTAGACATTAGATCACTATTATAACATCACTTTTTGCAGCAAAGTTCAGCATTGGTTTGTACTGAAGTATGGAGTAGCAACAGCGACTTATTTTTTGAATGACAGAAATACTCAGAAATGAGCTGAAATAAACATCAATCACTTGATGCCCTCTCAAGCAACGACGTTAAATGTTGACTTCATGACTTACAAAGAAGAGAAAAAAAACTGGTAGGTTAAGCTTACCAATCTCTGTTTGTTCACTGTCCTCATTTAATGCATTGTTTTTAATTTTGCCTTTGTCTTTTTCTGTTCTGCACCCCAAACTTTTCCATTCCCTCCTCTATTCATTTTGGTCATGTGACTGTGTCAAAGGGTGAGCAGTTGTAGGCCTACTCACTCACTTCATAATAAAATACATTTTTACTAATTTAAATAGCTCAACAAAAAGTTAAATAAAAAATAAAATCTTCTTTCTTTATGTTTTAACAAATAACCTTTTGATTATTTCTAAAGTTTTATTGAAGAATTTCACAGATTTCTGCAAAATGGCACCCACGGATAGGATAGATAGGCCCCTGTGCACTGCATATACTCCATACCCCATTTTTGTGCCCCTGTGTTCTTCAATAAAAATGGTTGGGGAATTTTTTTTGGAGGAAAAATAAAAAGAAATTTGATTTTGGTTTACATCTTGGTTTTATGTGTTTTAGCATTTTGGATTAAGATTCATAATTATTATTCATTTAAACACTTTTCATTCATCTTGCGCCCCCTTGGAAGTTTGCTAAGTCCCCAGTTGAGAACCACTTTACATTAGCCAACCAAATGTGTTAGTCAGTGTGAACATACGATGGCACTGGACATTGTCTCTGCTTCAAAATGTAAAATGATACATACTATTTGCTCTCTGTATGTAAAACCATTAATACTGTGTACAGAAAAGTAAGCTCAAATGGAAATAAATCTATTAAATTACAGAAAGAGTACTGGCAGCTTATTACTGGGACATTATCCATTAATTTTATGGACATTTCCATTAACCCTAAAACACAATTCAATGAAGTGCAAAATTCAAAATACAGGTAAAACACCTTTAAAAATAAATCCGGTAATTCCTTCAAAATAATACAATATATTGTGCCCTATTTTTACAGATTTGTTTTAGAGTATACATATAAGACAAACAACAAGTCCATAGCAGTTTATGAATATATTTTTAGGATACAATGGATTTGGAATATCAACAATGACTTCACATTTATAAATATATTAGACAAAGGCAATTAAAATAAACTGGAAACTAATCAAAAATAAAAAAGAAGGGAAGAAGAAAAACACTGCTTCTGAGGTTGCCTCTGCTTATTCATTCCATTACCATTTTCTCCCACCTGCACAGAGAAAAAGACAAAGTATTAAAAAGCTAATTATTTAAACTGCATAGTGAATAACTTAAGTACTGAAAGTGTATTTCCAGCTTCTGTCAACTAGAGGCCTGCAGTCACTTTATAATCTCACCTGTAACAATCTCTACAAAGGCTTTGGGGAAGAAGCCTTCTCTGCCATGGATCCGTCCGCTCCACCATTCATCATCTATGTGAGCAGTGACCAGGATCCTGTCTCCCTGCTGGAAGGGCAGATCCTCCTCTGTCTCTGCTGTGAAGTCATACAGTGCCACAGCCCACTCTTCACCATTAGATTCAACCTGTAGACACAGATGAAAAAGATTGAATGTATAGCACATCTTACTTTACCTGCCTGCATACAGTACACTCACATAAAGCAATACACACTATATAGCAAATCTCAGCTGCGTGATTGTTTACAGTGTCGCAAAATGTAAACTGTATTATCAATAGCTGTATATATCAAGTTGGATATTATATCCGACTTTAATTGCATACAGTACACTCATATAAAGCAATATATAAAGCAAATCTCAACTACCTGATTTTTTTATTTAATAGCAACATATAACTATATCCTCTAGACCTTTATATTAAGTTGTATGTCAAACTTTATCTGCATATATACAGTATACTTGCAGAGAGCAATATACTGTGTACTATATAGCATATCTCAACTGTTTGATAGCTTGTATCATCGCAAAATGTAAACTATATTATTTCCCAGCTCCAGTCTGCTAAACAAGACAATAAGGGAAGATATTAAGATATTATAAACAAATAACGTCATGATTTTCTGTAAAGCTGCTTTAATTATATATTGTGAAACGTGAAAGTACTATAAAAAATGGACTTGAAACATCAGAGATCTCACTGATCTAATACTTAATTTCATTAAGAAATGTGAAGTAAATATTGAAAGTAGAAGTGGTTGTTTAAAGGGGTAGTACACCCAAATACCAGTTACATTTTGGTCACCATTCACAGAAGACCAGATTCAGCATTTTTTTAAGCTTTCTCCTTTTGTGTTTCACACAAGTAAAGTAAGTCATACAGGTTTAAAACGCCATGAGTTAGTATGACAGAATATTAATTTTCAGCTAAACTGTGTCTTTAAATTTGCGATTAAATGTAAGTAGAGACAAATCTATTCTTCCATACTGTGATGTACATCAAAGTGTAACAGATTATTGAAAAAGAAAAATGCATGGCATTGCACTCTGAAGTGAAAAGTGTGTCATTTTCACCAGAAGGTCAAGTTAAGACATTTTGATTAAACATTACATTCATAACATATGCATGAATGAACTGTTCACAATACCATATATTAAATGCATTTAGAAAATAAACAGGCAAAGTTTTATTTTATGCCAGCTTTAATCACTGTTCATTACTTCAGGAAAGATAAAATGTGACAAGTTGGGAGAAGATACCTCAGTGGCTTTGTAAGACATTCGTGTGTTGGGTGAACCGGCCATTCCTGAGAAATGATACACAACATATGTTAGATCTGTAGCCCAAAACATTATCTATTATGTAAGCAAACACATGCAAATACAAATGTAAAAATATTCCACTTTTAAATTTACCCAAAAATTAGTCTAATCCCTTATAATCTAGATTCTAGACCATTTCAGTTATTAGTTCTTTTGAACTTGAACTTGATTTGAACTTCAAATGTAGTTTATGAATTAATTATTACTGTATAGTTAATGGCTGTAAATGCTCTATAGAATTACAGAAAAGAGCAGCTGTCCTCATGACGAGAACCTCCCTGTGCACTGCAGTGTAATGAATGAGTTGGAGGTCACAGTTTCATATAGCCCTCAATGAAACACAAACAGAAGGGCAAATTCTTCACATTCCCACCATAGGGAGAGCGGCCCACTCGTTGAGTCACAGAGACGCAGATGCTGATACTGTTGGTGTTGTTGGTACATTAGAAACCGACAAGTGGCTGGATTATAGACAGTTCTAGGTTAAACTGAATGTGCTCCATGTTTCCAGAAACTGGAGAGGCATTACTGTATTCAATCAAGTTGGCTTTCATTTTCCATGTAGAATGCACTTCTATTTATATTAATTAATAGGTGTTTCTTCATCCGGTATTTTAATGTTTTGTTTCTTAAAACAAATTTCAACCTTTGTCACATTAAAACCATCTAGGAAACTTTTTACCAGACTTCCGTTTATTTTTGTTACTTTTCAAAAGCCTTTTATGTCTAGATTTTGGCAGGTTACCCTGGTCACAGTCCTTTAGTTTTAAAATGTGAAAATCCATCATAAACTATAATCTATCATGATGGGTGGAATAAACAATCCCTTTCAATATTTATTGCATGAAAAATATTCACATAAATGTTTGTATTGTTACATATTGGTGTGGTTATGACATAATTTCCACCACAATCAACAATATTGCCACTATAATAAAGGTTTTCAAAAGTCACTGTACTTGTTAACATTCTTGAGATGAATATCATTTGTGAACAGTATTTTTATAGTGTGTCATTTCCTATCAAGCTATAATTTGGACAAATTGTACAGAAAAGTGGCCATTTTATTTAAAAATTGTTTTTGCATCAATCACATTTCCATCACTGAAATTGCAATTACAGAATGTTATTAAACACAATGCATATTTTAAGGTGTGCTGGAAATGACACTGTGGTGGAAATGTTTATGACATTTTAGAAAAGTGATGTCATTTTTAAGAGAGAGTTTACATGTTCCAAATCTACCCATAACTGAAGAAACACCCAACTACACAATGTCAATAGGGCAAGTTTTTAAGCTTTGTATTCTTTGCAAAGATTTTGTACTATTTCAGGGATAGTAACACAAATCACAGCATAAATTTTGGTCTGTTCTGTATGGACTAATGTTAGGTTCTGATATATTGTTTTTGTCCTTCTCGGAGCTTTACATCTTGAAATTCTGTCTTTTTAAAACCGGAATTGTGACTTTTTCCATCTCACTTTTTTTTTCACATTTTTAAAAACCTTTTTAAATTCTGTGGTGGGAAAAAATTCCATAGGATCTAAATGTTTAAACATTAAATCAAATGTGTATAATTTATAGATATAATGTTTTGGCCTCTTACCAGGCAGTGCAATCTTATTCGGAACAGATTTCTGCATTGGGACTGGAGGAAGATCCTCAAGCACTTCCACAAAGTTGAGGGGGAAAATACCAACATGGCCATTCACTTCCCCACGAGCCCACTCCTCTCCCACATATTCTTTGAGCCGAATCACATCACCTTCAGAGAAGGAGAGCTCATCACTCTGCTCTCCCTCAAAGTCAAACCTCGCAACACACCTTGGGCCTCTGAAGAAAATGCAGGGATATAAAATATTAGTCATTGTCATGTAATCTGGTTCCTGGTACTTTTGTCAATCTAACATTGCAGTACATCAGATTTTAAAAGAAAAGGTTTTTGAGCTTTTACAGTCGAATCCTGTGAGGATGACTTACCTGACAGGGTCAGGAGATGGTTTGGATTTCCATTCATTGCTGGATGCTGGCGCAGATGTACCAGGCTTGTTCTGGAAAAAAAAAAAAGATGATTGGTAATGGTAGAGATTAATCAGTTTTATTATCCCTGAATATACATGCTTAACTTTTAGGAAATGTTCATGTCAACCTCAGTATGTAAATAATGTTACCTAAATTTGAGACATGTATAAATAACTGTAACTTGCAATTTGTGTGATCTTGTAATTTCCTTGATTTAATTATTAAATATACATCAATACTAATTACATAAAATTCGTGAAAAAAAGAAGAAAAAAAAAGTAAAAAACTATATCGATACAAACAGATTTTTTTGTTTTTCTTACAATAACTTGGATGACATGGTTGAATAGTTGAGCATGAGAATGCTGTCAACACAATATTTGTAAAAATGAGAAAAAGGAATCAGTTTACATTTACTTGCTGTAGAAATGGTCCAAATTATAATAATTACACAATAATCACTTGTGTATTTTTTATGTAATTGGGGGAAATCTTGCAGTAACAATGCATGCAAATTTGGGACATAATAAATATTACTAAAATATTAATTGTTTTTAATAAATAAAAATGACTTTTTATCTACAAAGAATATCAGTTAAATAGATTATTGCATGATAGTTTGTTAGGTACAGTTGAGAAGGTCATGGGTGGGACAGGTAATAATCACAATTTTAAGGGCAAGACAAATATTTTGTTTAAATCTTGTTAATTAAGTTTACTCAACATATCTAATAATTCTCACCCAAAAAAATCCTTCTAATGCTTTAAGTCGTGGGACATTGTCTACTGTATTTGTCAAATAACCCATACATAATATTTACCAGTGTCTTGACATAGTTAATGGGGAAGAATCCAGTGATGTTTCTGCATGTTCCCATGTACCACTCACTATCCAGCTGTTCTACATTAGACACCACATCACCAGCCTTCAACATCAGCTCTCCAGGCCCCTCTGAGACACAAACACAGAACAACATATGATTATTATAAGAGCAGATTCACAGCTGCCTCTGACTGTGAATGTAAAGGAGAAATGTGTATTTAATTACTAGTCTGAACAACCTGGTGGAAGGATTTCACAGACACATGGTAATTCTTCTTTGCACAAAAAACCCCCCACTAATCATAGCCTTATTAAATTATGCTTGCCTTGGAAAATGGACCTTTGTTTTCTGACACAGAACACAACTGTCTATCTATATTCACCTGGAGTGAAGTCATACAGGACTTGCACTTGTAAAGATCCAGTATTTTCCACCATACCATGAAAGGAACTGTTTTTCTATAGAAACACATTGAGAGCCATGATAGCGTGTTAACATTACAAGACGGATAATACTTACTACTACATCTACTATTAAACAATATCAATATTGATTACCTGAGGTACTGGATAGCTGGGTATATTTGTTAAGGGTATAATAATCTTCATATGTGTTTTCTGCACTGTGCCCTTAGCATTTCCCACTTGGCATTCAAAGGTTTTGCTGTCTAATTCCTCCAGCAAGACAAGGACTTCATTTTTCTATAGGAGATAAAGGATGGAAATGCTTAAATTTCCCACAACTGAAACTCACTGGCAGAACAACACATAAACCATCTGTAACTTGAGAAGATGGCACTATGGGGCTAATGTGAATGTATTGACTTTAAGGTCACCTGAAAAGAGAGCTCCCCAGTGTTAGTGCCATTGTAGTCATACTCAGCAATACCGTGGGGGATCTCAAGCTGTGTAAACCAAAAGAATAGGGCAGAGTTGCATTAATTTGTTCAGTTCCTCTGTGATACCATTAAATCAATAAAATAACATGTAAAATATCATCTCACAGTGTATTTGTTGTAAAGACGATGTCCAGGGTTGGGTCTCGGCGGTAGGGCAGGTCCTTTTTTTGAAGCTCTACGGTTTTGTTGCTGCCATTGAGGTTGCCGTTGTTTTGATTGCACTATTTGTGAAACTCCTGGATCTGAGGGCCGACGTTGGGAGCCATCTCTCTGTGGAGGAGGAGGTCTTCCTGGGCCTGTTTTAGCAGGTGGCGGTCGTGGAGGCAGAACCTTTCCTCCACTGGGCCTGAAATATTAACATAGAATTTAAGGGCACAATACCAGAAGTGACCACATGTTGTCGCATTGAAACTCTTTAATAACAATTCCTAAGCTGATACTGCCAAAACCAACCAGCCATGAAAAGAGAAATGCATAAAGGCATGTTTAGAAGGTTGAATGAGTGAGGACAGCTTTGAATAAATACAGGATTAATTTACCGTGGTGGAAGAGACATATCAGATGAGAGACTGAAGGAGTCCTAGGGGGAAAAAACAATAAAGAGTTAATATTCAACGTTTAAGAGATTTTTGTTTAAAAACATAATTTGTGCACTAACAATGTGTGTACAGAATAAATTAGAGAATAAAGCAATATTGTTCATGGTTTGACAGTTGTTTCAGATAAAGATATATTTGGAACACATTTCACATTTGGAACTATTTTTCTGACAGCTAAATGCCAGAAACATACACAAATGCAGACGTGAATACTCTGCCAATGTATTGCAAGTGTGTGTTATTGTGGGAGTAACAACCTCAATACTAAAAGGATGTTGTTATTATTCAGGTTGCTAGCTGTAAACATTACTTATAAGATATAACTTGCTCTGCAAGATTGTCTTCAAACTGCTGCTTTGTCATGACATTATCTGACTTTAAGTGGCCATAAAAGTAGTCAGCTAACACATACTCAAAATCGAGCATTAATATTCAGAAGCACCTGCATTCATGTATTGCAGAGTATGTTTCAAGCCTGAGGAAAGAGAGGAAAAGGAAAACCAAGCAAAGACCCTATTGTTTTGTTGTGCTCTCTTTGACTTCTCCGGAAAATGTCAAAAGAAATCATGTTTTTGCTTTTATTTTTCAAATGTCACAAATCTGCAGATTAAAGAGTCTGGTAACTGATCTTTTGAGCTCTGCTGACATTTTAAGAAAGCATTTTATCTTAATCGCCTACTGCTTTGGTGCTTGTTGCACAGCTGTTGCTTGCTGGGAAAGGCCAGCTGAGGCAGCAGTATAAGGTCTTACTTTGCGAGAAGGTTTAGCAGGTGTAGGTGGGCCGCCCACAGGTTTCTGCACAGGTAAAGGTGGTGGAACATCTGCCGTCTCTTCAGGGTCTGAAAAGCAGTAATCCATCCATTAACCATGCAATAAAGCATCATATTTTATGTAGAATATTATTAATTTATTTTAATATTATTATATTAGTATTATTTTGATTAATCACTTCACTGCTGTTTACACTAAAGCACATACACTAATGTTCAAAGTTTGGGGTCAGTAAGACTTCTGAAAAAAAAAACTTTTATTTAACAAGGATGCATTAAACTGAGCAAAAGTGACAGTAATTGTATAATGTTTCCACAAAATAAAATTAAAAATGTTATTGTAAATGTTTCTAAAAATGTTTTTAATATTGTTTAATATTGTTTTTAATAATTATATATATTAATATATAATAATAAGAAATGTTTCTTGAGCACCAAATCAGCAGAATGATTTCTGAAGGATCATGTGGCACTGAAGACTGGAGTAATGGCTGATGAAGAATCAGCTTTGCCACCACAGGAATAAATTACATTTTAAAATATATTTAAAAAGTTATTTTAAATTGTAATAATATTTCACAATATTACAGTTTTTAATGTAATTTACATTTTAATGTACATTTTAAATTATATTTAAAAAGTTACTTTAAATTCGTAAATAGATATCAGTTACCACAATATTACAGTTTTTAATGTAATTTACATTTTAATGTAAACACGTTTTTTTGTTTCTTTTTAACAAACTGAAGAACAACATGAGCGGTTTATTCTCTATGATCACTCCATATGTCAAGTTTTTTTTGCATTGTATTGTGGTTTCTGTCTTTTTCTCACACAAATAAGACTCCAAATATATGAACTAGGCATTTTATAACCTGGTTTTACACTTTAAACACAAATGTACAATGAATGAATGAACATTGTGTAATGGAATTCACACCAGCATTAGAGCCAATCAAGTGGATGGGGATTATTGGGAGGCCATGATTCACATTTGGTTATCAGGACCTCGGTTTAAATACGAAAGACGAAGCTCTTTTTTTAGCTCAGACCACACTAAATATGTCAAACCTTGTCAATTACGACATGAGGGTGAGTAAAAGATGGGATTTTTGGGTGAACTATTCCTTTAAATATTATTAATAGATAATGACATTTAAAGGAATTTGCCTAGAAACCTGGATGTCTGCAATGGTTCCAGACTCAGCCATCGAGCTCACGGGCTTCTCCGTGCAGCTCGGACACCCAGTTTCTATATCAACAAAATGAAAGGAACCTACACTCTATTAAATCCTTCTGTATCTGGAATTTCAATTCTCGACCATTCTGGCTACCGAGGGAATTTACAGCGATCATAATCATACATTCCCCCTCAAGCCAACACAGACCAGGAACTCAGGGAACTGTACGGGAATATAAGTGATCAGGAAACCGCGCACCCAGACTCAGAACAATAGCTCCAAAATACTTTCAACACATCACCATCAACACGCGTGGTGATCGTGTACTGGACCATTGCTACTCCCCCTTCCGGGACGCTTACAAATCCCTCCCCCGCCCACCTTTCGGCAAATCGGATCACTCCTCCGTTCTGCTTCTGCCTGCTTATAGGCAGAAACTGAAACGTGAAGCACCCGCCCTCAGGACAATCAATGCTGGTCGGACCAATTCGGACGCTATACTGCAGGACTGCTATTCCAAATACATAAGACTTTAAATCCGGAAACACTTTTGTTCAAAGCAGCCAAACGACAATATAAAAACAAAGTTGAAGAACAATTCTTTAAAATCCCACAAATTAAGATATTTCAAATGCCCATACCTAAGAAAAATAAAATCACAAATCTGTTAAGTTTCTGCCTCACTGGACCCACTACAATTTGCATACCGCAGAAACCGTTCCCTCCATAACACCATAGTGCCTGCCACACTGGTTGAGAAGCTCCAAATCTCTGTGCAGCTGGAGATCCATCCTCAACACTGGTGCCCTGCAGTCATAAAAGCATTGTAAAATGAATCCATATGAATTGAGCGGTTTAACAAAAATCTTGTGACAATATATGATCACTCCATATGATGAACAGATTTAATTTAGTTTTTTTTTTGCATTGTATTGTGGTTTCTGTCTTTTTCTCACACAAAGCTATCAATGGCTCCGTAAGACTCCAAATATATGAACTAGTCTACATCTAACATAAGGTATATGAACTACTTTTATGGTGTTTGAGGCCTGACAGTCATGGTCACTCTGAACTATTGTGGTATGTTTAAGAGTTACTTGAAACATAATTTTGGGGGATAGCATGCCTTTTACCAGGAATACTACTTTAACAAATTGTCACTGACATTATTTTCCTGGTTTTACACTTTAAACACTGTAAAAATAGACAATTAATGTGCATTAAATAGCTGCCAACATATGATTACAATGGCTGTTGGTTACTCAACACTCACTTTTGTCGGTTCTACTGGGGACCCTGATGACTGTGGGTCTCTTGGTCAGCCCCTGTGTGTTTAGCCCCATGTAGGTGAATCCCCCTTGACGGCCAGGTTTAGTGGGAGATTGATCTGTGAGTGTAATATATTAAAACATATACACATGTAATACCGTTTTTGAATTATATTGTGATATGGGAAAAACATTTCCACTTACTAGTGGGAGCATCCACATAGTCATTGCTAAGCATGTTCGCTGTGGATGTGATGTTAGACAGAAGTGCAGTGGAGTTGTGATTGTTGAGGTTCAGCAGGTCTTTCCTGGGCTTGAGTGGAGTGGGAGGTCCTTTCAATACTTCTTCCACATCCTGGGAACTTACATTCTTAACTCTGACCAATGAAGGTCGTGATAGAGGAATGAGGGCTGTCCTGAAGGAAGGCTGAGAGTCGAAGTCATCTCTAAAGTCTAAAGACGTTTTTTTGAAAAGTTGAGGTCTTGGCGCTGGCATAGGTGGTGTGGCGACCACTTCATATAAGTGACTTTCAATTTGTGAAACCTGCTCTTCTTTGGGCTTTTTTACAGAGGGCCGTGGGGCAATGGAGGGTTTTGGTGCCAGTACAGGTGGTTTGGCATAAACTTTACGAGGACGGGGGAAAGGTACAGAAGTTTCTTCATTCTCTGTGCTAGGCTGACTTTCAAAGGCCTGTATTCTCGAACGGATGTTGCGGTCGCTGTGAAAGGAGGTCATGTTTTCACTTTGGTTCTCTTTAGTTTGGTTCGTCTGCTCTCCCTGGATGTTGACACTGTTGCTCAGATCACTTTGAGGTTCAGAGCTGAAGACATCTAAGAGTTCTTGCAGATACGTGCCTGAATGGGCATCAGAAGTCTCTACAGGTGTTACAGGACAACCTTCCCAGCTGTCTTGCAGAGGTATCAGAGGTTGCACATTGACCTGGTTGGATGGGCTCAGGGGTTTTGTTTTGGAACGTGGCTGAGGCACCGGACGTGTAGTTGAGGCTAGATCGACGTTGGGTTGGGAGTTGGTAGTGGATATAGGGGATCTGGTTTTTTGATCTGGTTTGCAGGGCAATGATGGCCGAGGTGGTTTTTTTGGCTGCTTCGCTGAAACTGTTAAAGACAAAACAGTAAGCATTACAATTTATAGTTCACACTGATTTGTGCATTCACAATCTTGTCAGTATGGACTGACCTCCACTGGGATTTTGGTTCAGCTGCAGGGACGTGCAGGAATCTGGATGCGTCACATTCTCCTCTAGTGAGTCAGTCTGTGTGGCAATAGTTGTTTTTTCCGAGCGTCGTGGAGATGGTAAAGGTGTGGTAATCTGCTCCTTAGTCTTCTCCTTGATCACCTGCTCATAGGATGGTGGGAGCTGAAGCACGAGAGAAGGGAATCACTCGAACGCAAGCATCAAACCAAGCAAACACGTCACAAGTGTGCAGGAGACGTACAGTCCTAGAGAAAAGAGTATGGAAAAAGTAGGGATGCACAAAATGTAGGCACCATATCAGCTTCTGTAGGTTTTTTTTTATCAATATTGGCCAATATTGGATATTATCGTACTGTAATTGTGAAATTCACTTGAGCATACAGTGTAAACTATTATTTGTACAACCCCAAATCAGAAAAAGTTGGGACAGTATGGAAAACGTAAATAAAAAAAGTAGTGATTTCTAAATTTACTTTGACTTGTATTTCATTGCAGACAATATGAACACAAAATATTTCATGTTTTGTCTGGTCAACTTCATGTCATTTTTAAATATACATCCTTTCCTGTCATTCAGACCTGCAACACATTCCAAAAAAAGTTGGGACAGTAAAGCATTTACCACTTTGTAATGTTGCCATTCCTTTTCACAACACTTAAAAGACGTTTAGGGACTGAAGACACCAAGTGATGAAGTGTTTCAGGTGTAATTTTGTCCCATTCTTCCTGCAAACAAGTCTTAAGGTGGGCAACAGTACGGGGTCTTCGTTGTCGCATTTTGCGCTTCAAAATGCGCCACACATTCTCTATTGGAGACAGGTCGGGACTGCAGGCAGGCCAGTCAAGTACCCGTACCCTCTTCCTCCGCAGCCAGGACTTTGTAATGTGTGCAGAATGTGGTTTTGCATTGTCTTGTTGAAATATGCATGGACGTCCCTGGAAAAGATGTCTTCTTGAAGGCAGCATATTGTGCTCCAAAATCTCTATGTACTTTTCAGCATTAATGGTGCCATCACAGAAGTGCAAGTTACCTTTGCCAAGGGCACTGACACAACCCCATACCATGACAGACCCTGGCTTTTGGACTTGTTGCTGGTAACAGTCTGGATGATCCTTTTCTTCTTTGGTCCGGAGCACACGGCGTCCATTCCTCCCAAAAAATACCTGAAATACTGATTCATCTGACCACAGTACACGTTTCCACTGTGTGATGGTCCATCCCAGATGCCTCCGAGCCCAGAGAAGTCGACGGCGCTTCTGGACACTGTTAACATAGGGCTTCCTTTTGGCACAGTACAGTTTTAACTGGCATTTGTGGATGTAACTACGTATTGTGGTACTTGACAAAGGTTTGCCAAAGTAGTCCTGAGCCCATGTGGTGATATCGCTTATAGATGAATGACGATTCTTGATGCAGTGCCGCCTGAGGGATTGGAGATCACGGTTGTTCAGCTTAGGCTTGCGCCCTTGTCCTTTACGCACTGAAATTCCTCCAGATTCCTTGAATCTTTTAATTATGTTATGCACTGTTGAAGGTGAAATATCCAAATCTCTTCCTATCTTTCTTTGAGGAACATTGATTTTAAACATTTCAATAATTTTCTCACGTATTTGTTGGCAAACTGGCGATCCTCGGCCCATCTTTGCTCCTAAAGGACTAGACCGTTCTTGGATGCTGCTTTTGTACCAAATCATAATTACAATCACCTGTTGACATCAACTGTTTCAAATCACATCATTATTTAACCAATTTACCTCATTACTAGCCCTAAATTGCTCCTGTCCCAACTTTTTTTGGAATGTGTTGCAGGTCTGAATGACAGGAAAGGATGTATATTTACAAATGACATGAAGTTGACCAGACAAAACATGAAATATTTTGTGTTCATATTGTCTGCAATGAAATACAAGTCAAAGTAAATTTAGAAATCACTACTTTCTTTTTTTATTTGCGTTTTCCATACTGTCCCAACTTTTTCTGATTTGGGGTTGTAGTTTTTAATGTGTTTTTGTTTTGCTTATAGGCAGCAATATAGATTTAGAATATTTTATCAATATTTATTGGCTATCAGCCATAACATGAAAAAAAATTATCAGTTTATCAATATCTTAAAATATCTTAAAAATGCCTGTAATATAACAATCTTTTAAAATGCCCCAAAATCCTGACTGAATCTTCCTTATACAACAATTTAAATATTTAAAAATGATATGTATGCAGATATCTGCCAGTGTTATTTTAGTGTTATTTATATACTATAAATTAATTATTATATTTAATTTTTTTTTGTATTTAATATTTTTAGTTTAAGTTTTTAGTTTTATGAATTTTTATTCTTTTTTATTTATATTATTTTTTCTTATTTTTATTTTTTTATTATTTATATTTATATTTATTTTAGTGCTTCAACTTATTTTATTTCAGTTAGTTGCCAAAGCAACATTTCTAATTTTCACATAAGTTTAAGTTTTAGTTTTTCATCATATATTTTATTTAATTTTATTTTATTTTCAAGCTTTCAAATAATGAAAATTATTTTGAATTAGTTTTAGTTTTAGTCTGCACGGTGTGACAGTGGAGGTTATATACTTGTTAGACCAATTCTTTAATCACAGTGGTTTATAAGTTAGTAATGGTTAGTCTCTCAAATACAAGGACAAACTAGCCATGCTTTAAAGAGTAAAAGTAAAGGCATGCTAAGGAAACAAAGAGAATCCACACACCTGTCTGGCACAGCTGTTTGCTAACGGCAGCTGTTGAACGGGATATAGTGCTATAAATCACTGTACCTGAGCAGAGGTCAGAACGCTCTCATTCCAGATTGCTTGTGTTGTGAAAGCTGTGGATGAAAATCGTCCAGACGTCCCTGGATACCAAGAAGTGGCTGTTAACGGCTCTGCCGATAGGATGGTTATCTCTGGACGCCTGAAAACAATAACAGTTTCCTTATTAATACATATGAATGCATTTCACACACATTTAAAAGCACAGCTATACAACCAGGCTTGTAGTTTTGTTAAAAAAAAAAACATGAGGAGGTTCACTCTGGCATTTTCTACTATATTATTACTGAAATTAAGTATTTTTAAAGCTATATTTTCAGGCCTTTATTTGTGATAGGACAGTAGAGAATTGACAGGAAAGCATAGGGCAGAGCAGAGAGGGGGGAGCGGGACTGGCAAAAGACCCCGAGTCAGGAATGAAACTACATGTCATTGTACTAACCACAAGGCAATCGGCACCATTAAAGTATTTTTTAAAGTAATATTGCCAGGGAATCATTTTTAGGGATAAAAAAGTATTTTTACTACTTTTCAGCCTTAAAATTGTAATGATGTGTTTGAATGGATTATACTGGGCTATATTGTCAATGTTAGCAACTGTATCCAACATAAATGAGCATATGAGACTGATTAAGTGTTTTAGCCTAGCAGTTGAAACATGTTCTTCTAAACACTGATCCATGTTGTCTATACAAGAGATGTGAGTTTGAATCCAGTTTTTGGCATATTGTGATCCCTCCCATCAATTCCTATAAACAATTCACTGTCTCTATAAATTAAAAATGGCCAAAAAGGCCAAAATAGTTTCAATAAGCTCACCTTCTTTCCCTGGAGCAGTCCGGTTGTGAGTGAGCTCTTGCAGAAGCTGGAAGATTTGACATCATTTAGCATTTGGACCATATATATATAATGTAAGAACATGGCATTCCTACAATGTATCCTGTAATTAAATAAATCTACTATGTATGAAAGTTAAGTAAAACTAGATTTACATAACATCCTACTTACTTCTCTTAAAGGCTGCTTTGATTGAAGAAAGGGGTCCTTGACTAAAAAAAGCAAACAGAACAAAAAAACAGATATTGATAAAAAAGCATTCCTGGTCTGTGGGGTATTCTTAAAGTTTTAGGGTTGTTTAAGGTCAACAGGTCTGATCAGATGCATCTGTAACAGCTCATACATACACATGAACACAAACGAATGGCCAGAGTAAAATCACACACACACACACACACACACACACACACACATACACACAACCAGTTTGGTGTCATTAAGATTTGTTCTGCTTGAAAGAAATGAATACTTTTATTCAGCAATGACGCATTAAATTGATCCAATATGACAGTGAAGACATTTATTATAAGATTTCAATTTCAAATAAATGCTGTTCTTGAACTCTCTATCCATTAAAGAATGCTGGAAAACATGTATCATGGTCTACACAATAATACTAAGCTGCACAACTGTTTTCAACATCCATAATAAAAAAATAAAATAAAAAATGGAGCACCAAATCAGCATATTAGAATGATTTCTGAAGGATCATGTGACACTGAAAGTAAGACTGAAAGTAATGACTGCTGAAAATTAATCTTTGTCATTTCAGGAATAAATAGCATTTTAAAACATACTTAAATTGAAGGCAGTTATTTTAAATTGTAGAAACAATTCATGATATTACTGTTTTTATGTACAGTATTTTGACCAAAAATGCAGCCTTGGTGAGCATAAGATACTTCTTTCAAAAACATTATAAAATCTTACTGATCCCAAACTGTTGAACGGTACGGTAGAATGTTTAACACATACATCCATGTTCTATTATAACTAACTAACATTTTTATTACCACAATATCTTCAACAGATTATGGTGACAGTTATTTCTCACACACAAAATGTTAACTTTTATTGGATTATTACTTCATAAAACTTTGCTTTAACTACTCTACATCTCAATTTAATGTCCTTTCCTATCTTTACAACTAGTTGCTCATTTCTACTGGTTTAACCAGTGTGTTGAACAGCCCAATGAAATGGATCTAATAATAATACTGTACCACAGAAACTACAGTATTAAAAAGACAGAGCAAACAAAGGACAACTGAACACTGCACAAAACCTAAAGAGACATCAAAGATACGAAGGCATCTATTTCATACCTTAGATTAGTAGATGTATGAAGTTTTAAAAGAATCCATTAAAGCAAATAACACCATCCTTTCCAAAAACTACAGTGCTCATTGGTAAAAGCTCTTTGATCTTTCAAGCAGACTTCACTTCCTGACTATGTGGACGTTTTAAAGCTGCTGCTTTCTGCATAGCTGAAGTGATGTGTCACAAGCACAGAGTGAGTGTGAGAGAGAGAGTCTGGCCAGGCCAGTACACCAGCAAGCTCTCAAAGGCAGCTTTAGCTCTGCTTCAAATGAGAACCAGCTGACCAGTTAGATTCACACCCTTGATGTCTCCCACTGTACAGGCATCGCTAGCTCAGCACGAAGCAAGCACAACTATCCATCAGTTCTGTCACAGGTTGATTCATGGCCTTTCGTGTGTTGACATTACACATCAGTGTTAAAAAATAAAGCGATTTGTTTAGTAAGGCACTGTTTATAAAATTGCATTAATTTGTTGCCTTGGAGCTAAATTAAAGCAACGCTATTATGTATTGTCAGCATGTTCAGGGCTAGCCCGACATTCCCTCAATTGGACTTTATAACTTGCAATAATACGTGTTTATGCAATTCTGTTAAAAAAAATCCGAAAGGCCAGTTTATATCACACAATTCTGAGAAGAAATGTCAGAATTGCGAGAATCAAATGTCAGAACTGTGAGAATTTACTTTTTAAATCCCTTTTATGTATATATTTTGTTTTATTCTTGTCCCACTTTCAAACTTAAAATATGAAAATCCATCACAAAAGTGTCAATAATTTTGTTTGTTATACAATATATAATATAAAAAAGAGTTAAATAAACATAATTATTTATTTTAATCTGTTGTGCTCAACAAAACAAGCAATTTTGCCCATTAATAAAGTTTTTGTATTTGGTTACCATCAGCATTCTTGAGATGAAATATGTAATCTGTTAATAAAACAATCAAGGTAAGAATAATCGAGGTAAATATAACTTAAAGTGTAAATATTTAACTGTGCATGTTTTTAGATACAGTAGATGCTAGCTATGAAATTAGCTTTAGCAAGACAAAGTAGAAGTCAGCCATTTCATTTCAAAAATTGTAAGAATGCCATTTCCATCCATGATATACAATGTAATACATCATCTGAGATTTAGTGGAAACTCAACTGTGGTGAAAACTTTTATGCTGAAACATGTCAAAATTCTCCTGTGATGCATGTTCACTGTTGGACATTATTAAACACCCAGGATGCTCTTGTTTCTGAAAGTGAGCCATTCCCTAAATCCCAGAAAAGCGCCTCACTATTAATGGCCATTATTTTGAAGTTAAATGTTCAACAAGCACATATGAATTTGATCTTGCATTCTGTGACAGGTCAATTTTATTTGTAAACTTCAATGGCTGGTTAATTTTTGACAGCCATTTACACATGATGCATCTAACAATACACTGATGCTGAACATTCAAAGAAGTGTATAGCACCAAACGAGACAAGATTTCAGAGTTGTTGAATCAGATTGATTCACATGATTCAAATAGAGACTACTAGAGCATACTAGTATTAGACAATCAGCAGAACAGCTCAATTACAATTGTAACTTTTAACTGCGCATAACAAAATAATATGTTTAATGTTTACTTTATTATTTACATATTTTATGAAGTTCTCAAATGGTGTGTGAGGATGTTGTGTTTCCATCTTACCTTATATGTAAGTGTTCTGTTTTATTTCTTTCTGAACGGTCTGCAAAACACAAAACACAAAGCATAAAGCATGAGCTACATTTCTTTGTAACACATTTTATTTAACTGTTTGTGAATCTATATTTGCTACATGCAGTGACTAAATTCTCAGGCACAGCTGGCAGTAGTGACGGTGTCTGTTTGGCTGGTTAATGGTATGTTCCTGATAAACCTGTTTTAAAGAGCAAAGCTTAAGGAGAGAGCTAAAGACTACAACACCAACACAGTTTTTCATGAAACCTCGCACAGTATTCACGTCACTCAGGTCCAGTCAAACAGCTCTTACAACAGGTTCCTAGTTTCAGAGGTAAAGCACGTTCATTTGTGTCTCCCCTTTCACTTTTGAACACATTTTGAGCATATTTACACATTATTAAAGCTTATGAAACTACAACGCTTGTAGAACAAGACCAGCATGTTTCACTACACCACACAAAAATAAGATCCTTGTTACTCCCGACAGCATTGAGCATTCATAGAAAATGTTTAACTTTCCCCAGGTAATGAAAGTGAACTCATAAAACATAATGACTGCTTTGGCAAAGGGGTCTTTGTGTGTCTTTGTTGCAGTTGTCTACTGACCTATCACTGTCCCCAGACACACCTGCTGGGTTCAGTTTCTGTTCTCACTGTGACTCTGTGTGTTTGTTAAAGCTATGAGAAAGTGAAATAGCCTATCTCACTCATAATAGCATTTGTGAAGTCATTTGATTTGAGTTTGTTATATTATTATCATTTAAATCACTGTATTTTTTACAAGTTAAGTATAAAAGACAAAATAATACGTTTAGCTGCAAAATAAGACACATTACTTATCAAAGAACTGGAAATATTTAGACCTACCTGCACATTGCAGAGAACAGTAAGCAGGCTCATAACCCACCTTCTGATTCAAATGTTTGCAAGAGGAAGCACAACTCCTGGTGAAAGTGACGTCTTTTTTTTTTATTAGGTATGTTGACACAACCAGGGTGCTATGCAGGAATGCAGTCAATCAGGAAGTATTTCTCTTCTGACATTAGTGAACCAAAACATTATAGTTAACCAATAGTCAAATATTCCTGCACACATACGCATACTGGCCCTCCATGCAAAAACATCACATACTTTACCTATCGGTACAGATGCCCACCTTAATAATGTGAGCAGTTCATTGGTTTAAAGAAATACATCCTGATATCACAATACATTATCTGCTTTATCACTGTTACTGCTCCAGGAAGATGGTGCGGTTTTGTGCTGATAGCAGGATAGCAACCAGCTCTCACTTAAAAGAGTACTGATATTATTACAAGCGTATATACAAAACTGGTCTCAGTCTCAGATCAGTATAAAAGACAGAAGTTCCCAATAGAAATTCTGCCATTAACAAAAATAAGGCTTGACATGTTCACATGATGACACCTGATTGGTGGTGTTAATTTCTACTACAATAAGCAAATATAAATTACAGACTCCATTCAAACACAGGTTATGTGTTTGTGACTGATTCTAAAAATAGTCTTAACCTGTTCTTAAAAATGCTACCAAACAAGTATAGCACCTGAAATATGTATCCATGTATAAATGACAGCTTATGCCTCTCTCTCTCTCTCTCTCTCTCTCTATCTCTATCTATCTATCTATCTATCAGCAAAACCACTGTAAAATAAAAAAAATGTATTTAATAATAATAATAAATGATAATAATAACAATAATAAAAGATTTATTAATAATAATAATTTACAGAACAACAGTACCATTACAAAACTAATATTTCTCTTATATTTGACTATAAAGGTTTTATTTTTCTGAAAAGTCACAGGGAAACCTTAAGGCTTCTCTTTTGCTGACAACAAATTTGCAAATGACACTCGTTACAAATTTGGGAAGATGGTTGGCGTGGGTTGTGTTTTCAAATGCATGTTATAAGTGACCCACACTCACAGTTCTTGCAGAGATGGATTACATGTGGAGCAGTATTTTGCTGTGAACCACGTCACTCTGAAACACTGAAAATGTCATTCATTCATTCATTCAAAATCATGAATTGAACACAGAAAGAACACAGTGCCATGCTTCACCATATACTGACAGTATATATATGGTGAAGCATTGCACTGTGATAACGTTTGGTTTATCAACATCTGGTTGATACATTTTTTATGCATTCTAGCAATGCAAGGTTGTGAGAATTCTCACAACCTTGCATTGCTAGAATGCATAAAAAAGTTATCAACCAGATGGTGAGTAACACCATTTCATATAGAACTCCTCAATGGTGATTTTCATTTGCATGTGGCACTCAGCAAGTGTTCATTTCGGACCCTTGCTGAAATGCTACTTTTTTAAATGTATTTGAAAATTCAGCAATGTTTTCTGCCTACCTCTTGTTATCGGATCACATGAGACAGATGTTAATACCAGGGGCTGGTTGCGTAAACACCGCCACTATGTTAAGACCATGTCTTAATAACTGACCAACTAGATGTTATCTAAATCGTAATGAGTCTTACATTTTGGATTCAACTTAGACCAATCCACATTTTTATTAACTGACTTTAACAAGTTATGACAAAAATTAGATGACTAATGTCTAAGACTTGTCTAAGTGTTTTATGCAATCTGCCCCAGGTGTAAACAGGGCTTTTGAGAAAAATGAAAAAAGCAAAGGATAAATAGAATTTATGAAGGATTAAAGAAGGCTCTCATTCTGAAATTTATGACACTTTGAGACATCAAAGTTATTCCTTTTCTCAGCTGAAAAAAATGTGAGACATGAATTTTGTGGATAAAGATCTGGTTTAGACAAGTTGGAAGGCATTATGAACAGTCTATGGGATACATTTGTGCTGACAGAGTGTCTCTGTGTGTAAAGCCTGTCTGTGCAGGACAACACTTTTACTCATTGTACCGAGAGACAAAACCTTTTCACACTGACCTAAAATCAGTCTTCCAGATTGCAGCAAACAGCACAGGTTAGAAACTAAATCCATTTTGACAGCGCTAGAGGCCTGTTCATAAAACCTCATTCCAAATCATAGAGATAACTGAAGAGATAAACACACTGGCAAACCTTAAAGGAATATTTCATGTAAAAATGAAAATTCTGCCATCGTTATTTACTATAATACAAAAAAAATTGTCTCAAAGATAAATGTCTAAAAGTTTTTTGTCAATACAATGTAAACCAGTTCCTTAAATGTTCCTCAAAATATATTCTTTTGTGTTCAACAAAAGAAAGAAATGCATACATGATAGGAACAACATGAGGGTGAGTTAATTATGAAAAAAATTGAATCATCAGATGAAGTATTCCTAATAGAAATTGTTAACACACTGTGCGCACAGTCAAATATTTTTGCATAGAAAGATGTTTAAAAATATCTTTATATGTAGGCCTAAGCACAATTTCTTTTTGTACAACATAAATAAGTATTAAAAGAAAGAATGTGTTTTATTTAAAGAAATCAGAGAGAAGCCAGCAGGCAAAATCACAGATGTCTGTCCTCTAAATGTAAAATGCCACTGACACAGCAGCCTGATGTGGTCACTGATGATTAATATGTCAAAGAGTCACACTGCACTCTCTCTGGGCACAGAACATTCTCAGAAGTCACAACAAGCAACGCATACTCTAATCAGACGCTCTGTAAGCGCAATGCTGGAAGAGTTGTGGAAATCCCATATTATAGACACCACATTCACCTGTAAGAAAACAATAATAATGCATATTATTACAATAATAATGACTTCCATTCTCGCTTGGTCTGCAATAGCGTAATGGAATGCACTGAACAGGGTGCACGGGGGTAGGCAAACACATATGTTGACAGGTGGTAGAACAGCCTATTGTAGCCCTCGGACCGAGGGATATGATTGGACGAACATTTTATGGTCCTACGCCTTCCACATATGATATAAATACATTAGACCACTTAACTTAGTGATTGCTATTGGGATGTGAAGAGACTTTCAACCAGCATAAAAATATTTTTGAACCAAATCACCTACCCTGCCTTTAAACATTAAAATATGTAAACCCAATTAAAATTAAACACAGCCACAACTTACCTGTTACAAAAACAGGTTATCATCAAAAACAGTTGGTACTGAGCAAAACCAAGGCAGGTGTGATTTACTATGTTCATGTATGTATTAAAGAAAGCAGGGAAAACTCCCGTATGATAGCTCACATCTTCAAACAAAACAAAGCAGTGATATTTTGTTCCTCAATGAATCACTGTTTAATGAATTGGCAAAATCGGTTGAGTAAATCATCAATGGTTTACTCAAAAAAGACGGTTATTTGTCACTGGCATAAAAATGTAACGTACAAAAAGGGTCACTGAAAAATCCCAGCCATTCAAGCACAAAACACCACTCGAAAATCTAATTCGAAGTCCAGAACTAATACTGTGTAATGCTGAAATATTGTACGTTTTAAACATTTTTATAAACACAATTTCCTGGCAGGCACTGCCCAGTTCAGACAGTAGAAAATGCTATGATATCATAGTCTGCTGGAACATGTTGAAACTGGAGAATTTCTTCATGACTTTAGGAGACTTTAAGCAGAGGAGAGATGAGGAAGGCTTTGGACACTGTATGTTATACCTGTACCTACTGAAACCAGTTTCATATAATGCCTCAAAGAAAAAAAAAGCCTATTCTTGTCCTGTCAAATGACCAAAAAATAAAAAATAAATCATTTGAAAGATTGAAGAACATGTGAAAGACAGTTCAAGACGGATATGCCGTCTGTCCAGACACACACATGACGCTGCACAGCTGGTATACTTTCACACAGCTGCTGCCTCATGTTTCCTCAGTTGTGTCACCTGTTGTGTGTCAACACAGAGGAAAGCTGTAACCTGCTGTTTTAACTCCCATTCACAGCTGACTCACCAATACATCCAGAGTAATGCTGAGGAGAGCAAGAGAAACTTTCCACTATAGATCAATTTTGGTTAATGTTCAGTGTTATTAAAAAATGAATAGGCTAAATAATAAATATAAAAAAGCATTAAAATATCAAAAACAAAACTGACATGTAACAAAACACTTCAGCTGATTTTTCACAACTCAGCAGGTTTATTAACCCACTGATTCTTGAGCATTATGAAAACAAACAACAACAAAAAACCTACAAAATAAAAAAAGGTTTATTTATCAAGTAATTATTCTGGATTAATCTATTCTGCATGTTAAGGGGTATTTATGTATGCCTTGAGTGCAACTCCTTCCATTTTCTCACAGAATGTGTTTTCCTTTGCTGTCAAATATGGGTCAGCACCACTGGATAAATAAATAATGTGACAAAAATGTATTATTAATATTGTTTAAAAATGCATTCACTTTATTGAGTGAATTAATCAGGAATACAGAATGCTTTTAAAGATGAATTCAAACATTTGACAGGATTGACAGCTAGTAGTGTTAACAATTTATTTCACACATATGATCCAATTTTTATATTTTCTGGTGTATCTACTAACAGGACCCATTTAAAATTAGAGAAATTATCTGAATAAGTTAATAATATCAATTAGGCCTATATGTTGCAATATAAACATGTAGGCCTAAATAAATATCCAAAATGTAAAATATATTTTTGATATTGTTTGATTTTCTTATCCTAGATATCTGTGTTGACAAAAAGTAGGAACAAAGTTGCAAAAGCAAAAACAAAGTAGCCTAACTTAAGGGGAAGTGAGTGATAATTCAATGAAATTAAATTGTACATTTGCGATAATGTTAGGTAGCTACTGTAGCCTTGTGAAACTAAAACACTAATCTTAAATCTGTACAGCCCTAAATAATAAACTTTTAATCTTCGTTAATAATTTTAACAGTAAACTGTCCTACCTGCTGAATGTCTTCTTCTCGTAATGACAGCATTTGAAAAATCTTCATCTCCATCTTCATAGCGGGCTTCAGCCATTATCTATTAACAATATGTCCGTGTTCTGTATGTTGCACAAAACTGACGAGGTTTATGAATTCTCCCTCTCGCAGACGATAAAAAGTCTGACTTAATACAATTCTTACTTAATGAAAGGTAAGTTCTATGACTAGAGTCGCAGATCTGTGTCTGTTAAACGGAGAGTGGTGAACTGAACCCTGAGCTCGGCGCGAGCATCTTTACAAGATCATATGCTGTGCACGCGCGTCTGTGCACGCTGTTCAGCAGAGGGCGGAAAAAACCTCACCAAGGTAGGCTAACTTATTTTCTAAAAAGAACTTACTCCAACTGCTGCTATATATACAGTCATGTGAAAAAGAAAGTACACCCTTTTGAATTCCATTGTTTTGCTTATCAGGACATAATAAAAAAGTAATCTGGTCCTTGGCAGGTCTTAAAATTTGGAAAATAAAACCTCAGCTGAACAACAACACATGACATATCACACAGTGTTATTATTTATAAAAAATAAATACAAAATAATAATAATATCTAGGCCAAAATGAAAAAGCCATGGGTGACAAACTACGGATAACCTTACTGTTAACCTATAGGCTAGCCTAAAGAGAGTAAGTAACAGTCAGGCACTGCTAATCAAATACCTTTGATGATTTAAAGCTCTGTTTGCGATTCAGGTAAATGCACAACAGATATACTGTAGGGCAGGGTCTCCCTCATCAGGGGGATCACTTGTCAATTGCAAGGTTACCACTTGATTCCTGAACGGGGTAGTGGGAACCATACCCTGCCAGGCTGGTGTCTCAGTCTCAGCCTGAACTACTGTAGGCATGTCTTGTTGAAGGACAGGGCTTGTAAGTCAGCTGAGCAGAGGTGATAGCAGTCAGGAGGGCTCTCGCTCTCTCTCTCTCTCTCTCTCTCTCTCTCTCTCTTTCTTTCAAACACTTAAAGATGCACATTATATTTGAAAAGCTACATGGCAAATTAATCATTAAATCACATGAACCACTGGTGCTTGAACCCGCAAATAATTGTTGCATATGGCATACATATTTTTATTTATTTTATTTATTTATTTATTTTTTTGCTTACACATTTTTAGTTGTTGAACTGATATTGTTATTATCAGTATTTTAAAATGATTTTCAGGGTTCTTTGATTATCAGTAATGCATAGTAAGTGAAGCTCTGCTTCCCTCTTGTGTTTGTTTTCAAACAGTCTGAATATTTATTTGTGATTAACTTGGAAAGCTGACGTGGAAAAATGATAGAAACATTCAATGCTTTTATAAGAAAATAAGTAAGATAAACTTCTGATTTTCTACTTTTTCTCTGGTAATGTTAAAGTGATCAAATGACATGCGTTTATGATCAAAACACATTCAAAAAAGATAACGTGCTGGAGAAATGCTGTCCTCTTTCTTCTGAGAATGACAATCAACTGCTAAGCCTTTGATGACATTAAGATCCACCTGGAGCAATCTCTAGCGGCAGTGTTCCTTCCCAGCCTCTGGTAGCTGTGGCATTTATTCCACGAATACACCTCACCCATCAGTCAATTGTAATATCACTGTTCGTCTGGTTCTACAGCAAAAATACCAACCAGAATAGCCAGGAACCATTAAACTTTACAGCACAACTGCTCAAGACTGCACTATAGGCCTTCAATCCAGCACAATGTGTACATTGTTCTGCTGTTTATTGTTACAGTTACATATCTTTCTCTATTTAAATGTATAGTGTTTACAATGCAGCCTGCATTTTTTAGGCTAGGTGTAATACAATTCTTGACACCGCACCACAGATATCACAAATTTTCAAACCCTAATACAGTCCTGGTATAACGATTTTCATTTTCTTTTCTTTTTTTCAATCAATGCATAATTTCTCTTCTTTTCTTCAATTTTACATTTTCTAAATTCAGAGGTTTAGATAGCTTTTTTTTCGGTGTATATCCATAAAGTCTGATTTTCGTAAAGCCACTTTTTAGGGCTTCTCTTAGCCTGTGTTCTCGTGCCATTTACGTTTGGACCAGCAGGTGTCGCCAGCGTGCGGCGTTTCGAGCGCTTCCAAAACCAGTTGCTAAAAGTGATTCATTTTGCGAAGCAATTAGTCTAATAATTACGTTTCGAAAAGCTTCGATTCTCCCATCACTGAGTGCTTTTGGCTTTTCAAAACACGTGTTTTTAGTATGGATTCCTTCAGAATTCCACTGAGACAAGTGCTCTTCTTCTGAGATATATTACAGTTGGTTTTTGGTTCATTACCGCCACTAACTGGACAGGAGTGGGGATCTATGGTGGGGGCGCACCAAAGGAAAGAAAAAATAAATGTACTCTCATTTTTGGTAGTCTACTGCCACACTAAACCCATAGAAAAGAACAACAAGACATTATAATCTATTGTAATATTTTTTATTATTATTGTGGCGAGTTTTTATATTTACTAACAACGGCCTATCTCAAATTAATGTAGAACTCTTACCTGAAATGGACACTTAATAATAAGAAATGTAGCTCTTTTCTGTTTGACTATGACCGTGCGTGAATAGCCTAATAGCTGTAATGTTATAACCATAGACTGTATAAAAACAGGTTATAACACAGACGATTAAAAAATTATATGAGCAAGCGCCCAAACAGCAGCCAATCACCGGTCGGATGTAGAGAGCAGGGGCGGGGCTTGTGGTCGAGCTCACCTTTCTAATCCACGCTCAGGTGACCGAGCGAGCGCAATGGCGTCAGAGATCTCTGGATCTTTAAAGTGTGTTGATCATCTGATAGACAACAGAACCGTCGCCGCGAGCTGCACTGAGCTATCAATATGAAAACGATAACAAGACGGGATTATGATCGGTTTAACGCCAGTGGAATATGACACAGGGAAACAGAGCTGCTGAGGCGAATTTTGTCAGGTGTGGAAGAAAAAAGCGTTTGGACATTAAAGGCAAAGTATGTGTCATTTAACAATACTGCCCAAGTTGTTGCTGTTTTATTTTTATGTTTTGATTTGATTTGATTGATTTATTTATTTTTAGCATATAACGGGTTATGTTTTGCTGCTTAAAAGTGGAGTTGTGTAAATTGTTTTTATTCCAGCTCGAACGTAAACAGGTTGTTCTAGGTTGTCTGGAAAAACAGACAACTCAAGATGGAGTCATGACTACATAGTTAATAAACTACATTGTTGTTTATACGCACACTCATTCGTCTATTCTAAAGATCTTGTGTAGTTTACTGAAACAACTTCTTTAGCTTCTTCTTTGTTGACATAACATGAAAAATGAAGCAAAGCTTTTAGAAAATGGTCGTTTTAAGTGTTTATTCAGTGTTAAAATTCGATTGTGTATTATGTTACCCTCATGGGATCACGTTTACAAGGAATCATATCTATATTTAACCATGGATTTAACCATGCATTTTAAATGCTGGGATTGGTACTTTGAGCAAGTTATGCCACAAGAGTTGGTTGTAAATTCAAAGGTTTACTCACTGACTGATAATCAGACAGCCAAGAGAGTGCAAATAGTGGTGGGGATAGGAAAGAAAGAGGAGCTGAGCAGAAATAAGGATGAAGAAACAGACATAGAACCCAATAGATATGACAACAGTGGGAGAGTCTGAGAAAATCACTGATAGATTTAGTATGAAAGCAGGAGAGGTCTGTGAATGGTGCTCTGTAGAGAGTTGTTAGCGTGTATGAGAAAGTCCCTCTTTGTGATGTTATTCTTCACAACAGGTGAAAGAAGTCACACACCTTAGGTTCTGGTTGCACCTGTGATGTAACGTGACTTTGTAGCTGTATGTTTTTACCAAGTACAAACAAGAGAAATAGATTGTCCTAATAATTTTATGTTAATAAATTACTGCTTACAGCAGCAAAAGACTGTTGTCACGTACAAGCGTCATGCATATCATCCAAAGCTTGTCCATGATGCATTCCAGCAGCTGCCAAGCTGAATTATGTAATTTTAATATTATTTATATACTATTATAGATTTTATTAATAATTAAAATCTTCTTTTTTTTTTGTTTGCATTTACAGTTTAGTTATTTTTTTGTCATTTTGTTACAGTATGTGCGAAAATGTTTCTAAGTTTATTTTATTTCAGTTTTAGTGCTGTTTTAGTTTTTATTCATTTCCATTTAGTAATTTTAGTGCTACTACTTGTTTTCAAATGTTTTGTTTATTTTAGGTTTCAGATTTGTTCCATATATCATAATAATTTCTTAATAACCCTGGATGAATATAGTGGATTGTCTGGTTTTTGAAAGAAGAAACACTTCAGGTTGATATTGTACAACATTTACAGATTAACAGAAAACTGATTAACAGCTTTAACTTGTGTCTAAACTTCAGTAGACAATTCCAGCTGTAGCTCCTACCTTTGGCTTGCCCTAGCCTGGTTCAGCCTTGTCTTGTGCTGAGGATTAAAACACACACACACACACACACACACACACTAACCTTCAGGACTGCATAGCTGTGATATTAGACTCAGTAGAGAATGCTAAGGCAATAATGACAGATTAGGACATCCCTTGAACTATGAATTATGTCACAATGTTGTGCAAACATTTTTTTTAATCCCTGCCTTTAGTTATTTCATTCATTTCTGGTTTATTATGTTCTATTCATAAATCTTGTTTACTCACACTGAATCATCTGAGACTCCTGGTGAAAGAGTGCTGAATGCTTACATGAAAAAATGTCTCAATGGGACTGAAAAGAGCATTCAGACTTCAAAAAGCTTTCGGTGTGTCTCTCATCTCTGAATTTGATCTGACTCATGTAATTGCAGCAAGCGTGCATCTCTCTTGCTTTGTGAGACAAACCATGTCATAAGGGCTTTCTGTGTGCAAACATTCTCTTTCTATCATTTTTTCGGATCTCTCTCATTTTGTTTGTCCTTCCCCTTTGAAACCTACACAAACAGCCTTTTCTCAGTTGGTAGGCTACATATGAAATGCTAGCAGGCCATCAATGTTATACACTCTTAAAAATAAAGGTGCTTTAAAAGGATCTTCACAGCGATGCCATAGAAGAACCATTTTTGGTTCCACAAAGATTAATTCAGTCAAATGTTCTTTAAAGAACCATCTCTTGCTTACCTTTTATAATCTGAAGAACCTTCTTTCACCACAAATAACCTTTTGTAAAACAGAAAGGTTCTTCAGATGTTGAAGGTTCTTTATGGAAACATTTAGACAAATGTTCGTCTACTATGGCATCGTGAAGCACCTTTATTTTTAAGAGTGTATAATGCCTGTTATGCCAGGATTTCAGCAGTGTTTATGGCAGGATTGTTGTCCTTAGGCATTTTCAAAAATTAAATAAACATATTATGTATTCATTGTGAACAAACCCTGAACTAGAATAGTGTATTGTTGTTGCAGTATTGGCATGATACTGATGTATTTTTTTATTTATTTTTTTAAATGTGATGCTAAAGTAGGCTTTGTTTATTTTGTGTCCTCTTCTTTGTCCTGTTAACTTAACACCTGTTAACCCCTGTTTGCTTTGTTTTGCCTGTTGTCCCTCCCCTTTTGTCTGTTTTTCAGTCTCCAAAATACCTTCCCCCCCTCAATTGTTTTCTTTTTTTTGGCCTCTCTCTTGTCATAGGTCAATCCCAACAAATTTATGTTATCTGTGGTTCATGCAGGTACACAGCTGGCTGATGTTTTGGTTTTTATTCTTGGGAGCAGTGGGTTGTCACAGTTTCTCTCCAGCAGGCACTGCTTGTTCATACATTTTATTTTGTAATCACACTCCTTCAATTTGTACTGGTGAATCACGCTCATGTGGATCCATACTATCACTCTAGATTATGCTGTTGAATTGGGCTTGTTTTATGAGTTTCTGCAGTATTATGTAGTTCTGCTGGGTTTGTAATCATTTGTTTTGTTTCGCATCTCACTTTATGTAGTATAAAACTTATTTTAGTTGCAGTGCAAAAAGCCTTCAGTATTTCTCACACAAAGCCTTTTGCTTTGTTGCGGAAGGCAAACACCTGACTGCTGTTCCTTTGTTTGCCTTAATGAGGCCACCATTGCTTTATCTCAGTGTAACAGGCAGCTCCATAAAACCCTCTCCCTTTAGAAAGCTTATTTCTGTGGGAAGGATTGCCTTCTTTTGTGTCATAGATGTTCAGTTTCTCAGGATGATTTTTACTGCTTGTAAGTGTGGACAAACTCTGTAAACATAATATAAACGCAAACCATGTTTTGGTATGGAAACATGCAGGCATACCATATTTGCATAGGTTCTTGCATTATGTAAACCCGTTGTTTTCCCAACACACTTCCCTGTTTGTAAGTACCACCATTAGGATTGGGAATGTCTCTATAGTTACTGGTCCCAAGTTACCTCTAGGCGTGTGCAGTTCCACCAATCAGAATGGAAACAGGTGGTGTGTTAATATTTATGCAGATCAGGTGTTTTGAAAGCTGGGTAGGGAGCTGAGTGTATAGTATAAACTAGGGGTGCTCCGATCAGGATTTTTGAGGCCGATCACCGATTGCCGATCACAGAAACCAGTATCTGCCGATCCGATCACCGATACCGATCTTTTTTTAAGCCTTCTTTTTATCATGTAGTATTATTTATAGTGATACTCCAATCAGTATTTTTAGACATTTGTTCAGTGCCTGAATTCCCCTCTTAGGTGACTCTTGTGAGAGGGGACTTTTTAATTTGAGGGGTGGAGGGGGCATTTTTTAGACATTTTTCAAAAATATACATTTATCTCACCTAAATGTTTGATCATCCAGTGCATTTTTGTTTTTACAATTGTGCAATTGTTGCAGAAAAGCTTACACACATCACAGGCTTGATTTCACACAGGAGTCCACTACTGATCCATCTGTTTACCACAAACACAACATTTATCCATTATTTTGATTTCAAATCCAAACACTGTTACTAATAAATGCTTTTTCATTTTGATTATTTTTTCTTTTACAGTAATACAATCTTTATAGACGTGTTTAAATACAATAAATATAAGAAACCCTATTATTCAATGCTTTTTACTTTTGCATTTAGGCTACTTCTAGATTTATATATTAAGTTGCTCAAGCAAGTGGCAAAACATTTAAACTACTTATGTTATCACAAACATTCTAAATTAACTTATGACTGGCAGAAACAGTCAGCTCTACTGAATTTTCTTTTGCATTTAAATCTTTATTACAAGCAATCCTGCGGTTTATAAAGAACTTTGCTCTCCAGACCTCCTCGAGTGCCATCTATTATTGTCTTATCTAAAAGTATTCTTTTCCTTTAAACCTAGCCAAAAAGCCACATGTGATGACTCTGAAACACAATAGACTTTAATTATATGCATTCATAGTGTAATTACTACATTTTCGTGTCAATCCATGTTCATATCTACCGCAAACAATGCGCTGTCACTTTAATTCAGTGCGTGCAGCACAGCAAAGATAGACTCGATGTGGAAACGATCTGTGCACTGCTACAGACGCACCGTTCCTGGAACGCACTACCGGACCAGACCGCAACCGCGTGCAGAACGCTCTGATCCGTTAACATGAGTGCGGAAAAATACGCACCATACGCACTGCAAACGGAGTAATGTGAACCTGGCATTATGTGTGTGCGCTGCGAGTATGCTTGAGCGCACGGTCTCCAGGAGAGCGCGAGAGCGCGCGAGCGCTGAATGGCTTAAACACTGGCTAGAATTAACAAGAAAAGCAGTTTATAAACTTTAGTAACGATGCGACACTGCCTCTATTGTGCAAGTGACACTTCATGTGTCAACCGTGCAGCGTGCTGCTCACTTATAATGCAGACGCGATGATTTGAAGCCATTTGCGCATTTTGAGAGAGAAAGCGCGCGCGGTGATTTACACAGGCTGTTTATGAAATTATGTCTCACAGAAAGTTTCAAATTACTTTATATGTTATGTAATGAATAACTATGAATTGCACTTCACCTTCAGCATTATAATGATTTCACCCGTGCCAGACAGAGTCTGAGACGGTGCCGCTGCATGTCATGCCAATCCTCATCAGCTAGAGATCGTTTTTTTGAGATCGGCCTTTTAGAGACCGCCGATCAAACGCCCCCAAGCGATTATCGGTCGATAATGATCAGTACCCGATCAATCGGAGCACCCCTGGTATAAACATACTGCACGCTTGCATCTCATGTGCGTAAAACCTTCAGCTTTACTGAAGAGACATATAACGTCACAGGCCATAAAATTATGATAAGGGTTCTGGTTATCTTCTGCCTTTTGGCATAAATATCAAACCCATTAATTTGAAGATCTTAATGCATTGCCAGGGACAAATGTATCAAAAAAAAAAAAAAAGTCATGTGTACGTTATCCATCAGGTCAGAAATTGGGACCTAAACCAGGACCAGTACTTGACGCTGTAGTAATCTCCTCTTTGAATCTGTTGTAAATTTTTCAGTAGACTCTGTCACTGTAATAGCCCTCACGTCACCATGGGCACCAGGACTCCCAGTAAATTCCCCTTGTGTCTTCAGACAGTGCTTGATCATGACAAACATGCCTGCTTTGATTTGCTTGGGTGTCCTTCATGTGTACGTGCCTGCTTATATGTGTGTGTGTGTGTGTGTGTGTGTGTGTGTGTGTGTGTGTGTGTGTGTGTGTGTGAGAGAGAGAGAGAGAGAGAGAGCATGCACAAGGGCCAGGTGTTTCCATCATGAAAGTCATAAGCTAAGAGATCAAAAACCACACATTACTGTCTATTGGTAATGCGATCATTCATAATTTAAGTAGATTTTTTTCCATGTCAATTTAAATATTTTTTTTAGTGAATGAATTACATAATATGCTAATTAACTAAGTTCAATATTTTCTGAGAAATGAAGATAACTCTTAACATTATTGTGGTAGATCAGTAAATCTTCGAATAGACAGGTGAGCCAGAAGTGAGCTAAATATCCTTGTTTGTAAAAAATGCTATAAAAAAAGTAAAAGAGAAATTGCTTTATTTAAGGTGGATTGTATTTCCATTTTATAGGGATTCACAATGTATTGGTACCATACTGGTTATCGGGCCATAGTGGATTTTTAATGATGGTATTATTGTATTTTGAATATTTAATTATACTTACTCATTTCCCTCTTTTTATTTAATTACATTTGCCATCATCTAACACTCATTTAAATTAATCTTTAAAAACACTAATTGTTAATTGTAATCTCTAGCAAATCTCAATGAATAACCATTTTTATGCTGTACATTAATAATTTTGTAATGCTTAATTTACTTGTAGCATTAAAAAAAATTCAGTTGTTTAGTGTTTTATACATTAAACTATTATTTTATACACCATTTATAGTATAGAATTCTAAAGTATAAGTTTATAGATTTTTACCCAGTACGCTTTCTTTCATTCATTTTTTTAACCATAAAGTCAAAATGTTATGACTTTAAAGAGTCCATTATGATTTTTTCTGTAAAAAAAAAAAAACGCTGCTGTAAATTTAACTGACCTCATTTCAACCTTGCTTCAAATGAAAGCGCTGAGCTACTGATCTGACATATGGCAGTCGGACATATGGTGTGGAATGTGTTGGGCAAGTGCTAGTGGATGACTGCACAGAGAACAATTTCCAACACAAGTTATGACAGCCCTGTGTTAGGGTGGGACTGACTTGCTAGCCATGTTTCAGCATGAAAAGATGCAAGGACACTCTTTGGCTTGCAGGGCGTGAAACCCAACCCATTCTCAAAGGAGAGTCAGTCACAAAGGGACTCCAAGCAAATAGTCCAGCCCTGACCAGTATCACATTACTTTCTAAAGTAATGATCTTGTAAAAAAAGAAAGGAAACTCTACCTTTTCTCAGTCATTAAACTTTGAAAACTGTTTGGATTTTTTTACTTATGTGAACAGGTGCTCTTATGAGGCCCTGTGAGTTTTGGTGTGACTACAAACACATGGAACCTGTTTTTCAATGTTGTGACGTGACATTTAAAGGGTGACGTCATTTCAGGCTTACTTTATATGATGTGACAAGCATTGGTGCTCAGATAAAAATCAGTTTTTCAGTTCTAAACAGGCCATAATGGAGATGTGAGTCTTTTTAAATTATATCTTTACCTTAAATATTCTTGCTGAGGTTTGTAATTTCTCAGGAAGTGGTAAGTATCGAATTAACATAATTAACTAAATGAGTTTAATTGGATAAGTGTGGTTACTCTGAGGTAAACACAGATCCAGTGTGCTCATGAGTGACTTCATTCTCATGCACCCACATTACTAAGATAAGACATCTGTGCTGCTCAGTCAGGAAAGTCATTTCCATAATATCTGTAGAAAGGCCCTGTCCCAGATTTGTCCCAGTATCTCCACTGATCTCTTTGAAGAAGTAGAACAAGATCAAGAATCCAGTGTAGTTTCCTCTCCAGAGGTTTTCTCTGTCCACCCCTCTCACACTGATTAATGAGCGTATGCGTAATTTGGGTCACGTTTTTCTGATAACAGAACACTTACCCTGGCCATTTCCTGTGAGCGCATTTCATCTGGACCTCCTCAGATGGTTTTGAGTCCAGGCATTACTGTGAGACCTGGTAAGGATGCTGCCTTTTTTGCAATACATTAAGTAATGCTAAAATATGTTTTATCTGAAGCTCCTTTTACTCGCAGCATTCAGACGTTGAATGTGTTTTTTTTGTGTCTAGTCAACTGGATCGCTCAGTAAAAGTCCGTAATTTTGCTGAATTGCCAGGTTCATATGCTTAACAGTAGATGCACTTGTCCACCAGTCATGGATACACACTGGTACATTGTTTGTGCAATTATGCACAGCTGCAGTATGCGTCCGAAAACCCAAGATGGCTGCCTTGCTACCCAACCAATGATTCAACTGACAGTGGTTTTGTATGAAGGCTTCATGTAAGGAAATTTCCAAGGCATCACAACCTCATGATAATGATGTCAGACTAGGGTTGCAAAGGAGCAGAACATTTCTTAAAAGTTTACAAAAAGTCCTGGAACGTTTTCAAAAATTTGGGAACATTTTCAGAAATTTAGCGGAGATTTTCCACCCCTTTGCAACCCTGAACCAGGCAAATTTTTAATGACTACACACCTTATTCTTGGGTAGAAATTCAATTTGTGTTTTTGTATGACAATAGATAGTTTTTCTATCTTTCTATTTTTTTTTTATAACTTTGTATTTATTGAATGATTACAAAATAGCTTTCTGTGTTGACACAGTCTGGGTGACTTTATATAATTGAGTGGCTATATAAAAAGTGGCTATATATAATTATATAATATAAGTAAATTTAGTCAATTCTTTAGGTCTGTTATGCTCACCAGATTTTCATTTGATCAAAAATACAATAAAAACAGTATATTATTACAATTTAAAATAACTGTTGTAATAAATTTTGAAATGTATTTTAAATTTATTCTTGTGATGGAAAAGCTGAATTTTAAGCAGCTGTTACTCCAGTCTTCAGTGTCACATGATCCTTCAGAAATCATTGTGATATGCTGATTTGGTGCTCAAGGATCAGTTAATGAAGTTGAAAGTAGTATACATATTTGTGATTTAAAATAAATGCAGTCGGTTTGAACATTCTATTCATCAAAAAATCCTTAATATATATATAATTATATATTTATAATGTAATATAAATTAAGGATTCTTTGATGAATAGAAAGTTCAAAACGACAGCATTTATTTCAAATAAATATTTTCTGATATCATGAATGTATACATTTTATATTTATAAATGTATTTATATATATATTTAACCACAACTCCTCTAGCTGCAGTGGCTCATGGGATCAGTATTTTCATGCTCTGTGTGTCTGTCCACTTATTGAATGGGGTTTTAGAATAGCTTTATTTCAGATTTTTTTGCAGTTTCACTTGTAGGTTTTCACAGACAGAAGTTTCTCTATCCCCTTCTCCCCCTCTCTGTGTTTCTGAATTCCCACCTCCTCTTCTCATGTCTTCCTCATTCTCATTCCCGCTCTTCTGCAGTACCATTCTAAACCTCTTTGTCACTGCTCTGATCCATCTAGTCATTTCCTGGCCCCGATCTTCTCACTCACATTGCTTTCATTAACACAGCTAAGCTGTTTTTTCAATTTTTTTTCTTTTTTTTCAGAACCCACGTTGACTAGATCTCAATCTACATGTTTCAGAAGAGCTCCTGAGCCCTCTGAAAATGCGAATGTTTTCTGCCATACGAAATACCGTGTCTCCAGCAGCAGCTTTCAGCAGTAGTCTGGATGAGGTAGGTAGAAAATTCAAAATCCATTCTGACTGTCTTTCCTCTGGATTTCTGTGTTTTAATGAGTGGACAGCCCCCCACGTGTAACCAAAAACATATGTATCTCTATTTCTGTCACATTTGTGTTTCAAACTGAGCTTTCTGCTATGATTCGCTCTAAATTCAGGCGTGGTTAATAGTTTCTGTCTACTGATTGGCTGTTCAGTATTGTGTAAAGATTCACATGGCAAATTCAGTTGGTGTGTGTTTGTGTGTGTGTGTGTGTACCTGGTGTTTATCACGTTATGGGGACCAAATGTGGAAAAAATGGGCATTTTTGATGTCCCCATGAGGAAACAAACTTATAAATCAAACAGAATGAAGTTTTTTGAAAATCTAAAAATGCAGAAAGCTTCCTGTGAGGGGTAGGTTTAGGTGTAGGGTTGATGTAGGGCAATAGAAAATACAGTTTGTATAAAATCCATTACGCCTATGGAATGTCCCCATAAAACATGGAAACACAACGTGTGTGTGTGTCTGTGTGTGTGATGCACTCATTTAGGTCCTGGTTGTAGAGATTTTTACATGCTGAAGCTGAGATAGAGAACACCTCTTAAAACCTTTTGACCATTATTATTATTAAGATGAAGAATTGAAAATAAAATGTGCATGTTAATGTTTTTATTGTAGTGTTATTTAGTTTTTATTTATTTTTATTTATAGTATAGTAGTTAATTATTATTTTATTTATAGTATTTATTTATTGTAGAAAAACTGTAAAAAATGTATCTGCATAAAATAATGGTTTTGATTGATACAAAACAATACTGGTCAACCTCAAATCAAATGTTCATCTAAAGGCTTCAGTGAATGATAGAAAAAAGCCTACACGAGGAACCTTTGAATACTGTTAAAACGGCATGCCAACATGCATCTCATGACATTTGAGAGAATGCCTAGTGTGCAAAAATATATCCAAAGCATATATTTTTTATTTGATTATTGCATAATTTTTATGATTTTTACAATGCATTCTGCAAAGTGACTTTTTTAAATGCGCAGATAAAGTAAGCCTTCAGACCACAAGGATTGTGGAGAATGCCATTGCTGTTGTCTTTACTCATCCTTTAGACTAAACACACACACCACAGAAACTATAGCTTATACTCCCCACACACATTTTTGAGAGGAGACAAGAGAGTATCTTTGTATCCATCTATAATCACTGGTGCTTGCACACACATTTAGTTTAAGCCAATAGCTGTTATCTAAATGCTTAAGGCTGTGGGTCTCTTTATTTGATAAAAATAGTTCTGCATATACAGTAGAGAGCAAGCTATTCAGTACTGCTACATTTCTTTATTTTAGGAAGCATTACATAAGACGCAACGTACTGTATGCTATTGTATAACACACAAAGCTCACATCCACATGCTGTTAATTAGCATCTTTAAGTGATGGCAACTGAGTTCATTCGTTTGCATTATGTTAAGGCAGCCACATTATCGCAGCAAATCCCACTTGAAAGGCTTTGATTTTCTAAAGATGACACAGTGCTGTTGTCAGGATAGCCACTGAAATAGTGATGCACATTTAAAACAGACCGCAACTTAACTGTTCTCTGATGTTATTGTTAGTGCTTGGTTTGTGCTGTGCCAGTATTTCTTCTCACAGGATATTTATTTATATATACTTTTAAATACATGTATTATATACTTTTCAGTTCAGATTTATTTAGACTGTACACTTAATTTTTAAATACTTTTTTTTTTCTGTGTTTATATACAGGTTGTCAGTGTCTAATGCTACCGTGCAGTTATCCATGTTTGGTTGAATTCGGCATCCACTCCACCACTCATGATGGTTTAGTCCTGCTGTGAGAGCACAACAATGACATCCATGGTTGCCAATGGGACTCGAGGTGACCAGTCACTGGTCCTGAAAGGAGTGGACCCTGAAACATGCATGATCGTGTTCAAAAACCACTGGGCACAGGTACGTAGTATCTACGTTCTAGTAGATTGGCTTTCCTCGTGTGCTGTTTTTAAATGCCATTTCTCTACTGTTTAAAGTAGGCATGATACTACTGTTGGCAAAATAGAAAAACCTTTATGATGCTCATTGTGGTGAATTACATGTGAGAATTATGTATTTCTTAAAATATTTTGCTAAGCAAAAACATGCAGAGTACAATAGCATTAACATAGTTTGTTACTACCTGCTTGATACTTTTGCTTTAGGGTGTATAATAACATGAACATTTGTTGTGGATATACTGTTTTTTTTTTCTCCAAGAATGAATACATTTTTCAGTGAAAATATTAACTTTCAAAAAGTCTTGCTCCTCCACAGGTGTACAAACCAAATATTGTATGAGTCGAGTTATTTTCTGTTTATTATAAATGAAGTTTATTTTATATAAGGATTTATGATTAAATAAAATAAAGCAATTCCGAATTAAATATATTTACATATTATATATGATAAAATATTATGTTTCTGATCATTAAAATAAGTAAATTAAAATGTTTTGTAAGCTTTTAAAATCCCGAACTGGCCCTAGAACAGACTATCCCATTGGTGTTATACTGTGAATAAGGCTCTGGACCTCTTCTGTTGATTCAGCAGAATGCTCCAGAACATAGAGGCATTGTTTGGGTACAGAAGATGAGTTCAGGCTATTAGATAAGCTCTGAAGAAAGAAATTAGCGTAGTTTTCTGAAAGCAAACTAGTATTATTGTTGTTAACTAATCAAATGAAGTACTAAAATATTCTAATGATCTGAGATGCCGTTAACACTTTCACTCTTTCAACCCTTCCTGCTTAATTTGCATTGATGAATGGTACACTTTGTTAAGAGCAATATGCCATTTGGCCTTGCTTGCACTTCCTCTTCTTGGAGCCTTCAGGTTATTCCTTTGCTCTGTTAATAACCCAATCTCAGTTTGACATGATGGAATAGATCAGCACCAGGACAGAGGGCTCATTGTTGCAGTTGTTTCAGCTACTAATTTGTATGAAATAGATTATATGTCTTCCTGCTACATTGCAATGTTCCAGTATAAATATTTACTTATTTTTTTATAATTTAATTTTTATTTTAATTATTTTTTTACATTTGTTTTTACTTTTTATTTAAATTTGTATTGATTTTTTTTTTTTTAAAGTAATTTATTAAAGTCATTTTTAGTGACCATATGTAAAGATAACTTTTTGCTGTAGTGTGATAAAATCCCTTTGGCTATTCTCTCCAGTGTGAATGACTTCTGATCTCTTGACAATTTCTCAGGTGGTGAAGATTCTAGAGAAGCATGACCCATTGCGCAGTAATGGTGGTGGTCTGGGTGGAGGTCATGGTCTTGGCGGGGGTGGAGGACTCAGCAGTTTCCGTTTCGGTCCAGTCCCTGGCGATGAGGCCAGCGCTGTGCAGAACTATGTAGAGCACATGCTCTTACTCCTCATGGAGGAGGGGTGTGGTCAAAATGGAGCCATGGGGCCCATTCTGGAGTTTGTGGTGATGGAGAACGTGTTGGAGAGACTGTTTATCTGGAGCCTGAGGCGAGAGTTCACAGATGATATGAAATTAGAGCAACTGAAGATGTATGAGATGCTGATTGGACAAGCTAGGCAGCCATTACTTCATCATAAACCAGTGCTCAAGCCTTTAATGATGCTCTTGTCGTCCTGCGCCGGCTCCCCATCGGGTCCAAGCTCCTCTGTTGTGGAGACAGAGCTTGTGCTGCTCCTGAACCAGCTGTGCTGTGTTCTGGCTAAAGACCCATCAGTCCTGGAGCTTTTTTTCCATACGAGTGAGGACCAAGGAGCTGCTAATTTCCTCATCTTCTCCCTACTCATCCCCTTCATACACCGGGAAGGGTCAGTCGGACAGCAGGCCAGAGATGCGCTTCTGCTTATTATGGCTCTTTCCGCTGAAAACCGTGTTGTGGCCAAACACATCGCAGAGAATACCTATTTCTGTCCGGTATGAGTCTATTATAGTATATCTCCCTCTTTTATTTATACTCTTTCTCTATTTATCGTTCTCTTTTTTTTTTTTAAGCTACTTGGATTCTGTCCAAAAGTGCTTACAATTACCAAAGTTCCTGCTGCATTGGGCTTACTTTATTGCTGTGCATTGCCTAAATTACCATCTAATTAAATAGTCTTTATGGAATCATGGTGCTTTCTGAAGTGTTGAGTGCATAAAAAGGAATTTCTATTTGACTTGGATATTTAATTTTGCATGCCTATTAGCCCTATTTTTACATTTAGGTTACTTTGTTATAATATACTGTGCTTAATTTAAGTTATTTAAAAAAAAAAATGTAAATGTGTAATAACACTGTTAAATGTAATCTTTAGTAAATCCCAAAATGAATATGGATGTTGTGAACATGTAAAACTGTTGGTTTTAGTTTTTGTAGTGTTTTATTTTTAACTTTTTGGACAAACCTATTATACTTTTTTTTTTTTTTTTTTTTTTACTGGCCATTTTTTGTTCTTCACCCATAAAAAAAAAAACGAAAATAAAGAGCAACTTATTGATATTAGCTGAAATTCTAAAATCTTTAAATCCGTAAAGATGGCTTATTAACTTGGGCCAACTTATGTTAAATGGGACAGAACAACCTAAAAACAAACACAACAGGAATTGAATGTACAACTGCTGTACATCATCATTATATGAACTAGCAAACCCTGAAGAAATATGACATTTATAGCCTCCAGTTATGAGTCTAATGAGCATGACTAACACTTTTGAGTAATCTTGTCTGGCTGTTTATGAAATCACAATGAAATCCACAGTCAGTGAAGCCAACAGGACAGTTAAACTGGTTAAATCTTTAGTGAATGCATGGATTGTTTCTGAATATTATCAAATTCTCCTTTCAAATATGTGCCACTGTGGGCCCTGTCAGGGCATCCAGCAGCACAGTATGTGCTTATGTAAAGTCATTAGAGATAATTGCATAATCTGTTACACCATGGATGAGTACCCTTCTTACTAAGATGACATCACCCTCAGCTTCAATAGAGTCTGATTCTCAGCCTCACATGCACCCTCAGCCCTTTCTGACCTAACATTTATCTGCCAGTGAATGAAGCCAGGAAGCATGTAGCTAAAGATTGTTGTGAAATTACATAATGGTTGTCTTTATTGAAGTGTTCACAAGTGTATTTTGAATTAATTGGTTTATTTATTTTTGTTTTTGATGAAGGTTTTGGCTACAGGTCTGAGTGGGCTTTACTCATCTTTGCCTACCAAGTTGGATGTACCCAGTGAAGAGTGGCACTGTCTGCACCGTGAGGACTGGCAGCAGCTGCCTGCTCTTGTGCAATTTCTTAACTCCTTGGAGTTCTGCAATGCTGTCATACAGGTGTGTGCTAGTGCTGCTTCATTTCTACTACACTTGTGTTTTATCTATAGCAAGAGGTGTCCAGTCCAGCTCCTAGAGGGCCACTTTCTTAAAGAGTTTAGCTCCTGTACACCTGCCAGGATGTTTCTGGTGATCCTGAAGACCTCAATTGGCTTGTTCAGGTGTGTTTAATTGGGACTATACCTAAATTCTCTCCAGAAACAGGATTGGACACCCCTGGTCTATGGCAAACAATGTATCATTTTACAATCGCATACAAACGTCCTCTGCTTGTTTTGCAAACATTCTTCTGGAAGTCTTGTGTCAGGAGACAAAGGTTGAGCTATATCTAAACATTATTGTAGTATCCTTATCTTTATATGCCCAGTAGATGAAAGGCACCCAATACATTTAGACAGTGTGAATTCATTTAGCTTTGCTTTGTGTGTAGGTGGCCCATCCTTCCATCAGAGACCAGCTGGTTGGCTACATTCATAATGGTTTTCTGGTACCTGTTCTAGCACCAGCATTACACAAGGTTAGTGGGCCATAAGCCATTTTCTTCCTAGATCTGAAAGCTGATATGTGACCCTGGACCACAAAACTAGTCATAAGTAGCATGGGTATTTTTGTAGCAATAGCCAACAATACATTGTATGGGTTAAAATTATTGATTTTACTTTTATGCCAAAAATCATTACGATATTAAGTAAAGATCATGTTTCCATGAACATATTTTGTAAATGTCCTACTGTAAATATATCAAAACTTAATTTATGATTAGTAATATGCAATGCTAAGAACTTCATTTGGACAACTTTAATTTTCTCAATATTTAGATTTTTTGCACCCTCTGATTCCAGATTTTCAAACAGCTGCATCTCAGCCAAATATTGTCCTATCCTAACAAACCATACATTGATGGTAATTGACCCTTATGACTGGTTTTATGATCCAGGGTCACATAAGTAAGATTTGATTTTAAGCAGCCTAATTTTTTTGTAGTTGACACTTGAAGAGGTGATGACCACAACAGCATACCTGGACCTCTTCATACGCAGCGTTTCTGAACCTGCATTGTTGCACACCTTCCTAAGCTTCATTCTGCTCCATCACCATGACAATGTACACATTTTGGACACACTAGTCAGCCGCATCAACACTCCCTTTCAGGTAACCACAATTACAGCATGACTGTCAGCCAATTACATTTAAAAAAAGCAGCCAATTAAATCTCAAAAAAACAGTACTTACTTGAGAACAGGCAAGTGCTGAACTAGTGCTGGGTGATACAAAATAAAACGTATTGTTAATGGAATATTGTTAATGTTGGCCACATAATTACATAATTACTACATAATTATGGCCATGTCAAAGGGATGGTTCAACTGCTTTTAAACTCTCCTGTGCATATTTATGTGTGTGCACTGTGAAGAGCCTCACAAGTTTCAATATCCACTGTTTTTATATCGAGTTTTTGGTTTGCACGACCTTATAGAATCATGGAGTTCTGCACGCTTGCAAATCCTTTCACTATATCCAGCAAAGTGCAAACATGATAAGAATAAAAGGTTAATTTTGCAGTGAAGTCAGCTTCATTGATTGTAATGGCAGTATTTGTAAAAGTGCAGAACTCAGTCAGTGAGCTTGCCCTGAACTGAAGTAACTGACAGCTTCAGTGGTTACAAAGGGAGCATTCTTTGAAAACTTTCTGTATATAACATATTCACAATATGAATAAAAGTAAAATTTTTTCATGAAAATAACTAAACAAAGCAAAGTTTCTGGATTGACAACCATATTTAAATGTGGGGTTGAATCCAAAATATAGTAACCATAACAACAACACACACACACACACACACACACACAAAAAAAAGTATGTACTTTGTAACTAGGGGTGCTCCGATCAGGATTTTTGAGGCCGATCACCGATTGCCGATCACAGAAAGCAGTATCTACCGATCCGATCACCGATACCGATCTTTTTAAAGCCATCTTTTTATCATGTAGAATTATTTATAGTGATACTCCATTCAGTATTTTTAGACATTTATTCAGGGCCTGAATTTCATTTTTGAAAATGGGGGGAATGACTCTTGTGAGAAGATTTTTTAATTTGAGGGGTGGAGGGGGCATTTTTTAGACATTTTTCAAAAATATACATTTATCTCACCTAAATGTTTGATCATCCAGTGCATTTTTGTTTTTACAATTGTGCAATTGTTGCAGAAAAGCTTACACACATCACAGGCTTGATTTCACACAGGAGTCCACTACTGATCCATCTGTTTACCACAAACACACATTTATCCATTATTTTGATTTCAAATCCAAACATTGTTACTGAAAGTGCTTTTTCATTGTGATTCTTTTTTTCTTTTACAGTAATACAATCTTTATAGACGTGTTTAAATACAATACATATAAGAAACACATTATTCAATGCTTTTTACTTTTGCATTTAGGCTACTTCTCGATTTATATATTAAGCAAAACATTTAAACTACTTATGCTCAAGCAAGTGGCAAAACATTTAAACTACTTATGTTATCACAAACATTCTAAATTAACTTATGACTGGCAGAAACAGTCAGCTCTACTGAATTTTCTTTTGCATTTAAATCTTTATTACAAGCAATCCTGCGCTTTATAAAGAACTTTGCTTTGACGACAAGTGACTGTTAAAAAATGTATTTGTTATGAATCATTCATTCGAGTGCCATCTATTATTGCCTTGTTTATCTAAAAGTGCTCTTTTCCTTTAAACCTAGCCAAAAAGCCACATGTGATGACTCTGAAACACAGTAGACTTTAATTATATGCATTTATAGTGTAATTACTTCATTTTCGTGTCAATCCATGTTCATATCTACCGCAAACAATGCGCTGTCACTTTAATTCCGTGCGTGCAGTACAGCAAAGATAGACTCGGTGCGGCAACGATCTCTGCTCTGCAGCAGACGCACCGCTCCTGGAACGCACCATACGAAAAATATGCACCATACGCACTGGAAACGGAGTAATGTGAACCTGGCGTTATGTGTGTGTGTGTGTGTGCGCGCGTGCTGCGAGTGTGCATGAGCGCACGGTCTCCAGAGAGCGCGAGAGCGCTGGTTAAACACTGGCAAGAATTAACAAGAAAAGCTATTTATAAACTTTAGTAACGATGCGACACTGCCTCTATTGTGCAAGTGACAATTCCTGTGCCAACTATGCAGCCTGCAGCTCGCTTATAATGCAGACGCGATGTGATTTGAAGCCATTTGCGCATTTTGAGAGAGAAAGCGCGCGCGGTGATTCACACAGGCTGTTTATGAAATTGTCTGACAGAAAGTTTCAAATTACTTTATATGTTATTTAATGAATATATTGTACCTTATTTAATCACCAGCGCCAGACAGAATAAATGTCATGAATTGTACCTCACCATACAGCATAATTATTATCACGATTCACGGGCAGCCAGACAGAGACTGAACAGACGTGTGTGTCGCGCTGCATGTCAGCATGTGACAACGCAAACCTCTCATAAAAAAATATATACATTTTAAAAAGTTTTATATATATTATTTTTTATATATTATATAGCACGCGCGTCATCAGCTAGAGATCGTTTTTTTGAGATCGGCCTTTTTAGAGACCACCGATCAAACACCCCCAAGCGATTATCGGCCGATAATGATCGGTACCTGATCAATCGGAGCACCCCTATTTGTAACAATAGCTGTTCTATTCAGATCATGTCTTTTTCAGGGGAAACAGCAAAATCACAATTTTAAATTATTCCAGAGAAAATGCAAAAATATTGAGATACATATTGGATATCATCAAAATTAACACAAATATTAAAATTAATTTTATTTAGCTATACCAACAGGCCCTACACTGAACTACTGTTAATAACACTGCTGTACTACTAAACTTCAGGGTTCAAGTGTTGAGAAGTGGTTGGTAGATTAGATGTAAGAATGAAGGTAGATTGCAGGCTCTTTCTATTAAATTAGACTAATATTTGAACTCAAATATTAGTTTGCATGTGTATTCAAACAGAACGCCCTACAGCACTGAGCCTTAAGAATCCTGTTAGACACAATAGTCAGCTTTATTTTATGCTATATTAACATAAAACAATTTAAACCAGTTAATGCCAGTTTTATTGTTTAAAACATGCAGTGTCTTCATTAAGTTGTGTTTTGTAGTAGTGTGTTTTTATAGGCTGTGCTTTTGTTCCAGCTTGGCACTGTATCGCTGGCCCTGTTCCGCACTCTCATTGGCTTGTATTGTGAGGATGTCATGCTCCAGTTGGTTTTCAAGTGAGTATATTTGTGCATACTGTTTGGTTTATTTTAAATATTGTCTCATACTCTTGGTGTTGGTGTTTAGCTATCTTTCTTGTGGCACTATATGTGTGGTCTCCTTCTCCGACAGGTACCTAATCCCCTGTAACCACATGATGTTGAGTCAGCGTAGAGTCCTGCGAGAAAGAGACTATTACTCTGTATCAGCCGCCAAGTTTCTAGCCCTTACACCCTCCTGCTGCTCTCCAGAGGTCATCCCCCCTCCACTCAGACAACTGGACTCCATCCTGTGGTCAAAAGGCACTGATAGCTCCCATATAGGAACTATGGGTATAATGTAGTTCCTTTACTTCTTGTGGAAGAGTGTACTATTTTATGTAATTTTGATTTGCATTGTGAATGAAGTGTCATTGTAATAACAACATGTATAAACCTTTGACCTACACCGAAAACTAAAATCTTGTAAGGACGTGGATCAGGGGTGTACAATTTTATTCCTGGAGGGCCACTGTCCTGCAGAGTTTAGTTGCAATCACAATTAAACGCATCTAGACTGGCTAGTCAAGGTCTTTAGGATGATTAGAAACTTCCAGGCAAGGGTGTTGAGCCAAGTTGGCACTAAACTCTCTAGGTCTTTGGCTCTCCAGGAGCAGAATTGCAAACCCTTGACTGGATGCAGAAGGGAAAAAAGTGTTGTTGTTTTTCCAAAGATTTCTAGGTTTTAATGTTAAAAGTGAGACAAAACGATTTTATCTTTTGTGTTGGTCTCCACAAAATCATGCACTGAAGATTTATTGACTAAGATCAAACTTTAGATTAGTGGACTTAAGTCTGCAGACTGAAATGTTATTCATGTCTCAGTGACTTCCGTCTTCTGAATTAAATCTGCAACTTCACTAGTGCCGGCGTCAACTTAATTTCTTCATTCCAGACTATGTAATCTGCTTATGTCTGTGCCTGTTATTAAAGTATTTGCAAGCTGATACAAATTCCAGAGCAATACTTTTGAAAAAGGGGACATGACATATAATGAGAAGTGCATTAGTAACTGATTTAATAATGTTTGTACATTTTCCTCTAGAATCAAAAGAGGTTCTCTCAGAGGAGGATGACTGTGGTAACTCCTGTGTCATTGGCTCAGAGATCTACCTGGATGTCAGTTACCTGCACTACTTGTACGATGCACAAAACAGCATCAGTCACTGTATGCGAGCGTGCCGTGTGTGGTCGGCCCCTTACGATGGTGAGAACCCTCCTCCAGAAGAATACCAGCGCAGTAACTTGGAAGAAGCAGGTAGGACTCGGCCACCAGTTACCAGCAGGAAAACCCCAAATCAAATGCATCGCTCCGGTCCACCCCTCAAAGATCTCACTGCTACTCCTGGATTGCTGGAGCTGGAGTGGGATGATAGTTATGATGCTTGTCCTACACAACTGCAACCAGAGGAAGATCAGGAGACTCGCCCCATCCCGGACGAGCCCCCAAAACACATCCAAGAACTGCGGAGAACTGCTATTATGATTGTGAAAGGCTCTTACATTGAAGAGTCTGAGTTCCAGAATGATGTTATGGTCTATGACCTGGTAGCTCAGAAGGATGCTCATGACTCTGGTAATAGCTATCATGCCTCATCCAAACCTACAGAAGCAGCAAAGCAGGAGGTGTTAGATGGACCAGTAACCGATCAAAAGACTACAAATTCAGAATCCTCAATGAGCAATGGCTTGAGCTCCCCATTAGATGAAATGGACAGTAAAAAGAGAGGGTCCCAATCAGACCATAAGTCACTGGAAGGGGAGGATCTTATGGCCCAGTATGAGGAACTCATAAGGACTCTTGGTGCACAGCACAGTCCAGCAAAAACAGACAGTGAACTCAAGAGTCCTACACACCTCATGGATGAGGAGGAAGATGAGATTGACTTTAACTCTTTCTCCCCAGAGACACCAGAGGCAGAAAAGTTACCATCTCCTTTTGGGACCAAACCCCGCAGTGGGAGCAGGGGGCATGCTGTACCTTTTACAGGTCAGAAAACATTTTATTTTTCTAAATTGTTTAAATTCTTACACATTATTCTTCATACACTCATTTATATATTGCACTATTTGAAGGGACAGCCATTTGTAGTGATGACCAAAAGTATAGGGTATATTATGCATGCATTCAATACCATAATGCACCTCAATAACGAGTGTGCATTAGTGTATACTGCCTGCTCATTAAAAAAGGTGTATAAAACATTAAGTTGTATGGTATAATAAAAATGTCATCAGTAATATGACCGGTTTAACTCAAAAAGTGGCATCTAGAAACCATAAATAATCATTGTACATGTGCATGGCAAATTTTGCACTGAATTGAATTATGTGACTCTGTATTTCATGAAGTTTGACATCAGTTTTGGCCCCCATGAACTACTATGCAGAGTTTTCCAAATCGTTTTGGAGTTTAGTATTAGTTTGTTTAATGTTCAATATGATATTTAGGTATGTGTTGTTCTGGCTCATTTTTTGTATAGTTTAGTTTATTTATACTTTATCTAATATTTAAGTTTCACTCTTGTCTTTCTTAGGGCCGTTTCTGAGTGTACTGCTGTCTCGTCTAGAAAATATGCCAAGTAATTCTCTCCATGTGAACTTACTTCTGACTGGCATCCTGGCCCAGTTAGCTGCTTATCCTCAGCCCCTGCTGCGCTCCTTCCTTCTCAACACAAACATGGTGTTCCAGCCTAGTGTCCGCTCACTATACCAGGTACTGAAGTGCATACAGTGTCTCATCTACTGAATGAATGTAGTTTTAAATCATACTAACTCAGTATTCATTGTCACTGCATGCTTAATTTGAGTTTAAAAAGGTAGAAAATGAGACCACAAAATGCCAAAACTGTGATATCACACTGGCCTCAATCAAACATCAGGTTTAGTACTATTTCTTTAGCCTACATTTCTTAAACTCTGATTAACATGGCAGATATTTTGAGCATTTTATATATGCAGGTCAGTTGAGAAATGTCAACTGTTTAGACGAATGTTTAATGTGGGGCACATTTAAGAGCTCATGTGAACTTTGCCAAGGATTTGGGGGATAAAAAATGGATTTGGCCTGTTTTTTTGAACGGATTTTGGAATGTAGCCTTTGTCTCTATAACTCTTAATATTATACAGATGCACAAACCTGCTAAAATAACATCAGTGGCACATCACATAGCGTCACAGCAAGGTTTTGTACTCAATACTTCCCCTTTGTCAGCGTAAAGCCCCGTTCACACCAAGTACAGTAACTATAAAGATAACTATAACGATATTACTGTCCACACCAGCGAATTATATCGTCTGTTTATTATGAGTGCACGCGCATCTGCCGCTTTAAATTCTCGAGCTCCTTGTAGCAGGATGGATTCTGATTGGGTGTCAATGTTTTTATCGTTCATCAGCTGAAAAAAATCATTCTGAAAGTGATTCCAACGATATCGTTTCTCTGTGCCTTTATCTTTATAGTTGTGGTGTGGACTTTGCTATTCTTTAATATTGAGAAAGATTTTTAGAACTACATCTTTATCGTTATCTTTATAGTTATCGTCCTCGGTGTGAATGGGCCTTAAGAGTGGAAAACTCTCTGCTAAATGGGTATGCATCCCTCAAAATGTAGGTGAAAGGGCCGAGCAACATGATCATCTTGCTGTCTGATACGTTATTCAGTAAAGTTTAATTTGTGAACAAGCTAATTACCTGAATTATACCTTATATCATTACATGGGGCAATAGTAAAACCCATGCTTTCTCAACATTCATCAGCATGTCTTTGAGAGGCATGTTTTAGATCTGTTGCTTAATTTGTGTATCAATACACACAAAGATGGCTTTCACACAAAGCCTTGACCTAGTCAAACCAACCTGAATGTTCGTCACAAAATGAATGAAAATACAAATTCAGTCTCTGACAGTAGGTGTTGCTTATGGAAAAGCTGAAATATAAGCAGCGGTGTGCAGTTTTCTTTTTTCCCGTTTCTGACATCTGCTTGTCATGATGATAGGAAGTCAAACAGTAAATGATGGCATCATTTGCAACCAGAGTATGTGCAGTAGTGATCTGTGGTATCAATGTTCTGCCCATACTTCCACAGACTCGATCACAGGCACAATCATGATGCCACACAACATTTTTATAGCATCAAATAACTAACTGAAACCAAACTTAATAGAAAACCCTTGAACATACCCTAGCATAATAAGAAATACTTAAAATGACAGAAACATCTTTGGGCAAAATTTATTTGAAGTGTACTTTGACTTTTTTAGTTTGGCTCACGTCCCTTTTGTTTCCATGGAGAGGGCGAGGTTTATGAACAGGAGGTGATAAAAACTTTTCAGGATGTGTGTGGCACACTTGGATGTAACGGTAGCAGCATGTGACCAAAAGGACAAATCTTATTGGCCAGCCAGGTTTTTTGCAGTGCTATGGAAAAGATAGCTCTCTGTAAAAGAAAAAATATTGTGAATTGTCTTATTGGTCTGAATAGACATTTTAACAGATAAATTAAAATGTTTATTGCACCAAATATTTGTATTGAACATTTGTCTTGGTGTGAACAGACCTTTACATCTGTTTTTGACATTGGGATTGGATTTCAAGGGGAGGGTCTCTGACTGTTGTTAATAAAGCACAAAAAATTCTAAAGAAGTGCATCTTTTTCCTTAAATTTACTACACAAATAAAATGTTTCAAGTAGAAATCTCCGTTATTTCAAAGTACCTTACTGGAGTCACAGCATGTTTATAACAGACAAACTGAAGATATTCCATGAAGTGGTTTGGGTAATCCAATCACAATTTCTTTTGGACCCTGTTTACATCTGTAAATAGCACTGTTGACTTGTAATGTATCACCTGAAATGGATCTTAATACCTGTTTTGGATATGGGAGAATATGGAATGTTCATTCATTAATTTCACTCTCCCTTCTTGACTCTCTTGATTTTATAGGTACTGGCCTCAGTGAAGAACCAGATAGAACAGTGGTCAGCGAATAATAAAGACTTCCCTGAGCTTCTCACAGCTGCCCAGCACTGCTTATTGGCCAGAGAAAGTTCACTAAGAGGTCAGAGTAGATTCATATCCTTTCAGTCATATTGTTTTATGATTTAATGAACACAAAACTGTTTTACTACACAAAATAAAATGATCAATATGTGGGTATTTCATAAACATGACCTGCAGTGATTCTCTGCTCCTACTGTTTGTCAGCAAATTGTTTTCTGAAGAAATATAATATAATATGTAGACCTGTTGGAAGAAACTGTTTATATTTCGAGTTAAACTGTGTGTGTAAATCAATATCAAATCAATTAAATTTAGTCAAATAACTTTGAAGTCATTTTTCAGTTTGAGGGTTGCATAGCTACTGTTTTTCCCTAGCAGTATAAACGGTTTCATCTTCTTTATTTGACTCGTTCAGTTTGAATAAACTACAGTGTAATAATTTCTAAGACAGTGTTTATATATTGTACAATGACTTTTTTTCCATTTCTATCTAGACTCTCAAAGTCCACAGAATGGAGATTGGTTCCATAGTTCTGAAGCAGACAGAATCGAGACGAAACTGAATATCCAACCCAAAACTGTGGTTCCCTTAAACAAAACTGAGGTATATGCCACAGTTCTTTTCACAGAGTTCCTGAAAGAGCTAGCAGCCTTTGCACAAGAACACTCCATCCTTTTGCGTCTTCCCACGGAGCAGTAGCCTTTGATTCTGTTTTTATGTTTGTTATTATTGTTTCCAGGAAACTTTTGAACTGACATTTTGAATGACTTTGAGCTCTTACTGAAAGCACTACACTGCAAACTCTAAATTAATGTGGGAAGGTTTTTGACTTTTTCTCTTTTTTGGATATTTTTGATGGGGGGGGTTCTTTCAAGCATATGTTTTTGTTGTTCTGTTGTGTGAACAATCCTTGAAACTTCCATCATTTGATTATGCATTACCAAACCTGCCATAAATCAATAGCAGTCATTGATTTGCCTTCATTTAATTTAGGGACACAAAATGCTGGATGTCTAACTGAAATTTCAGGCCTAAACTAAATAGTGATGGTCATACAGCCATTGAACAAGAGGTGAGGAGGCATTAGATGTAAATAACACTTATTAATAACATTTGAGGACCAGATTCTCTACAGACTGTATAGTGCTGCTGATGTCTTTTTGCTGGAATGTTTCCATGATGGCCTTACTGATAGTGCCTATTCATTTAGTCCTTAATTTTCAACATTGCCTTTACAGTTTTATATAGAGTAAGCATACTTTGTAAACATTGTTTTAAAGCCATTTTACACAACTTGTCTGTAGGATTGCTGGATTTCCTCTCACTTTGAGAAACAATTCTTACACAGTTGCGTCACTGATATTAACTTTCACATTGTCTATGCAGCACGAGTTGTTAATGAACATGTTTGAAACTAGTAGCACACATGCTTGTTAATTAGGATGAGGTGTCTTTCTTTAGTGGGGTAAGATATACACTACTGTTCAAAAGTTTAAGGTTAGTAAGTTTTTTTTATTTTATTTTATTTTATTAAAATTATATTTATTTATAAAGAAAGAAATACTTTTATTCAGGAAGGACAATGTTTTTGTAACAATGTAAAAGTTTTTACCCTATCAAATAAATACTGTTCTTTTGAACCTATTCATAAAACAATCATGAAAAATGCATCAGTTTCCACAATTTTAATCAGCACAGCTGCTTTTAATATTGATAAGGAAATGTACCTGAAAATTCAGCTTTGCCATCATAGGAGTAAATTACATTTTGTAATTTATATTTAAACAAAAAAGGTATTTTAAATTGCAATATTTCACAATATTACTGTTTTTACTGTAATTTTATCAAATAAATGCAACCTTGATGAGCATTAGAGACTTCTTTCAAAACCATTAAAAAATCTTACCAACCCCAAACTTTTAAAATGTAGTGCTTTAAAACTATTTTAGAGGGATATAAAATCTTATATTTTTTACAGACTTTGTATTTTGATTTTAGTTTTTTTGTTGTTTTATCTTGAATCCTCTCAACATTGTTTGCATGGCCCCTGAAAATGACCATGAAGGACATTGATTTTGCTGAAACACGATCACAGAGATCACACTCAGTTGCATATCTTTTTTTTTTTTTTTACATTTGTACAAGAAAGCAGTTTATAAGCAGTTCGTGTATCTACACACCCACATGCAAAAGAGATAGTGTCCTTTAGTATCAAAGAAGTTGCCTTGGTTTTGAAGTATTTTTACCATGTTATACACACGTGGTCAGAATTATTGGCACCCTTGGTAAATATGATCAAAGAAGGCTCTGAAAATAAACCTGCATTATTAATCCTGTTGATCTCTTATTTAAAAAAATCACAAAAATCTAACCTTTCATTGAACTAAAACAATTGAAAATGGGGGAAACTTTCATTATGAAATAAATGTTTTTCTCAAATACACGCTGGACACAATTATTGGTACCCCTAGAAACTCTTATGAGTAAAATATCTCTGAAGTATATTCCCATTCATATTTACAATTTTGAGCACTCCAGGGTGATTATGAACATGAAATTATCCAGCCATGGCTTCCTGTTTCACAGAAATATAAATAGGAGGGAAAACAAAGGCCAAATTCCCTTAATCATCCATCACAATGAGAAAAACCAAATAATATATTTCTGATGTGCAGCAAAAGATAATTGCTTCACAAATTAGTGAAGTGGCTTTAAGAAAAGAGCTAGAGCAGTGAAAATTCCCATTTCCACCATCAGGGCAATAATTAAGAATTTCCAATCAACAGAAAATGTTACAGATCTGCCCGGAGGAGGACATGTGTCTATATCGTCCTAATACACGGTGAGGAGGAGAGTTTGAGTGGTTAAAGACTCAAGGACCACCGCTGGAGAATTGCAGAAAATAGTTGAGTTTCGGGGTCAGAAAACCTTTTTAAAAAAATTGTCAAACAGCACCTACATCACCACATGTTGTTTGGGAGGGTTTCAAGAAAAATTCTCCTAGCTCATCCAAAAACAAACTCCAGCATATTCAGTTATCAGACACGACTGGAACTTCAAACGGGACTGGCTTCTATGGTCAGATGAAACTAAAAAAATTAGCTTTTTAGCAGCAAACACTCGAGATGGGTTTGGTGAACACAGGGATAAAAAGTACCCCATGTGTACAATGAAATATACTGCTGTATTTTTAATGTTGTGTTCCTATATTTCTGCTGGAGGTCCTGGACATCTTGGTTAGACACATGGCATCATGGATTCTATCAAATACCAACAGATAAAAAAATCAATAAGTGACTGACTGTTAGAAATCTTATAATGGGCCATGTTTGGATATTCCAACCGTACAATAATCCAAAACAAACCTCAAAAACAACACAAAAATGGGTCACTGAGCACAAAACCAAGCTTCTGCTATGGCCATTCCAGTCCTCTGACCTGAACCCAGTAGAACATGAGTGAGGTGAACTGAAGAGAAGAAGCACCGTCATGGAGCTGTGAATCTGAAGGATCTGGAGAGATTCTGGATGAAGGAATGGTCTCTGATCTCTTGTCAGGTGTTCTCTAACCTCATCAGGCATTATAGGAGAAAATTTAGAGCTGTTAAACTGGCAAATGGAGGTTTCAAAAAGTATTGAATAAAAGGGTGCCGTTAATTGTGACCAATGTGTATTAGATAAAAACATTTATTTCATAATGATATTTCCCCCCATTTTAAATTCTTATTCTCCAATGAAAGGTTAGATTTTTGTGATTTTTTTTTAAATATAAGATCAAAAGGATTAACAATGCAGGTTTATTTTCACAGCCTTCTTTGATCATATTTACCAAGGGTGACAATAATTCTGACCACGTGTGTATATCAAAACACATTAACTTGTTCAGTAATACACATTTGTTTTTAGTACAAACTGTTGCATGAAATTTGTAAGTGCACCATATTGATTATACACATTAGTGATTACGCTTTAAATAGAATTTCACAAGTAATATTAAGTAATAAAAAAAATTGTATTTCACATTTGATTAATTGCCTTAAATGTATTCATTGCCTTTGATTGTTCAGAAAGATTTTTTGAAGGTAGATGTTTTGCATGAAGCTCCTCCCTAATTGTCAATCAGAATTTGATTACCAAACATCCCGAGGTCACAATGTAGCATGTTAATCCAAAGATATTTATATGCATTTTTATGTAGCGCAGATGACCTTAATTTGGGGAATCAAGAGCTAGATTAGAAATTCTATATTAAATTGCCTTACTGGTGGTAAGCAATACTTCAATTTTACATCTCTGTATAGTTCTGTATGTAGGTTGTAAAAAGAAATACTGAATTTGTAGTAATGTCACCAGCTCATCTTTTCACCTGCTCTTGTTTTATGTTCAGACAGGAAACTGTTAAACATTTTCTGTATGTCAAATGGAAATAGCTTCTGTCAGAAATGTATGAAGGCATGACATCTTGAATAAAGATATCTCCTGTCCACTAACACAACTTTGAAATGGCATATGAGTGAGTGGGCCGTAACATTGTCAGTCTTCTGAAGTTATGAAGAGTGAATAATGTGCTGCAACTGTACTGAACATCCCTTTTCTGCCACTTGCTTAATGTACCAGTTTTTTTTGACAGCTTTGTATCTGATGCACCTGTAATTAGTCACAGAAGAGCCAAACAAATTCTCTCTCCTTGTTAGGCTGTTCTGATGCACTGGATGTAAATTTCGGGGTAAAATTTTGTTCATATTAAAGACGGATGCATACAAGTATGATAGATAGATAGATAGATAAATAGATAATGTTATAACTAAAGAAACATCTTAACATTGTCAATGAAATGCCCACACCCAAATAATGCTACTGTAAATATGATCTTTTGGGTTGGCAACAAATGGCACAGTAATTTACTGTGCTAATATCGTCCTGCTCCACGTAAAGCTTTGGGTGTGGATGTTCTTGTGTGTGTTTGGGAATGTTAACTGGATACTGTTGACCTAATTTAACTCACTATTCCCGGATAGTCCTTTCAGCAAAAGGGGCTTTGTTCAAAACTAGGTCCTTTTTCAGTTTATATTCAGTAATGTCTCCGTTTTTCTAACGGACCCATTGTGATTTATCTGTTTCTGTTCGCTTACATCTTTGCCTATAGATCTTTTGATATACAAGTTTGGAATGATTTGGAAATATCCCTTAAAGAATGCACTTCATTTCATAGAAGGAAAAAAAATAATACCTAACATTAGTAATTCAATGTATGGTAGCCACATAGATGACTCGCTTGTCTTGGCATAATTGTATGTAAAAACATAATCCACCAGAGGGCGCTAGTTACACATAACAACCAACACTAGTGTGTATTTTCCTAAGCACCATCAAGTTATATGTTTTGAAAATGTATATTTTATGTTGTCTTAATTCAATATGTTGGGTCTGAATAAAAAGTCTTAGTAGTACACAAACATCACATTTATTTGAACCCCCTGCTAGACCCTATATTCCAGACCTGAAATGTGCTGGAAATGGCTAATGGTGATTAAACATCAGAAGTTTCAGGCAACCTTGGCCTGACCTCTTAAAAGTCTAAAAGTGATGAATAATCCCACAAAATCCAATTCTGATGGAAAATCCATACAGAGCTGCAAACAACTTAAAGCAGCGCAAAGAGATTCTGTGCACACACAAGATTTTCTCACAAGAGCTGACTATTAAGGAATCAATGATCATTGAGTGATAAATGTCTGAGAGGCCAGAATTAACTGAGCTGTGAAGAATAAAATCCTCAACTCTTTAGAAATAAAATAACACAGCCTTGATGCACAAAACATTTGTTTATCAGACAGGTAAATATTAACAGGCTGTGTAACTCTAAATTTTACAATGTAGACACCTTTCTGGAACAATTGTACAGAGGCTATTAAATGTATGAAAATTACATTTCTCCATTAAGTTGCTTGTTCAGAACACAGCATTAACCCATAAAGAGGCATGCTGGGTAATTCATGAGACCATTTTCTCTAGAATGGCTCTGACTTGGACCGGGTCAGTTCTGCCTTTGGTTTCTCTCTGAACTTCACCCATCAGTTTGTTCAGTACTTTCTTATTACCGCCTCTGATAATCTGAACCTGCAACAACAAGTTAATTTGCAAAAATTATTGCATAATTTATCAAAGTTGGCAAGCAGTTAATTTTATAAACAAACAAACAAACAAACAATAAATAAATAGTTTAAAAGTTTTATATTTAGTCATAATATTACATATTTGTACTGGCTCAAAATATTTAAAGACAAACTGAGTTTTTAAGGTGAATTAATGTTTGGATTTACCTCCTCAGGGTGACTTTCCACAATCCTCTTACAGATCTTTTGTAGCTCCTCTTTGTCATTTATCATCCACAAATCCTGCTCCTTCACTATCTGGCCCACTGTCTTCTCTGGAGCCTTCCACATCTCCTGGAAAACCTGTGCTCACCACATACAAACAAAACAGGCCTGTGGTTTAATGAAAACCTAACACAATATAGCTTCTGACAAATCTTCTGGCAATAAATATATGTGTGTGTGTATTTGTATTTTGTAAATGTGCAGCACAAATGAAAGTTGTTGTTTTTTTCAGATCCCCCCCCCCCCCAGATTTTTTTTTTCCCCACTTACTTGCTTGGCAGTTGAAGATGAGATATGACCAGATTCTACAAGATTGATCAGCTCAGCAAGAGCACATGGAGAGATGGGACTGAGAAAGAGAGGAAGAGATTAGAAAGTAACAGATTGCACTCTCAGAAAGAGATGTGAGAAAGAATATCTCAGAGAGCAAGATTAAGACCCAGGAGAACTCATTACTGAATGGGTTAAACATGGCTTCTGTCTGTGTTCACACAATTTGGCTCCACTCACAAATTAGTTAACTTAAGAAAACAAGAGGTGATCATTGAGGCAGTTTCTGATCACTGAGCTGGCGAAGCCCCAGAAAAACACTCCTATACATACATCCCCCGGTATGAAGTGAACACAGCTTCCATTATTTATTACTTACTGACTGGAAACAATGTTGGTGCGAAGGAATAAAACAAACAGACTGGAAATAAGCCTCCAGCATTCACACAAAGACACGCTCCCTGTCTCCCTTTTCTCTTGGAATTATTTATTCTAATTTATTTTCCAATGTTTTGGATGTATCACAGCTATTGAATGACTCAACTCAGTGCTGGCTCACCTCTGAGAGACTTTCAGACTCTGACTATTCAGATTTCCCATCAGCTCCTTTATTACCCAGCCAATCACCTTCCTCGGTTCTGCTTTGGTCGTCTGAACAACAGTCTCGAAGTAGTCCATAAGCCCGTCTTCATTCTGAAAGAGTAGTTATCATAGAATTAAAATATTTTAAATTACTATTAAATACCTATGATGTAAAAAAGTAAAAAATAATAAATCATGAGATTTATCCAAAACTATGGAAGCCTGTTTCCACCTCAGAATAAAAAAATACAATTGAAAAATATAAGGCAAAAAAAATAAAATAAGGCAATTGTGGGATAAGGTTTAAGAAATAGTCACATTGTGAGAAATGAAGTGACAGTTATGAAATAAAGTTGCAATTAAGAGAAATAAAGTCGCCATTGTGAGATAAGACTATTAGAAGTCAGTTGTGATAGAAGTTACAAGATATAAAGTTGCAAGAATCAAGTCACAATTAAGTGAAGCAGTTGCAATTATGAGATATAAAGATAGTTATAAGATGTTCCAATTATGAATTAACGTTGCAATTATAAGAAACAGCTGTAATTCTGATATGAAGTCAAAATGAGAAACGTAATTGTGAGATAGAAGACAAGATAGATAGTGATAGTGACAAGAAATAAAATTGCAATTACAAGGAATAAAGCTGCAATTATGACAATTATAAGAAGTGATTGTGACATTTACGAGAAATAAAGTTGCAAAAGTTGAGATTATTTTTCTTTTTGAGCAAAATGGAAAATCATAGCACTTACAACTGGACAAGGTAAAAATGCAGTTGGAATTATTATCAGGATCAGAGTGCCTGATGGGAAATGTGCAGTGTTGGGAAGATTACTTTGGAAATGTAATAGGTTACCCTATTTCAAATATAATAAGTAGTGTAACTATTTCAATTACTATATTAAAGTAATGTAACTGATTACTTTTCTGAATTTCAATTTCTATATTTTTTTCTAAACTTTTAATAATTTCCAAACATTTAAAGCAGGCAGGGTTAACCTTACAGTAGCACTCAACACCGATTACTGTCAGACTTTCAAAATCCTTCATCACTTGAATTAAGATTAGAATTTCATTTTAAAGCACAGCCACCACAAAATCAGACTTTAGCACCTCTTTTTACTTTGAGATCATTCTGATGTTAAAAACAGATTTAAAATCATAAGATATAGTTTCATAGCTATAATTCTGTTTTTGAAATCAAATCTTTGCATAGCTATGACAGGAAACACTGACATCTAACAATGCCCTGGAAAAAAAAAACTGTTAATCTTAAAAAATAAAGCATATACACCCAAATAGGAAATAAAACAGTTATCAAATAAATGTGTGCTTTTCTGTGTCCTAAACTCTGAAACGTTGGTGTCTCATATTTTAGAGCAGTCAATGCAATTTGGGTAAGAAATCAATTAAATCTGTATTTGTGAAAATATTCAGATGCAACCCCCCTTTGTAATTGTTAACTTTTTCATAAGAAACTGTAATTTAACTACACATTTTTTCTCAGTAACTGTAACAGATTAGTTACATTTATTTTGTGCTTAAATTATGTAATTCTGTTACATGTAACAAGTTACTCCCCAACACTGGAAATGTGTGCCATAAAACAAACATGCACAGCTTGAATGAGGACTTCCTCACCACCAGTGTGAAGCTGTGCTCTTGCAGGATGCCATACGTCTCCACTAGCCTTGTCCTTTTCACAGACGGCAGCTCAGGCACCTGGGCCCTCAGCCTGTCAATCACCACAACCTGGGCAGGGTCAACGCCAGCAGCCACTGAAGCCTCACTCTCATAAACAAACAGTGGCGGCAAGTTGGGCTCTGGCATGAACCTGAGAGATAAAGAGAGAGAATGTATGTACATGCGACACAGCAGAAGGCGTGACTCAGGCAGGTCATGTGGGGAAACACAAGAGTGTGTTCTTATCAGGTGCAAAGATAAGCCAACATTTGTTGTGTTCACACAGCGTGAGTGTCATCTCATGGCCTAATCTCCAGCCCTCTCTGTCACACCCCTCTCATATATCTCTTCGACCTGAACAAGCCACACACCTCCAGCCAGTCGGTCTGAAAGCGTCCCCTCCAGTGGCAGTCCATCAGAAGCACGGGTGACTGACCCCTCTTAAAAAATTAATGTAACAGTTTAAGTGATAAAATGAACTGCTGATTTAATCCATTTCAAATGTGCATAACTCACATGCATATATATTTTTTATGCATCATACTGCAGCTCAGGTGAGTTCAGGTCACTGCATGAATGCAAGAAACAAGCCTCTGATTGGATATTCAAATTACGCATTTGTTTCTGTCAAAAATGTTGCCAAAAAGGCAAAACAGAGAAATTAAAGTGACTTCTTTCCACGTAGATAACAAATCATAAATGCTGTATTGGTTGTTAAGGTTTTTAAAAGATATCTATTTTATTGAAAATGCAGTAAAATGGTAATATTGTGAAATAACTCTTTTCAATTTTAATATATTTTAAAGTTTTATTCATTCCAATGATGGCAAAGCTGAATTTTTAGCAAGACTTCTTTGTAACATGATCCATTAGAAATCATCCAAAAATGATAATTTGGTGCTCAAAAGAAACATCTTTTATTGTCAATGTTGGAAAATGTTTTTTATGATTCTTTGATGATTAGAAAGAACTGCATTTATTTTACATAAAAAATAATATATATAATAACAGTGTAAATGTCTTGTACTGTCACTTGCTGAACAAAAGAATAGTTTCTTTAAAAAAAAAAAATCAATCATTTATAAGTGTTTATATTGGTCATAGTCTGTAGATGGCACTGCATGATTTGCTCCATTTCTTTACTTCATTCACCCTCTCTTCCCTCCCTCTTCCTTCTTAGTCTGTGGACAGGCACTGCATGAGCTCCATTTCTTTACTTCATTCACACTAGTCTTTCTCCCTCACATCTCAACTAGTCTTCCTGTCCTTCACATCTCCACTAGTCTTCCTGTCCTTCACATCTCCACTAGTCTTCCTGTCCTTCACATCTCCAACTAGTCTTCCTGTCCTTCACATCTCCACTAGTCTTCATGTCCACTTCCTCCTCTGTTTTGTTCCCCCGATCACTCTCTCTCCCCTCCATGTCTCCATATTCACTTTCATCCATCTCCCATACTCCCTTGTCTAGAAACTCAGTTTTTTTGCTGCTTTCCTTTCACCTGTTTTTTTTTATCATGCGCTGTCCATCTTCCCTCTGCTCCATCACTCTTTCTACTGTCCTCTTCTGTTTTTCCTTTTCCTGACTCCCTGTAGCACTCCACATGATGGAGCAGATTTCACTCACATGAAAGGTTCATGGAGGGTTATACTAACCTGTAGTCCTGTAGGCCTTCCTTATCCCTCATTGGAATTGTGTTACTGGGAGAGAGAGAGAGAGAGAGAGAGAGAGAGAGAGATGGTAATAAATAAGTCATAGTTTAAAAAAAAAAAAGTTGCAAGCAAAGTATGTTATGATACAGTATGGTTCTTACAGGCATTCAGAATGTACATACACAGGAAAATATATAGTCAGTCAGTCATTATTGCACCAAACTGGGAAAAGGGATAACATATAACATATAACATATAACACAACACAACACAACATAATACAATATAGACTATTATTTTGGTGAAAAGTAAAATGTGACCTTTTTGAGCACTGGCCAATATCTATGTCCACCTGACTAATTAACAGAAGCGTTATGGCGCGTTTACAGTTTTAGTAATTACCGCAGTCTACTTTATGTTCTACAACACTATTAATGAATACATGTTAATTTGAATAATCAATAGACAGAACCACAATACAACAAGCAACAGTTGTTATGCCTTCTTCAGTGCCTTCTTAATAAACTTTATTTATTATTAACTATATTTAATAAAGTCTATTTAGCTTATTAAAGGGATAGTTCACCCAAAATTTTTAATTCTTAATCAATGATGACAGAATTTAAATTGTTGGGTGAACTATCCTTTTAAACAGGACACTAGCCATCCAGCTGTGAATGCTACTGTACATTAAACTGTATTTTATGGCTTTTGTTTATTTTCAGATTAATCTTGCAATTATCAACCTGAAGGGGTTTATTTAGCGTTAATGACCAGCTCACTGTACATTATCCTGATAATTGCATGGCTACTAACCAAATGACAAATAAATGGATACCAAATTTTGTAGAAATTATGTGAGAAGAAAGAGACCATAAGTCAATTATAGTTAAGCTTCTATTGTGCAAAGATATCTGACCACAGACTGCTGCGACTGGCTAATTAGAATAAAGTATTCCAGAAGGTTGTGTACTAAGCACTAATAGATTGGTGGTTTGTGCTAGCAGATCATATCCAAGAGCAGGAGGACACAGCTGTGAGAAGTGACTTTTATTTCATGGGCAGATGCTCACAATAATACTGCTCTGTCATGTGTAGAGAGCATGAGTTAGTGTGTATGTCTGGTGCTGTCATGTGTACTACTGAGGTCAAATGACCGCATTCATCTTCAGTCACAGACGGACAGGAAAAAGACCAGGGGGACAGTATGCTGCCCATGACTAAACACAGCATTTCCTGAATCACTCTTCACCAGTGCGGCAGAATATACTGTGCCACAACACAAGAAATTATATTTTATGAGTTATGAGGTTGCATTTTGTATTGAACATGAGACAAAAAGACATGCATCACAAAATAAATGCTAGAACAACATTTCTGGCTATTGTGTTGTTTAAAAAAACAAACAAAAAAAACATTGACGTGTCGTGTAGCCCGGTTCACAAACAAATGAACATTATTGTTTTGACGTTGTATGAAGAATCCTTTACTAAATGTACTCACTGAATCAATCAGATTGGTATCTGACTTGCACAACTGTTCAAAAGTAAGATATTTTAATGTTTTTGAAAGAAGTCTCTTTTTAATATATTTTTAAATATATTTTAAAATGTAGTTTATTCCTGTTATGGAAGCAGCCATTACTCCAGTCTTCAGTGCCACATAATCATCCTTCTGAAATCATTCTAATTTGGTGCTCAAGAAACAATTCTTATGCTGCTTAATATTTTTATGGAAACTGTGATTTTCTTTCTTTTCCCACATTTTTCAGGATTCTGTGTTGAATAGCAGGTTCAAAAGAACAGCATTTATTTGAAATTGATTTTTTTTTTAACTATGTAAAAATCTTTATCGTCACAGTTGAAATTATCCTTGCTGAAAAAATATATTCTTTTTTTTTTCTAAAAAAAAATAAATAAAAAAATCTGACCTGACGATTTTAAACAGTAAAGTACCTAATGAATTACAAGTTTTGACTTTTAGTCCATCTTAATTCATAGTTATATGTGAATCTTTAATTTTTTTTTTTTTTAAATAAGTTTTTTTTGTAATTAATAACATTTAAAAAAAATTAAATCATCAAAATATTAAATTATGAAATAAATCTTTAAAATATGTTTCCAAAATTGTATTTTTGGTATTGTACTGTATTGTTATTTTGGGTGGTTTAAACTCTTTAAGGGTAGTAGAGGGGGCTCCTCTTCTGTTAGAAACACTGACTAAACCTGAAGCCAAGGCTCAGTGTGTGCAATGTAAAGCTCAATGTATGTGATCAGCCATGAGACACTAAACATTTAATCTGACATGAACAATTTTAAGTGGATGTGGGTTTAAAATGCAATAAGGAACAATATAGAACGTGAGACTCAAACCATGTAAAACACAGATCCTCTAATTGCATTGCTCTGTTCCAATTGATATCACAGGAGAATGCAGTGCTTGTAGAAATATGCCTGTTCTGGGCCTCCTTACCCAGATTTGCTGTCAAATGCTCGGGTCTCATTAAGAACCGTCCCACCGCTCTGTAGAACCTCCATCTGTCTCTGGATCTCATAGTCTATGGAACATGTACCAAGAGAGAGCCAATCAAACTCTAACCACAACCTTCTGCCAACAAAAGACCCTAAAGTACTTCTGAAATGGTTGCACATCAGCATTTTTCCTCATGACTGCTTAAACGAGCTTTGGGGGGGGAACTGTTCTATAGTAGAAAACCTCTGGTAATCCTTTAGTTTTATTACAGCGTACAGTATAATAGCTGTCTTTACAAGACATCAAAACAAAATATATTAAACATCCATTAAACTGTATAACTTTCTCTTTTAGGGAACAGTGTAAAATAGGGTTAAAAGAATTATGTCATACTCGGCGATTAAATATTTTCCTGTTTTCTCCGTATACTCTCTCTTTTATTGACAGCACTATTTAATCTTCTCGTCCTTAACAGGCATGTTTATGTGGGTCTTCAACACTCATTATTTTCTTGGATCAGCTCAGTAAGATTTCCTTTTGAGTGAAACTCCTGGTTTCAAAAGCACAACTTATTGAAATTACTGTGATATGTGTGTTTCATCAGCAGAGATGATGGCTTCTGCAGCCTTTATTCAGCAGTGCACATCTTGACAGAGCATTTAACACGAGACAGAGACGGAGTGAGGTGAAAATGCTTATTGTTCATGTTGCTTATCTGGAGTTTGCAGTTTGACTTTCAGCTCTGGCATAATTACACAGAGACACTCATTCCCTCCAACTGATGCCAGGCTAAATCTGACAACCACACAAGAAAAGTGACTTCCAGCTATTACTAAAGTGAGTGAGTGTGTGTGAATACCAATGCAGCATGATTAAAAGATTTCTGAAACCCACTGGCTAAAAGTGTACTTCATTCCCTCGACACATCTTGCTTTACAGAGGCGTGGCAAAGAGATTTTACTGTACACTTGTACTTAAACTAGAAAAGCCCTTCTTCAAACCAGAAGGGATATCTTGATATCCATAAAATTCCTCAGTATCAGTTGGACACATATTCTTACCTATGGCTTTAGCCAGGTACCTCACACTGTTGATATTTTTGACCTCTGTCCTCACTCCCAAAGGCTCTCCAGGTTGATGCACGGACACATTGGCATCAACTCTAAGCTGCCCCTCTGTGAGAGGAGAGAAAAAGGGATCTGATATGAGAATCACTCCAAACAGTCATTACAATTCAACCATCCACAGCTCTCAAAACCCCTGCTTAACAAACACTGCATACATTTGAATTTGAATGATTTATTTGCATGAAATACAGTATTCTGGAGTGCCCTGTGCACCGCTGAATAGTCTGCACCAGATAAACAATTTGCTGCATTTTGCTTCAGGGGGTTTTGATTAAACAAAAGCTATTGCATTTTTCATCACAGGAAGACAATAGGTTGATTGAGCTTTAAGAAGGGTTGAGAAACAGGTCAGTTATTTTCTCATTTGAATTTGTGACTCCTACACAAACACTACATTTTATCAATGTTCTTACTTAATATGAGTGAGTCATAGTTTGAATTACACACTTTAAGTTTCAAGAATTCAAACATCTCAGTGCATTCAAAATACAAAACCTAGTGAAGTTGGAAACAGGGAAAAAGTTAACTCATTGGCGAAGCCATAGAGTGACCATTGGTGAAGGAGTCTCACTACAGTCCTTTTGTGGTATACAGCCGAGCCTTCTCCTTTGGCCCTGACAGTATACATACAATGCCCAGACTTTAAATTTAAATTTATTCAAGATACTTTTTAGATTGGGATTTGTAAAAAAAAGGTTTTTGAACATTTGCAATACATCTTTAAAGCATTTCTGCACTCTAAAAAATGCTGGGTTAAATACAACCCAGCACTGGGTAAAATATGGATGAACACAGTGGTTGGGTTACTGCCCAGAAGGTTAGGTTAAACATTTAATATTCCTGATTTATGACATATGTGAGTCCACATCTGTTTATTAGATATTTGAATGCAAAAATTCACGGGCAAGGCTTTCCTCATGATGCACTCTTTAATATAAATCTTGGTGACGAATAGAATACTGTCTACTGGGCTGGTAGTATTTTGGGAGTATTAACAATTTTGCTGCCAATATAAAATTAAGCAACGTTATGATTATTGTGATTTTTTTTTAGCCATAATGTTTTATAAACACTAGTACTCACTGGACTACATTTCCAATCCAATTTTTCTTAAAAGTTTCCATAGCAAATTTCATAGCTATAAAATAAAATTCAGTAGCAAAGTCAAGTCGATAGGTTCAATTAATCTCTGTGATTCAGATCAAAACTGTCCTTTCACTAAATCAACAAATCTGATTCAGATATTTGCTTGCTTCATTACTCAAAAATGTTTCTGGAAAATTGCATAGAAATTTTTAAGTATTAGATTGTTAAAGTAGTTAATATAATAGTTAAATATTAGTAAGATATGTAAATATTGCAGTTTATTACAATGAAACAATTACTACAGTGAAAATGATTTAATGTCATTCTTCCTTGTGTTTATGTGATGGCAAACAGTACAGGGAATGTTACTTGATTGTTTTAACTAGATTTTACTGTATTTCACTTCATGCATTAAACATTTTCTATTTACATCTATCTGTTTTTCTATTTAAACGATCTATTTTGGAGCTATTTGGTCAAAATTATTGTTTTTAGTCTGAGAAAACACCCTTTTAAGCTATTTCCGAGCAAGTACATCAATATTGAGATGTACATTGAATTGTAAAGTTGGTGCAAGCAAGGTGATTTGTGTCAGAGACCCAATCATGGGAATAAATGTGTATAGACATTAAAGGTTCTGATCAATGTTAGCTGCAGGGGATGTATTAAATCACCGGCCATGTTAGCCTGGCAGGTGCCCAGAGCCTGCAGGATGAGCTGAAGCTCTCTGACAGCAGCTGCTGCCTCCTCTCCGCAACACATCTCTGGCTCCATCACCAGCTCCATCAGACCTACACCTACAGACAGAAAGACACAACGTTTATATCAGACACTGTCCACAAAGGACACAAACTCTTCATGTTTCTGTATAAGAGTGAAGAAGCAGCACCTGCTCTGTTGAGATCTATGAGAGTCTGACTCCGTTCATCATCATGGAGACTCTTTCCACTGTCTTGCTCAAGCTGGATCTGTTTGATTTTCACACTTTTGGTTCCAACTTGGTTTCTTCTGCGACCTTCAAAATGACTATAGAACAGCATGCCATTCACTGCTATGGGAACCCTCTGCTGAGTGATCTGGTAGCCTGCCTAAAAACACAAACAACAAACTGTTACACAACTAAATAATGGTGGGTATCAGGACCATTTTAATTGCTAGTTTATCTACACCAAAATATATCTATTACATCTGTGTCTGGCCAAGGGTTTTAAAACAGCTGGAGAGTGCTAGGAGAGCCAAAATAAAAATAACATTAAAAATTAAAAAATAAAAGTTAAAATTAACAGATTTTGTCAATATCACCATTTCATTCTGCATTTTAAATACTGGTCAGAACTTAAATGATTAAAATCACAATAATTTTGTTCTACTGAAAGCCATGATTTTATTTTTCTCTTTAGGTTTATGCATCCAACAATATAGAGTTAGAGAAAATACTGTCTTAAAGAACTTTCTATTATACAACCCGAATTCCGGAAATGTTGGGACGTTTTTTAAATTTGAATAAAATGAAAACTAAAAGACTTTCAAATCACATGAGCCAATATTTTATTCACAAAAGAACATAAATGTTTAAACTGAGAAATTTTACACTTTTATCCACTAAATGAGCTCATTTCAAATTAGATGCCTGCTACAGGTCTCAAAAAAGTTGGCACGGGGGCAACAAAGGACAGAAAAAGCAAGAAATTTTGAAAAGATTCAGCTGGGAGAACATCTAGCAACTAATTAAGTTAATTGACCTCAGGTCTGTAACATGATTAGCTACAAAAGGGATGTCTTAGAGAGGCAGAGTCTCTCAGAAGTAAAGGTGGGCAGAGGCTTTCCAATCTGTGAAAGAGTGCGTAAAAAGATTGTGGAATACTTTAAAAACAACGTTTCTCAACGTCAAATTGCAAAGGCTTTGCAAATCTCACCATCTACAGTGCATAACATCATCAAAAGATTCAGAGAAACTGGAGAAATCTCTGTGCGTAAGGGACAAGGCCAAAGACCTTTGTTGGATGCCCATGCTCTTCGGGCCCTTAGACGACTCTGCATCACTCGTCGACATGATTCTGTCATTAGCCCCGTTTCCACTGCAGGAACTTTCCCCAGGAACTAGGGACTTTGGGCCGGTACTCTGTGTTTTTCCATCGCAGGAACCAGGAACTAAATAAAGTTCCTGGGTAAAAATTTGTAATTTATATTTCGTTTCACTGTAATGTATAAGTAGGCTATGTTTCCTGAGCTACATTTCTGCAGCTATTAATATGTTTAAATGAAAAAGGAAACAGGCAGTGGTGTTTGATATCATATTTCGTCTTATTGTAAATACAGTGAGGAAAACTGCAGTAGCCAAGGTGAGCTGACTGATGTTATCAAGTACGCTGCTGTTTGCAGAATTACCGGACTTGCGTTGTCCCGTCCGCGGGAGTTCACACTCCCGAGTCGAACTTGCGAAATCCGAACTACCGAGGATGCAAGTCCGAATTTTGCGTACTTGGTATTGAGAAACGCATGCAGACCTACGTCACCAGACTATTTGCCTAATCTTCTCTGTACTTTAGACCGCGATGGAACCGCAGACAGCAACAGGTCTTGGGAAAAAAAAGTTCCTGGGACAAATTATTCCAGGTAATTTCGGTGGAAAAGCGGCTATTGACATTACTAAATGGGCCCAGGAATACTTCCAGAAACCACTGTCGGTAAACACAATCCGCCGTGCCATCTGCAGAAAGGAAGCCATATGTGAACATGGTCCAGAAGCGCCGTCATGTCCTGTGGGCCAAGGCTCATTTAAAATGGACTGCTTCAAAGTGGAAAAGTGTTCTATGGTCAGACGAGTCCAAATTTGACATTCTTGTTGGATATCACGGACGCCGTGTCCTCTGGGCTAAAGAGGAGGGAGACCTTCCAGCGTGTCATCAGCGTTCAGTTCAAAAGCCAGCATCTCAGATGGTATGGGGGTGCATAAGTGCATACGGTATGGGCAGCTTGCATGTTTTGGAAGGCACTATGAATGCCGAAATGTATATAAAGGTTTTAGAGCAACATAAGACGACGTCTATTTTAGGGAGGCCTTGTGTATTTCAGCAGGACAATGCAAAACCACATACTGCAGCTATTACAACAGCATGGCTTCAGACTGAGTCCAAAGGTGGTACAGGTGAAACTGATCTTTCACTTTCACCAAGACCTCAAGTGGAAGCTCAACATCAGCTCTCTAATTAAAAAAGCACAGCAGAGGATGTACTTCCTGAAAGTTGAAGAAGTTATACCTGCCAAAGACAATGATGGTTAATTTCTACACTTCCATCATTGAGTCCATTCTCACTTCCTCCATTACCATCTGGTATGCTGCTGCCACTGCTAAGGAAAAAGGCCGACTGAAACGTGTTATTTGCTCTGCTGAGAAGGTAATCGGATGCAACCTTCCATCTCTTCAGGACCTGTACACTTCCAGGATCATGAAGCGGGCGGTTAAGATTGTGGCTGACACTTCTCACCCTGGACACAATCTTTTTGAAGCATTCTGGCAGAAGACTGCGGTCCATCAGGACCAGGACCTCACGCCACAAAAATACATCAGTAACTTATTATCCATGTTTTTTACTTACGCCCATGGACATTACACTTTACAATAAGAATTACACCTTAGGCTGTAATCAGTTGCACTGGCCCCTCACAGCACATTTTGCACAATGTTCAGAAATGTACTGCCCCCACTTTACATATTCTGCACTGTTTAATGTTTATTTTTGGCCTTATTGTTTTTATTATCTATTTTTGATTATTGTTGTCTTGTCAAGTACCAATTTACCAAGACAAATTCCTCGTACATGTATTGTACTTGACAATAAACATGATTCTGATTCTGATTCTGTAGAGAACATTTGGCGCATTAATTAAACGAAAAATACGTCAAAGACGACCACAAACTCTTCAGCAGCTGGAAACCTATATCAGGCAAGAATGGGACCAAATTCCAACACCAAAACTCGAGAAACTCATAACCTCGATGCCCAGACGTCTTCAAACTGTTTTGAAAAGAAGAGGAGATGCTACACCATGGTAAACATGACCTCATCCCAACTCTTTTGAGACCTGTAGCAGGCATCAAATTTGAAATTAGCTAATTTTGTGCATAAAATTTTAACATTTCTCAGTTTAAACATTTGTTATGTTATCTATGTTCTATTGTGAATAAAATATTGACTAAAAAAATAATTCTTTTAGTTTTCATTTTTAAAACACGTCCCAACATTTCCGGAATTCAGGTTGTATATTTTGTACTTTTATGCAGCAACAATGGCATTCAATTGATTAAAAAATTCTATTTCAAATAAATGCTGTTCATTTGAACTTTATATTCACCCTGATAATTTTTTTTTTATCACAGTTTCCAGAAAAATATTAAGCAGCACAACTGGACTAATGGGTGCTGACAATTCAGCTTTGCCATCAAAGAAAAAGCTTAAAACAGTTACTATACAATATTACTGTTTTCTGTTTTTGATCAAATAAAAGCAAAAAAATTAAACTTTGTATTTATAATATTTTTTAACAGTATAAATCAGGTATTTCTATACACAGTAAAACATATAGTTGCCTTTTGTATTTTAGGGATTTTTTTTGCATTTTTGGATGTCTGTAGCATCAAAGCTATGCTGTGTTTTGGATCAGACCTCATCCAGACTTAACATGAAATCTAAATGAATGACCTTAAAACATCATCATTGTATCATCAGAGAAATCTTTTGTGTCATCACTCATCAGAATCAGGGTTGGGTAGGGTTGAAAGGCCAGGGTTAAGGTTATGCCAAAATTAAACTGCATACAGATACTTGTGATCTGGCTACATTTTCAACCTCCTTCAGTTTCACTGCAAAGCAAAACAGAGCACTCGTAACTGTTGCTATAGCAACTCCATGACCAAAAGCCACTAGAAATGTATCATGGTTATTGCATGCAAAAGAGTAAAGGAAAGAAGAAGAAAAAAGCACTTAGCCATTACCATCTGTGTGTTGTACCTGATCAACTAATTCATTATGGCCACAAAAAATAAAAAACAAACAAATGTAAGCACTGAAGAAATTAAATTAGCGCTAATGAAGAATGACAGATTCCTCATAAGTCAAAGATTCCCTCCATTTCAATGGCTGAGCTTTCTCAATGCCAACTCAGTCAGAATCAGTCCTTGCTTAACTTTGATTATTTTGGCTTAAAATTGAGTTTGCAATCTGTTTGGTGCTTGTTGTATTACAATATAAATAATACAGGAAAGGATGCCTGCACAAATCATTTTTCCTGCACAGTCCAAATATATACATTAATTCATTTTTTTTTGTCTGTCTGATATTTTGTCTTTCTAAAATTGTGTCAGAATTAAAATGACATTTCTACTTAATCTAATAATACTTTTTAATTATGAGTTAATCTCACATGCTGTATCTTTACACAAGAGATATCATGTTATTTTGTCTTAAATAATGAAGTGCTGATGTAACCAAAAATCACTGAGTAAATGGATTATAGCCAAAGAATTATTAAAAAAACAAATAGAGCACAACAAGTTGGTTCTGGAATAAAAAAAAATCTAATTTATTTTCTCCAAAGAAAATTATGACGATAACATAAATCTTTCCAAAAATAAAAGAGTACACTGAGCTCTGGGGTTGTTAAGAGAAAGCATATGCTTCTGTAGAAGCTACACATCAGTGTGATTTCAACTTAATTTTAAGAAAATCATGCTCAGTTGTAGAATTCCTGGTGAAGTACTATATTACCCACACTGCTCAAAGGAGATCGACCAATAAGAAAAGGCATTGTTACCATGGAAGCAGGAAATGTAGCAATCTGACTCAACAGTGCCCCCTCCCCCTCTTCCAATAAAACATTGAAATCAACATTTTAAATCAACACATTTTATTATATATACTGAAAAATATAGATTAGCTAATTGTTCTGAAGTCAATGGATTTTTTGGTTAAAGGGCTGAAATAAGGTCTGTGGTTTACACAAGTTCAAGATATTTTACAACATAAAATACATCAGTAATTCTCCCAAGTGGCTAAATGGGACTACAGAGGATGTCTAAAACATCAAACATCAAACAGTTAAACTCCTTTACTCAATAATCTGCTTGTGTTTATAATTGCACTCTTGCAAACTATTCTAACTCAAACTCTCATGTAGTCATGTAACCATAGATTGTTTAGATCCTATGTTTAGCTTTTTTTTTTTTACTTCTGCTGATTTTATTCAGGTCGCAAATAAAAATTTTGTGCACAAAATTATCATGCACAAAACATGTAAGAATCATAAAGCTTTGTTTGTCACAGAGCTTATTTTCTGGAACAAATCAAAAGCCAGTAGATTTTTTTTTAATCAAGGGAACCAGGGTGATACTAACTTCTGGGTTGCCCTACAAAATGACTGCAGTACTCTATTGTTGTTGTTGTTACTAAATTTATTCAATTATTCACAGTAATTCACAAGTTCATTTCCACATTAAAACGTATTAGTCTTTTACCTGTTTGTGATTACCTTTTCTTTTCTTTTTTTTACTTCAAATGAAATGTTAGTGTTGTGAGTAATCTCAGAGATGGCTGAATTGGTTCATGGCTTAGAACTCCTTGTTGAAAAGATTTAAAATTCCTATATTAATAAAAGAAGAAGAAGAAAAACTTCTGCTACCAAGGCCACTGAGAAAGTGGGCAGTCACTGTTGAGGACTATTGAATCCTGTCGTGATGAACTGAGCGATGCATCACAGAGTACAATTCATTCCTATTTATTTAATTATTTGCTAAATGCTCTCAGGATATTTACAAAAGGTGAGTTTGAACTGCATGTTTGGTGGAGGACAGTGTTCTCAGAACTACATTAAAAAAAAAAAAAAAAAATTGGCCTTACAAATCCAGTACCAGAGCTGAAACATTGCTCGGACCAGAGCTTGAATGTTTTAAGCTTTTAAGAGCAGTAGTTATTCATCTACATTAGTGGCAGCTATTCTGTTTCCTGCCTGTTCAGCATCACTTCTTCATTAAAGCTCAGGGAAAGAAAGAGTGATGCGCTGGATATATGTACGTCACTTTGACAAACGATGGATCCATAAAGCAGCTAATCAAAAATAACAACCATATAGAGTTGGAGGCGTAGGAAAGATGTTCTTGTCCATTGCATTTGTGTCATCAGCACTTCTATCCTTTGGAGTACGAAGATAAAACTAAGAAACGCTGACAGATTCATTAAGCATCTATATGTGTGCATCTAAGAGAACTCACAGGCATGTCTGCATAAAAGTAGTGCTTCCTGTCGAATAGTGACTTCCTGTTGATGGTACAGTTGAGAGCAAGGCCTGTCAATACAGCAGCCTCCACACATCTTCTGTTCAGTACCTTAGGAAATGTAGTAGCAAGACATTCAACAGAATTTATAAGTGCAATGAAATGACAGACATAATGCAGATTTATATTGGTGTGTGTGTAATTATTTACATACTGGCAGTGTTCCTGGTAATGAAGCATCAAAATGTGAGACAAGTGAGTTAGGTGGAGCCAAGAATCTAACATGAGATCCAGAGAAGAGCTTTGATGTGGACTGAATCTGAGCATGGATTTCCAGACCCACAACACCAACCATCTGAGGAAGACTAGACAACAAAGCCCAAGAGATGAAGAGTTGGTGCACTGGAACTGACGGCACTTTACAGTAACTTTCATTACATACATTTATTTAGCAACAACACATTAAATTGATCAAAAATGACAGTAAACATTTATAATGGTATAAACACTTAAATTTCTATTTCAATTTTTTTTTACATTTTAAATTGTAATAATGCTTCATAATATTGATGCATTTACTTCTGCTTTGAAAGATAAGAGACTTCTTTACAAAAATACACCCAAATATTTTAACAATAGTGTAGTTTAAATCCCCCTAAAATAGAGTAAGTTTGTGAATTCTCTGATCCATTTTTTTATTATTATTATTTGTATCTAAGTCTAAAAAACTATTATTAGAAACTATTCGTAGGAGTAAAAAATGTGACAACCAGCCACAGTGGTCTCAATTAAGTATTTGAATGTATTTTAATTAATGCACTGTGATCATTTTTATTGTAATGAATATTATTAATTAAGGATATTTTATTTTATTTCGTAAAATACTTACATTATTTTAACATACATACACATTAACAAACACCATCCGTTTTTCTTTGCAGTATGTATTAATGGCATACAATATATATAATATTTTTTCAGAGCACATGTAAAGTCAAGGTCAGCAATAAAGTATGGGTCTGAAGAGTTTCAAATATGCAGTCTGTCAGTGTCAAAACACGGACACCACATTAATTAACTCCATTAAACCACAGAAAGACCATTACTCAAATCCCTCATGTTGATGATAAATGCCAGAATACCTGTCTACAACCTATGAACCTCCTACATAAGTTAGCATTTTTGGGGGCATTTGTTTCCTACCTTTTAGTATGGACTTTGGGCTGAAGTTGAGTTTTGGATCCAGATGTCCATATTGTCCTTATCACTAAAGCATCAATATGATATAAACTTTGTGATTTATTAGCATATTTCCTTAGCTTAAAGAACATTCTTCTGTATCCAGAAGAGGAGGCTGCCATGCTTGTGTTTGTGTGTGGGCAGATGGTACATGTAGTTTTACAGAGCCGCCAGGAACTCGCCAGTGTAACGTATGACAATGAAGAAAAAACTTCAACTCCCATAATGCCAGTAGCGCAAAGGCAAAGTTTCCGGCGACTTCTTATGACGGCATTCGCAAACCGCGCGTTGATAACTGTAGGGCAGTTGGTGGCGGGAGATTCACGCATGGTACTGCACGTGAATGATCATCTTTGAGCATTTCTCTATTTTCAGGGCTTGCCTTTCGCTCGTTTAATTACAATGGCGCTGCAGCAAAACGGGATCGGATCCAAACACAACGGTGACACTTCCAGCCATCACCCAACTACGAACGGAGAAATCCAGCATGACCGGGCCGAGGGATTCACTTTCACCTCCGAGCCCACGCTTGAAGACATCCGCCGCATGCAGACTGAATTCACCGGAGGAGAGGAACTGGAACCAGTTCCACAAGCCGCGGAACCTGCTGCTCGCGATGGTCGGGGAGGTCGGGGAGGTGGCGGAGCTCTTCCAGTGGCGCGGGGAGGTGGAGGAGGGTCTGCCGGACTGGACCGAGCCGCAGCGGGAGCACCTGGCCCAGGAGCTCAGCGACGTGTTGATCTATCTGGTTGAACTGGCAGAAAAATGCCACGTTGATCTGCCTCAAGCTGTCCTCCGCAAAATGGCCCTCAACCGACTCAAGTACCCGGCCAGCAAAGTTCATGGGTCTGCCAAGAAATACACAGAGTACAAGGACTGATGTCTTGGGTGACTTAGTGCTGTAGCCAAAGACTTTCGTTACTTAGCAGTTTATTTGAGGAAGCTGATGTTGAGTGCCTTAAAAACTGTAAAAATCCATTGTGCTCTTAACGTTGCTGGGTTTTTTTTCTTTTAAACTAAATGTTGGCACTACCACTCTTAATTTACGTTAAGCTTTTTAGAATTTGTATGCAAGAAACTTTTCACATTTCTGGCTTAGTTTAAATTCGTCTCGTGTTTATATTTTACCAAACAAAAGCTGCTGTGGACAGTATAAGCTGCTTTGCTGTGTAGTGTTTTTGCTTCATCACAGTAAAGTGTTTTGCAGCTCACATTGTCTCTGTGCATCTGTTTATTGTTTAAAACATTGAAATTGACATTTTTTTTTATTATTATATTAGAGATGCACAGTTTCACTGGCACTTGTCTAATATTTCATAAAAATCCATTAGATGATTGTGGCCAGAGCATTTACGCTCGAGTTCAGCCATAATCTGATCAAACACCTGAATAAGCAAAAAAAAGAAGAAAAAAAATGCAGGCAAGAGTTTGATCAGCATTGGACTGTTCTGTTAGTTATAGGTTTCACTATGATAATGGTTGGAACATTATTGGAGTGAATAAAAAAAAAAAAAATGTTTTTAGTTCTAGATATTGCAAAATGGGTGCAATTATAAAAAATCCTGTTTGTGAAAATGAGCCAGTACTGTATGCCTGCTCTAAGTGACTTCAAAATACACAATTTTGAAATTCAGTAAATATTTATTTATACTGCTTATGTTATAATTCACTCTAATTACTTACAATTACCCGGTTCCATCTGCACACGAAATATCACAACCAATGCCATTCAGAGAATTAGGGAACAACTCTGGCTTTCTGATTATCATCTTGTAATGTTTGTTATTCTAATGGTATATAGCTACACCTCTAATTAGCAAAGTTAAGTTCCGGACACCTGATTAAATTCATCAGCTCATTAGTAGAGTGTTTTGTCTCCTGAGCCCTGTGTTAGAATAGTAAGACACCTTAACACTGCTAAAGAGTGCTGAAGAAACAACATTAAGAAGTGTCTGACAAAAGCGAAGCAGACTGTGAATATTAGAAAATGAATTTTAGAGAATTTAGTGTATTTGAGTTGCTTAAAGGAACAGTGAAAATGTACTCATCCTCAGGCCACCCAAGATGTGGATAAGTTTGTTTCTTCATCTGAAATAAATTGGGAAAATACAGCATTACATCTCTTGATCACCAATGGATTCACTGCAGTGAATGGGTGCTGTCAAAAAGAGAGTCCAAACAGCTGATAAAAACGTCACAATAATTCTCAAGTAATCACACAATGACAGTGCATTAATTAACATCTTGTAAAGTGAAAAGTTCAATTTTTGTAAGGAACAATCCATCATTAAGGTGTTTTAACTTTAATACCATAAAGTCTATAATCCATAATAATGCTTTCTCCAGTGAAAAAAGTAAATCCCCTGTTGTCCTCTCACATCAAAATTCACTGACATATCTGATTTGATTATTTTGGAGTCTTTTCACCTGTAGATGCTGCTTGACCTGTTCATATATAGCATATTTCTTCCCTGACTCAGATGAAATAACCTTTTCACTGGAGAAAGCAATAGACTTGTATTTTAGCCAGAAGCAATGCCTTGATGGATTTGTTTCTCACAGACACACATACGGTGGCCTAGAAGTGCAAAACAAATCACAATTCCGAAAACAAAATAACAAATTACAAACGCAAATGCAAACATAAAAATCAAAATAACAATTCAGAAAACACAACAACAATCCCGAAAACATTATAACAAGCCAGAAAACACAATGACAAATCCGAAAACAAAACAACAAGTCAGAAAACACAATGACAAATCAGACAAACCGGAAGAGGTAGGTATAGTTTGATACAGCGCCATTGGTTTGGGAATAGATTACTCACCGCTAACTGGACGAGACATCTGTCAATCAAGGTACAGGAAGAACCAGAAGAAGCACAGCAGAGTGAACTGAAGCATCAGCTCCAGTGGTGCAGCTGGTAAATCACGAGTCATGTCTTTTTGACGCGAATAGACCAGTGGTTCGATCCCACGGGGCTTTGGCCCGACGGAAGCCTCTCCTCAGTCAAATCTCATATCGCATGAAAGCCCGCATGGATTTTCTAAAAAAATTAAGGAAATAATCAAAAAGTTGAAAATAAAGTATCTAGGGTTAGGGTAGGTGCAGAGAGGGCTTTATATTGTACCTAAGGCGGCATCCATTTAATAATTTGAATTAAAATTATAATTTACACTCAATACCTCATTATTGCATACTGTTTTAAATGTACTACAATAATGAAGTGCAGATATGCCAATTTGCAACAGTTACATAGTGCTCAGGACCTCAGACTGCTATTACCTTCCAACAAGACAATGACCCTAAGCACACAGCTAAAATAACTTTCACAACAACTCCGTGACTGTTCTTGAAAATAAAGCCACGAGCCCTGACTTATTGAGCATCTCTGGAGAGACCTAAAAATGGCTGTCCATCAACATTTACCATCCAACCTGAAGAACTAATGATCTGTATAATAGACTCTGCTGTGCTTCTTTTGGTTCTTGTACCTTGATTGACAGATGTCTCGTCCAGTCAGCGGTGAGTAATCTATTCCCAAACCAATGGCGCTGTCTCAAACTATACCTACCTCTTCCAGTTTGTCTGATTTGTCGTTGTGTTTTCTGACTTGTTGTTTTGTTTTCGGATTTGTCATTGTGTTTTCTGACTTGTTATAATGTTTTCGGAATTGTTGTTGTGTTTTCTTAATTGTTATTTTGTTTTTTATATTTGCATTTGCGTTTGTAATTTGTTATTTTGTTTTCTGAATCGTGATTTGTTTTGCACTTCTAGGTCACCGTACACACAGCTTTTTACTTCACAAGATGTTAATTGATGGACTGGAGTCGAGTGAGTACTTGTGAATTATTGTGAAGTTTTTATCAGCTGCTTCGAGTTGTTTTTACTGCAGTATCAAGATGATGTTACAAACAGAGCTTGCTTCTCCCAGACGTTGTTGATCTATTGTGTATCTCTCTCTCTGTGTCCTCCATAGTGGGGGCAAAGTGAGCTGTCAGGATCCTGCACCATAGGGGATGCCTTACTGCTGCTTTCTCCCTCGCTCAGTGATTTCTGATGCCACTCAGACTTTAGTAGCCAGACAGTGATTTTCCCAGCATCTGTTATCCATTTGATGTCATTCAGAACCGAGTGTCTGTGTGGAAGCCCCGCCACCATTTTTGTCACTCTTTGATTTCAGCACGCAAAATGTCAAAATCTAACTTGTTTTTTTTCTGTCCATCTTGACAGCTGTAAACAGTCTCATAATTAAACATCGGGGAAATCTTGCTTTTAAAAAGCTGCATTTGAAGATGTAAGACCTAGTGTTAAAAGTTCATAGTCCTTTATCCAAATCCACAATAACGGTTTTTTTTCTCAAATGGGACTGTTTTGAGTTATATCATCTAGTCTGATTTTGTTCCTGAATGAGGCATCTACAGGGAATGAAAGCACGAACTCCTCTGCCCCATTAAAGTAGACTTCTCATTTCCTCTAATTTCTCCCATTTTCCCTGAATCACACAAATTCAGACAGATGATTGAGCAGCCACAGAATAGACAGTGATTTCAGTGATCATCACACTTTAATTCAGTTCACCACTGGAGATAAGCATTACAGAATCCCTCTGAAATTTTACTGAAATATCAATGTTACAATAGTGTTGTACAGAAAAGCATCTCTGAGCACAGCAAATCTTAAAGTGGATGAGCTACAGTAGCAGAAGACCACAGAAGATTGGTGGTCTCGATTGTAGGGTGGTGAAAATAGATCCTTGTCCAACAGAATAGTTCACATGCATTCATACATACATACATGAATAAAATGATGTCATTATTTACTCTTTTTCTGTTCAAATGTTTTGGGTCAGTACATTTTTATTTAGGTTTTGAAAGAGATTTCTTGCACTCACCAAGGCTGCATTTATTTGATCACACATTCAGCAAAGACAGTGCTATTGTGAAATATTATTACAACTTAAAATAATGTCCTTTTAAATTTATTTTAAAATGTAATTTATTGATGGCAAAAGCTGAATTTTTAGCATGCATTACGCCAGTCTTCAGTGTCACATGATTCTTCAGAAATCATTCTAATAGGCTGATTTGGCATTTAATGCATCCATGCTTAATGAAAGTATCAGTTTCTTTAAAAAAAAACTCACTGACCACAAATATTTAATACTTTTATGTATTAAATCATTTGTACACACTTGATAGGTTATATTTTACATGAAAAGTCACCAGTGAGGCTATAAAATCTGATTGAAAAGCTACACTTGACCGTAGTTTGAACCTTAAACTTTAATTCTTTGATATATATTCTGAATGTCCTAGTTAACTTTCAGCCTATTATATTCAGCTCCATGCCTCCCTTCAGATCCAACCAATCCCTGTGCAGATCTGAAACTGTTGTTCTGGGGTGTCATCCGTATAGATCCACTAGAAGAACCTTCTCCCACAGGATGAAAATGAAAGACGAGTGCACTTTGTAACATCCAGTCAGTCAAATCAAAGTGCTATACCGTGGAGATGGACCAGCGCTGCATGAGGAAAGAGCAGTTAGAGAATTTCTCACAATGACACTAAAGTGCCACACATTCCCACAGCAATAACATCAGCACATTTTGAGTAATGGCTCTGATGACTCCAGCCCCTGTATAAGTGGACCGGAGCGTGGATGAGTGCACACGCAACTCAGATTCCATCACTTATTTCCTGCAAAATCTTCAAGAGTGCGGGCGAAAACAGGGTCAGAGAGATGAAAGCAAGAGTGCACTGCAGAGAAGTGATTTTATTGGAAACTGAAGTAATACAACACCGCTCACATACTAGAGTTCCTGTTTTTCTATAAAGATTTTCTTTCATCCGTTCTCCCTGGAGCCCCACGTTTGACAAACCGCCAGCACCTTAAATTAAACATTTTGTGGGGAATATCAGTCTTTTAATAAGACATTCTTGACCTTTCAGATGGGCAAAAAGCTAAAAAAAAAAAAAAGTCAGGTGGTCACAGCTGTCTATAATGAAGAAAACAGGTTATGAAATAATGAAATTCATAAGAAGGAAACCTTATTAAATTATTAATCCTTTATTATTATACAATAATATATATATATATATTCATCAGAACTGATTCACTGCGCTATCAATGTTTGAAAAACCTTACACAAAAACACATTAATATAGTTGAATCAACATATGCAAACAAAATTATGGGAAAAAAAAGGAAATTATGCTGTAGAGGGAATTCCTGTAAACCCTCATGACTGTGTATGAAAATCTCTTAAAATATCACACAATTTGAACTTTCTATGACAAGGCATAGTTAGTTAATGTTGGAAAATATCAAGTGGTGCAACTCTTAATATATAATATAATATAATAATTAAAGATATATGCAATACCCTTTAGATAGCTTTTACCTTTCTTTGATTAATGTGTACTCTCACATTTTTCAGATATGAGGCATTTATTTTTTAAATGATTTAACTGAATAATCTTTATTTGATTTGTTTGTTTGTTTATTTAACCATATTGAAACTAACTTAAATACAAAAGAGTAGGCCTACATTTCTAAGAATCTGACATTCGTGTATTATTTTTCCTTCTTTTTTTTATCATGGACACTCATTATATCACTGACAGATTTACCCCTTTATTTATTCATACTTTTACGTTGCTACATTACTTGTCAATTCAAATTTCTGATGCTGTTTTATTTTATTATGGCTCTGTTCTGTATTTGTTATAAATGAAATGAAAAAGTCTCTGAAAGAGTTAATCTGTGATGAATACAGAAAGCAGCTTTTTATCTAGCTGTTGCTGCTGTAGCTGTAGTTTCCCTCTCAGGATGAAAGACTCCAACTGACGTCTCTCTTGAGAGGGCGGCAGACCATAATGGAAATCTTGTATTCAAGACAGTTGTTGCCATGTAGGACTGTTGCTATGGAAGAGATTCTAATTGACTCCCTGTACTAGCAGTCAGAACAGACCAATGGCTGTTTGAAAAGCTACCACCAGAGGGCATTTTTCACACGTGACATTTTGCTTGCGATATATGACTGAAATTAATTCAGTTTGAGTTTGTATATATAATTTGCATGCAGATATTTACTTGATTCATGTGAATCGTGCTTTTTTACATTAAGACTTGTTTGAATACACAAACAGAGACGTACAAATACAAACACCTTTCTAACACACACACACACGCCTCATTTGCAGAGATCTATCACACACATTAGCTCAACCGAGAGGTAAAACCTGTTATTGCAGCTGTCTATAGCACAGTAATATTGTCAGTGAGAGTGCACTGTATAAGTAACAAAGCAGCTGAATGGCAGATGGTGTGGTTTTCCCTTTTAAATAAGAGATGTGTGCTAATTTCTCTTTGAGGTATAAAAATCCAATGGTTTGGGCTGAATTTTAAGTTGTGCGTGTTAAATAGCCTAGTCTGTCGCTCCAGAGGGGCAACCTCTACAATGTCATCATCACCATAAAAATGCATCTGTCAAAAACAGATGGCCTCCTTTTACCCTACACAATTCATCCAAATATTGACTGATCATACATCCGTGTGTGTGATGTTGTTGATGGCGCGATGGAGTGTGTGCGAGCTCCGAGAAAACTCTGCAGGTTTTCGTATGTTTTGTTTGTTTTTTTTGTTTTTTGTTTTACGTGTTAGATGTTGTTAGTATAACTGTCTACGATAGAGACACGCTTTTAAACATCGGTTCTTACGTCGCGCAACGCAAACCGATGACTTTGAGTTCCTGAACGCCGGTGGATTGTTTACAGACACCGCATCAGAGCCCTTTGTCTGGAGCGCACGACCACGACGAAAGAAACGCAGCTGGAAAAGAGGGAAGAGAGCTGGCGTTCTTGTCAGACTGAGACGCCGTGCCTTTCGACCTCCTCTCCCAACCATTTTGCTGGCTAACGTTCAGTCACTGGATAACAAACTCTGTGAACTGCGTGCGCGCATCTCATACCAACGAGAAACAAGGGAATGCTGCGTTATTTGCCTCACAGAAACCTGGATGTCTGCAATGGTTCCAGACTCAGCCATCGAGCTTACAGGGTTCTCCGTGCACCGCTCGGACAGAACGAAAGAGCTCACCGGGAAAAGCAGAGGTGGGGGCGTTTGTTTCTACATCAACAACTCGTGGTGTGATGAAAGGAACCTACACTGTATTAAATCCTTCTGCTCCCTGATCTGGAATTTCATACGCTTCTGTGTAGACCATTCTGGTTACCGAGGGAATTTACAGCGATCATAATCACGGCTGTATACATTCCCCCTCAAGCCAACACAGACCAGGCACTCAGGGAACTGTACGGGAATATAAGCGAGCAGGAAACCGCATACCCAGATGCAGCGTTTATTATTACGGGGGACTTTAATAAAGCCAACTTCAGAACAATAGCTCCAAAATACTTTCAGCACATCACCATCAACACACGTGGTGATCGTGTACTGGACCATTGTTACTCCCCCTTCCGGGACGCTTACAAATCCCTCCCCCGCCCACCTTTCGGCAAATCTGATCACTCCTCCGTTCTGCTTCTGCCTGCTTATAGGCAGAAACTGAAACGAGAAGCACCCGCCCTCAGGACAGTTCAATGCTGGTCGGACCAATCGGACGCTATACTTCAGGACTGTTTTGATCACGTGGACTGGGACATGTTCCGGGCAGCGTCTGATGACGACATAGAGGAGTACTCAGATTCTGTAACGTGTTTCATACGGACGTGTATAGAGGATGTAATTCCGACCAAAACAATACGCATCTACCCCAACCAAAAACCGTGGATTAACAGCGATGTTCGATCAGCCTTGTCAGCGCGGACATCTGCCTTTAAATCCGGAAACACTGACGATCGGAAACAAACCAGTTACGATCTCAGGAGATCCATCAAAGCAGCCAAACGACAATACAAAAACAAAGTTGAAGAACAATTCAACAACAACAACCCAAGAAGCATGTGGCAGGGCATCAACAATATCACAGGTTTTAAAGGGAATAAACCAGCCACTGTGAACATTGCCGCCTCTCTACCGGATGAGCTGAACACCTTTTATGCTCGTTTCGAGGCTCATAACACCGCCCACACAGAGTGCGCTCCCACGGCTGCTGCAGAAGAGGTGAGTCCACTTTCCCTTTCTGTCGCGGATGTAACTCGATCCTTCAAACGGGTGAACATCCGCAAAGCTGTGGGCCCGGATGGCATCCCAGGCCGTGTGCTCAAAGCATGCGCTTACCAACTAGCTGGGGTTTTTACAGACATCTTCAATCTGTCCCTCTCTCTGTCTGTGGTTCCCTCATGCTTCAAAAAATCCACCATTGTGCCCATACCAAAGAAAAATAAAATCACATGCTTGAACGACTGGAGGCCCGTTGCTCTGACACCCATCTTCAGCAAGTGTTTTGAGAAGCTCATCAGAGACCACATCTGCTCTGTGCTGCCTGCCTCACTGGACCCACTACAATTTGCATACCGCAGAAACCGTTCCACAGACGACGCTATTGCCTTCACCCTGCACACGGCTCTCTCCCACCTGGAAAATAAGAACACCTATGTGAGGATGCTGTTCGTGGATTACAGTTCAGCATTTAACACCATAGTGCCTGCCACACTGGTTGCGAAGCTCCAGACTCTGGGACTGAACAGATCTCTGTGCAGCTGGATCCTGGACTTCCTGACAGGCAGAAGTCAGGTGGTCAGAATGGGCAACAACACTTCATCTCCGCTGATCCTCAACACTGGTGCCCCGCAGGGTTGCGTTCTCAGCCCACTCCTGTACTCCCTGTACACACACGACTGTACAGCTACACACAGCTCCAACGTCATCGTCAAATTTGCCGATGACACAACGGTAATAGGCCTGATCACCGACAACGATGAGACGGCCTACAGAGAGGAGGTGAGTACCCTGACTAAATGGTGCCAGGAGAACCACCTCTCACTCAACATCGACAAGACCAAGGAGCTGGTGGTGGATTTCAGGAGACAGAGCAGAGAACACACACCCATCTCCATCGACAAGACACCTGTGGAGATGGTAAACAGCTTTAAGTTCCTCGGCGTTCACATCACCGAGGATCTCACATGGTCCACTCACACAGACGCAGTGCTGAAGAAGGCACATCAGCGCCTCTTCTTCCTGAGACGGCTGAGGAAGTTTGGAATGAGCCCCAGCATCCTCAGATCCTTCTACACCTGCACTGTGGAGAGCATCCTGACCGGCTGCATCACCGCCTGGTTTGGAAACAGCACCGCTGGCAACCGCAAAGCTCTGCAAAGAGTTGTGCGAACTGCCCGCCACATCGTTGGAGGTGAGCTTCCTCCCTCCAGGACATCTACACCAGGCGGTGTATAAGGAAAGCCAGGAGGATCATCAAGGACTCCAGCCATCCATCCCACAGACTGCTCTCTCTGCTGCCCTCAGGGAGACGTCTCCGCAGCATCCGATCCCGCACTAGCCGACTGAGGGACAGCTTTTTCCCTCAGGCTATCAGGCAAATGAACAGACAGAACTAATTCACCCTACATCACACTCCCACTCACACAACATGCCACACACTGCACTTTACCGCCGTTCACTGGACTACACGCACACACTGCAATAATACAACCTATCTGCTATCACTGGATACCATACAATGCACATCCACGACATTGCATATGTATAATCTGTTGCACCTTTGTACAACTATCTACTGCACAACTAATCTGTTGTAAATCTATAATCTGCTGCCCTTAACATATCACAATGTTTAGATGTGTACATAATGTAAAATGTGTACATAGTGTATTGATAACTAAGACTGTCTTTATAGTACACTGTGTGTATTGAGTATGTGTATGTGTATTTTGCACATTGTCTTCTGTACAGTCTGTAAATATGTACTGTCTATATGTAAACTGTTTTGTTTTTTGCACTGTTTGGAGCACGCTCTCAAGAATTTCACTCACCAAGGCACTTGTGCTGTGGTGATGTGACAATAAAAGTGATTTGATTTGATTTGATTTGATTTGATTTGATTTGAGTGTGCATGTGTGTGAGCGCGATGGAGTGTGTGCGTCGCACGATTTCTCGGAACACTCAGGTAGTGGGGCCTGAAGGCAGTATTTATGGTACTCGAGACTAAAGCTGAATACAGATGAAAAATTGACACCCTCACGTTACACGCAGCACTGCAGTCAGTTCATGTGCTTGAAGTGATCAATACCGAAGTATATAGGCAGCACAGTTATACAGAATGTCTGTATAGAGCAGAACACAGTAAAATACAATACAATCATAGATTATAATATATTATTATATATTTTTTATTTGCATTGCAACTACTATAATTTGTGGAAATGTCTTTTGCTATGTATGCTGTTATTGGTGTAATGTATAAATAGCATACACTCTTAAAATAAAGGTTATTGTATTGGTATCAATGGTTCCACAAAGAACCTTTACCATCCATGGAGTCTTTTCATTCCACAAAAGGTTCTTTACAGTGGAAAAAGATTCTTTAGATTACTAAAATGTTGTCATGAGATGCATATCAATAAAATAGATGTCAAAAACCAATATGTATTTCAATTTTTTTTTTTTTTAATTTTACAGAGTGAAAATGGTTTCAAAATCTTTTTCTGTGAACAGTTGATTGTTTCAAATATTTGAATGTATGCACATGTATCAGTTTACATGTAACACATGCAAATGACAGTTAAAAACATAACATGTATTATAGATTTTAGTTTGATCATGAAATTTCTTTGGCCCCATTTGTTTTGTTTTCAGTTATATAAACTATATTAACACATAAACATGTAACTGATTATTGAAGTAAAATAAATTTTAGAATTTTATACCTCTATACAAATTATACAAAGGCATTGTTAATTGAAAATTGTTAGTTTTTCATACAATATTTTTTTCAGTTTAACTAAAACATTTAAAAAAAGAGAGAGTTTTAGTTAACAATAACAACACTAGAACACTTAATTTCCCAGATAAGCTGTCAAATTGATTTTTGTCATTCCAATTGAAAAAAATAATAAAAAAATCCTAATTTGAGCTTTTTGGTGATACTGCATACCACTGTATGATCAGGCAACAACCTCAAAAAACAAATGTGCAAGTACTCACCTATCAATGTCTGCCATTCAGCGAAATATTTAGAGTGAACGTCACATATTTAATTAAATATAATTAATATACATTACCCAAACTGCCCATGTAACAATTTGTGCGCCACAGTCTCTGACAGAATGCAACTTTCCTGAGGATAGAGGATGTGAATATAAGGCGTTTTTATATTCATAGCTGTCACAAAATATGGTTCAGGCCTAATTATTAAGCTTTTACGACAAAAACTCTACAAATGATTGACGTTTTTGGAAAGTTTCATTTTTAAGCTTTCAGTTGGTATCTAATATAAGTGTATACCTAGTCACAATATCAAATATGATGCAATTCGTGGAGGAGTCTCCTCCATGAGCTATTTTGTCCTCCTTCCTCTCTGTCTGTCATATCACACCTCCGTGTTTTATTTTTCACTCTGGCCACATCCTTTTCCAGCTGCTGCATCTTTCTCCTGATTTGACAGGTCATTGCTCATGCTATAGGAAACCTCACACATCTTCCCTCACACATGGACAGTGCAATGAACAAGCAACGTGCTTTTGATTAAGTCTCCACTTCCCTGCTTTAAGATATATGCAATGCATGCAATTTAATCTGCTGCCTAATTATACTAGATAGACTGGTGTGATTGTGTCCTCTCAGCAAGGCATGTGCAATTCCTTGAGGAGCAATGAGTAATGATGTTTTTTTTCCCAGCATACTGTTTTCAAGGATAACAAGAAAGAGGTTCCCTGTCAATTTACACTTGATAGTGATGTTAAAACTCCCAAATATTTGCTGGAGATGTGGCCACTCTGCCAGACGTGAAGAGCATAGCTTGAGAACTTGGCGTGGGAGGGATTCACTGAGCTTGCTGATGAAATAGAAAACCGAGTAGAGCGTGACAGCAACTTTTACTGTGGAACACATTTTCAGCACATGCAACTCTAAAGGGTGGAAACTGTGAACTTAATCTTTGCTAAAGTAAGGCAACAGAATGTTGTTAATTGCAATTAACCACCCCGGTGTTATATTCTAGCATGCATTAAATCATTAAAAAGGACAGAAAGCTTTATTAAATCTTGTGCTAGTTTCTCTTGGCATAATGCCACTACTTCTCTCAAGTAGCCCGTTTAGAGCTGTGGTTTTCCACTGTTCCTTCAACAGGACTAGCAGGCTGATCAGATGTAAGATCTTTGTAGCAGGATGGCATGGCATTCAGAATTAAAGTTTTTCATGTAATATATATAGATTACTCTTGAAATAGGGTAGCTATATAGGTTTATATAGGTTATATGTTTAGGTAGGTAATGCATACCTATATAGGTATATGTAAATTATGTTTATTTATTTCTTCGTTTTATACGATTATGTGTCTGTCTATATGTAGCTCTGGTCCTGTAAGGCACGACATTTCGTTCCTTTGCATGTTCCTTAGCGGCGTTATAATAAAGCTCGCTTGAAATTGAACTTGAACTTAAACTCAGTCAGAATTGCAATTTCAAGGTAGCAAATACATATAGCTGTAATTTTTAAATAAAAATGCAGAGTTTGGCTTGTCAAAGTCTTGTTTGAAGTTTTACTGATTGAACTCTTTTTTGATGTTTTGCTGATTTATTGATTTACTGATTGATTGATTGATTGATTGATTGATAGATTGAAGGTCAATAGGCATTCCAAACAGATAAATATGTTTGAAATGTCACCTACAAATTTGTATTATTATATATAGTCATATTTAATAAATTAACTTTGTTAAATTAACTTTGGACAAAGGTTGAACCAGTTATTTCAGATTTTTTAAATATACTATTATAGCATCTATTAATGTTTTGCATTATTTCCTAAAATTATAATTAAGTTTTTGTAATTTTTTCATTTTTAATACTTCTATTTAGATTTAATTTATATTCTTAGTTTCAGTAATTTGAGTAGTTGAACTTTAACTTATTTTACTTCAGTTCCATTTTCATTTTAGTTTTTCATTATTTATAGTTTATTTTATTTCAGCTTCATTTCAATTACATTACAATTACAATTCAGTTACAACATTTTTAAAAATAGTTTTAGTTTTAGTTAACAATAACAACAGTGGATAGAACACTAAACTTGCCTAAAGAATGCATTAGCTGTGTAAAATTTATTTTTCTGGTATTCCAACTGAAATTCAAATGTAACTTTCTGTATGGTGTGACCAATTAAATTAAAATTAAGCCATTTCTGATTTTTTTTTTGATACCAACTGTGATATTTAGTTAACACTATTCAGGGGAAACTTGGCTCAGTCCAATGTAAGGCACCACCCATGCCAGCTGTAGCGCAGCCCTTATCCAGCGTGGCGTCAGACAGCAATGATGGAGTCATGGCTGGGCACTGGTTTATGTGTGTGAGGTCATAGATTATGTATGGCGCCAGTGGCATGGGCTATGTCTGCTTGCATATTTCATTGGCATGCTGGGGAGTTTCGGATCTCTTCGTCATGTTTGTTGAAGCTGTGAAGAAGTTTAAATTAATTTTGAAACAGAATAATTATATTCACTGTTATATAACTAATATGAGTTGCTGATAGTGGTCTAAATTCTCATGGACAGTGTAAGCTGTGCTGTACTGTGCTCTGATGAAGGTATAGAAATGACGAATGATAATCAGCTGACATCTGAATCTATTCTCAGAGGTTTGCAGGTTATAATGCAGATATTTGTCAGATATTCTACTGTTAATATCTTATTAAAGTTTCAATGCAAAGTAGGCTATTTGGTCTTCAGCATCTATTAGTAACAAATAGTTTTTAATTTCGCTCTCTCCCTTAGGTGTTTAACTACTGATGTTTACATATGGAAATTACAGGAGAAGGATTAACAGAGAATTAAATCCTGAAATGAGTCTCTCCGAGCATATTTGACCTACTTTCCATGTATGCGGCTGAATGCTGCTTGCCCGCCTTCATTTCATGCTTGCTTTACATTCCTATTCTGCTTAATACAAGATCCGGCAGCACATTCCTCTTGCTGCAAGCTTGTTTTTATTCATTTACCATCTCTCCCCAGCCTTCTGGCCCATTAGTCATTTCATCTGTGAAAAATGAATTTGTGATGAGTGTTGCTAGTCTCTGTTGTGGATAGGGAGTGGAGATCTCCTTCTCACTTTACAGTCTATTCTGTCTGAAGTTTGTTGGTTCCTCACTAAAGTTTTTGGACATCGGTGCTTGTTTTGAGCTAAAGAAACTGAATTTTAGTGTGTTCTTAAAGGAAATAGCTTGTCTCAGGAATGCCATTAAGTTGGAAATTAGGAATAAATTAAGTCTGTCAGTACTATTTAGTCACTTTTAATAAATTAAGGCAATATATTAAGTCAGATCTTTTCTGAAAGCTGTATTTCCTGGTTTTGTGTCTCAACTGCTTGCAACTTTTCCTTTGATTTTTATTGTATCACTCACTTAGTGACTTACAGTCACAGTTTATGGATATCAAGGACATCTATAATACTGGAAAGGGCTAGCCATAAGCTTTCCCATTAATCTCAATGGCAGATGCTCAGTGCAGGGCCACACAAAAGTACACAATTGAAATCTGTCATTTTTGCCCATGGGCGCTCAGTTCTGCAGCCAGAATGTCTGAGGCAACCACCTGAGCCGCAGCAATTCTGATTGGCTCTATTTTATTTTTCCAAACAAAATGGTGAAACTAATATAATGAAACAATATTTCTATAATGCTATTAATTGTTAATTTCATCTTTATATACACCTTATTATTTTGCATCACAGAGGTAAGCTATTTTCTTTGAATGTGCGAGACCAATTAATTAGCCGCTATAGGTAAATAAGTAGAAGAATTGTACTTCACAACAAAGTGTAGTAAACAGTAAAAATATTTGTGCTACAAACCAGTGCGCAGTGTTGGGAAGATTATTTTGGAAATGTAATAGGTTACAGATTACAACTTCCCCTATTTAAAATGTAATAAGTAGTGTAACTATTTCAATTACTTTATTAAAGTAATGTAACTGATTACATTTGATTACTTTTTGATTACTTTTCTATTATTTTCTAAAAACAAATTAAACTGTCAACTATTTTAATCACCACAACACAACCCTTAGGACTAATATCGTTGTGTTGTGGCTTGTTACTGTTGTGATGTGCTAATTTCGCTGTGTTGTGATGTGTTTCTGTTGTGTTGTGAACTACTGGGCCACCGTAACAAACCCAAATAGGAAATAAAACTGTTATCAAATAAACACAGTGCTTTTCTGTGTCCTAAACTCTTGAAACATTAGTGTCTCATATTTTAGAGCAGTCACTGCAATTTTAGAAAGAAATCAATCAAATCTGTATGTGTGTGAAAATATTCAGATATAACCCCCCTTTGTAATCATTAACATTTTCATAAGTAAATGTAAATTAATTACACATTTTTTTCTCAGTAACTGTAACAGATTACAGTTACATTTATTTTGTAATTAAATTAATAACTAATTATGTTACATGTAAATAATTCCCAGCACTGCCAGTTTATGGTTATGATGATAAATGAAAATAATGCTATAACAAATAGTAGTTTGCAATATAAAGCTGCTGTTATTGTACAGGTAAAATAACTGAAAGCGAATGACACCAGAATTCTTTGTACATTCAAGTTATAAATGCCGCTATTATGTTAAGGCAAGGTGCATATTGCTTAATGTTTTTTTGCTTAGTGTCTCTGACCCCTTGATGGAAATACTCACAATCTGGCATGTAATATACTGGGGCATCCACTTGGGGGTGCATGACACAAGGAACCCAATAACTGTCAGTGCTCTAAAAAGCAATTAAATCCTGGCTCATTAAGACACAAATCAGCCCAGTGAGGGTCTTTGCCGATCCCTCTGAGGGGCACCGGTGGTACAAATGAGAGGAGAGTTAGTGAGAATCAACCCTGAATCTCTATGCCACAACTGAACTGCACTCAATAGAAAGTGCAGTGTGAGCAAGAGGGTTGCCAGGTAAAAAGATAACTAATTACAGTAGGGCCCCATAGATGGGCCCTCTCTTGTTCATAGGATCTGTTTTCGTTCTTCCATTCAGAGTCATAATGAAAGCTCAAAGCTCTTTTTGGCTAGGCTCCCTGTGGAAGAGGGCCGCTCAGAGCACCAGAGAGTGAAGGCCACCTATTCAGAACCCTGCTGTTCCCACAACTCTTCACAAATCCAAGGCCTCCATGTTCAAAGGGTTGAGAGAAAAAGAAGGGGGGAGAAAATAGAGCGCGGGATAGGCAGAAAAAAGCGGAGTGTACTAAAGTGCAGTCCTCACACATGAAGCTTGTTTATCAGCCTCCATCCCTCGCCCCACACAAAACACACACACTACCCCACTTCACTGGAAACCATGGATACCGTAATGCCTTTTCTGATTAAACAGAACAAAACATGACCTCCATCCATAATTCAAACTCCGAGAGCTGAAACAATGGGGCATGAATGAAACTAGTGGAAGGCCATAGACATATAAGAGCCTCATCTGGTCACATGATCATGCTTAATCTGATGAAGTCTTAAAAATCAAACAGATTTAACAATAATGATTTTATTCTGACCTCTAGTTTGTACAAAAAAATATATTTCTGTTCCAGCATACTGTGCTCATGTTCTGAATTTTGATACCATTTTCTAAATAAGCTGTTTAACTGTTCTTTCTTGTTTTATTGCTCAAAAAGAGCTATAACTGTAAAATAAATCAACATTTAACCACCCAGTGCCATTTCTTCATATTCTTACTGGTTTGATTGATATTAGCATTATGTTTCTTATATGTGAGAACTAATCAATGGACTTCAACAGCTTCTCAAGCATCTCTAATTACACTGCTAAATGAATTATAACGAATAAAAATTTACTAACCAAATCTTTATCTTTGAATGTTATTAAAACAGGTCTACAGATTGATCTGCGGTATGTACACTGAAGTTTTAGCAGTGGAAAAAATACTCTTATTTAAAGGTGTGTAGCCTTGCTTTAAAACATGTAGCAGCAATTAATAAGGAAAAAGGGGGGAAAGCTGTGGAAATTAATATTTTTGTGTGGTTGAGATGTGAATATACTTGAAAATAGGACATCTCTTCCAACCAAACAAGAATAGAAACAAACACACAATTTGGGAACAGTCTTGACACATTCTCTTGTTTTTCCCAGGCTCTCTGATTTGGAATGGAGAAAGTAATCTCAAGAGAACAAACAAAAACCCACACATGGACTTTCAGCATTGTGTTGTTACTTTATTTTAGGCTTTACTTCACTTCTCTGTTTTTTTCTTGCAAGCTTTATATAAGTAAAATGTTATGTAATTGTTTTATTATTATTATTGTAATATTTTAATAATAAAATACATTTTTACAGCGATTGGCTCTACAGCATATAAAATTGTGAAAAATGGGAAACTAGACAGGAGGGGAATTTATGAATAACAGTTTCTTCTAATAACAAAGTCATTAAGAATCCATCAAATAAACCCCTATGTAAAATCTAGAAATGTCAGAAAATAATCCTTCATGTGCCTAGCTCAATTTATGAATCCCTATACAATGAGAACATTCCTCTTACTGTTGACTAACCAGTGGGTTTTTGAAGAACTAACCTCACAGTTCTCTCTGAGGAGACATTTTACAGTCTTTGTCATCAAAGCCCTTCAAGTGGTGAACACCTGTTTGGCTCCAGCTTCAGGCTGCCAGTGAAACTGAATACTTGTTAGTTTTTGGCCACCAAGTCTTTTTAATATTGGTTCAAAGCTGTTTTCCATCCTCTTGTTGTCCATCAGTTTGAAGTGAGGCCAGCTTTTGCCTGTTCATGCTGGGATATAGGCTAAATAGATCAAGTTTCAGAGCAATTTTTATGTTTGTTTTAACTATAGTGGGCATATGCCACAGGTATGTGTCCATTTGTTAGCAATTCAACGTGAATGGAGCATTAATTAGTCACTAATAAAAATCCATTGCTGCGCTCTCAAAAAATGATTTGTTATGACTAGATACTTGAGAAATGCAAAATTTCCACTTTCCACTGGCTAAAAGACTTGGGTGACCATACGTGCCATTTTTCCCGGACGCATCCTGGCCAGGATTTCTATATTGCCTAAAATATCTACGATTTGGCTTTGTTTGCGTGTGCAGACCGATCGGTGTATGACATCGGTTCCTTATGTTTTTGAAATGCTCTCGAGGTACTTTGAATCAAAGCAATATAGAAATCCTGGCCAGGACACGTCCGGGAAAAATGGCACGTATGGTCACCCTATAAAAAACAAATCAACAAAGGTAACAATAATATGCATGTATGCAGTATTATCATTTAGCATTGTTTTGTTTTCAAAAGAATAAAAAACTCAATCTTGCCGCTAATCTCTTGGCACACACATGCTTTTGTTTGCCTGAAACTCACTACATTACTCCTCTAAGTCATTCATTTCTTTCATTTTATTTATCCACATTAATTCCCTTCAAAATAGCAATTACGAACCAGTAGCTCCCTGGCACAGCAGATAGTAGAGCACTGATGCCAAAGAGAACAGAGGGACAGCTGCATCCTTAACCCAGGAGGGGGTTCCTCTCGAAACCACCTCAAGGCTTGGGGTCTAAAATTTGCCTTATATAATGAGTGGAAGGATCATTCTGATTGCTTCAAAGGCTGTTGCGTTCATGCATCAATCTGTGCAGAAGAAAAGGTTCATGGTGCGTGAGTAGTTGCGGTAGCTCCGTGCTTTCTCCCATCTGTAAAGATGTCAAAGCTGTTGAGTTGAGAATCTCTTCAGCTCAAGCTACATTGAGATAGCAGATGAGTGTCTTGAGTGGAGGTTCAATTGGTAAACACACACTTCTTATTCTTCCCACATAAACCATCTGGACGCATGGAAACAAAACCACTGTGTTTCATTGCAGATCTATAGTAAGGATAGGTGCTGAGAGCCCTGGATTAATTTCCAATACTGAAGATAGTTGACCAATTTTGTTCAAAGTCATATTCAGAAAGGTCATTCAATTCATATATCATATTCAGAAAACTCAAATGTCTTTGTTTCATTCTTTTGCTTTATTTTCTGTGAAAGATGCATTTATGGTATTTTTTTTCTTTTTGAGACTGGCTTGAGCACTCCATGTGAATAAACACTTCACCCTTTTGACGAAAGGGCACTTTACAAATGTGTGTTTGCATCTTTTAATACTCTGTGTCTTGTTCAATATTAGAATATTCCATTGAGATTTAACATCCAGCAATGGCAGCTTCCAGACATTTATTAGAGTTGCACTGTTCAGAATGTTTTCCCTGAGGTTTCACCGATGAACTTTGTGATTCCAAACCTGTCTGAATTGAATATGTTTTTCTAATACAACCGAATACTGTAATGCAAATTTTCTTGATGCACAGCCTGGTAAATATTCATTATTGATTTAGACTTTTTTCGACCGCTTTCTGGGTAGAATAATAGTAAGTGGTTAAAGTGCTACATACTGGCATCCCATCCGATGTCATATAACATGAGATTTATAACATAATACAATTGCATATAACATTTAATCAATAGGTGGCACAGTCACCAAATTGATATGCAGTGTTTTTTTTTTCTTTTAAATTTTCTTTTCTAAATGGACCATTCACTAATACACATTAAAAATTAAAAAATTAATGTAATTTACAGTGTAATCCTCACATGCATGGAAAACCAACTGCATTAGTATTATAAAGTTAGTTAAAGTTTTGTGAATTATGTGTGTAACTTTTTACATTGTTAATGTGACTTCAATTCAGAAATATAAGTGGTCTTATGTGTTACCACACAGATTGCATTTGTAATGCCAAAATTGCCTGTTCATAATTTTAGAAGCGCTCCCATAAATCAAACATTTCTGAGTGTACATCTGTATCACTGGGGAAAACTCCCTTTGTATTTTTATATCATGTATAAATTTGTAATCCAGTTTTCTGGACAAAAGCACCACTCAATTCATTATATCATATATGAGATTAATAATTAGTCAAGTAACTAACCACTGCCAATGCATAGCTGTGAAAACCTATGTCTTCATCAGATCCAGTGAACATCACCAATTTTTTCATTAATGATTTGTCTGGACAATTATATTTGAAACCTGGACTGTTGACCATGTAATATCATGTTTTTATGTTTATTAATGTTTGTTCATGCAGTGCAAGGATTCCAAAGCTTTTTGTGAGCCAAACACCTTTGACCTAAAATATTTTAGTTCTTCTGAGATTTCAATAATTAACAATTAATCAACATATTTCCATGTTGACAGTTCTCTGCTGTCGGTTAATGGTCACATTGACAAATTCTAATTCATTTTAATTTGACATGTTTATTTAATTAATGATGAGCTTTTCATCAACCCCCTAATGCTTTTCAACAAACCACAGTCTATGAAACCCTGATGTACATAATATTTAATGAGTTTCATGATATTTATAACAAAGAATGGAATATATTTTCTTTTCTTTCTCTTTGTCTTTGTTTGTTTGTGTTTTTTTTAATGGGTGGCATTCAGTATTCCCATTCAAGTCTATGTAATTTTACCAAAAGTAACCTAAAAGTCATCAATGCTGTCATATTTTTGTCCACAGGTTTTTAAACTTCTCAGGTATTCTTAGAGTGTGGTGTGGCTTATCAAGATTGGTTCAGTACAACAAAATGTTGTGAAGATGCAGGTACAGTACCTGTTTGGTGTTAGTCCTGTTTAACTTTGCTGTTATCTCAAAAAAAAAAAAGATGACTTTTGTGTGGCTCATTCTGAAGAGAATGTAGTGCCAACTTCGGTGAAGATTTCTTGAAATTTGTAAGATGAATAGCAAACAGGTTACAATCAAATTGCTGATGGCTGCTGATGACAATGAGTAAATACAATCTGAAATTCTTAAAATCAATTTTTGGCCCATTTTTGTGGTTAAACATAATAGAAAAAAAAAAAAACCTAAGGGAATTCACCTTCAGCAAGGGAGAAAAATCAGATGGGGGGAAATATGCCAAAAATGTAAAAATAATTTAGATTTGTTTTTGTCCATTTCTTGATATTTTACACAGAAGAAACTAATAATGTAGAAAATATTCACCCTGCACCTTGTTTCCGTATATGGATAACCTCAGATCTTGAAGCACTTTAATAATATATGTCCATTGTGTCATCCTTACGGCCAAATTCTATTATTCATTTCTCTAAAACTACACAATGTCTAAGAAGTAAAACAATAAAAAACCCAGAGTTCCCCAATACAGTTCATAACCTCCATTTCACTCCCTCAAAGCATTGCGGGAGTTCTCCTCTCAAAATGACTTGATTGAAATGCATTTGAACGCAAATGATCCCTCATAACAGCATTTAAAAGAACTCTCATCAGGGACCAGGAGCTGTGTGTGCAACAAACACGCAGTATCTGCGGTTCAGCAGTGGCACAGAGGCCCAGACTGAATAATCAGCCTTTCTGTTAATATCCTGCCAGACAGAGCATTGAGCCAGAACCAAACTCCCCTGCACATCTCAGGGAGGGAGCTTTTCCAATTATTTGCATTCAGGCCATGCCTGATCTCTCTTTTTGGATGATCTATTGTGCAGTATGAACATTTATTGTTAAGGGGGATTTTTTTTTTTTATAACATGAAAGTTTTCAGATCCTGGAGAAGGGTGTTTAAAATTTAACAGCAACATTTTAACATTGCAGTCAATGTAAGACTGAATCATTATATTACCTCCTCTAAAGAATGCTCCTTACTTCCATCAGTAAAGCTGTTCTGCAATATTCATAACTTGACTGAGCTGACGAAATGTTTTAGATGTTCTTATTATATTCCCTAAATGTGACAATTGTGAAAAATGTGAACATTTTGTATCATTGGAAGATTTTACTCGTAATCCAGTTGAAGAAATTAACGTCATCACTTAGTGTTGTAATTTCCGATAATGCCAGGCGGACGTACTACCCCGCTTATTACATGACTGCTCATCAACTAAATATATAGGCATGGACTCAAAATATTCATTCGGATTGAATTATAAAAGATGGTGGCATTTTTGTTTGCATGAAATGAGAGAGCAAGTCCAAGATGTGATATTAGAGACATACACTACAGAAGTGTCAGTTCAGGCCCTGACAGCAAGTCGACTGTCGCCCATCAACCAATGTTGGGCCGTTGCTGAACATCTGTCAGCATAGTTTTTGTGGTGTGTTCCGCACTGGCAGCACTTGTCAGACCCTGTTGCAGCTTTTTGTCCAATTGAACATGTTGAATCAGTGACGGGCAGTCAGTGAGACATATCATTCTGAATGGCTGTTCAGTTTAGCAAACCAGTGCACAAGAAACAGAACAAAAGTAATGAAAGCAAGCAAGCGGTGACTCAAACAAAGAGGGCACTTCTAAATTTACACCTTCATCTTAAATGCGTGAATATTTTTGTTTTTGATTTTGAATATTCATGAAACAACAAAAGTGAAGACCATCTGATCAACATGATTTATATTAGAAATGGTCAGCAAGCACTGCTTTGTTTACGGTTTGTATATTCGCAATTCAAGTTTCAGTTTCTTGTTTTAAATGAAGAATATAGACTATTGCTAGAGTTATTTTTTCTCATGCAGGCACATGAATGTACATGCTAGCTGGCTCTAGTCTTTAACTCTCTAACTTTTTGGCCCAGACGCAAGTGACATGAGGCTACAACACAGTAGGCTTTGATTGCAACTAATTCTTTGATGTCGGTTTGGTGTGTCACAGCCTTTAACAGACAAGCGGTGTGTTGAGGTATGCTGAGCATTTAAAGAGAAATATTTGATTTCACAATCTATAACTTTGTTGTTACACCAATAAATGTAATAAATAATTTATACATTAATTATACATTAATGGCATTTTTCCATAGTAAAAATTATATAGTATATCAAGAATCAAATTTGTAGGTTTTCCTAATCTTAAAAGCATAACCATTGAAAGGTCTTTGAGGCAATGGAATCACTTTGGGTTCCTTTTATCAATCCAACATCCAGTGTTGCAGTGAATGTTGATGAATATTCAATTCTGTGTAATAATTATAAGTGACAGTGAATATTATTTTTTTTGTATTTTGCACATTTGCATGAATATTTATGTACTGTATCATATCCTATGTGTCTTCCTGCATATTTATGTCTACCTATCTAAGTTAATTTTGTTTTGGCTTTGAGTCATATTTCTCTGAAGTGTATTGTCCTGGCGCACCAGAGGGCAGATTTCTATCCCTGAGGCTGTGGATGAAATCTTGGCTCTCTGCTGAGTTCTCTCCTCTGCTGTGTTCCCATAACTCTGTGTGATTTACAGCAGCTCTGCCACACTGAGGGGTAATAAGCAGTGTAATTTGCTGGAAGGTGTGACTGGACTGAGTAACCAAAGCTGCAGTCTTTACGACACGTCCATGTGTCTCACACATGCAGGTGAGTGAGAAACAAACACAATCAAGCTGCCACATTTCTGTTCTCTCTTTTTCTTGCTTCCTCTGTAGTAAGCGCTCATCCGTGACCCCGTTCACTTCCATGCCTCTCTCCCTAATTGTGTTTCTCAAAATCAAACACTTCAAATAAAATTGCATTTTAAGGTGTTTATTGAAGATGTTGTCCAACGAACATAAAACCTTCATAAATGAATGATTTTAAGATTTGAGTGCCCCATTGGATCAAACACAGGCTATTTCCAAAACTCTTGGCACTGAGAAAATTTACATTTGATAAAGCCTGTTTTTGTAATATCATCAAATGAACCGATTAGAATTAAGCCATGGGGATGAAATCACTTTCATACATGACCACAAACCTCCTGAGGTCCTGAAGGTGTAAATAAAAACTTACTGGAGTATGTTTGCCAAGAAAATACTATTTCAGTCTTTCTATACTTCAGAATTGCATTTTCAATTCAATGTGCTAGTTGCAGTTTGTGAAATTTAATAGCAATTTCTGAGTGAAAATTGTTTTAAAGACTTTTCCCCACTAAATCACTAAAACCACTAAAAATATCAATCTATGAATCAATTAAAAAAGGTAAATCAGTCAAGCAATCAACTCTAATTTGCCGGTAAATAGATTGAAAAATCCATAAATTGATAAAAAAATCAATAAAAATGTAACAAAAATTAGAAAATATAATACATTTTATGATTATTAATATACAAATAATATTTATAATTCTAAAACAAATATAATACATTTATTTAAAATAAAATGAAATAATCAATAAATACATTTTTAATTTGTATATTGGTTTTTATACAACTACCATATACTGTATATTCAATAATTTGCCCAATGCTACAGAAGCTATCATGGGTTAATGCTGGATCATGAGACTGTTTCATGTTTAAGACTTTATTAACATTTAGGATTGCTGTTGAAATGTCTAACTTTTCTTGGCTTCTTTCTTGGACAAGCAGCCAACCGCCTCAATAGTACAATTTATAAAGAGTGTTTCATGTTAAATGACTTAGCATGATTCTCTTAAATAACATGTAACATACACTGTTCATGCACTCAACACTTGTAAAAGCTAGAAATATAATGGCTGATGATCGGATGGAGAAGTTTATAACGTTACTATCCAAATATACTAAAATATATCATGGTTTCATGCATAGTGCAAAACACGTACGCTCCAGGTTCCCCTGCTAAACATTTGATCAGAGATAAACTTTATAAACTACTGATGGTTCTGATAAAAGTTGGTTCATTGTATCCTTGTTTTTGTTTGAAGCTGCATTTTTAACCAAAAGGCTCAGTTTTATCCAGACAGCATAAACAGCACACCACTGTTAGTGACACACTTGCACATGTCAGAATCATCTGTGAAAAGTGGTTCTACCCACAGCCCCCTACCAGAGGGTAATTTTCCTTTCTTTCTGGCCTTTTTGTTGTCGATGACATCTGCCTATCCTCTGTCCATTTAGCCAAAGAACACATTGACACACACAACATTCTTCCTCCAAACACTGCAGGGTCTCTAAGTGCTTTTAACTTGTTTTTTTTTGGCCCCCTTAAAGAATTGTGACATGGCAATAAAGCTGTCAGCACACACATTAATGATGGAAAGACAGGCTGGGGAAACAGCCCGCTCTCCCATCAAAAATCTGTCTCTTCTGGGTATGTGCAGTCTTCACGATGACATCCTTCTCGCTGGAAGCAACTTTATGGCTGTCTCAGGACTGTACAAGCATATAAAGTTGTGAATTATATTGGAAAACAGAATTTCAAGGCTGAATGCTTTTTGCTGATGGAATTTAGATTTGACACTGGTGTTTTTTTTTGTTTTTTTTTCTCAGGAGTCAAGCTTTTGAAAACATTTTTTTCAGACTGAAGCTGATGTGAAAGTCTGTGTTCTTAAAGTAATAGTTAATTCCAAAATTAGAATTCTGTCATTGTTTACTCACCTTCATGTTGTTCCAAACTTACATGGCTTTGAATAAATTATATGGAACACAAAAGGAGTTTTTTTTTTATCCTATTCTCACTCTCAAAGGTGCTTGAACATGTTTCAGTTTTTGACACCTTGAAATAAGGTTGATTTTGAAGAATGTTTCAATTATACTTTGTCTCTCTGTTGTGTCACTTTAAAAGTCTTGTAATAAACCAGTCAAGTGAAGTGGATTAATTTCTCACTTTATTTACAGTATGTTCTGTACCTTTTGAAGCTTGAAGGGTTTGGACTCCACTGACTCTCATAAAATAGTTGAAAACAGATAAAACATTCTTCAAAATATCTCCTTTTGTGTTTTCCAGAAGGAAGTTATACAGGTCTGGAATGACATGAGCGTGTGTAAATGATGACAGAATTTTCAGTTTTTAGGGGAACTATGCCTTTAACAAGACATTGTGAGGTTCAGATCCAATTTGCCAAATTCACATCTAATCACATTTTAGAGGAATTTAGGCTATGTCTTTTTCAGCCTTAAAAAATTCTCTTTAGAGACATTATATTCTTTTTAGAGAATTTTTTGGCAGGTGTTCTGACAGGCTTTAATCCTCTTGAAGGCCTGAAGGAGCCTGTGGACATCATATTTTACCACCCGCAGCTGCTGTTTCTGTGCATTTCACAGGTGATTTTCTCTGCTAAAGTACACCAGAGAGGCCGTGTCCCCTGCTAACAGCATATATTAAAACTCACCTCAATCATCTAGAGCCACCTTATCAAAAGCAAGCCTGGATGGGGTGGAGGGTAGGGGGATGAATCAATTTGGTGGTTTGCTGGCAGTTATCGTTGACAGAGAATGAGGGAGAGCTGCAGGGGAGCATGTCAGGTGATGGCCTCCACTATTGGAGGAAAGACTTCTCATTGCACTTGCCTTTTAATTTTATGCAAAAAGTCTTTTCATTTTATGCTTCAAAGGAAGTAATGTCATGTGAATGTTTCTTTAAATATGGGCACTTTTACAGGAAAAAAAAAAAGCTTTCAAGTTTTCTAAAGTTTTCCAAATTAAAAAAATGGTGGACAAAACTTTTTTCAGTCTTGTTTTAAACAGGCATTTTTTTTCATTTATATTGTTTGTTTGTTTTTCATTCAGAACAACTTTTTAGTACTGTATATATTTTACAAATTTGTAGTATAGTAAAGTCTATAGTATAGCCCCTCAGCTGTCCTTAAAATTATGCCACATACATTTTTTTTTGTTCTCGGTTTCAAAGTTTGAAATGAATGGCATAAAGAAAACAAATAATTCAAAATAACTATCAGAATATATCTATTGTGTGCCATTTCCAATCAGGCTGTAATTTTGTCAAATGATATGTGAAAATGCACATAAAATGTTGGATATGAAGTCTGCCAATTTTATTCAGTTTAATGCATTTTTTTTCACCTCAGAATCTTTTAAAATACATACATACATCATTTGATTTGGATCATAAATGTATATGATTTAGAAGTATATGATTTAGAAGCAGAGGTCACACAGTGTCATTTCTCATTCCAGGGAGAGAAAGAGACATGGAGAGAGAGGTAAATGGGATGTCACTGACTTTTCTAGCCTGTTTGGCACATCAGCTGTGTGTGCAAGAAAACATCCCTCAGAATGGGATCTTAATTAGCGTACTCCTTCATGCCACTCTGCCAACACACACAGGAAACACACTAAGGATATAAAAATCTGCACAGTATTATTTAACAGCGAGCCTCCCTGTGACAATTTATCCAACGCAATCACTGCCTGGTAAAAGAAGAGAGAAGAGACATGAAATCCCTCTCTGACCCTCTTCTCAATGGAATGTGAAAGACCTGGAAATTAAGATAGAAGGCCAGACTACTGAAGAGAATGTGAGCTTTTGTTGATCCTTAGATAAAGTGGTATCCATTTTATAGAACATTTCCAGACCATTACAGCTTTAAGTAACTAGCAATTGTTCACTTTTAGTTCTTGCTGTGTTACTGTTTTGTTAACTTGAAAAATATTCTAAAAAGATTAGTACACTTTGTATGTGATAATGTGATTTTACACTGCATCAATTCGTTTTTAATCACTCTGATATGTTTGAGGATTTGTTAACTGTTTATTTCTCAGCCCACTGAGAAATAACTGAAATTAGAATAACTGTTGTCATAGCATCTTGAAAAGCTTCTACTTTATGTAATGTACAAGTAAAACTCTTTCTTTCTACGTAAAACAAACCAAAAAATATATACATGAATAAAAATTTTAATAATATTAATATATAAATAAAAATATTAGGCAAACAAATAAATTAATGGTCCCTAGGCTACTTAACCTCTTCAAATGGTTCAAGACAAGTTACCCCTAACCTGGGGCAAGTTTGGCCACATATGCCATATACAATGTTATAGATGCTTTCTTAATACTGATAATATACTAATATGAGGCATCTTAAAGTCAAGTCAAGTCAAGTCAAGTTGAGCTTTATTGTCATTCTGCTACATGTGGGGACATACAGTGGAACGAAATGTCGTGCCTCACAGGACCACGGTGCTACATAAATACAGACATACAACAATGAAGTAAAACACTATAAACCTATACACAAACTAACCTACTGACAGATTTTGACTAAGTTTACTATATATAAATGTTTACCCTATACAACTAAAGATAAAGATAAAAAATACAAACTATACAAACTATGCGAATGCTTCACATAAATACTGTACATGTGCAGAGAGAAACATTGTGAGTCAAGCAGCTGGCTGGGGAACAGTATAAGATGATTTGTAGTGGTGCATGAGCATGTAAACATACATATATTTCTGAGTCTTTTGTGGGATTGTGTACATATAGCAATGTAAGAAAAGTGTCTAGTGCATAGAGGAGAGTGTGTTACTACAGGTGGTTTGTACGGGCCCACTCACCTGTGTGTAGCACACTTGAATTGCACAAAAAAAGTTCACAGTTTTTTCTTTGATGAGGTAAGGTTGGTGGGGGGGGGGTGGGGGGGGGGGGGGGGGGGGGGGTCCATGTTTCAGGAGGTAGGGGTTTGCATGGGGTTTCAGAGGGGGGCGGGGTGATCTGAGTTCAGGGCTCTCACAGCCTGGGGGAAAAAGCTGTTGAGCAGTCTGGCGGAGCGGGCTCTGATGCTCCGGTACCGTCTTCCTGATGGTAGGAGCTGGAAGAGACTGTGGGAGGGGTGGGTGGGGTCCTTCACGATGCTGTTGGTTTTGCTGGAGCATCGTGCAAGGAAAATGTCCAGGATGGATGGGAGAGGGGCACCGATGATCTTTGCAGCCGTGTTCACTGTCCGCTGGAGGGTCTTGCGGTCAGCAGCACTGCAGTTCCCGTACCAGACAGTGATGCAGCTGGTCAGCACACTCTCAATGGTGCCCCTGTAGAATGTGGTGAGGATGGGTGGTGGGAGACTTGCTCTTTTCAGCCGGCGGAGAAAGTGTAGGCGCTGTTGTGCCTTCTTGGAGAGTGACATGGTGTTGGTGGTCCAGGTGAGATCCTCCGTGATGTGCACCCCCAGGAATTTAGTGCTGCTGACTCTCTCCACAGTCGAGCTGTCGATGGTCAGTGGGGGGTGGTCAGTGGAGTTCCTCCTCCTGAAGTCCATCACAACCTCCTTTGTCTTCTCCACATTTAGGGACAGATTGTTAGCGCCACACCATTCAGCCAGCTGTGCCACTTCCTCTCTGTAATGCGTTTCATCGTTGTTGCTGATGAGACCTACCACTGTTGTGTCATCAGCAAACTTGATGATGTGGTTGGAGCTGAACTTGGCAGTGCAGTCATGGGTCAGCAGCGTGAAGAGCAGCGGGCTGAGCACACAGCCTTGTGGGGCACCTGTGCTCAGTGTGGTAGTGCTCGAGGTGTTGTGGCCGACACGGACTGACTGAGGTCTTCCGGTTAAAAAGTCCAGGATCCAATTACAGAGGGAATTGTTAAGGCCCAGTAGGTTTAGTTTGTTTATGAGCTGTTGTGGGATTATTGTGTTGAATGCCGAGCTGAAGTCAATGAACAGCATTCTAACATAGGAGTCTTTGTTTTCTAGGTGGGTAAGAGCCAGGTGGAGGGTAGAGGAAATTGCGTCGTCCGTAGAGCGGTTTGGACGGTATGCAAACTGGAGCGGATCGAGTGTGTTGGGGAGGCTGTTTTTGATTTTTTGCATGACTAACCTCTCAAAGCACTTCATCATGATTGGGGTCAGTGCTATGGGACGGTAGTCGTTTAAACAGGACACAGGTGATTTCTTTGGTACCGGTATGATTGTTGTGGATTTTAGACATGTGGGGATGACTGCCTGGCTCAGCGAGGTGTTGAAGATATCTGTTAGGACATCCGTCAGCTGTGCAGCACAGTCTTTCAGTACACGGCCAGGTATGTTGTCAGGACCCGCAGCCTTTCGTGGGTTAATCCTGGATAGGGTCTTCCTTACGTCGGCTGCAGACAGACAGAGCGCCTGGTCGTTGGGAGGTGTGGGCAGTTTTTGTGCAGGTGTGTCGTTCTGCATTTCAAACCGTGAATAAAAGTGGTTGAGTGTATCGGGGAGGGATGGATCATCATCACAGGCCTGTGGCGGGGGCTTGTAGTCAGTGATGGTCTGAATGGCTTGCCACAGGCTCCGTGTGTCTCTGCTGTCCGTGAAGTGATTATTGATTTTTTGAGCATGTGACCGTTTTGCATTTTTGATGCCACGGGACAGATTGGCTCTTGCTGTTTTGAGGGCTGCTTTGTCTCCTGATCTGAATGCTTCATCTCTGGTTTTTAGCAGCCCACGAACCTCTGCTGTCATCCACGGCTTTTGGTTTGCACGTGTGGTGATGGTCTTAGTGACTGTCACATCATCCATGCACTTTTTGATGTAAGCAGTCACAGTTTCAGTGTACTCCTGCAGGTCTGTGTGGTTGTTGGGGTCATGACATTCTATAGGGGTCATGACATTCTATAAGAATTACCAGTGATGTAGTGTACTCTGATTGGCTAAATGCATATGAAACACCAGCTACCCGGCATTTTTAAAAAGCCTTGCAAAAATATTTACTCCACGAACATGGAAAACAGCGATAACAGCATTTACCTGTTGTCTGCGACATTATGTTCTCTGTTCGCTGTCGGCCGCTTCAGAGTTCCTGCTAGTGGTGCGAATGGAACCAGGAAAACAGCCCCAGGGTTCCTTCTCTAGGAACCACCATGCTGGCTAGTTCCTAAAACTATGTGGTGCGAAAGGTTTTTGTACTGTACCATTAAAACAAGTTTCCTGCAAGTTTCATAGCTTAAAATGTCCTCCTCATTATAAACAAAGCATTTATTTAATCAAGCTCCAAAATTGGCTCGTTTTGGATCCGAGGGACAAGGTGATGTCACCTGGGCACAAACATTTGCATAAACACAGCCTCCAGAGCAGTCATCTTCTCACCATAGACCCTGTCTACTGGCGTTCACTCGCTTAACGGCTGACACTTGATCACGCTGAATGCGAGTGTAAAAAAAACACATAAAAATTTACAATCACTGCCGCTATCTTGTCTACACTGGATACAGTATACAGATGCGCGTTCACTTTCTGATACAGTCCACGCGCTCGTGTCTGTCGTCAATCGGACAAATGGAGTAAAAGAATGTTCGCTTTGACGCGTTTGGTTGAAACAGCTGTTTCGCGTCTCTGTACAGATGTCAGAAGGATCCCAGCATATAAGGAGCAAGTGGATAGTTTATTTTTAATGGCATCCCGGATCGTGTCAGAGGATTGATCAGAGCATTTTGTTTTGTAAACAAGGCACAGTGTCATGGAGAGTTCAAAAAGAAACATTCGTTGAAAGATGAAGCGGTCCTCGATCTGACTGCAGCTGCATCACATTATAAGTAAATGATTTCATAATGCTTTGTCTGGAAATTACCGTTTTATTTTGATTATGTTGTCAAAACACTAGCATGCAATAGTGAGGGGGCGTTGATACTGTTTCCTATGGAATGACGTTAGCCAATCATAACAGTGGCAGAATACTGACAAGCCTTAAGAACCCTCCCCTTAAAAACAGCCCATTTTTGGAGAGAGCTTCAGAATGAGGGTTGAAAACAATAATTTTCCCACTTTTTTTTGTGTGTGTGTGTAAAAAAAAACTTAATTAACATTATAAGTAAACCCCAAAGAACATATCAAAATAATAAGTTACTTCTTAAAGAAACTTTACTTTTCAGGGGAATATGGCAAGATCCAAGATGTAGATGGCCTGTTTTTTTTCCATCTGAACAGATTTTGAGAAATTAAGCAGGACATCACTTGCTCACCAATAGATCCTCTGCAGTGAATGATTAGAATGAGAGTCCAAAAAGATAATAAAAACATCACAGTAATCCACAAGTAATACACAAGCTATTTGTAATTTGTAAGTGAAGGTTTAAAGTTAAAACGCCTTAATGATGAATTGTTTCTTTCAAACAATCAGGTTTTCACTTCACAAGATGTTAATTGATGGAGTGGGGTGTGGATAACTTGTGGATTATTGTGATGTTTTAATAAACTGTTTGGACTCACATTCTGACGGCACCCATTCAATGCAGAGGATCCATTGGTGGACAGCTAATTATTTCCAAATCTGTTTTGATGAAGAAACAAACTTGAATGGCCAGAGGGTGAGTCAAAATTTTAGTAGATTTTCATTTTTTGGTGCACTATTCCTTTCAAATGGATCTTATTCTCCTTGCCTTGAGAACAACATTCCCCCACTCCTCTATACAATGTTTTTTTTTCTGTTCTAGAATATATAACAAGATTGTAGAAGATTGGATGCTGAAAATTGAGTTCTTTCTCTGTGTCAGAGGATGTAAAGTAAACGTGAAATGTTCTCTGATGTTCTGTGTAAGATGTTAATGGCTTTCAGAGCAGAAGTAATGAAGCACTGTGGTACTAACTTTAAATCAGTCTCTTCACAATTCTACACAGCACCATTGTTCTTGCAACGGAACTATAAGGCCTTACAAGGTTTATACTGGAGACTTTGAAAACCTTTTAGTTGGCTCAGAAAGTTGTGACAGTGTCCTTGACCGTACATTTTTTCCTGCCTCTCTTTGCTTCCCTTTCAGAGAAAACTCTTAACCTCAAAATAGTGCTGTGTGAAAAAATGTAACGGTGTTCATTCCAGCCATGCCATATTGATCATGTTCATCCATTGCTTTTGCAGGAATGACCTGCTATACCCTCCTATTCATAGCACACAGAAATAGCTCATGATGAATCACACCATTACCAGGATTAGAGGAGGATCCTTCTGTAGAGTCAGGATTCAAGATTTAGATAACATGGAATGTAGCTGATTGAGTAACATGCACTTAAACAATCTCTCATTGATCCTGAACATTCTGTATTTGCATATTGTGAACCAAATGAGCAGTATGTTATTGAATGTGGAAGATGAAACAGAAAGGGCTTCTCTACACTTCTGGCTTTTCACTCATTCTTCTTTGAAGTGTCCAGGTACTATAAATAATGCATCATATCCTGCTCTCTCTTCAGACAATATTATCTTTGGCAGGGTTTTCTCTCCTGGCACATATTGAGAAGACTCTTCTCAGGTTCAATAAGGAATTGCTCTGAGGAATGATGTCAGAGTTCCACAATTATTACCTTAGCTCTTTTCTTTTGTAAAGCCTCATCTTGTCAGATCAAAGCTTCTTTTTGAACTAGCAACCACCATTTTTTTCTGTAGAAAGTTTCCAACTGACCTGGTACAAGATTAATAATAATAAAAAAAATCCTGAATATTTTTAAGGTCAAAGAGGCCCATCTATATATTGTTGTATTGTTGACTCTGGTTGGACAAGGCTTCTCCAGGGGTTAGATCGTTAATTTTCCCTCTTGGCCATATCACTAAAGCTCATCTCAGTATTTGTTGAATTGCTGTGCTGTTCTTAATTTTGTCGTTCTGGATATCAACATCTGTTCAGTTATATCACTTTGAATATCACATGTTTATAAGGTATAGTTGTTGATTTGAGATTTTTGTGCACAGTAAATAATTTAGATAGGGTGTGTTTTTTTGAAAAATCAGTGTATTTGCATTGCACTTGTTTCAAAGCAAAATCATTTTTTTCATTAATACCCCTCAGTAAGAAGGACTAAAGGGCTGAAAGACTGTTACAAAAAAAAAAAAAACTTCCATTAATTGTTTAAGTCAAGTTCCTAAGGTTACACTTTACAGTTTTAGTCAAATAAAAGAAATTTACATAATACTTAATGGAATTATTACTTCATAATTCCCTGAATATACAACCCGAATTCCGGAAATGATGCCTGCTACAGGTCTCAAAATAGATGGAAATCTAAAAGTCTTTTAGTTTTCATTTTATTCAAATGTATCCTCCTGAGACCCTGCATCCTCATATGAGGACATTATATTTTAGTGAATTTCTCTGAGACTATACATGCCACAGTTTTAAGTCTGGATGTCCTGTACAGAGCACATTCAGAGATACCAAATGATTGAATCACCATTGCCACTCCCTCTCCTTGGTCTTCAAAAATGTCTAATATTAATTTAGTGACACTCTTATGGAAATATGATAATATTTTGTAATTATCATTTAAATCTGACAAATTTTTAAACTGTGTGTCATTAATCAGCATCTTAGGAAAATGTTATGGGGTTTCAAATCAAAATATGACTTTCTGTTACGAAAAAGGAGGTTGATTTCATACATGTCCTCATATGAGGACACCAGGACTAAAAGCATGTTTATTACGCATTTTGGGAGACACAACAAATGAATAAGGAAGGAAATTATATTTCAATATTATTATGAAATATTATATATTATTATGAAAATCTTGTCAATTATTACTCCCATTATTACACTTATTTTTTCATTACATGGTGCCTGACACAGAACAGCCGGTTCTCCAACCCAACCAATCACAGCGCAGCAACTCACCTGAGTATTAATCACCTGCACCTGCAGATCATTCAGTCACTCATCACTCAGCATACTTAAGCACCATCACCAGCTCACTCTGGTGTCCAGTCTCGTTGACACATAGTGGACTCTATTGCTGATGCTATACTATTCCAAGTGTGATTTCCCCTACTTACCTCCTGTATTCTCCTCAGTGTGTTCTCGACGTCCTCGATCTCCCTCGTCTCAGTGTCATCCTCGTCTCCAGTCAGTTGGCTCTGGTGCCTGCCTCCATTCATCCTTCAATCCACGATCTTCTGGGTCTGTAAGCAAAGCCTGCAATTACCATCCCCATCAAGCTCTCCAAGTATCATTGCTCCAGTGACTTCCCTACTTCTCTGCTCACTCTGTCGTGCTGTAAATAAAAATACTCATTCACCGTCTCCTCTGTGTCCTGGAGTCCTTCCGTAACAGTGCCCCAAAAACACATTAATATGCAAATTAGATTTAGTTTATAGATGCATTGTATATAATGAGAAAACCCATTTATGGCCATTTTACATAAAGAAAAATGGTATATCAAATCATTATGTTATAACATAGTTGAGACACTCATCTTTATACAAAGTTTGGTAAAAAAAAAAATCCTGAAAACAAAAAATGTATTGGTGATTTAAAAAAAATCAATTGTTTTTGCCTATGCATGTTCATTCATGTCTTTTTATAATTTTTTTAATTTTTTTTAAATTGAGTCCCAATGTCCTCTACAAAGGACAAAGCATAACTTATGAATGAAATATCATTTTTAATATATATATATATATATATAAAGAATTATGCTCTAAACAACGTAATGATATGAAAAAATACATTTTTTTTTTCCTAAAAAATGTTCCCAGTTCTCAGGAGGTTAAAAAATGTCCCAACATTTATGGAATTCGGGTTGTAATTACATTTCAAACATCTGCTATGACCTATAATTAAATATTTCTAGAATAATTTGATTAAAAATTGAGATTGAAATAACATCAAATGCATAATTTAAAAATTTTACATTTTTAAGTAAACAAGCAAACAATTAAATTGTATCAAGTTGTAATAACTATATTTTAAAAAAAGTTTGAATTATTTTGATCAAATGTGTGATCAGTTTGTAGTTTTATACAAAGGATTTTGAAAATTCACCACTTACTTGTGAAAATAATACCAAAACAAATAAAAAAGCTGTAAGACCCTCGAGTTTTTACTAAATGTACCAGTTTCACAATGGCTCAATCCAACAAATCCATTAGACATCTGATGGGGCTTTTGAACACAATCCAACACAGGATTGTGTTGCTTCCTGCCTTGTTAAAAAAATGTTCTTCATGCCTAATTCACTTTCCTTTCATAGTTTCTCCATTAGTGGGGTCATTATGCTCCTTCAGGCTGCACTATTAGTGGCAAAGTCCTTGCAACCTTCAGAACAAAAATTATTTTTCTTTTACTTTTTTCTTACACCCAGTAACAAAAAGTTATATCAAAACAAAACAAAACAAAACAGATTACTTTGAAAATGATCTTATTTTTCCCTCCAAGAGGAAAAGTGACCATGTTTTAAAAATCACTGTGTTTTTCTCAGGCCAAGAATGTATGGCCTCCTGAGAATCTGCACTGATATTGCTGAAGAGGTGTAAATAAGGGCAAAAGGGGATATGTCAAGCACAATATTTTATCGTGTCCCTTATTTTACGTGCAGGAAGTAAATGGCAGAATTTTACTTTTATATGGGATATTGCATACTTTTATATGGCAGAAATAATAATAAATATTTTTGAAGGTTAAACACCTCTTTTCATTGACCATTGGTTGAAAGAGAGAAAGAGATCATATTTTGAACGAGAAGGGGCAGGGGAACATGATCAGTAACTATGGTAATAAATGCATGGCAGGAACATGGTGAACAAAGGGAACAGGAAACTAACACAGGCTAAACAATGAAGTAAATGTCTGATAGACAGAAACCAAACATGACAGAATAAAGAAAAAAAAAAACTATTATAGTGACCTACATTAAGTACAATTTTGGCTTAAAGAAAATATATTAAGTAAATCCACAGTAAAAAACGTGAAAACACAGATTGTGATCTACATAACACTGTGTGGTACATATATGAAAATTAATGAATTATATTCTGCCTAGGAACCGGATGATGTTAAAGTTACATGAAAAAAAATTATGTTTGTATTACTTAACTGATTTATGTGAAACCAATGTACAAGAATAAATCACAGTTAAAAGTTGCGCAACATTGTTTTTCTTTATTTTTATTGTTCTCGACATTGTATATTAATTCTGAAGACACTGAAATTATGACAGAACAAATATGGAATTATGTAATGTGACGCGTGTCCCGAGCACTCATCAGCTTCGCCCTGGAAACAGAGGAGGAACACCTGCACGCAATCATCACGGGCTGGCCGGCCACAGCTGAATTTCATCAGAAGACAGCTACAAAAGCCGCCGAGTCACACACACTGGTGAGACATGTCTCCAGAAGACTTACCGCTAACCCATTCCTTGTTTAACTTCCAGAGAGCAGTGTGTGACCGGCCAGCCACAGGATTTGAGCACAGCACGGACACCCAGCACCTGGACACTTGGACTGAGGACAGAGGCGGATCATGGAGCACCACTTCACCGCACCAAGACACGTTGGCACTCTTACCCTCACCAATAAACACACCCTCCGGGGTCTTTATTGTACTCCACTTGTCGTGTGATTCTTCAGCCCGTTACACTGGTGGAGAATGCGGGCATATTCCTGAAGAATCACCGACAAACAATTCCCTTCCCAGTTGAGTTTGCCCCGCGTCTACGGACGACCGTAATTTTTTCCCTGATTTTTTTTACTTTATTTTTTCCCCTCTACAGGCGGCGGCTCCTCCCCAGCCATGGAGGAGTTATTGAAACATCTCACCGAGGTGAGCATCAGACAGCAGCAGATTGTGGAACACATGGCCGCCCGACAGGGAGAGACCGAGCGAGAGGTCGCCGCGCTCCGCACTGCTGCTGCCCAGCGGGTTCCGCTGCCAGACCCCCGCGTTCAGGCCATGCAGCTCTTGCCGAAAATGACTGCACACGACGACGCGGAGAACTACCTACAAATGTTTGAGTCCATTGCGGCCCGGGAAGGCTGGCCATAGGAGGAGTGGGCGCGTGTGCTGGCGCCGTTGTTGACAGGTGAACCACAACGGGCTTACTTCTCGATGCCGACGGATCTGATTGACTCCTATGACGAGCTTCGGAAGGAGATCCTGGCCCGTGTGGGCCTCTCACCAATCGCTGCAGCACAAATGTTACACGACTGGGAATATAACGCCCGGTTGCCAGCCCGCGCCCAAGCCGCCGAGCTCTCCCGCCTCTCACATCATTGGCTATTCGCCGGGGATCCCAGCGCCGCCCAAGTCGCGGAGCGCGTCATCGTGGATCGACTTCTCCGTGCCCTTCCTCGTGCACTTCGGCAAGCGGCAGGCATGCGGAACCCGCACACCATCGGAGATCTGGTGGAGGCCATCGAGTTGGCGGAGGCGACCCAACGTTGTGAGGCTGGGGAGCGAGCACCACCGTTTTCCCGGAGGGTGAACCTGGAGCGACGCAAGCCGGAGGGCATCTCGCGACCAGTAGGCAGGTCGGCGGTTCCCGGTCCCCAGGATGAGCCGATGCCCACCGATCCACTTCGCTCACCAAACCGGGCCTGGCTGGCAGGCTGCATCGTCCACCATGAGCCACCGTTGGAGGCGCCGTGGGTGGAGGTGAAGGTAAATGGACGACCCTACCAAGCCCTCCTCGATTCGGGCAGCGCGGTCAGCCTAGTGCAGCCGACAGTGTTTCCCCCGTGGGTGGAATCCAAGGCCCTCCTACCCATCACATGTGTACACGGTGACACTCGCCAGGTCCCCGCTCGGCGCGTCACCATTTCGGCTGCCCCAGGCTCCTGGACCGTCGAGGTGGGGATAGTGAAGGATCTGCCCGTTCCCGTACTCCTCGGGAGGGACTGGCCTGGGTTTGACCGCCTGCTCGCCGCCGCCACACAGCCTGTCAGCCCTACCGGGAACCGCCGGAGACGGAAGTTAAACCGAGGTCCTTGATGGCGCCCCGTCCTACTAGCATCAGACAGCGCCAGAGACGGTGAGTCCCCCTCCCAGACCACTAACCTTTTCTATGATGTGTTCCAACAGGTTACAGGAGGTGGGGCCTTTGCAAAGGAGCAACTCGGGGACGATCGGTTGAAACACTGCTGGACACAAGTGAGAGTGATCGAGGGAAAGGAGACACAGCCCCCACCTCATCCAGTCCCTCACTTTGTTGTCCAGAATGGCCTGCTTTACTGTGTCGCACAGCGGAGGGGGGAGGAAAAGAAGCTGTTGGTGGTGCCACGGTCGAAGACGGAGACCGTGATGGAGCTGGCACACTCGCATCCGATGGCCGGCCACCTAGGGGCGCAAAATACCAGCCAACGGATCCGAGACCGTTTTCATTGGCCAGGCCTGGATGCGGAGGTAAAACGGTTTTGTCAAGCCTGTCCAACATGCCAACAGACGTCACCTCGCACTCCTCCCCCCAGTCCGCTGATTCCGTTACCCATCCTCGAGGTGCCCTTCGAGCGGATAGGGATGGATCTGGTAGGGCCGCTGCCGAAGTCCGCCCGGGGTCACGAACACATCCTCGTGATAGTGGACTACGCCACTCGCTACCCGGAAGCCATTCCCCTTCGCAAAGCCACTTCCAAGGCCATCGCTCAGGAGCTGTTCCTCCTTTGTAGTCGAGTCGGCATCCCCACGGAGATATTGACCGACCAGGGCACCCCGTTCATGTCCCGGATGATGGCGGACCTCTGTCGCTTCCTGAAGGTTAAACAACTGCGAACCACGGTCTACCATCCTCAAACCGATGGGCTGGTCGAGCGATTTAATCAGACGTTGAAGCAGATGCTCCGTCGGGTGGCTGCTGACGACAAGCGGGACTGGGATCAGATGCTGCCGTACGTTCCCTTTGGCATCAGGGAAGTCCCCCAGGCTTCTACCGGGTTCACCCCCTTTGAGCTCTTGTTTGGGCGTCAGCCTCGCGGCCTGCTCGACGTCGCAAAGGAAGCCTGGGAACAGCAGCCGGCAGCCCATCGGTCAACTATCGAACACGTCTGTGAGATGAGGGAGCGGATCGACAGGGTCATGCCGTTAGTCCGGGAACACCTCACGAAAGCCCAGCAAGCCCAGCAACGCCACTACAACAGGGCAGCCCAGCCACGGGAGTTTCAACCAGGAGATCACGTCCTGGTCCTAGTCCCGACAGCCGCCTGCAAATTCCTCGCTAAGTGGCAGGGGCCCTATACGGTGACAGAGCGAGATGGGCCTGTTACATACCGAGTTCGGCAGCCCGGAAGAAGAAAAGAGGAGCAGTTGTATCATATCAACCTCCTAAAGCGATGGGTCGGGACTAGGGCCCAGCTGTCCGCTCTGACCACCACTGACCCCGTGGTTGTTGACATCAACCGCCACCTGTCGGCTGCCCAAAAGAAGGAGTTGCAACATCTGGTCGGTCAATTCTCCGATGTGTTCTCCCCGCTCCCTGGGCGGACCCACGCCCTCCAACATGACGTTCGCACACCACCCGGAACCATTGTCAGGCAGCGACCTTGCAGAGTCCCGGAGGCTCGGCGACACGCCATCGAGGAGGAGGTACAGGAGATGCTGAGGTTAGGGGTAATAGAACCATCGCGCAGCCCATGGTCCAGCCCCATCGTCATGGTTCCAAAACCAGACGGCACCCTCCGCTTTTGCAACGACTTCCGCCGCCTCAATGAGGTCTCCGAGTTCGACGGCTATCCGATGCCACGAGTCGACGAGCTGATAGATCGTCTGGGGAGAGCCCGGTTCATTTCCACGTTAGACCTCACCAAAGGCTACTGGCAAGTGCCGCTGACTGAACAGGCTAAACCAAAGACCGCCTTCTCTACCCCCAGCGGCCACTGGCAGTACCGGGTTCTTCCCTTCGGGCTGCACGGGGCCCCAGCCACGTTCCAGCGGATGATGGACATCCTGCTGAGGCCACACCAGTCCTATGCAGCGGCCTACTTGGATGACGTCGTCGTGCACTCGGAGAGCTGGGAGGATCACTTGGAGCGGTTGCAGAGGGTGCTTGTCGAGCTGCGCCGGGCTGGACTGACCGCCAATCCCCGGAAATGTCATCTGGCCCTCTCCGAAGCTAATTACTTGGGCTACCAGGTGGGCCGGGGCCTCATCAAACCTCAGGAGAAAAAGGTGGCAGCCATCCTCTCGGCACCACGGCCCACCTCAAAAACCCAGGTACGGGCCTTTTTGGGGTTGGCGGGTTACTATCGCTGCTTTATCCCTAACTTCTCCTCCTTAGCAGCTCCCCTGACAGACCTGACCAGGAAGGGGCAGCCGGAGATAGTACCCTGGGGTCCCACCGAAGATGAGGCGTTCCAACGAATGAAGGCGGCACTCACCTCGGAGCCGGTACTGCGAGCCCCAGACTTTAACTGCCCCTTCCTGTTACAGACGGACGCCTCCAACACCGGGCTGGGAGCCGTCCTCTCCCAGGTACAGGACGGTGAGGAACACCCGGTGATCTACATCAGCCGAAAGCTGACCCCAGCGGAACAACGTTACGCCGCTGTCGAGAAGGAAGCGTTGGCCGCCAAGTGGGCAGTCCTGGAGCTCAGGTATTACCTCCTTGGCAGAAAGTTCACGCTCATTACTGACCATGCCCCTTTACAGTGGATGGCCCGGGCCAAGGATACGAATGCCCGAGTAACGCGCTGGTTCTTGGCGCTCCAGGACTTCCACTTCGTCGTGCGACACCGGGCGGGGACGGCCAACGCTAACGCAGACGGGCTCTCGTGGATATGGGCAGCTTTCGAAGGTCTGTCAGGGTTCACTCCCCACCCAGCCCCAATCTCCCCTTTGTCCCGCGGGACCAGGACGACGCTAAGGGGGGGGGGGAATGTGACGCGTGTCCCGAGCACTCATCAGCGTCGCCCTGGAAACAGAGGAGGAACACCTGCACGCAATCATCACGGGCTGGCCGGCCACAGCTGAATCTCATCAGAAGACAGCTACAAAAGCCGCCGAGTCACACACACTGGTGAGACATGTCTCCAGAAGACTTACCGCTAACCCATTCCTTGTTTAACTTCCAGAGAGCAGTGTGTGACCGGCCAGCCACAGGATTTGAGCACAGCACGGACACCCAGCACCTGGACACTTGGACTGAGGACAGAGGCGGATCACGGAGCACCACTTCACCGCACCAAGACACGTTGGCACTCTTACCCTCACCAATAAACACACCCTCCGGGGTCTTTATTGTACTCCACTTGTCGTGTGATTCTTCAGCCTGTTACAGTAGTAAACAAAAATGTGGTACATAACCCAGAATATTAGAGAATGTCATTAGTATGTCTGTCATCAAAGTAAATGTATACTTTAGACAACCTAAAATATAAAACATTTTCTTGTTGTTTAACACTTTTTTTGTTTACTACATAATTCCATGTGTGTTCTTTCATAGTTTGGATATCTTCAGTATTAAAGTACAATTTGAAAATAATAAAAATAAAGAAAACACTGAAGGAGAAGGTGTGTCCAAAGTTTTGAGTGGTAGTGTAAATCCAACACACTTTTTCTGTTAATGGTCTTTATAATAAATCATCTATTTACTTTTTTACTTTATTATTATTATTTTGCCTTTGGGAAATAATTATTTTAAATGAATATTAAATCAAAATGTAAGGTTTGAACCAAATCTATAAACGGAATTTGAGAAAAACGAATAAATTTGAATTAGACAAAAATTCCTGGTGTATTGAGCAGTCTTCCTGTTTCAGTTTATGATGTATTGGTCTTGATGGACAGTGCACTATCGCTGTGATCAGCCCTGTACAATGAAAACAGGACAGTTAATAGAGTGGGTAATCACACTGCACTGCATCGTCTTCATGGCTGGCCTTTAGATCTCTTTTTGTGCCATAACATTATTCACTTCAAACGCTCTAACAGGCATCGATTGGCATACCTTACACAACCCAGCCCTACATAATGGCCATCTCTCGCTCTCAGAGATATTGTGCTTGTGCTTTGATCTATGAAGGGTAATGCCTGTTAATGGAGGAGCAGATGATCTGTTCTTCCGCGGTCTATGGAATGTAATGGAGCACTGAGGAAGAGCTTAAATCTGAACCCTGACAACACTGTAATCATTCCTAATGTGCTGCTTGATTGGAATGTATTGCCTTGTGATAGTTTGAACTGTTTAAGGTGTAAAGGAGAACAAAATTGTAACATCTTTTAATATTATACAGTTTTGGACAAACAAGCTATATAATGTATGAATGTCATATCAAATCACATGGCCTTTATGTTAAAGGAACACTTCACCCAAAAATAAACATTTGCTGAGAATTGACTCACCCTCAGGCCATCCAAGATGTAGATGAATTTGTTTCTTTGTTGGAACAGGTTTGAAGAAATTTAACCTTACAAATTTAATTATTATGTAATTTAGTCTTTATAAAAACATCTCAATAATCCACAAGTAATCACACGACTTCAGTCTATCAGTTAACATCTTTTGAAGTGAAAATTTGCATGTTTGTAAGGAACAAATCCATCAAAACATTTTAACTTTTTAACCAAAACATCTGAATCATTGCTTCTGGCCAAAATACAACTGTTCAAAATGAAGACAAGAGAATCATGACACTTTTTGGCTGAGAAACGTTAGTGGATGTTTATAGTCAATACTGTATGATGAACTACTGTGGTTTTTGTGGTTATTTTGCTCAACCCATGTGTGAGTTTGAGAACTGATGACTTCATACATTGACTTAGCCCTATTCGGATGGTAATTGTTTCTCATGGGTACGTAAGCTATTTTGAACATTTTGAGGGGTGGGTCGATGATTTTATTGACACCCAAATTCAGAATGTCAGTGTTTTTTTCCTCACCAACCATGTAAAAAGCCAGATTTACCTACTGTTTTTTTTTTTTTAACAAACATCAAAGATTTGGGTTACACTTTATTTTGATAGTCCACTTTAGACATTCTACTATAAGTAACTATTAGTATACTATAAGTAACTTTGCAACTACATGTCAACTACATGTCAACTAATTCTCATTATTTTGCAACTACATGTCTACTAACCCTCAGAGTAGACTGTTAGGGTAGGTTTAGGGTTAGTAGAATGAGTTGACATATACAGTACTTGCAAAGTTTCTCATCGTCAGTATGTTGTGGACCCATCAAAACAAAGTGTTAGAATATATTAAACAGACAATCTACTAATACTCTAATGACTGCTAGTTGACATGTAGTTGCAAAGTAACTTACTGTTAGTAGAATGTCTAAAGTGGACTAGATCTGTGGTAATTTGTGATAATTTAATTACCATCTGAATCCACATCTCTGAATTTACAAGAAGGGATCAATTCAAAATGCACAGTTTAAATCCTTTTTGACAACTGCCAAGAACCATAGCTGTTGTGCTTTGCATGCATTTTAGATGTACATTTATTAAAGAAATTCTGGAAAGTATTTACAAGAACAATATTACATTACCACACCACAGTGAGTGGAAGAAAGAGAAGAAAAGCATGTAAACTTTTGTAATGGGCCATTATTAGGCAGCAACAGGTATGCAATCAAATTATTATATAGAAATTTAAAGGCTCAGAAATATAAACCGAGCAGCTTTATGTTTATCTTATTGCATGTCTATTTTGCTATTTTTAAACAGATTTAAGTAATCAAATAATAAATAGGACATTTTTATTCTTAAATTAAATATGAATTTATTCTTATTATTTCCAAGCAAATTATATTTTATTTACAGAAGATGATCATGTGACTGACGTTCATAGGATCACAGAACTCGCTCTTCTACCATGAATAAATCGCCATCCAATTGCATGAGTTTTATGAGTTATCCAAACTGGGCTCTTGACACCAGTTGAAGCCAGTGAAAAAAGAAAAAAAACAGGAGGAATGACTGGCTGTGACTGTTCAATAATCTAGATTTTAACAGAGAAGGCTGAAAGCTTTGAAATGTTATCAGCTGTAGACAAACAATCAATTATTATTGGCTTAAATCAGTTATTTTTTTATATCTGTGTAATGTTTAATTCAAAACCATTTATGCAGGAAACCACTCTTTAGTAAATTTATCCTTGAAACTAATGTTAGTGCAAGATGACTTAAAAATCACACATTATGGTTTACCATGGTACAACCCGAATTCCTGAAATGTTGGGACGTTTTTTAAATTTGAATAAAATGAAAACTAAAAGAATTTCAAATCACATGAGCCAATATGTTATTCACAATAGAACATAGATAACATAACAAATGTTTAAACTGAGAAATTTTACAATTTTATGCACAAAATGAGCTCATTTCAAATTTGATGCCTGCTACAGGTCTCAAAATAGTTGGGACGGGAGCATGTTTACCATGGTGTAGCATCTCCTCTTCTTTTCAAAACAGTTTGAAGACGTCTGGGCATCAAGGTTTTGAGTTTCTGGAGTTTTGGTGTTGGAATTTGGTCCCTTTCTTGCCACAAGGCCTTCCCTGAAAAATATGTTGTCTGGAGACGTCTGAATACCTTTCAGCATTCATAGTGTCTTCCAAAACATACAAGCTGCCCATACCGTATGCATTTATGCACCCCCATACCATCAGAAATGCTGGCTTTTGAACTGAACGCTGATAACACGCTGGAAGGTCTCCCTCCTCTTTAGCCCGGAGGACACGGCATCCATGATTTCCAACAAGAATGTCAAATTTGGACTCGTCTGACCACAAAACTCTTTTTCACTTTGAAACAGTCCATTTTAAATGAGCCTTGGCCCACAGGACACGACGGCGCTTCTGGACCATGTTCACATATGGCTTCCTTTTTGCGTGATAGAGATTTAGTTGGCATCTGCAGATGGCATGGCGGATTGTGTTTACCAACAGTGGTTTCTGGAAGTATTCCTGAGCCCATTTATTAATGTCAATGACAGAATCATGCCGATGAGTGATGCAGTGTCGTCTGAGGGCCCGAAGACCATGGGCATCCAACAAAGGTCTTCAGCCTTGTCCCTTATGCACAGAGATTTCTCCAGTTTCTCTGAATCTTTTGATGATGTTATGCACTGTAGATGATGAGGTTTGCAAAGACTTTGCAATTTGACCTTGAGGAACGTTGTTTTTAAAGTATTCATTTACATTTACACTTATATTTAGTTATTTAGCAGACACTTTTATCCAAAGCGACTTACAAATGAGGACAATAGAATTATATTCCAAAATAATATAATATTCCACAATCTTTTTACGCACTCTTTCACAGATTGGAGAGCCTCTGCCCATCTTTACTTCTGAGAGACTCTGCCTCTCTAAGACATCCCTTTTATAGCTAATCATGTTACAGACCTGATGTCAATTAATTTATAGTTATATAATCAATAAAAATAAAACAGATATAACAGAAAAAGAATAGAGCAAGCTAGTGTTAGAGGCCTTTTTTGCTTTTGTTAATTGTATAATAAATAAAAAGAAAACAAATAGACAGAATACAAAAAGATTAGAAAAGCAAGTGTTTTTTTTTAGGTTTTTTTTAAGATTAGAATTAGAATAGAGAGTGTTAGAGTTAGAGGATCAAATAAAGATGGAAGAGATGTGGTTTTAGCCGATTCTTGAAGATGGCTAAGGATTCAGCTGCTCGGATTGAGTTGGGCAGGTCATTCCACCAGGTGGGAACAGTACATGTAAAAGTCTGTGAAAGTGATTTTGTGCCTCTTTGGGATGGCACAGTAAAGCGACGTTCACTTGCAGAACGTAAGCTTCTAGAGGGCACATAAGTCTGAAGTAATGAATTTAGGTAAAGGGGTGCAGAGCCAGAGGTGGTTTTGTAGGCAAATATTAATGCCTTGAATTTTATGCGAGCAGCTATTGGTAGCCAGTGCAAATTGATAAACAGAGGTGTGACGTGCATTCTTTTTGGCTCATTTAAAATTAATCTTGCTGCCGCGTTCTGGATTAATTGTAAAGGTTTGATAGAACTGGCTGAAAGACCTGTCAATTAGTTTCTAGATGTTCTCCCAGCTGAATCTATTCAAAATTTCTTGCTTTTTCAGCCCTTTGTTGCCCCCGTGCCAACTTTTTTTGAGACATGTAGCAAGCATCAAATTTGAAATGAGCTCATTTAGTGGATAAAAGTGTAAAATTTCTCCGTTTAAACATTTGTTATGTTTTCTATTTTCTATTGTGAATACAATATTGGCTCATGTGATTTGAAAGTCTTTTAGTTTTCCTTTTATTTAAATTTAAAAACGTCTCAACATTTCCAGAATTCGGGTTGTAGAATCATGTCGAATATCAGAATTATTAACATAAATATCTCTGTTGAAGTATAATTATTTTTTTAAAACATTTTCTTTATAACAGTTTTTCTGCAAAAACAAAGCAAAACAAAATCACACAAACTACAAAAAGTATACATAAAATAACCACACAAAAGAAAAAATCACCCCCCTCTCCACCTGAAAACGCACCAGATACCAGATACCAGATATGAAAGATACACACCTTAAACAAAGCCATCCTTAAAAATGGAGTAAAATAAAGTATTGAAGTTATCTATGTTACATAAATGCCCAAGCAAAGTTCAACTCTTAAAAATAAAAGCAAAGAAGGGGTCCCAGATTTGATCAAATTTTTTAGATGCATTAATCTTACAACCCCAAATCAGAAAAAGTTGGGACAGTATGGTTAACGCAAATAAAAAAAGAAAGTAGTGACTTCTAAATTTACTTTGACTTGTATTTCATTGCAGACAATATGAACACAAAATATTTCATGTTTTGTCTGGTCAACTTCATGTCATTTGTAAATATACATCCTTCCCTGTCATTCAGACCTGCAACACATTCCAAAAAAAGTTGGGACAGTAAAGCATTTACCACTTTGTAATGTTGCCATTCCTTTTCACAACACTTAAAAGACGTTTAAGGACTGAAGACACCAAGTGATGAAGTGTTTCAGGTGTAATTTTGTCCCATTCTTCCTGCAAACAAGTCTTAAGGTGGGCAACAGTACGGGGTCTTCGTTGTCACATTTTGCGCTTCAAAATGCGCCACACATTCTCTATTGGAGACAGGTCGGGACTGCAGGCAGGCCAGTCAAGTACCCGTACCCTCTTCCTCCGCAGCCAGGACTTTGTAATGTGTGCAGAATGTGGTTTTGCATTGTCTTGTTGAAATATGCATGGACGTCCCTGGAAAAGATGTCTTCTTGAAGGCAGCATATTGTGCTCCAAAATCTCTATTTACTTTTCAGCATTAATGGTGCCATCACAGAAGTGCAAGTTACCTTTGCCAAGGGCACTGACACAACCCCATACCATGACAGACCCTGGCTTTTGGACTTGTTGCTGGTAACAGTCTGGATGATCCTTTTCTTCTTTGGTCCGGAGCACACGGCGTCCATTCCTCCCAAAAAATACCTGAAATACTGATTCATCGGACCACAGTACACGTTTCCACTGTGTGATGGTCCATCCCAGATGCCTCCGAGCCCAGAGAAGTCGACGGCGCTTCTGGACACTGTTAACATAGGGCTTCCTTTTGGCACAGTACAGTTTTAACTGGCATTTGTGGATGTAACTACGTATTGTGGTACTTGACAAAGGTTTGCCAAAGTAGTCCTGAGCCCATGTGGTGATATCGCTTATAGATGAATGACGATTCTTGATGCAGTGCCGCCTGAGGGATCGGAGATCACGGTTTTTCAGCTTAGGCTTGCACCCTTGTCCTTTACGCACTGAAATTCCTCCAGATTTCTTGAATCTTTTAATTATGTTATGCACTGTTGAAGGTGAAATATCCAAATCTCTTCCTATCTTTCTTTGAGGAACATTGTTTTTAAACATTTCAATAATTTTCTTACGTATTTGTTGGCAAACTGGCGATCCTCGGCCCATCTTTGCTCCTAAAGGACTAGACCTTTCTTGGATGCTGCTTTTGTACCAAATCATAATTACAATCACCTGTTGACATCAACTGTTTCAAAACACATCATTATTTAACCGATTTACCTCATTACTAGCCCTAAATTGCTCCTGTCCCAACTTTTTTTGGAATGTGTTGCAGGTCTGAATGACAGGAAAGGATGTATATTTACAAATGACATGAAGTTGACCAGACAAAACATGAAATATTTTGTGTTCATATTGTCTGCAATGAAATACAAGTCAAAGTAAATTTAGAAGTCACTACTTTCTTTTTTTATTTGCGTTTTCCATACTGTCCCAACTTTTTCTGATTTGGGGTTGTAGAAAACAAATAATTTCGAGCTTGAGGGCAGCAACTGTTTCAGTTAGCCATTTCTGAAAGCTGGGTGTTAAAGTCGACTTCCAGTCCATCAAAATCACCCTTTTAGCCACCACCATACCTTGAGAATGTGTCAATGCTAAGGGTCGGAACATCCAAACAAAGCTAATTCAAGATCTGGACTGATATCTTCTCCAAGAACATTCAAGCTCCACTGAAAAATATTAAAGATTAAAGATAATGAAAGAACCCTCCATTTGTCAATAGATAATTTTAACTTATTTATGGCTTCTGTGAAATTTAAACTGAAAATATGTTTAATATAATCATTTTTAATTTGATTTAGGAAATATAACATACTTCTCTTCTTTTTCTTTTATGTACTTACGTAGTGTGATTAATATTCAGTCTGTTGGCAGTTCAGTAGCACTGTACATGATGTGCATAGCCAAATATGATTCCTGCTGCACTAAGATAATGCTGACACCACCTGACCTCTGTGTCAACGTTAATTTAAGCCAGAACTGATATGTGTAAGAATAATAATTAAATTGTTATATCTGAATGTCAGTTGGGCGCTTTAATTTCATTAAGATAAACAGGGAAAATTCATCCTGCAGATAAGATGACATAGTTTCCTAGGCTAATGGAATACTTTTCATTGTTTAAAACAACCTTTAGGTGAAATTAATATGACATTTATTTTGCGTGTCTCACTGTATTATTGTGTTCTGTTGAATTTCAAATAATGTGTGTGTTTTTAAGATAAATATAAAAGTATAAAAACAATTTGTCTCCTTCACTCCAAATGCCACACCTGCTTTAGTGTGGCATAGAGTAGTTTTAAGATATTTATACAATCGCCAAACGACCCTTGGAGTTGCACTCAGGGAATAACATTAATTTACACCACCTAAAAAGGTCACACATGTTTGTTTGTGCCAAAAATACTCACAGCCACCACCAGGCTTCATTGGGCAAAGTCCAAAAAATAAAAAATAACACTTTTACCAAATAACATATTTCTGTACCACCACATTAATTTAGCTAAAAGACCTAAAGCATGGAAACAAAACAGAATGGTTCCAGGCCCCATCCTCAGAATGATGCAAAAAGAAAATCTATAACTATGGCCACCTGTCATATAAACCATGCATTAACTCTGCCCAATTAAGACAGTAATGTGGGGGAAAATATCAGTTTGGGTGTACTGAGTATTTACCAAGTCAATCTGAAATTGTAAAAAACAGACATTTCGATACCAGACATTTTGCTGTACCAGTAGTGCCAAGTTCCAATTTTCCAAACTGTCCCATGCATATTTGTGTTTGCGCTCTGAAGAGTGTCAAGGATTAGATTTACAATAGTTTAGATTTACAATGTTTTTTGCAGATTTGAGCATTGTAGCCAATCACAGCCATGTCTGCTGATCATGTGAACACATTAAAGTTAATCAGAGTCCACTCAATACTGATTGAAACAATTTTCATTCAGCACAAACTCATGAGTTTTCTCAAGAGTGGGAAATGAAGGGGTTACCAGCTAAACTGATTATAAAGACAATAAAGAGATAATAAAGAGTTCTTTATTCACTTTCTGTATATAATCTATTAACAATATGAATAAAAGTTTTGTTTTTCGTGCTGCTAAGAGGATCAAAGTGTCAGGGAATGACAACCCTGATTAAATGTGAAAGCAAATCTGCTAAATTATTGTCACTCCTGAATTTTTTTAACAGACATATAAAGCACTTATAGTTAAAGGAAATGTTATAGAGTGAATAGTTGTTGCTACTGTATTGAAGTTTCATGAGAACTGGGAAGTTTTACTGGTACACACTATTTAAATTTTGATATTGTGACAACAATAAACATAGAGTTCCTAAAAATAAAGGGGAACCATTTTCCCATATTGAATAGCTAAAAAATAACTTCTAGCCCTTGCTTTTGTTGGCATTTCCTCTCCCACTTGGTGACCTCCTTGCACACTTCTAACAAAATTGCAGTTGGTCAGCAACATATCAGCTTGGCCACTGTGTCCTAGAGCTGTTACATTTCTCTTAAAGCAAAAACAAACTTAAGAGCAGAGTACAGCTAATATTCAGGTTCACCAGCCAACGTGCAGGACAATTATACAGATGCTGGCCCAGCAGTGCACTTGATATTTTACAGCAGGCAGCAGTTTTAACACTGGACTACAGCCAGAACTTTATATGACCATGGGAAAATAAGAAATTGAAAGCTCAGAATGCATTCGAATGAAGTAGGCCTGTGAAGGAGCTGGTGAGTCAGCTTCAGCCCAGTACTTATGTTATTTTTTTGGCTACAAAATTGGTGGAATCTTCCAATTTATGGATTAAGACATTATATTTGAGGCTGTGGATTGTGGATTTACAAAAATAAAACCCTCACAAATGAGGAACATCACAAGCAATAACAACAGGTTAGACCGATATTGATATTGAGGTGCTAACAAGCAATCGGGCAGATGTGCTGGTCTTATGTTCAAACTCCAAATAAATCTACAATATATGTCAACAAATACCAAGAACTTCTGCAGTTCCTTCACAGTTTTTGGTCATGGTTAATTTGCTACTAACTGGACCTGAACAGATCGATATTAATTCCCTTGAGACTGAGAACATACCTTAACGAATCAAATGGTGGTGATGTGGAATTCACATCACATGGAATTCGGTTTAGAGCCATTGATTAAGGTTCTGCCTACAAACTGAAGTACATTTGAACCCTTTTTACATTTTAACAGCTATTTTGATGATTGAACAGAACAGAACAACTGAACAGAATCTTCTGTAGATTCTCGAATTTTGTGTATGGCAGAAAAAGTAGGTTAGTAAATAATGATACAAAACTCACTATTGTTGACTGTTGGAAGATGCATACATAACATGGTGCATTTACCAATATCATTACAATAATACGGTAACACTGTAATATGTAGTGTATTAATAAAGTAAATAAAAAATCTGAGTCAATTATTATAAGACCAGCATTTCAAAAGTAAAAACATAACATGGCAGCAGACTACCCGCAGACTACTCAAAGAATTAAATGATTGAGATGATCCATTTTTCACCAGCTTAATTTAAATTCAATTATAGACAGGGTACAGTAGATCATTTTTGTAAATACTCAAGCTTCACCTATTTTTTATATACCTGAGGACGGTAAAGACAAGGTGATATTTGACTGTAATTGCATTCAGGTCCCTATAATTAATAAAAGTATATAGTCTGGTGTACCTTCACTGGAGATGTGTGATGTGCCTGCTACCATTTCAAAAATACACTCCCAAGGGTTTATGTACTGGTAACTGGGCAGCTTCTCACTGTTCTGAATGCTTCAGGGAGATTGCTATATTGAATAGTGATAGAAAGGTCAGAACTAACTTTAGGCCTTTTTTTTATCAACATTTTATTTTTATTTTTTTTCACACACAATACAACACAGCATCCAAAAACAAAACTACAGACACATACTCAACATCTCAAAGTCCAGTCAAAAGGGAGGGAGAGAGGGAAGGACAACAAACTTTAGGCCTTTTGATTGTGTTTAGAGCAAAAAAAACAAGGCAGGGATGAAAATAGCACGAACTCTAACTGGTAACTTGACCATCAAACCAAGAAATCCATGAATTGTGCTTCAATAGCTACTGTATGCCTAGCTAAGGACTAAAATGTATGAACATCCTGAGTAATGTGGAGAACATATGAAAAAAAAGTTGTATCACATCTCAATTAAACAAATTGTCAAAAGTTGTGGTCAATAAAGTATCCTGCTGCTCCTTAATCTGTTAGTGTTTTTTTTTTATTAATATTTGTTATTTTGACTAAAAATAGCCAGTTTTCACAAATAGGGCATACAGGGCCTGTCCCAGTTTATTTATGACCACCATATAAACATTAATGCGCATCTGACTGTTTCTCTGAAGACAAGTGGGCCTTCAAAAGATCAGTTCTTATAGAGAACTAAATAAACTGGCACGAAAAGGAATCATCGCCTTAAAGTTTTCGAGATTCTAATGCATTTTTCTGAACATGCTTATTAATCATGTAATATCAGTAAGTGAAAATACCAATCTTACCTAGACAGTAGCAATAATACTGCCTGTTATATATAAATGATGCTATTTACTTTTATTATTCTCTCTAAATATTAACCTTTTTTATTTTAGTTTCATTTAAGGAAAACATTCCATATAGAACACGCATTATATATAGCTATACAATCATGCAGTATATAGTGCTATATTAAAGTCATGTATATTTTGTATAGTACTATACATACACACACACACACACACACACATACTGTATATATATATATATATATATATATATATATATATATATATATATATATATATATATATATATATATATATATATATATATATATACTAAGCATATATTTGGTTTGTCAAGCATCTCCCTTAATGTTAATCATGGCATTCCAAATACGATAAGTTGAATTGGACTATTTACCAAAAAAAGTGTTTTCTGTGCTTACTTGCAATGAAAAATGACAATAAAGATAATGTTAAATGTTACAGTCTGTGTGCTAAGATTTTATGTCTCAAATAATATCTGATCAAGTGATGTTGTCAGCAGTTTCAAGTACTGTTCTCTTTATGATCTGCACATTTCTCGTTAAAAAACAAACAAACAGATGAAACACACAATATTGATATTATTAAATCACATAAAGGAATCTATTATTTAATCAAAATGAGAAATCATGAAAGTCAGTTCATCAACATATGTAATTAATAATATAGGAAAATAAAAAAAAGCACTATGCAAATTCTTGCTTTAAATTTTTCACAGTTACTTTTCTTTCCTTCTTATTTATTGACAGTGGCTGAGAGTAGAAAAATCATTTAATTCCCATTTCACACCCTGAATTAAACGGTTCAGTCAACAGTAATGAAGTTGGTTCTATAGTGAACTGAACTGAACTGAACTGAACTCTTAACATCATGATGACCTCACTTACTAATCACTCACAATCTGTAATATACTCACACCCATTATCATCTACCTCATACTGACAGTGTCTTTTGCACACAATACTGTCATTTGCACACAACACTTTCTGTATCTTGATATCTTATCATATTTTATATTTATTCTTTGTGATTGCTGCTCATGTCATCATGTTCTACCTGTTTGCACATCCCCCCCCCTCCCGTACAGTCATGCTTATCTTAATATTTAATTCTACAGCATACTGTCATGCACATTCTCTTATACTTTATATTTTATATTCTGTGCTTATATCTTATTGTTTATTGTTGTATTCTACAATATTTGCACTGTCCATGGAGCGGACCTGATTCACATTTCACTGCTGGTTATACAATCTCTGTATAGTCATGTATGTGACAAATAAAACTTGAAACTTGAAACTAGTGCTGATCTAAGACCAGGTTTGTGATTCTTGGATACTGTTGGTTGAAAAAACAATTATTTTAAATAAAATAAAATAAATCTATATATACAGTATCTCACAAAAGTGAGTACACCCTTCACATTTCAGCAAAAAAAAATTGTATAATTTCTCAAGGGACAATACTGCACAAATGAAACTTTGTAGTCAATGTGCAGCTTGTATAGAAGTACAAATTTACTGTCCTCTAAATGTAACTCAACATATAACCATTATTGTCCAAATAACTGGCAACAAAAATGAGTACACCCTAAGTGAACACGTCAAAACTGTGTCCAAAGTGTCAATATTTTGTAGGGGCACCATTGTTATCTAGCACTGCCTTAATCCTTCTGGACATGGAATTCACCAGAGCTGCACATGTTGTTGCTGGCATCCTCTTCCACTCCTCCACAATGACATCATGGAGCTGCTGGATGTTGGACACATGGTGCTTCTCCACCTTCCGCTTGAGGATACCCCACATGTACTCAATAGGGTTCAGGTCTGGAGACATACTTGGCCACTCCATCACCACCACCTTCAGCTTCATCAGCAAGGCAGTTGTCATCTTGGTGGTGTGTTTGGGGTGGTTGTTATGTTGGAAAACAGTTTCTGAAGGGAGGGCATCATCTTCTACTTCAGAATGTCACAGTACATGTTGGAATCCATGTTTCCCTCAATGAACTGCAGCTCCACATTACCAGCAGTAGTCATGCAGCCCCAGACCATGATGCTACCACCACCATGCTTGTCTGTAGGCAAGGCACAATATTCTTGGTACTCCTCACCAGGGCGTCGCCACACATGCTGAACACCATCTGAGTCAAATAAGTTTGGCCAGGTAGTCTTCAGCAAACTGTTTGCAGGCTTTTTTGTGAGCCAGCTTCAGAAGAGGCTTCCTTCTGGGATGACGGCCATGCAAACCGACTAGTTGCAGTGTGTGGCGTATGGTCTGAGCACTGACAAGCTGACCTTCCACTTCTGCAACCTCTAAAGCAATGCTGGCAGCACTCATGCGTCTGTTTTTTGAAGCCAGCTTCTGCACCTGACGCACAGCACAAGGACTCAACTTCTTTGATCGACCTTTGCGAGGCCTGTTCCGAGAGAAACCCATCTTGGAAAACCTCTGTATGACCCTGGCCACTGTACTGTAACTCAGTTCCAGGCTGTTACTGAACTTCTTATAGCCTAGGCCATCTTTGTGGAGAGCAACAATTCTAATTCTCAAATCCTCAGAGAGTTCTTTGCCATGAGGTGCCATGTTGAACATCCAGTGGTCAGTATGAGAGAATTGTACTCAAAGCACCAAAATTGAACTGCTCTAAAACAAGTGTGTATACACAAATGTGTATGGTCCTGTCAAGCAGACAAAAACATGAACATGATGTATAGGACATGTGGCTTTGCATGGTTAAACGATGTATAGCGGTTATCACTTAGGGTGTACTCAGTTTTGTTGCCAGCTTTTTTGACAATAATGGCTGTATGTTGAGTTATTTTCAGAGGACAGTACATCTTTACTGCTATACAAGTTGCACATTGCATTGACTACTCTAAAATAAATCCAAGTTTCATTTCTATAGTATTGTCCCTTGAAAAGATATACTAAATTGATTGCTGAAATGCGAGGGGTGTACTTACTTTTGTGAGATACTGTAAATAGTTTAAAGGGATAAATATATATATATACACCTTCTAGGGACCTCATGTTTCATACACATTCCCTTATGTAATATAATCTCTTTCTCAACAACAGTATTGACCATTTGTGGCCATTTAGTTATGCACTAGTAATATCACTTACAGTAGTATGATATATCCTCTAAGTTTCAGTTGAACTAACATGTGTGATTAAGTTAACGCGCGAAGGTTCAGTATTTGTTTGCTCACATTCGTTGACTCCCAGATCATGTTGTCTAGTCCGCTGAGCAAAGATGATCAACAGAAGAGCATGCTGATCAAATTCCAGTCCCTCAGTGTAAGTAATAATTACATTCACTGACACTTAGGGCACTCTCTGCTCTATTTCTCTCTCTGGTCTTCTTCCACTCTGGTCATTCCAGTCAGTTTGGCTCTATATAAGCAACTCATCTCCATGGTTACCATAACAATGAGATCATGCAGTCATCATGCAAGAGAAATGTAACATTTGGCACTTAGTGCAGTATCTGTCTGAAATTTAAACCTTGCCGATATAAGGTTCATTGTATGGAAATGCAAATATCTTTGAATATTGTACTGTGAGAATCTGGAAACCTCACAATTCGAAAGAAGTGAATCATTTGATGTTTATTTGATGTTTATTGGCCCTTTCTGATGCAACACGTCAGGAAGGAGGCAAACTGCCTGCTGGTGTCATCTTGCTGTGTGTTTCAAGAGAGGAGACAATGTTTGTTATTCTCTTTCTATATGAAATTGTGTTAAAGCTCTCCTAAAAGGTTAACCAAAAGTATTTCAGAAGATGCTATGGGATCCAAAAGTCTGAGACCACTATTGAAAATGCTTCTGTTTTTGCATTTTTTTTTTCTAATTAAACACAATTTTATGTATCTTCATAACAATTTCAATGGTAATACTTTACAATAAGGTTACATTTGTTAACATTAGTTAACTGCATTAGTTAACAAGAACCAACAATGAAAAATACTTCAAAAAAGCATTTAATAATCTTAATGTTAATTTCAACATGATATTAAAATTAAAAATAGTGTTTTTTATAATTTAATGCACTTCAGCTAACATGAACTTACAATGAACAGTATTTTTTATTAACTAATGTTAACAAAGAGGAGTAAACACTATAACTAACTACAACTGTATTGCTAATTTTTGGTTTATATTAGTTAATGCATCAATTAATGTTAACTCATGGAATTCATGTTAACTAATATCTAATATTGTAAAGTGTATATTGTAATGAAAAGTTCATATAAAAAGTTAACACAAATTTAAAATACTTTAGTATTTGGAATGTCCCCTTTTGTTTTAGTGGCATTAATGAAATAGAAAGTGCAGAATATTGAACATGTATTATTCATTTTATACCAAAACTTTCCTAGACATAGAAAGACCAAAATAAATACCAGATTTTTATTGTGTTCTCAATACTATGTCTTTGGAGCCCATTGTCCTTGTGCTCAGTGAACACATGTTGCCTCCTTCACTTCAATTTTAAGCAGTCTGTGTATTCTTCACACACGTGGGTAATTTAATTTATTGATTAGTGTTGTGTGTCACCTAATGGATGCTGATGGGAGTTAGCCACGTTGCCACGCTGAACATTATCTATCAGCCCTGTCTATATGTCTGTAAAGTTAATTGAATGACCTTTCATAATGAACACAATTATCTCTATTTAGTCCTTGGAGGCCTGAATCAACACAGAGACAGATATACTGTGTCCCTGAAGCATGGTTAGTTTATCTCTTCAAAGTCTGCTCTTATCATAATTGGTTTGTAGGTGGAAAAATATTCCTTTTTGATGATACCTCCAGACAATTTCTTTCAGTATAAAAACAGAAATTACATGGAATAATAGAGCAAACCATTTGTTTTAAAAATGCTTGTTTTTTGCTCATTAAGAATTACATTGTGTGTAAAACTGTCAGTATTACAGATTCACCTTTAAAACAGACAGCAAAGTCTTTTATTGTCACTTCATTATTACAGCAATAATCCATATTCCTTCATTGTTCTTCTCTCTTTTTAAAATGTGTTTGGACTTTAAATTACCCAGACTGCACATTTTCTGTCAATGTTTCTTCATGAATAGCGTATATTTAATAAGCTAATATCGTTATGTGTCATAATGAACACCTCTATCCATTAATCAGTATTAGAATTAAACTGCAGCATGTACACAGTCTGTCAGTATCATATTTTTGAAGTTGAAAGACATTTATATGAAAGTCTTTGATGATATGGAAGCTTCCATTGTATAATTACTGTCACAGAAATACAGCACTGTTTCGTAACTTCTGGTTTATTGGAGTGTATATGGACTGGGATTCATTCTAAACCCTGTCTGAAAGTTTAGACCCCAGCAGTTAATACAACATTAAATATCACCTCAGATGACTTTTTGCCTTCATCTTGTTTTTTCAGCTCCCTCGCAAGTCAAATTTGACAAGCCCTGTAATTATGACTGTGAAAAGACATTCAAACAGCATATGCATTTGAAAATCATGTAGAACCCATTAGAAACTTTCTTCTCAGGCAGTTTGTGGAAAATGATTCAGGATCAATCTATCATGGCATTTGTCTAGCTTTTCAATTGGAGTCATTATAGAAAATCACCATCTTCAGATTGTGTTTACTGCTGACAAACTGAAATATATGTTCTCTGCTGGTCGCTGGGAAGCCATGATAGACAGAAGTTTGCATTATTCTTACAAATATCTTTTTTTTTCTTTTTTGGCCAGACAAACAATTATAGTTGAGGAATGGAAAAATAATGATGTGTTGGATTTCAGTCAGAGGCCATTACAGTTTCCCTCCTTCATTTGGTTTGTGTGTGCTTGTTACCAAAATGATACTCTTCAAGAGATTTTCCTGGGAATACACACACACACACACACACACACACACACACACACACACACACACACACACACACACACACACACACACACACACACACACACACACAGGTTTGCTTAGCTATCTAAATGGGGAAATTCTATTGTTTTATTATTGTATAGTATATAGTATTTATTGTAGTTATAAATACTATAACCTAACCCTAACCCTAACAGAAAACGTTATGCATTATTACAATTTAATATATATATATGTTCCCTTTCAGTCGGTCACTCCGAGTCACGTCGGATGACCGACGAAATTGGGATCTCGCCAGAGAGACCAATCCACTTCGAGTGTAACTAAACGAGCCAATGGACATTGGCATGCGATCATTGCATCCAGCTGCCGCTGATCACCGCGTGAGTATAAGAGGCAGCAGGTGCACCGCATTAATTCATCCTTTCGCTTCGGAGCCAAGCGGTAGTTCAACCTACTGCTCTTCCCTTCCAGAGAGTGTTCGGCAAGCGAGTGCGGGCGTTACGGCGCAGCAGCGGTGGTCACGTCGGGCGGGAGATCATCCTCCTGCTGACAGTCACACCAGGAGTGTGCGGTGGCCAGCTCCCCTGCGTGCTTCAGCACTAAGAGAGCATTTTTCTGAAAGAGCTTTTCTCTAAAAGAGTAACACGGGTGATCGCGTCTTTTTAAAGATGTCTTATCACCCGTGCGTTTCTGGGTGTGGTCGCTTCCTGGCGCCTCAGGACGGTCACGATCGCTGCCTCACGTGCCTGGGCATTCAGCACGCTGAGGAAGCTTTCGTGGATGGTTCATGTTCTCCTTGTGGGGACATGACCATCTCGGAGTTGCGGAATAGACTCCGTTATGTCAAACATGGCGGAGTCCCTCTGCCTCTGCCGCGATCCGGCGTTTGTCCCGGCAAAAAACGGGGCGCAGCTGCATCCGGTGGAGTCAGAGGTGATCTGAGGATTACGGTGAGGGCTTCCCCAAGAGGAGTTCCTCACCCCTCAAGCGCTCCGCAGCCGGTGGGGGTGCCGTTGGAGCGGGCTGGGACCTCTGCAGAGCGGGGTACACCGCCCGTTTCCTTCGGTGCGCCCCCTGACGACCAGATGTCGATCGCTGCATTGGACGGTGAGCTCTCTCTCTCCGGGGATGACGACTCGGCTGCGTTGCCCCCTTCGGGTGTGGTAGCGTTGTCCGAGCCAGACCCAGAGATGACGGCTATGCTTTCCCGGGCCGCCGAGAATGTCGGGCTCGTGTGGAATCCTCCACCGCGTCCCGATCCTTCGAGGCTGGATGAGTGGTTTCTCGCCCCCCTCCAGTGCCATTCTTTCCGGAAGTGCATGAGGAGCTTACAAGATCGTGGAAGGCACCTTTCACTGCCCGAAACAAATCTTGTGGCTCCTCCGCCCTCACCACCCTCGATGGTGGGGCCGCTTTGGGGTACATGGGCATCCCCTCGGTGGAACGGTCTGTGGCCATGCAACTGTGTCCAACAGCCGCTTCCACTCTGCGGGGTGACCCATGTCTCCCCTCACGGGCCTGTAAGTATTCGTCAGGTCTAACTGGCAGTGCTTATAGAGCCTGTGGGGAGGCGGCTTCTGCCCTCCACGCCATGGCGTTACTGCAGGTCCACCAGGCCAAAGCCCTGAAAGACCTGCACGAGGGTGGTCACGACCTAGCGGTTCTACATGAGCTGCGTGCTGCGACGGACCTCGCGCTTCGAGCGACGAAGGTGACCGCACAGTCTCTGGGTCGTGCGATGTCCACACTAGTGGTCCAGGAGCGCCATCTCTGGCTGTGTCTCGCTGACATGAAGGAGCAGGAGAAGGTGCAGTTCCTGAATGCTCCCGTGTCGCAGACCGGCCTTTTCGGCGACGCGGTCGAGAGCTTTGCCCAGCAGTTCTCGGCAGCACAGAAGCAGACTGAGGCGATCAAACACATCATGCGCCGGAGGAAACCTGCTGCTTCCACCCCGGCTGCAGCCCCTCAGCCTGCTCGTCGCCGTGGGCGCCCCTCTGCGGCCGCCCCCGCTCCCGCGCAGTCGCAGCAGCCTTCCACCAGGCAGCGTAGTGGAGCCGGTCGCAGACATGTCGCCCAGCCCGTCCAGGCCCCCGCCAAACCTGGTGGTAAGCGCAGGTGCAAGAGGCCCTGAGATGGGCGACCCAGAGATGGAGGAGACTGCTCATCGGGAGATGGTGACCGCACCACTCCCTCCCCCGGAGGAGGGCCGGGTGGAGAATCTTTTGTTTCGTTTTGTTTCTGTTCCGCCGCTGGCCCAGCAGCCAGCGGTACCCAAAACATCAATAAAAGAGCGGTTTCCTCAATCTCTGGGTCTCAAGAGGAGGAGAGTGGTGAACCGTGCATCACGGGATCACTTCCCTCCTCCTCTCTCGCCAGGCGGCAGGTGGTTGCCCAAGAGCACCCCTCCTGCCCATTTGTGGAACCAGGTAAGGGCAGTAGCACTCCAGTCCCCGCTTCAAGTCGTCACACGCCGGGCTGTCACAAGCCTCAAGCCGGGTTCCTGTGTTTCCTTCCACACAAGGAGGAATCAGGTGAGTGTTACACTACACACCCAGACCCCGCCCCCTGCCGTCACAGGCCAGGCCGTCACAGGCCTCGGGCCGGGTCCCTGTGTTCCACCACGCTGCCCCTCCGCGGGTACGTCTGTGGCCCCGTTGGTTCCGCTGGTACGGTCTCTCGGAGCCTGGTTAGCGCTCCCCGGTCCGTCTCGGTGGCTCCTGCGGACCATCAGACTCGGCTACGCGATTCAGTTCGCCCGGTGTCCCCCCAAGTTCAGGAGCGTCCACTTCACTTCAGTGAGAGCTGTCGATGCCCCTGTCCTGTGTGCGGAAATCGCAGTCCTGCTGGCGAAGGATGCGATAGAACCGGTCCCTCCAGCCGATATGAGGTCGGGGTTTTACAGCCCTTACTTCATTGTGCCCAAGAAAAGCGGTGGGTTACGACCGATCTTGGATCTGCGAGTTTTGAACCGTGCACTTCACAAGCTGCCGTTCAAGATGTTGACGCAGAAACGCATTTTCGGGTGCGTCCGTCCCCTAGATTGGTTTGCAGCGATCGACCTGAAGGACGCGTACTTTCATGTCTCGATCCTCCCGCGACACAGGCCATTCCTGCGATTCGCGTTCGAGGGTCGGGCATATCAGTACAAGGTCCTGCCCTTCGGGCTGTCCCTTTCGCCTCGTGTCTTCACCAAAGTCACGGAGGCGGCCCATGTTCCCCTGAGAGAACAGGGTGTGCGCATCCTCAACTACCTCGACGACTGGCTCATACTTGCACAGTCTCGCGAACAGTTGTGCGCACACAGGGACTGGGTGCTCAGGCACCTCAGCCAGTTGGGCCTTTGGGTCAACTGGGAAAAGAGCAAACTCGTGCCAACACAGAGGATCTCTTTTCTCGGCATGGAGTTGGATTCGGTCAACCAGACAGCACGCCTCACCCAGGAACGTGCTCAGTCGGTGCTGAACTGCCTCAAGACTTTATCAGGCAGGACAGCGGTCCCACTGAAACTCTTTCAGAGGCTCCTGGGGCATATGGCTGCAGCTGCGGCGATAGTTCCGCTCGGTCTGCTCCATATGAGACCGCTTCAGCACTGGCTCCATGGCCGAATCCCGAGGTGGGCGTGGAAACGAGGTACTCACCGGGTTCAGATTACACCGGCCTGCCGCAAAACCTTCAGCCCGTGGTCAGATCCCTCGTTCCTTCGGGCAGGAGTGCCCCTGGAGCAGGTATCCAGGCATGCTGTGGTATTCACGGATGCCTCGGCCACCGGCTGGGGAGCCACGTACAACGGGCACGCAGTGTTAGGGATTTGGACGGGTCCCCAACTGCGTTGGCATATCAATTGCCTCGAGCTGCTGGCAGTACGCCTGGCCTTGAGCCGCCTCAGAGGGCGCCTTCAAGGCAAGGACGTTCTGGTCCGTACGGACAACACTGCGACCGTTGCGTATATCAACCGGCAAGGCGGTTTACGCTCCAGTCGCATGTCGCAACTCGCCCGCCACCTCCTCCTCTGGAGTCAGAAGCATCTGAGGTCCCTTCGTGCCATCCACATCCCAGGAGTGTTCAACCAGGCGGCCGACGAGCTGTCTCGGGCGGCACTTCCTGGGGAGTGGAGACTCCATCCCCAGGTGGTCCAGCTGATTTGGAGTTGGTTCGGAGTTGCTCAGGTAGACCTGTTTGCATCTCCAGAAACCACCCATTGCCAGTGGTTCTACTCCCTTACCGAGGCAACGCTCGGCACGGATGCACTGGCACACAGCTGGCCCCGGGGCCTGCGCAAGTATGCGTTCCCCCCAGTGAGCCTACTAGCACAGACACTGTGCAAGATCAGGGAGGACGAGGAGCAGGTCTTGTTAGTGGCTCCATATTGGCCCAACAGGACCTGGTTTCCGGAACTCATGCTCCTCGCGACAGCCCCTCCCTGGCCGATTCCTCTGAGGAAGGATCTGCTTTCTCAGAGACGGGGCACCCTCTGGCACCCGCGTCCAGACTTGTGGAAACTCCATGTGTGGTCCCTGGACGGGACGCGGAGGTTCTAGGTGACCTACCCCAGGAGGTAGCTTTCACTATTGCTTCAGCACGAGCACCGTCCACAAGACGGGCCTATGCGCTGAAGTGGAACCTGTTTGTCGAATGGTGTTCCTCTCACCGTGAGGACCCCCGGAGATGTTCGATCTGAGCCGTGCTGTCCTTCCTGCAGCAAGGGTTGGAGAGTAGGCTGTCCCCCTCCACTCTTAAGGTATACGTTGCTGCTATTTCCGCCCACCATGACCCCATAGAGGGAAGATCGGTGGGGAAGCACAATCTGGTCGTCAGGTTTCTTAGGGGGGCCAGGAGGTTAAATCCTCCTAGGCCTCCTTCCCTACCCTCTTGGGATTTGGCATTGGTGCTAAGAGCCCTACTAACTGCCCCCTTTGAGCCTTTGCAGTCAGTTGAGTTGAAGTTTCTCTCTATGAAAACCCTACTCCTGACTGCATTGGCCTCGATCAAGAGGGTGGGGGACCTGCAGGCATTTTCGGTCGACGAATCGTGCCTTGAGTTTGGGCCGGCTGACTCCAGTGCAACACTGAGACCCCGGCCCGGCTATGGGCCCAAGGTTCCTACCGCTCCCTTCAGGGACCAGGTGGTGAACCTGCAAGCGCTGCCCCTGGAGGAGGCAGACCCAGCCCTAGCTTTGCTCTGTCCTGTACGTGCATTGCGACAGTACGTGGATAGAACTCTGAGCTTCAGGACCTCAGAACAGCTCTTTGTTTGTTACGGTGGGCAGCAGAAGGGGAAGGCTGTCTCCAAGCAGAGGATGGCCCACTGGATAGTGGACGCCATCACCTTGGCTTATGAAGCACAAGGTGTGCCCTGCCCGCTCAGGCTGCGTGCTCACTCCACTAGGGGTGTCGCATCGTCCTGGGCGCTGGCTCGTGGTGCCTCGCTAGCAGACATCTGTAGAGCTGCGGGTTGGGCGACTCCCAACACGTTCGCTAGGTTTTATAGCCTACGTGTCGAACCGGTTTCCTCCTGTGTTCTCACCTCAAACGGGTAGTGGCACTGAGAGGCCCGGCTCAGAGTCGGCTTGCGGCGTCCTTACGCCTAATTCTCCAGAGAGTTCCTTAACCAGGCAAACCCTGTCGAGTCCTCCAGCACTCCGGCGTCCAGACGTGGTGGAGCGTCCGGCACCAGGCCTTTCAGCCAATGAATTCTTGAAATCTGGTGTGAGGCTAGTGCCCATATGAAAGACCCTGCTGGGATCCCATATGTGTATTCCACGGTATGCTTATTAGAGCCGTGTTTCCCTGGCAGACCACATTCTGCCATCTCTAATGATGCAGCCTAAGCCATCTCCGAGACTTCCATGTGCATAGGGCCCTACGGGGTTACTTCACATGAGTAATGCCACTTAACCCCCTCTGGGAGGAGGTGACTCCGCAGTGTGCCTCTTCCAAGCGGAAGGGCACGCTTCCCAGTGTTGTCCAAGTCCTACTGTTTGGGTTTCTCAAGGAACAACAGTAGTTGACCTTCTCTGTGTAGAGCCCGGTCCTATCGTCTGCCTTATAGGAAGGATCAGGAGGCCTACACAGGGCACTGGAAGGGGCAGCTCCTGTGGCGCTTTGGTAGGGATCCCAATTTCGTCGATCATCCGACGTGACTCGGAGTGACCGACTGAAAGGGAACGTCTCGGTTACGTATGTAACCCTCGTTCCCTGAAGGAGGGAACGGAGACGTCACGTCCCATCGCCACAGTCGCTGTACCACCGCTGAGCTGCCGGGTCACCGGCTCGGCTCCTCAGCGAAAGCATGAATTAATGCGGTGCACCTGCTGCCTCTTATACTCACGCGGTGATCAGCGGCAGCTGGATGCAATGATCGCATGCCAATGTCCATTGGCTCGTTTAGTTACACTCGAAGTGGATTGGTCTCTCTGGCGAGATCCCAATTTCGTCGGTCATCCGACGTGACGTCTCCGTTCCCTCCTTCAGGGAACGAGGGTTACATACGTAACCGAGACGTTTACAAATGAGGACATTCAGAAAAGGCGATTATGTCAGGTTTATTTTACTTTGTTTGTCCACAAAATATGGTTAAGTGCATACACACACAAATAGTTCAGATGCTAATTTTTCAGATGTCCAGATGCCAAACCATAGCGCATAGGCATATGTGTTTAATTTTGTTTATGACTAAGCGTTTACATAAATATGAAGGACTTAAATATTTGACTGCAGTTAAGAACGAAAAGACAAGAAAAGATTAATGGACATATAATATGTTCAGACAAGAAAATATGTCATTGAAAGTTTGAGAGGGCAAAGAACAGTCTTGTTTGTGCGGATCTGCCACTTTAAAATACATTTGTCACTGTTTACACATCAACATTCAGCCTTTATTCTCAAGGCTAATGATGACCACGTTAGTTAAAACCACTAATAAAGATTTGACCGTCTGAGATTAGCATGTTCAGAATCAGATATCCAATCATGTGAGATGTCATATACATGAGTATGACGCAACGCAAAGCTCTGGTCAAGAGACAGTGAGATTGAGTCCTAAACTGTCTCATACATTCACACCACTGCAGTCAGTGATAAATACTGCTTCTGCTGCTGAGAGGGGAGGAAAAAGTGTGTGAGAGAGAGAGACATTAACTACAGGGCAAGCAGCCAAATTCATTGGTCCATTGTAACTGCCTCTCTCTTCCCTTTGAATGACAGCTGGATCACAGAGGTGCCACCTACTGTGTGAGAAGAGGAGAATGAAGGATGAGTGGAACTGTGCATCGTTTAGCCTGCGGCATATGGTGCTTTGCCAGATATATTGGAGAGGTTCTACATTGTATTTATGAAAATGATAAATAACATATGTAAGCCTTTTAATTTGTTCAGATGTTTATAAAACAGTAGGTTGCTGTTGCAACTGATCATAGCCATATTCTCCTCCATTCCTGATGAGGTTTTAATGAGTTTAGCACTTCTATGACTCCAATTAAACTGTTTATCTTGTAGTCTCAGCTTAATTTTTTAAAGGAATACTTCACTCAGATTCACCCAGAAATGAAAACTTTATCATCATTTACTCACCCGTATGGTGTTCCAAACCTGTATGACTTTCTCAAATCCGTGGAACATAAAAGTTATTTTTTTAATCTTTGCCATATAATGAAAGTGAAAAAGGGAAGCATCTGTTAAAAAACTAAATTAAAAAAGAAAGTATTATATATTCCTTATATTTAAGTATATATTCATTATATGTCAATTAAGTCATCTGGAGCTACCTTTGTAAGACAAAAAGGTCAAAATGTATGTTTTTATTCTCAAAACTCTTCCCTTTTCACTGTAGATCTCAAAACAAATATGGCACCACTGATATTAATTGTGTTTTGTCGTAAGCTCCATTTTTGCAGTCCATGTGGCTTTGGCAGAGAGAATTTTCAGTGAATGAAAAAATGAAAATGTCATATTTTATTCACCCTCATGACCCTATGTGATTCTAAACCCATCGGACAAACATACGTCTGTGACGCTCAATAACCAATGATGTTTTGATGTGCTTCATGTATGTGCATTGATTAATGTGTATATATGTGAATATAACCTAATTAAATCTGTTCATCAAATATGCAATATATATAATATTAGCATCAAAAATGCTAATTACATAGACTTTCAATGAATGGACAAAAGTAAAAAAAAACAAAAAAACTCTCAATTTGTGAACGACTTAAGGGTGAGTACATGATGACAACTTTCAAGTTAGTCAGTTCACTTAAATAGAGTTGGCCATGGTGCTGAAGTGGAGAGTGTGAACTGAGAGTGAACCAAACTGTGTGGATGTTGTCCATGGTGCTAGAAGACAATAATAGCCACAGTACACACAATGTCTCCTAGCAAAACAAAACAAATTCGTGCAATGCTGACAGTCAAGTCAAAAAAAAAAATCACCCAATTTTTTTCTTCAGATATTGATGTATTGCTTTATTAGCACATATGTCACTTTAGAGACCCTCTCTATTGTATTACACTCATTTTCTTTTAAGCCTCTCTATCATCCCACATAGTTCTGCAGAGTTCTTACAATACAAAACCACCAGTATTGATCAATTCATCAACTGGAGTATTTTCATAGAGGATATTTGCTCCGCAGACAAGGCAGATAAATAACTACTGGAGAATTGGATTTAATTTTTGTTCCCTTCAACAACAGCCGCATTTTTATGTTCCCTCATTCCCCCCCTCATGACAACCACAACATTTTCTTATTAGGACACTTATTGGAGGACACAGCAGCATTCGTTATTATTTTAAATTTTTAATTAAAGCAAGAAAACTCCTGAAGTGGTTTGTATTGTCACATGATGAGTTGGGGAGAGAGGGAGTTCAGAGAGTCAGAGTAGCTTTATTGTCATTTCAGCTCTATACATTTAGTATACAGTGAAATCACATACTTACATCAGTTTTTAAAGGACATTTCGGCTGTCGGAGACTGCCGGCTGGTGTATACTCCAATTTTGAACTGCAATTGTTGCAAATTGATTTAACCATTCCTGTGCTATGTGCGCTGGTTTACCGACCTCCCAAATTACATCCGATTTTATTTCTGCGTTTACTGAATTTTTAGGAGGAATCATGACAAAGTACGACAGACTGCTAATTCTTGGGGATATTAATATTCATGTTTGTTGTCCTTCAAACTCTCTGGCTAAAGAATTCTTAAATCTTATTGACTCTTTTAATCTTGTTCAGTCTGTGACTGGGTCAACACATGAACATGGTCACACCCTAGATCTTGTTCTATCCCATGGTTTTACTGTATACAATATTGAAATCTCTGATACTGGTTTTTCTGATCACAAGTCTGTTGTGTTTGAAATTTCTCTACCTTATTCTGTTGTTAAATCATGTGTGGCTGCCCGCTGTCTCCGTACAGTGAATTCTGAAACTATTAATGATTTTTGCACTGCTTACAATGATGGTTTTTCTCCTTTAAATTTGGGTTGTGTAGAATTATCTTCCAAATTATGTGCTGAAGAGTTACTTTCTCTGTTTAATTCTACATGTACCAGTATTTTAGATTCTATTGCACCTTTGAAGTTTAAGCGTGCAAAACATAAATCAATTCTTGGCTAAATGAATCTACTCGTGCCCTCCGACAGATTTGTAGACAAGTGGAGCGCAAATGGAAGAAGGACAAGCTTCAAATTTCTTATGAGATTTTTAAGGATTCTCTAGCCAATTATCAGAAGTTTTTAAATAGAGCAAGGGCTAATTATTTCTCTGATGTTATTGAAAAGAATCGGCACAAACCTAGAGTTCTGTTTAATACGTTAAATTCTGTTATTAATCCTCCTGCTCCTGATTGTCTTGATGCCTCTTTACAAACTTGTGAAAATGTTCTTAAATAGATTGAAGATATTAGATCATCTATTCAACTACCGTATTACGATCCATCAGCCCCATCTACATGCTCTGCTGTTTTTAATCAGTTTGAGCCTGTATCTTTTGCAACCTTGGGGGAGATCGTTGAACATTTGAAGCCTACAGTTTGCCATCAAGATATTATCCCTACTCGCATTTTTAAACAAGCTTTTAGTGTTATTGGTCCGAGTTTCATGGCAATAATTAATTGTTGCTTGGTCTCAGGATCTGTTCCTGTCTATTTTAAACATGCAATAGTGCAGCCTCTTATTAAAAAAGCTATTTTGGATCCTAAGTCAAATTTTAGACTTCCCTTTTTTTCAAAAGTGTTGGAGAAAGTAGTTTTCACTCAATTACAGCCGTTTTTAGAGAAAAATTCAGTACTCTTGTTTTTCCAATCAGGTTTTAGAGCAAAACACGGTACAGAATCGGCACTCTTAAAAGTCTACAGTTATATTAACCGTTGACTCTGGAGCCTCTGCAATCCTAGTTTTATTAGATCTTAGTGCGGCATTTGATACTGTTCACCACACTATCTTGGTTTCTCGTCTTGAGCAATATGCAGGAATTCAAGGAGTGGCTCTTCAGTGGTTTAAGTCGTATTTATCAAATAGAAGCTTTGCAGTAAATGTTGGTGAATTTTTATCTACCTCAGTTCCTCTCACCTGTGGCGTCCCTCAGGGGTCTTGCCCCATTACTTTTTTCTCTATATATGCTCCCTTTGGGGTTTATCTTTAAGAAGCATAATGTCTCATTTCACTGTTATGCAGACGATACACAGATATATCTACCATTACAACAGAATAACAAGAATGTTCTAACTCCTATTTTAGAATGTTTAAATTATATAAAAGGCTGGATGTCTTTCATTTTATTTAAACTAAATGAAAACAAAACAGAGATTATTATTTTTGGGCCGAGTGAGACTGTTAACCTTGGCCCTCTGGCCTCGTATAATAAGATGGTGGTGAATCTGGGTGTTTTATTTGATAAAGCTTTTAAATTTGATATGCAAATTAATGCTGTAGTTAAATCCAGCTTTTTCCACTTGAGACTTTTGGCTAAGGTAAAGATATTTCTCTCTTTTAAAGACCTTGAGAAAGTCATCCATGCCTATATTTTTTTCAAGGCTTGAATATTGTAATTCCCTTTATATAGGAGATAGCCAGAAAGCTTTGTCGGCTTGTCGCGTTTGCAGGCAGTCCAAAATGCAGCAGCTAGGAAGCTGACAGGCACTCGAAAACGAGAGCACATCACACCAGTTCTTTTTTCCCTTCAATGGCTGCCAGTATGTTTCCAAATAGAATTCAAGCTTTTATTGTTTGTTTTTAAATCATTAAATGGTTTGGCACCTCCTTACCTTGCAGACCTTCTCAAACGACACACGCCTACTAGATCCCTTAGGTCCTCTGATCGGCTGCTTCTAACTGTTCCTAAATCTAGATTAAAACTTAGGGGTGACCGGGCCTTTTCGGTAGTTGCACCCAGACTGTGGAATTCTTTACCCCTGTATGTTAGAGCAGCTCCAACTATATTTACATTTAAAACTGGGGTGACATTGAATCATTAGTGTTTATTTTGAATTTGTCTTTGTATGTTCTTGGGTTTATTTGTTTTACTTTGTTTGTACAGCACATTGGGCAATAAAAAAACTAAACTGTACATAATTAAATTATATTGAATAGGCTAAATAAAAAGTTAAATAAGAACTAAAGTAAGAAACAAAAAAAAATGCACTAAACAAAATTAAAACAAGAACTGTAAACATTTTACACAGACAACACAGGGCTACATGAAGTGCATGCGTGCATACTGAGTAAACAGTGCAAACAGCATGACAGACATACAGTACTAATTAACAAGTAGCCAGGCACAGAAGTACGGAGCAGCATACATGACATACAGTTGAGTGTGCAATACTAGTATACAGTTGAGCGTGCAAATGTGTAAAAATTGTGGATGTGTGGAGGTAGATAACTATGTGGTAATGTGTTTGTGAGAGTGGGTGGTAACAGTCCTCTCCAGTATGTGAGTGTAGTTCTTATCCCTTCATCAAGTCATCAAGTTAAGGAGTCTGAGGGCTTGGGGGAAGAATCTGTCACACAGTCTAACTGTGAGGGCCTAAAGGGTGAGGGTGATCTTCTTAGCTGTCCTCACTATCCGCTGCAGGGTCTTGCAAACTGAGAAGGTGCAATTCCTGAACCAGACAGTGATTCAGCTGCTCAGATGCTCTCGATAGTCCCTCTGTAGGAAGTGGTGAGGATGGGGGATGGGATTGTGCTTCCCTCAGCCTTCATAGGAAGTACAGATGCTGCTGGGCTTTCTTTGCTATAGCTTTGGTGTTAAGAGACCAGGTTAGGTTTTCCACTAAATGAACACCAAGAAATTTGGTGTCCTTAACGATCTCTATGGAGCCATCAATGTACAGTGGGGAGTGGTCTCTCCGTGCTCTCCTAGAGTCAACAACCATCTCTTTTGTTTTGTCCACATTCAGGGACAGGTTGTTGACTTTGCACTAGTCTGTTAGTCGGTGTACCTCCTCTCTGTATGCTGACTCATCACCTTTGCTGATGAGACCCTGTGAGTTTTGTATTAAGTCCACAACTTTCACCTTAGTAACTTTGAGGGTGATTTTGAACAGAGTGAATGTTATTGATATTCAGAGGAAATGCCAGTTCAGAACTGTCTAGTGAGATTGTGGACAGCAGCCAGACAATGATGTGAAGGTTCATCCCCTGTACTGTCTTGGTAGTCAGCTTCACTCTATATCATTGTATGTTTTTGTGGTAATAGGCACTGTATTTCAGGCCTAAACTAAATGCAATGTGGGCACCAATCTGTAATATCTATTACAATTTAAAGGAATAGTTAATTCAGAAATGTAAATTCTATCATCAATTACATTTACTCATCTTTTGAAGAAACAGTATAGCACCTTAAAACATCAAACTCAGATCTCTTAGAAGTGGTAAACACCGCACTTCTTTCTTGGACTTTTCCAAACCAAATCTTAATTTTATAGGCAAGATAACTGAAAAGTTTGTTTTCAATCAGCTGAACAATTTAAACAAGCTGACCTCAAATGGATACCAGGGCAATCTGGTTTATATTGATTCTGGCAAAATATCAGTGCTGTTACTACACTGTCAATCACAACATACATTTAGAGAGACAGCTAAATTGGGTTGGGCTTTCTGGGTTGGTTTTCAAATAGTTCAGGTCATAGAAGGGTAGAGGTTATTATGTGAGTATACAAGACATGCAGAGTTCCACAAGGTTCAGTTCTTGCACCACTCTTGTTCAACCTGTATATGCTCCTACTGAGTCAAATAATGAGAACGAACCATATTACATCTATGTAGATGACACTCAGGTTTATCTAGTCTTATCGCGTATTGACTACAGCCCCATTGACTCCCTCTGCCAATGCACAGATGAAATTAACAGTTGTATGTGACAAAACTTTCTTCAGTCAAAAAAAGAGAAAGCTGAAGTCATTGCATTTGGAAACAAAAATGCAGTTCTTAAGGTGAATGCATACCTTGACTTTTTTTGGGGACAAACAACTAAAAATCAAGCCAAGAATCTTGGTGTGATTCTTGGGTCAGACAGTTTATTTTCAGTAGTCATATCAAAGCAATAACTAAATCAGCATATTATCATCTCAAAAACACGGCAAGAATGTTTTGTTTCCAATCAAGACTTGGAGAAACTAATTTATGCCTTTATGACCAGCAAGTGTTGTGGACTATTGTAATGGTCTTCTCATTGGCCTTCCCAAAAAAAACATAAAGCTACAGCTCATACAGAACGCTGCTGCCAGGATTCTGACTAGAACCAGAAAATCTGAGCATTTTTATTTTTATGTTGTTTTTTTTCTGAGCATTTACACTGGCTTCCGGTTTCATTTAGGGTAGATTTTAAAGTATTATTACTAATTTATATATCACTAAATGGCCTAGGATCTCAATACATTGCAGATATTTTATTATGCTATCCGCAGTTGGAACCAGCTTCCAGAAGAGATCAGATGTACTCAGATGTGCAATAACCATTTAAACCATTGGTGACATTTTATAATTTGGTTATATTACTTTAACATGATCTAACAATAAACTTCAGTAACACTTTATTTTGCAGTGTTACACCTTACATGTACATACTATAGTAAAGACAATAACTTGTGCATAAAAATCAACCCTAAAGCAAACATGTTGTTAAATGATAACCTCATTAATGTCCTTGATTCAGTGTATAATTACAAGGACACCTTAAAACAAAGCGTAACCTGAACTTCTAAAGCGTTTATTAGTAAAAAACATGTCAACATTTACTAATGTAACTATCTGTAAAAAAATAAATAAAATAATAATATTAATAAATGAGACCATACTGTAAAGTGTTACAGAGAAGAGATTTGACTCTATGTCCCTCTTCATCAAAACTGTTTATGAGTCCTCACGTATCTCCTGTTCCCCAGGTTCTCTCCTGCCTCTCTCACACAACTCATAAACCCACAGAGCAGCCCAAGTGTGTGTGTTTGTGCACATAAGATATTTGCCGTCCTCAACATGACTATCACCGATAGACACTGAAGGAGTCTTTTATCAAGCACTCTTTGACTCTGGATTCTTTTAAACAATGTATCAGGTGTCTCAGCCAGTGCCTCGTATCACTTTCAATTTTTTAAATCAAGATTCAAAAATTCATGACACGATGACAGAAAATGCAGTGCATCATCTAAGCGCATGTGCGTCAGAAGATTCGTTCTCTGTTGTATTTCATTGTAAAGAATTTCTAGCACCTCTCTTTAGATTTAACTCAATGTCAGATAAGAGCAGAGAGCTGCTGTATGTTTCCATAGCAACTACATCCTACTTAGCTGTTACAGTCTCTACTAAATCATGTGTTGCTTATATGCAGTCATTTAAAATGGTTTAATCTTTGTGAACTGTTTATTGCTAGTACAAGAGTGTAACAAGGAAAATATACCAGCATTTTGAAATTTTTGTTATACATATGATACTGTTTGTTGAATATGGACCTCTGTTACCAGTGCAGAATAAGGCAAATAATCAGATATGCCATAAATGTGTAACTCACAACATCATCAAGAAAAATTAGCATTCAGAATGACATTGTTCTTTGTATCTGTGATATACTGTAGATTATGAACAGCAGTCTTTCAAACTTAACATAAACAAACTTAAAAAAATAAAAGTGGTCCTTCAAGAAAGTTTTATTTTCTTTCACGCCACATGCTCTCTTGAGGATTTTGCTCATCTATAATTGAAGCATGAGTCAAAATGTCCAAAAGTCCAAAATCCAAAAGTCCTGTCTTCATCTGAAAACAAACTGTCATGTAAAATGTGACAAGACCTCACAGCTGTGTGTCATGGAAAATATTCAACCTAGAATTTTAATATGCAGGAGGAATCTAACATTAAGCTGCAGTCCGTAACTTTTTTTTGGTTAAAAATGATCCGAAATCAATATTTGAGCAAGTACATTACCAGCCAGTGTTCAAAACTATCGCCTTACTTTAGCCCGATTCACAACGGTTTAAAATAATGTTTTCTAATTTGAGTGGTACGGGTAGGTTTTCGCGGGAAATTCGAGCATGGTACTGCGTCATTACGTCACGTCTGTAAACATAAAGAAGTTGTACAGGTGTCAGGAGGAGGAACTCCACTGACCACCCCCCACTGACCATCGACAGCTCGACTGTGGAGAGAGTCAGCAGCACTAAATTCCTGGGGTTGCACATCACGGAGGATCTCACCTGGACCACCAACACCATGTCACTCTCCAAGAAGGCACAACAGCGCCTACACTTTCTCCGCCGGCTGAAAAGAGCAAGTCTCCCACCACCCATCCTCACCACATTCTACAGGGGCACCATTGAGAGTGTGCTGACCAGCTGCATCACTGTCTGGTATGGGAACTGCAGTACTGCTGACCGCAAGACCCTCCAGCGGACAGTGAACACGGCTGCAAAGATCATCGGTGCCCCTCTCCCATCCATCCTGGACATTTTCCTTGCACGATGCTCCAGCAAAACCAACAGCATCATGAAGGACCCCACCCACCCCTCCCACAATCTCTTCCAGCTCCTACCATCAGGAAGACGGTACCGGAGCATCAGAGCCCGCTCCACCAGACTGCTCAACAGCTTTTTCCCCCAGGCTGTGAGAGTTTTTTGTGCAATTCAAGTGTGCTACACACAGGTGAGTGGGCCCGTACAAACCACCTGTAGTAACACACTCTCCTCTATGCACTAGACACTTTTCTTACACTGCTATGTGTACACAATCCCACAAAAGACTCAGCAATATATGTATGTTTACATGCTCATGCACCACTACAAATCATCTTGTACTGTTCCCCAGCCAGCTGCTTGACTCACAATGTTTCTCTCTGCACATGTACATTATTTATGTGAAGCATTCGCATAGTTTGTATAGTTTGTATTTTTTATCTTTATCTTTAGTTGTATAGGGTAAACATTTATATATAGTAAACTTAGTCAAAATCTGTCAGTAGGTTAGTTGTGTATAGGTTTATAGTGTTTTACTTCATTGTTGTATGTCTGTATTTATGTAGCACCGTGGTCCTGTGAGGCACGATATTTCGTTCCACTGTATGTCCCCACATGTAGCGGAATGACAATAAAGCTCAACTTGAACTTGACTTGAGGTGTCCTGACATTTTATCCTACCAGTCAGATTTTCCTACCGGGGCTTACTGCGCATGCACACATCAATATTTCATCCTTTTTCTCACGCTGAACAACAATATTTAATGCATCTGCATTACTGTAAGGGGTAGGTTTAGGGTTGGAGTAGGTGTAGACGTTAATAAAACACAATCTAATAGGTAGAAAAAATTATTTATTGTTGGTTTCCAGTAGCTGTATCCCTTCTAGCCACAACCGCGAATATAACACATAATTACTGTATTTGCATTACTGTAAGGGTAGGTTTAGGGTTGTGGTAGGTGTAGACATTAATAAATCATAATTTAACAGGTAGCATTTTTCGTTGTCGAATTGTACTACCTACTGTTTTAATGGGAGGTAGGAAAATCTGACAGGGTAGCCCTAGTATTGGTAGGTTTAGGGTTAGGTGTGGGGGGAGGGGTTAGGATTAGGGGTGGGGTTAGGATTAGGCAATGGAGAGGGGTAATAATTTGGCAGGGGGTCGAAAATGGGCACAACACCGGCTACTAGGCTATTGCATGTGAGGATCCTGCAGGGGATCATATATAGCCTTTCTCACAGCAGCTAGAATAATCAAATGTATCATTTTGATGGCGGATTGTAATCCAGAAAGGGTTATGTGATTATGAAACATATGTGAATGAAATTAAATTATATTCCAGTTTTAAATGTGCTGATTACAGATAGCCTGGGATTACATAACACAAGATTTGTATTTTAAATAAAACCAATTTGAATGTAGCATAATTTGCTATTTGGGTTAAAAAAATTTCTTAATATGAAATTCGAATGGCATGACAATTAGATCAGACTGTACAGAAATTGAAATCTACACGTTAATACACACTATACTCATAGTCACGCAATGCTGATGTTGTTAACATTAATAATTTGAGAATAAAGTATAACAATACAATAATAATAATTTGCACGGTTAGATGTGATATGAGCTAACCGATCGTTAGATTTAATCACCATTGGTAGCGCGATTTATTGTAATTCTTTTTTCCTCAGTTGGTCAGAACAAACGTGGCAGACTTATTTACTTGTTCAGATGACAATATACAGTGAAAATTCTTATTTGGGTCATATATTCCAAGACGTAGGCTTGAATCTGTGATTCTGAAGTACAGTGAATATCCTCACCGGTGCTGTGACTGACTGCCACACATTCACCTCAAAACATTAGATTCATCCGCGCTGGAGCCATGCCAGAGGACATCCCACGCAAGCAAGATAATTCCGCAAGTAACTGCAATTCCAGGTTTTCAAACAGAGATGGCGACAAAGAGGCAAATTACAGACTGCAGCTTTAAAGAAGGAGGGGAAAATAATAATAATAATAATGAAGACAACTTAAGGTTTGTTTGCAGTTGTGGTTGCTAGATTTTTTTCAGTTACAGCCATTATGGAAAGGGATTTTCGGTTATATTTTTCAATTCTTAAATGTACATGTCATTAAAGGAATAGCACACTCAAAAATGAAAATTTGTTTAAAGTTTATTCATCTTTAGGCCATCCAAGATGTAGAAGAGTTCATTTCTTCATCAGAACTGATTTTAAGAAATGTAGCATTACATCACTTGCTCACCAATGCAGTGTGAATGGGTGCCGTCAATCCAAACAGTCCATAATCACAAGTAATCCACACGACTCCAGTCCATCAATTAACATCTTGTGAAGTGAAAAGCTGTGTGTTTTAATAACAAAACAATTTTATAACATTGCTTCTGACTAAAATACTAGTCCTCTATGCATCAGTATGAAAGGACATACTGTTTACATACTGCTTTTTGAGCTATTAATTGTCTGCAAAATGTAAAATGCCCTAATAATAACACATACACTACAATAATGCATAAATATAACTAAATAATATATATTGCAACATAAAATACTGTCAAGTTTAAAACTATATTATGCAGGAGATACATATGACTGTTTAAAAATACAGTATGATGTTTAAAAAACTTTTAAAATAAATTATATTCAAAGTTTGTGGTTCACACAAGGAATTTACCAATAGTGAAGTTGTATTAATAGAAAAATGGTAGTTACAACAAGAGCAAATTCATTTAAAATGGTATATAGTAATAAATCCATAAAATATGCCATTTCCAACATGACGATTGATAGGTATGAAAATCCATCACTTCTAACAATACCCTACAGATGTACTATTCCTTGACAAGAATGTTTTATCTATTAAACATTATGTGCAGCAAGGATACATTATGAAAGTTCAATGGACAAAGAACTAGTATGATGACTTCATCATGTTGGGTCTGTACAATGTGTTCTGTGATAGCAAGGACATTTACAAAATAAAATTACCACCTCCATTTTTTTCATTGCCTATAATCACATGGCCTGATTATATAACATTCTGTGCAGTGGCCATGTGCATAATGTGCAACAATATTTAGAATATACATTGAATAATAATAACATCCCTCAGTATTACAAAGGTGAAATAATGCTATGTGCTCAGTAGGGCTGTCTACAGTATATCTACCTTTAAGGTACTAATGTCCCATTCAGGGATAAATAAGGTAAAAAGATGTACCTTTTAGCTTTTGTAACTTAGGGTAAGATTTCTCATTCATAATCATATGTGATTCTCATTATTGATCAACCAACACTGACTTGCTCACTATTTTATCTGGACTAACTTACTCTACTAAATGATTAGTCTAAATCCTATTAAATAAATAGTATAATATTATAACAAAGCCCCACAAATCCTCCAAACCTTCTATTTTTGTCACTTACCCAAGCATTTCCATGTGAAAACTAAAGCATTTTGTTTGTGAATGATAAGATGATTTAGACAGCCACTTTCAGTCTGTCTGCCTGCCAAAGATATTGTAAACTGAGTGAGCATGGTTTGGCAGAGCCTTCACTGACAGAGGAAGTCTATCTTAAGCTCTTCAACATAAACTGTTACAGCTTCAGGTACATTAGCTGATTGTGTGCCATCACTCTAAGGCTGGCTAACAGTGGCTGGCAGGTCAGGTCTAATTAGACAGGACTCAACACCTGCAGGCACAGCTATGGAATGTGTGCAGCTGTTCTCCCAGCTGTCAGATAGCTGATCGCTGCTTCGTCCATCACATTCCCACACGTCTGAACTCAATGCATTGAAATTGTCAGCTCATTTATCATGCCTGCCCTTCTATATCAGTTCCATGGTACAAACCAACTCACTATAAGTAATTTTTCAGTTAAGTTCTGGAAAAATGTGTCCTGGAGTTCTTTATTTGGATAATAAGTAATACTAATTGTAATGGAGAATGTCATGCTCCAGTTCAAGCTATCCAGTGGTCTCTTTAGCTGAAGTTAAGATAAAGGAGTCTAAAAACCTGTGGAATCTAAAGTATTCAGAATATTTGTCTGCCCTTCTTAATCTGTCTGAGAATGTGAGCCTTGAACAGACAACATACAGAGATTCCTTAACAACCACCTAATCAAATTCAATACAATGGTTTACATTTACAGACTGACCATATTTTATTTTATTTTATTTTTATTTTAACATGGCTCTGACAAAGAAAGATTTCAGAAGTCTTAGTAAATTTTTATTCTAATGGTTAAAAATAAAGCTTTGGGTAGATGAAGCTGGCCTTGGATCAGTATGAAAGGACAGATTTTTCCCAGAGCATGTGACTGTCAATTCTCCATGATAATCGCATCTGCTGTATTATACTCTAAACTGCATATTTGTTGCATATATTAGACAACTGATTTAATTCTGAATGTCAATGAGTGTAAATGCTATTAACTAAAAGCTTACAATTTTCAGAACAATAAGTGCCTAATGAGTAAATGAGGTCAAATGATGATTAACTTCTTTATTGTTGTTGTTGTTGTTGCTTAATGTGAAAGAAAATGCTTTATTTAGAGCAAAGAAGCAATTATATGCATAAGCTGACATTAAATGTAAATAATCATATTTTTCTAAATTTGAATGTTCCTGAAAACAACATCAGCTTGTGGATGTTTCTGCCAGTCGGAATAAAAGCTTTCGAATAAGCCAGCACAATATTTATTTAGTATAATTATAGTATATCTGTCAGCCTCACAGCCTGTGACTGCTGACGTCTACGTGTTGAACCGTTCTGCCTCCTGAGCTCCACTCAGAAGTGCAAACACAAACAACAGGATTTTTATAACCAACAATTTTAAAAGATTAAAGTGCTGAATAAGTGTGTGTTTGTGTGTGCATTGTGACGCACGCCATTAGACTCATTTTCTATGTCACCAAGTTTTTCATGACCTTGACGAAATGCTGCAGGCCCACACGTCTGGTCTCTGCTGGTTGGCATGCCAACAAGCTATATCTACGCAAGAGCTTTAAGTAAATGTGGCATTCTGTCGAAGTGACACAGAATTGAATCCAAGCAAGCAAATATAGTCATTTCCCAGGATAGTCGGGCAACTAGTGTTTTACAAATTTTTTATGGCATCATGTGGTGTGTGTAAGCATAATAATACTCAATAAAATGCTTTTGAAATGAGTGACATTCAAAATGTGCGAGAACAAAATTGAGAAACACTGGTGCAATCCAATTTTAGCTAAAAAATAAATGGGTACTTCTTAATTAATTTATGACCTTTTGGATTAAAGTCGATGTCTTTTCATTTCCTTTCCAGTAGATAATTAATAAAAGACTTTCCTGTCACTTTGGAAACTGGATATTGATGCCACCCCTGACCTCCTCTGTTTGATTATATGGCAGTCGGATTTGCTTTGATTCGACTCCTGCTTATCACAGTCGTAACACTTGCCCACCTTGCTAATAGATGACATGGGGTGAGATTACGTCAAATACTGTGTAAATGCTTCTTGCTGCTGGCAACAGATTAATAACAGATTCTGTTCAAATTTATTTCCTACATCAGTTGGAGTATTTAACAGGTCAGCCATGATTTAAAAAAAATATATATAATTATACATTACAGAAAAATGAAGAAGTCTCTTTTCGCTCCCCAAGGGCCAGATTTACTAAACAAGGCAAAAGCGCAATTCCAAAAAAGCGCCAATGGGAGTGGAAAGTGGGGTGATCTGACAATGCACAAATTACAGTAAAGAACGCAGATGCAACATCTCATTTACAGAATGACCAACGCAATCTACTAAGAACAATGCAAAGTAGCGTAAGGTCGCAAACAAGAAAACAATATGCTCGGATAATGTCTTCCTCTGCCATTTTGAATAAATGGATTCAGTCATTATTATTACAGAAGAATTACTATTACAAATTAAAATAACTTTTTTGTATTTTAATGTATTTTAAAATACAACTTTTTCCTTTGATGGAAAAGCTGTATTATCAGCAGCCATCACTCCGGTTTCCAGTGCTACTTGAGCATTCAGAAATCATTCTAATATACTGTGCTTAAGAATTATCAATTATTATTGGTGCTCAATTATTTATAATGGTTTTTGTTATTATGTCAACAGTGAAAACAGTTTTTGCTATTTATTATTTGTGTGGAAACTGTGATAAATTTTTTCCAGGTTATGTTTGATCAATTGAATACGTTCTTGCTGAATAAAAGTATTAATCTTTTTAATAGTATCATGGTTGACAAGAATATTTAACAGAACTAACTGTTTTTAACCTTCATGATAGGAAATGTTACTTGGGCATCAAATCAGCATATTAGAATCATGATTTCTGAATGATCATGTGACACTGAAAACTGGATTAATGGCTGCTAAAAAAGTATTGTTTTATATTGTAATATTTCACAACGTTACTGTTTTTACTGTATTTTTAATAAAATAAATTCAGCTTCAGTGAGCATAAGAGTTTTTTTTTTTTTTCAAAAACAATACAAAATCTTGGACACACCTTAGTTTGGGGAATAGTTCTCACTATTAACTAACTATTAACTACTTTTAATTTTGTCTCAGTAAACTCATAATTTGCTGCTTACTAATAGTTAGTAAGGTAGCTGTTAGTCAGGATCAAGGGTTCTAAATAATGTTCATGCAGAATAAGTTATTAATATGTGCTTTATAAGTACTAATAAACAGCCAATATGCTAGTACTATGCATATTAATAAACAACTAGTTAATAGTGAGAATTGTCCCTAAACTAAAGTGTTATTCCAAACTTTTAACAAGTATAGCGTATTGTTTAATAGGAAGATTAAGTACTGAATAATCACACTGATTTCATTGACTGCTTAGACTTGCATGAACTCTGGGCTTCACTTATATTCTAATATATTTCTGTTTGTAACAAAGAAAAAAAAATACATTCAGTGGACACACTGAGTAAATTTGGTCTGTGGGTGTGAAGCTGTTGTAGATGAAGGTCTGACTGAGATCCGCTGACTCATGCCCTCTTCTCTTGTGCTTCTCCGCCTACAGCAGCAGTGCAAGATTGCATGCCATTTAGCAGATGTTTTTCCATCTAAATCATCTTAGAGTGCATTAAATGTAAGGTCAGCCACCCTAAAGCACTAAACCTTGTTCACACAATAGTGATGAGAAAGACTCTCCTAACTCGTTTTTAGCCTATTATTAGGTTATGAGAATCACTACCAACTTTTTAAACAGATTTTTTAGGCCTTTGCATGTGACACATGTTCCTGCAGGAATAAATCTAGTGAAAACAGTATTTGCCACGACTATTTGTCCACAAATCATGATTGTGTTTTTAACACTGAATAATGTTTTTTGAGTTGTGATTTTCCGCACATTTACCCAGATTAAAGCTTTCTTTATCACTTTAGGTTATGACCGCAGGTCTAAATGACTAAACAGTGAGAGAAGCCAAAGCATTATGTTTGCATTGGTTTTTAGTTCGGTATTAAAGCTATAATTACATTATAAGTCACAGACTCACAGTATGTCAAGCTCCAGAAATTCCTCTGGGGCTCTAGCGTATGCCGTTTTCATAACTTAATTAAGACCTCTCTTTGCCTCCCTTGACGATTTAATTACCCCAACCATTTGCTTGCCATGATACGTATTGTATTTTTAGTATATGATAAATTACAAATGAAGACTTTTGCCCTGCAGTTATGTAATCTATGAAATCTCTATTTTAGAAAAGTGCTCAGTTCAAAAGTGTGAGAAAACTGGAACAGAAAGAAATTACATGAGAGTATTTTTATTCTTATGTGCAAAAATACCCCCAGAAATTTACTCTTGTTTAGGTCTGAGAAAAAAAATTAGACAGAAACAATACTGTGCTTGTTGGGTGTTTGTTTTTTCTCGTCTGTTGTTCAGTGGAGACTTCATGCAGGCTTACATGGTCGGTAATGAAAATGCGTAAAGGGAGTAGTTGTTGGTTATGCACAGTAAAATATAAAATAAAAAACATAATAATAATAATAATAAAATATGCTAGCAGATCCATAGCTTTAAAGGTCAGGAATGCACCAGTATTGGGATTGTATGTCTTTGAAAGCATAATTTTAGGATACTAGCACAAATTCTTTCTTGTATTTATCCTACACTCTCAGAAAATAAGGTACAAAGCTGTTGCCGAGGTGGTACACTAAGGTACAAATTCTAAATGGTATCTTTGTACCTCCTTATTTACCCCTAAATATGCTGTGCTGAAAATTCTTTATTTCTTTTATCTTATTTCTTTATTATTTATTCTGTTCCCAGTCAAAAATAATCAGCATTTAAAAAAATTGCTGGTGAATATCTCATTACGCTATATATGACCAAGTCTTGGAGTCTTTTTTGATGTTTTCTTTCAATTAGCACATTTTGTATTTCCTTTTGGAACTGATTGGTCATAGGCCTCACTGATCTGATATATTTTTCAAGATATATTTTGGAGAAAGCAACTGGATGAAAATGAATGAATGAATGAATGAATGAATGCATGAATGAAAATATGAATGAATGAATGAATGAATGAATTAATTAATTAATGAAAATATGATGATGAATTAAATTAATAAATGAACATATGATAATGAATGAACGAATGAATGAAAATATGATGATGAATGAATAAATGAATGAATGAATGAATGAATTAATAAATTAAATTATGATAATGAATGAATGAATGAATGAATATGATAATGAATCAATGAATGAATGAATGAATGAATGAATGAATGAATAAATGAATGAAAATATGATAATGAATTAAAACATGATAATGAATGAATTAATTAATAAAAATATGATAATGAATGAATGAATGAATGAATGAATGAAATTATGATAATGAATGAATGAATGAATGAATGAAAATATGATAATGAATGAATGAAAACATGATAATGAATGAATGAATTAATGAATGAAAACATGATAATGAATGAATTAATTAATTAATGATAATATGATAATGAATGAATGAATGAATGAAATTATGATAATGAATGAATGAATGAAAATATGATAATTAATGAATGAAAACATGATAATGAATGAATGAATTAATTAATTAATGAAAACATGATAATGAATGAATGAATGAATTAATGAAAATCTGATAATTAATGAATGAAAACATGATAATAATGAATTAATTAATTAATTAATTAATGAACACATAATAATTAATTAATTAATTAATTAATGAAAACATAATAATGAATGAATGAATGAATGATAATGAATGAATGAATGATATGAATGAATTAATGAATGATAATGAATGAATGAATGGACTTTAATTGGTGTATTCATTAGATGAGCAGCTGCTTTTTTGCCTCATGTTCATTTCATGTTCATGTTCAACATGTTCTTTTCTATTCGCTCTATTCTAAATGCATTTCTGTGGAAATATTTACTATCCAAAGGCACAAGATTCACAAAAGAGATAGCTGTAATGTGTTTCAGTAAAATGTAGCTTTTTAATGCAAGCTTTCATGGCCAATTTGGTATTTATTGAGCAATGCATTGTTCTAATAAAGCCCAAGAAAACCCATCAGTAAAAGGATGGATTATTGAGGATTAAGTTTAGTAAATTCTGCTTTTACTTTTATTGATTTTAACTATCACATATCTTTTCTACAGTACAAATCAGACTAATATACATTTATATAACTATTTTCTCTCGCAGATTCCGATGCTTTATGCAGTCTTTAAGCCTTCCCTAATGGTCTATAACACCTCCTGATCTATTCAGTTAAGATCTCACTGTTTTTCAGCATCACTACAGAACACCAGCCTCTATCAGCATTTGTAGTATCTTCCGCATCAGCCTCTTATGTTATGCAAGATTTTCTCACTTTCTGTGGAGTGAGTGAGGATACTATTTATTAAGGTGTAGCAGTGTTTGCTTCACTGGACATCATACAGCCAGTGTTATTGGTAGGGACTGTGTATCATGGATATCAAAGCTGTTCTTTATTTTTCATTTGTATGCAGTGATGGTTTTTGAAGGGTTCTACTGTATAGGAAACACTGGTGAGTATTCAGTGCAGCTTTTTCTTAAATCGGTAATTCTCAAAATATGGTGGCATAGCCCTTGAATGTTCCTTAATTGATTGATTGATCGATTGATTGAATGTTTGATTTAACAATTTAATATTTAAGAAACACAATATAACAGGCATCATTCCAATACTTTTATTAACTATTCTAAAATATTTTGACTCTAAATTGTTTTGCAAATTAAAAAATAATTTTAAAATATTATTTCAATTTGGCAGGTGAATGAAAAATTCCTTGTAACCTTGACGTTTTGGGTTATCTATTGAAATATTAACGTCTAAACAATTAAAGTCTAAAGATTAAAGTCTAACAACTATGTTAATAAGCAAATAAGAAGTTAAAATCAAAATATAAGTAATTACAGTAAAACCCTTTTTGTAAAGAAGAAAAGAAATGTAGAAATGTACTTCCAGGGCCAGTGTTCAGAGGCCTTGAAAGAGGCTGTTCAAATGCACACATGGTGAGTTCATTCATTTATATATATTATTACATTGTTTAATGGTCACGTGAAATATGAGAATTTATCACTGAAATATGAGAATTTGCACTGATGTTACAACCTTTGCGTCATTCATTAAAAAAAAATAATAAGTAAGCCCCACCCCCCTCCACCTCAATAACCAAAACCAGAAAGTACAGAAACAGCCACTTTAAAATGCTATGGAGAAATTTGAATATTATTTAAAAAGGCAAATAAAAAAAGACTAATGAAAAGAGAAAACAGTCTTGAACCAGCACTAACATATATTAAAATCTTTTCAAACTACTCATGACTGTCACGGTGCACACAGCAGGGAGGATACAGGAACACGCAGACAAGGACGTAAACTCAAATAATAGTCTTTAATGAGGACAAGGCAGGGCTGACAGACAGACAGGAAACACCGGGAGTAACGAGTAGACCAGACGAAATCAAAGTGAACAGAGAGGACTATAAATACACAGGTTAATCATAGATAATCACATGAACACACCTGGACACGAATTAACTAATAATCACATCAGACGAGGACAGGAAACAAACCAAATATGGACACAAGAGGCGGGAACACATGACACACACAACAGAACCCTGACAATGACCGCCTTTACTAGAATTTATCACGTTTTATTGTAGGCTTATTTATTGGGTAAAATTTAGTCTAATTTGTTGTAGAGTTTATAATAGATAATCTGTTAAGGGAATAGATTTTTCCTTATAGATTTATATTACAACTGTAGCATATTGTAGCCTAGCTATTGGTTCTAAATGTGCAGGCTGTTGTTTCTTCATAACAAATTCTGTATAGATTAATAAAAAAAAATATATATATATTGGCTTGGTAATGATTAATAGGCTAGTCTTATTATAACAAATGCTAAGTTAAGAACTATGGTAGGCATACATTTTCATAAGAGCAAGTACAAGTCAGAATCGAGAACCATGTGTAAAATGGGTTTTAATGATGAGTGATGGGAAAACCTGGGAAAACCTTCAGATATTCCAAAAGATGGCATAGATTAAATCATTAAAAGCCTGATGAACTGTTAAGGAGTATGAAATAAATAATATCAATAGCCTATAAGAAAACATTAAGTTAGATTGACTTCCCATGGCATGTTAAATTAGAACATGCTGTATAGCCTGCAAGTCCCTAATTAATATACAATACAATAAATATCCTATGTAAACAAGTAATTAACTACGCTGTTACTTTATTGCAGTTATGTTATCGACCAACTTTGCAGGTGAGGATGATAGCACAAGACCATTTTACAAAAATAAATATATAAGCATGGAAGCATGACCAGGACTCCACTAAAACAGCTCACGCTTCAACCCCCCAATGTTCAAACCAAAGATATACGCCATTGCTAAAGTGTACATAAAACTGTACACCTTTTGAAATGAAATGGCACCCAAGAGACAGATGGCTTATTTTTCTGAGAGTGGGCTTTTTTTTTTAAAGTATATTTTTTCAATAAATATGATAGAGCAATTTTCTGTCTTTAACCACTAAATAACTCCTGCTGTAAGACACATAGACCATGCATACCTTTAATCAGCACAGACAACACAGTACCACATTAGACATTAAAGAACTTCATGATCCATCAAGCCACTGGTAATGATTGTGAGAGAAGAGTCCTGGCTTTCATCTCAAATTATTACCTCTTTTTATCAGAAAAGTTAGTCAATAGCAATTTGCTATGTACTACTGAATTTCACCTCCAGCAAGTTTCATATAATCCCATATATCTGAGATTCTCTTCAACAAATCATTGGTATGACAGAACAGCACAGCAGCCATCAAACATCAGCAATTAGTCAGCATTTGGCCGTCTCCTCGCTCCATCTCAGTCTCTCTCGACTGATCACAGACTTCCTGTCTGAGACTTACTGTGTAACATCTACAGACAGACAGATTCACTTCACATGCAGATCAGAATTCAATTAGCATTTAGACTTGAAAATAAGATGGAGTGTGAATCAAAGACAAAAAGTGTTATGAAACTTCCATAATTTGTGCATTAGCTGTGGTTTAGACCAATGAACATAACAGGTAAATGACAGTAAATAGAGCTGGTACATGTTGGTCTGTAAGAAAGGCAGTGAAAAGGCAGGAACTAATCAATTTCTAACCACTTTGTCTTTTTTCGACAAAAAAAAAATAGTCTGAAGTATGACTCATTTCTTTTAGAAATGTGAAAATGGCTTGAAATCCATTTATTTTGCACAAGAGAGAAAATTAAACAGTGCTGTTGTTAGAGTCATTGAGTTCTGCTGCCATTAGCGCTGGTTAGTTTAACATTTAATGATTGTTTTGCTTGAAAAGATGGGCCTGTTCATCCACAGAGAGTGTCTGTACATTCACTGCGTTTCATGTTGGTGTTTGCTGTTTCAAAGTAAGATATACTAGGGGTCAAATGTAATGAAATGTTTTACTTGGCATCCATTGATATGTTTTCTTAATTTAGGGGTTTTGTTGCAACTGGGCATAAATCCCAGGAATACAATCTCTCTATGGCACAATGTTTAAAGTATCACCTCTATATCAGAGGCATTGTCTTGGCTTGTCCTTAAGTGATTACAAACATGTTTATTCCTCCTTTAGTTCTATAATATGTAATAATCTCCTGCCTTCCACAAATCAAAATCATTGACATCATAATAACATACACACACACCAGTATAAAATCACTTCAGCAGAATGTAAGAAGAATGGCCTCATCAAGCAAAGTAATTCCAGACACAACCAATTTCTACAAGTATATTCTCTGTGCTGCTCCTAAAAGAGCCATTAATCTATTCCCGTCAAAGTTAATCAAATCGATTTATTTTGAGAGTGCTCAAAAGGGTTGCTGGTCTCAAGTCAATGCACACTGATATTGCAGTCAGTTATGCCATCAGTAGTGGCATCATAGTCTCATAATCTAGTCCACTGAAGACATACCATACACTTTCATCTCAAAGTTGAATTGGTATAATACAATTGGTAATGTAACATGAAATGATCATACTGGATGTGGCCTATTTTGGCAGTATTTCAATCTGATTGTGAAGAGTTGACATTAATCAACTCTGTTTAGATCCATGATATGACACTCATATTTACTAAAAATTTTACACTTTATCATATTTTTAAAAAGTCTTATTACAGAAGTAATATACTTTAAAAGAAAATACTATGAATATGCAAACTAAATGTTTTTGGAGACTTAATTACGTTAATTGCAATTAAATAAAATGTATTATAGTTTAATTTTTATTAAATGCAATTATAGCTGAACTTCAGAGGCCTTTTTGACCCACTGAAAATTTTATGATTGCTTCTCTTGTCTTTGAAATATGGTTAGAATGTACTCTGAATGTACTCACAAGCATTTATGGTAAAATGTAATATATTTTAATGTAATTTCTATCAAAACTTGTATGTCATGTATGTAACTATATCATAATTAACTTTAAATGTAATATGGAATACACTATACAATAAAAAATATAACCAAGTATTTTACATGTTTTAGTATGTTAGTCAATACATCAAAATGACAGTGCTTCTTTAAATATGACAAAATATTATTAAAACATAATGTAAAACTTTAATGTAAGACATTTAAAAATAATGCAAATTTAAAGTGCTCTTAAGTGTGTTAAGAAAGTCATGAAAGTGTATTATTATTTATAAGAAAAAATACAGTGGCCTTTTAAATAATTACTATTGTATTATTTGCAAGCACAGTTTTTTTTTAAATATATAATTCAAAAAATTGAAACACTACAATTGCACAATCTATAAAATTAGGCACACTTGTTCACAAGGGATTATAGAATAAATCTGCATGAAGTGAAAAATAGCATATGAAAATGTTATGATGACAACACAGGCAAAAAAATCATACAACTGTCCTAATATCATAGTGGAGAAAAGGTTCATTAAAATGTTTGTTTTGTTTTTAAAAGCATGCAGAAACAGAAAACATCACAATAAAACTCACAAAGGTCAACAAAACATCAGATAATTTCACTTTTTATGACAAGGTTAGTTCAGGTTGTAAAATATAATGTGTTGTAATTCCTTAAAACAATAATGGTAAGAATGAATAATTCCTGGCTTTTCAAAAAAGAAATAACCTTGAAAAAAAATGTTTGATTGTTTTTTTGTTGTTGCTGTTTTTTTTTTCCAAAAAGGAAAAATAAAGATAAAAAATGTAATGAAAATAAATTTTTAAAAATGAATTATTAATATTAATAAAATATTAAAATTAATTTAAAAATAAATGATTAATATTAGGTAATTCATTTTAAATTAAATTAATTAATTTAAAACAGATTTTTATTTTTATTTATCATAGACACAAATGGTTTGGGCAGCTAAGAAGTGATGTATACCACTTTCATTCTGGCCTCTGGGATTTTGGGTCTCATTTTTGTGGAACATGGGAAATACAGGAGACAAACAATGATCTGATTTCTGTCCCAGGGTCAGATCGCGCTACTCCAAACACCCTCAGGACTCACTTAAAGAGCAAAAGAAATGGAGATATTTGGATTTGGAGTTGGTAGAAAAACAATACGTATAAGAAAATCCATCAAGTATGTTTTTTCCACATGTGTCTCCTGAACAATGATCACCCTTGAATTTTGGAAGACACATGAAATTATGATGAGGCTGTGTGCATGAACGCAAGGTCAATACAGAGATTTCAAACATTTGATCTTCTCTGAATATTGACATCTCAGAGTGACATCTCATCACATTTAGCTTCTACATTAGCTTGTACGAGTTTATCTAGCAATTGACAGTGAGCTGCTGTGCTATCACAGGCCAGATTATTCACAGAGGATTCATATCTGCAAGGTTCTTGCTGGATCACATTCAGGGGCAAAACTTCTGATTGTACACTACAAATCACCATTGTCAATCTCACAAGCTAGGTCCTCTTCCAGGAGACAAGATACATAGATTTTTGATTTGGACTTCAAATCAAATCTCATGTTAATATATATGTAGGTAGGTCTACAGTATTGATTTGTTTTATTATTAAGTAAAAATTGTTGGATGGTCTCCAACTGATTCCTCTTCAACCTCTAAATGTCACATAAAAAGAAGACGGGATGTTCTAAATGGTCAGAATGTTTCTTCTTGTCAAAGTGGCTGATTGTTGGCCAGAATAAGCTGCAATGTGGAGAGACTTTATGCCAATAGTCTAAGTCTGGCTCTGTGAGAGGACCGATCACATTATGCAATTAACATTCATGAGCCACAGTAAGCATCAACAATATAAAAGATGTGCCATCACAACTGATGCAATAATAGATCCGATGCAATAGATCCGATGCAAATACGTTAATCCTTCACTAAACAAGAGTAGGATACAAGCTTTGCTCGAGTTATCGAATCCCCCATGATAATTTATGAATATATTTCATACAGAGTGCTGTATTAACATTTGCTGAAGATTTGTACTGTCCTCCAACACTGGAGAGCATATGTAATCATATTTTCTCTGCTGGCTAATTATAATAATCCGCATTTGAGATCATAAAAAACGGGCATACTCAGAAACAGCTAATTAGAAATACAGTTAAAACTGCATTTATGCAGTGATGTCCTTTGTTGCCCCCATATATATCTCTTTTAGCGCACAGAAGTAAATGAAGGTTTCTGAGTCTCCTCTTCTGACTTTGCTGGGAACTGAGAGCTGCCAAGCTCAATAACAGACTGTTAGAAGCTTCTGTACTGCGTCAATGTACAGAGGTCGGATCTCCTCTGAATTTCAAATGTTATAGATGCTCTGATGATACTGACGGCTGTACGACAGCATAAGACATTGAAGTATTAAAATCTCACTTTAACATTTAAAATTGGAATCAAGTTACAAAACAAGTCAACCAGATTTCACCATATAGATGTTGACAGAGCAAATCAGCTGAATAAATATACTTTGAGATCAGTGTATTTATATTATTACATTATTACTTTTACAATGTTAGAAAAAAAATCGGTAACACTTTCTATGAAGCCCATATGTATAATTCATTATAAGGGTATTCTTAAGGCATTATAATGAATGCATAATGCATTATAAAAAACCTTATAATATGTTATGTCATCTTGTGAATATTCATAAGAACAGTTTTAATGTATTATAATATTTACTTATTTGTGGTTATAGCTTTTAACAGTGTGATGATTTATAACACACAGTGAACACGTTGCATCCACTTAAGTTACAATGGATTATATTTCTCATAGTTGCAATGTATTATAAGTCTCATATCTTGCCATCTTTCTTATGCTACTTTACTTAAAGTAATCAAAGACTACTTATAAGTATAGTAATAATAATATTATATTTTTTTCTCAAACAGCCATAAGATCAGATATCAGATCAGATGAATATGTAATATGACACATTTGCTTTGAACTATTTTTATTTTAATATCAGTCTGATTATTTTGATGGTACCCGTTAGACAGCTGTTGATAAGTAACTCTGCAACTACATGTCAACTAGCAGTCATTGGAGTAGTATGTCTGCTAAATATATGCTAACACTTTATTTTGATGGTTCCCCAACAGACAAACTGACTATAAGTAACTTTGCAAGTACGTCAACATTCTACCTACCCTAACCTTAACCTAAGCCTACTAATACTCTAATGAGAGTTAGTTGACATGTAGTTGCAAAGTTGCTTAAAGTCAATAGACTAAGAGGACCTTAAAAATAAAATGTAACCTAACATATAAACATTGCATTTTTTTAGTTGAAATTATTAATTAGCTCACATCAAAATTAATATTAGTCTCACAGGGAAGACTCAAATAACACTCCACACCTAACCACTTACAAGATGTAGTAAGATACTGTGCAGATCTTAAATAATGTCAAGATATATAGTCCATTATAAATGTAAAAGTAGATTTAATATGGTGATCATTGTGTGTTATAAATAATCATAATCTTAAAAGTTATAACCACAAATGCGTAAGCATTATAATGTATTATAATTGTTGTTATGATTATTTATAAGATGATATAACATATTATAAGTTTTATTTATAATGCATTATGCATTCATTATAATGCCTTAAGAATACCCTTATAATGTATTATAAATATGGGCTTCATAGAAAGTGTTACCAAAAAATCAAATAAATGCTGTTCATTTGAGCTTTCTATGCATTAACAAATCCTAAAAAAGGATCAAAATATTAAGCTTCACAGTTTCCAACTGTGATAATAATAATAATAATAATAATGTTTCTTAAGCACCAAATCAGCATATTAGAATGATGAAGGATTGCAGAAGACTGGATTAATGGCTCCTAAATTCAGTTTTGCCATCATATAAATATATTTTAAAATGTACTATATAGAAAACAGTTATTTACAATAATCTTTTACAAAATTACTGTCAACAAGCTAGCCTTGGTGAGCAAAAAACAGTTACATTCACTTAAGATTATATTTTCATTAATACTTTTTGAGTACTGCTTATTCTCACTTATAACAAAACCGGCTAGTATTTAAATCCCTAAATTATGCAATGTAAAAAAAAAAAAAAAATTCAGATGTGTGCCCAAGACATTGTGGCACTGGATAGCCTTTGCTAGAGCAAATAATACATACAACATAACTAGATCTAAATCGTGGGGATCATACAATATATATTGCCATATCGCCCAGCCTTAAAACTGCTCTATGTTAAAAATTCCAATTAGTTTTATAAATGAATTTCAGTCAGTCACAACTGTTTTTTCCCCTCTAATAGATTTATTTTAGAGAGGATTTTTCTTTCATTCATGAAGAGAACAAGAATTTAAATGCAGGTCAGTACTTCAGTATCGTCACAGTCATGAGCTTTCGTGATCTACGATGATTTACCTTCTCTTCAGGATTAAGTCAATTGCATCTCACCTTGACTTACGAGACAGACTGTGGCTGATGGTGTCATGTGGAAAAACAGGTATAGAGTGAAATTTCAATCTGTAGCTTAACTAAAAACAGTTCCACTTTCAGAGTAGTTCCAATAAATCCTTCTGATTTGTGTGGGATTGTTTTAAATGATTTGAAGGTAGCAGCATAGTTTGTTGAAATATTCTTAAAGGATTCATTAGACTCTTTCACTACCAGTGACTTTACCTGCAAAGGTTACAAAAAGAGTAAGTACTTTTCATCTGACTTTGCAGATTCATTATGAGAGGGGTTTGTCATTTTAGGTGAGGGCCTCTTGAAGACAGACAGAAAATGAGATAGTGAGGACAGACAGGTGAGATCAAAGAGACAGCAGCTGGTTGTTCCCCCAGTGTGTGGTGAAGATAGACAGATGGTACGACATTAATTAAGCAGTAAACATGCAGGATTCACCTCACCTGGAAAACATGAATCCTTCTTCATTCATCCACTCTGCTTCCTGCTAGTGGTTGGTCCTCTACGCTGTGCTGGGATCAGCACCCCTAATGATGAATCCTATAATAGGAGAAAAGGCCTAGATAATTCAAAAAAAGCAGGAGTGAGCAACACAGTTATTTTCAACGCTCCAGCAGAAAATAGGGCCTTCTTTATTCATAAGTGGTTACAAAATGTTTGATATAACCTCATTATCAAGCTTGTTAACAGATTCGCATATGAGCTTTCATTTAATGAGCATTGATTCTTTTAATGGTCTGTTTCCCCTCAGATTCTTGAGTCATGTGGATTTTGAATGCAACTTGTAAAAACATTTTTTTCTTTGATAATTAAGCAATGTGATTATTGTAGCTTAAAAAAAGCAATGCAAAATTCTAAAATGCATAATTCATTATTTATGACTTTCCTTTAAAATACAAAAGAATTAAATGATCTGTAAATGATTTTCAGAAATGATGATTACTGTAAGAGATCCTGTAAGTATGCTCTCATAAAATATGGTCCCGTTTTATTATTGACTTATTGATTTTATTTCCCCCTGTACTTTGTACACTATCATTTAAAAGTGTTTTGTGTGTGTGTGTGTGTGTGTGTGTGTGTTTGAATGTGCATGGAAGCTGTATTTAGTTGATAAAGAATAATTTAAAATAACCATTTTCTATTTTATTATATTTTAAGATGTGATTTATTTCTGTGATGGCAAAGCTTAATTTTCAATACTTTTACATTTTAATTTCTCCAGCCTTCAGTGTCACATGCTCCATCAATATACTGATTTGGGGCTCAACTAACTTTTTTTTATTACTATTATCACAGTTGAAAAAAGATGTGCTGCTTAATATTTTGTGGCACCTTATACATTTTTTCTTTTCATTGAAGGTTTAAAAAATAGAATTTTTTCAATAATGTACAAAAAGTCTTTACTAACACTTTTGATCAATTTAATGTATCCATGCTGAATAAAATCATTAATTTATTTCAAAATCTTACTGACCCCAAACTTTTGAACAGCCTGCTGTCAGGTAAAGTTTAAACATTAAAACATTAAATAGTAAATATTTAAGTAGGTTTATTACAAAGAAGGCAAAACACATTGACACACGATCAACTTTCCTAACAGATAACCAACAAAGTCATACAAAATTGGAAATTGCTCTCTTTAAAACGGATTAGCTTACTGAGCAAATGAATGTGTAGATTATCACAATTATTTCAAACTCAGTGTTTAAACATTGTAGCAAATTAGCTCAAAAGGGAATGTCTATAAATAATTACAATTAATTACAATTATTTATATCAACTACCAGTAGTAACTGTAGCAGAATTAAATTGCCATCAACTAATCTGTTCGTCCAGCGAACATTCAGTGTAAGTTCATATCAACTCTAAGAAAGGATATTTTCGTGGCCACAGAAAATAACCTTCTTATAGTATTAATGCATTAGAGCATGTAGCTTGATCGGAATCGAAAAAGGGACATTAATTTACAAGGCAGAATCAGAAACTCATGTAATTTGTGCACAATAGTTTTATTAACTAAACACTAACGCTAACTAGTCTAACAAACAAACAAACATACATACACTCACGCGTACATACAAAGGGGAGCAAAGTGGATGAAGGAAATCATTAGAGGAACTGGGAATGAAGCTATGGAAAAGGAATCAGTTAACCTTTGAGTGAAACCATCAGCTCCATTTTACAACGGGGTCTATAGCTTATACTAAACCTCTGTTTCGTTTAGTTAAATATACGATACTTGCATTGCCTTGGTCGTTGACGAGTGTCCGGATGCAGTCTCGGATGAAAGTCTTGATGGTTTCAAGGTTTGGACTTGTGATCACATTGTTCCGGGATTGAAGAGTGATGAACTCCAAAGATGTTCTGACTCGATGGTGATTGGGAGTTTCTTCCCAGGTTGAAAGTGAAGAAGAGCTAAGAGAGACATCAGCTGAGATCCTAGGATCTTTGGTGAATGAAAAGTCAAGGCCGAGGCCTGGCTCGAACTTAGGGTGTCCTCAGAAGACTTCTAACTCAGCATCCCCATCTTCTCAGAATCTAAAAGAAGCTAGACTGCCTGTGTCGATGCCTGCCAGGCGCGGTTGCGCCAGCTCTGGGACTTGGTCACCAGAAGACGAGAAGGTGATGAGAGACGAGTGAAGAGACTAAAAAGGCTAGGTGGGTCACTGAAGTGAGGCCTTTTAAGTTCTGTGGAGATCACACCTCTCGGGGGTCAAAGAACCAACGGTGACTTACACTTTTGGAGGGAAAGTTTACGACTCTTTGTCTTAGAGCATGGTATTTTGCATATGTGATTCGATTGGGTGTTGATGCAAAAACTACTAAAAATTCTTAGAACACTAATATGTTGCATAGGTATAAATATACACTCACAATTAGATAATCCGAAGACGAATTCATAGAGACCAAACATGGTATAGGTGAGTTTACATTAACGAGTGATCTATCATAAGCATGCATAAAACAGTATACAATACACAAGACCATATACAAGGAGCTAGTAATCATACACAAAGACCTGGGGATATGCATGACAGGAAAGTCATAGAAAAGATTGTCTATGAATTAATGAAAGAAGTAATTTCCTATAGCAGTATGTGTCTGTTTTAGAGAGAATTATGTAGGGAGGAAGATTCTCTCTACATACTTTTAGGTCGTAAAGTTTATCTGGTCTGGCTTATATATTGGCTGAGGGGTCTGTGATTGTTCGTTAATCTAATGAATAATTGATTTGTTAAATCTAATGAACAATTGTGTGTCTGTTTGGTCCAAATGCTGCAACACTCAAAGCTCACTTTGGTTACAAGTGTATATATGAACATGTTTACATAAGTAGACCTCATTATAATAACCAAATGTTCTTATATAATAGTATTCTTAATAGTTAATAGTTAACCATTCAAATGTCACAAACTCTTAAATGGGGGTATCACTGTCTGTAGTTAATTGTGTGTTTGCCTTTTTCAGTCATTTGGTTGCTTGCAGGCACCAGAGCGAATGGTAACAGCGAAATCCATCAGTGCAGGGCAAGAGCTTCACCCCCGCTGATGTAATTACATGCCTTCATTACTAAAAGTAAAGTTTCCATCTAACTGGACTTTGAGTTGTTGTGGGCATCTCTTCACTCCTCCACACACATTATAATAATGCATTATAAAGCTTAATGTTTTGACAAGCATTTGCTAGATCTGGTCCGAGATCAGCACAAAAGGGCAGTCTCTACCTGAAGCGATAGTTTCATGAAGACATTCATTGCACCCTGAGGCAGACGGTGACATCAGCTGGACTTTAAATGTCATCACCCGCTGTACACAGCTGTCAGGAAGCCCTGTCGTCCTTGTCAGGCTTTTCCTAACTGTCTCTGATTACAGAGGGCTCTACACTCTTCAAGGATTTACCCTCATGCCGTTCCAAACTCTTAAGACTTTCCTTCTTCTGTGGAACACAAGAAGATATTATGTTAAAGAATGTTTCAGCTGTTTTTGTCCATATAATGAGGTCCAAAACTTGTAAGCTCTAAAAAGAACATAAACAAACTTTGTGTGATGAACATATTGAAATGTATTCTTTCATTCTCAAACAAACATTATAGTTTTTTTCAACTGCTTACACACATTTCAAAACTTTGCCTCTTTTTTAAAAAAAGTTTACACACAAATTCAAGAATTGCACACACGAAATGCAAAATGCCTCACATCTCTTGCATAATGAAGCACTGCATTCAAAATATCACAAACACATCTCAAAAGTAAACATTTGCAAACACCTTTGCCATAATATTAAATTCCTGTAAGATTGTGTGTGTTACATAGAGAATTGTGTGTTGTGTTTTGCAAAAAGTGTTTTATGAAATTAAAAACTGAGTTGAAAAGGCTGAGAATTAGTGTATGGTTTTGCAGACTTGGTGTGCGGTTCTGGTGTTTGAGTGTCAGGTTTCAGAAATTGTGTGACAAGTAAAGATTTTGTGTGTAAGCAGTTGAAAAAAACTGTAACATCATTGGTTCTTGCATGCCATTATGTTTGGTTATGTGACATGCGAGAACCAGTGAGGTTTGACGTTAGATGATAATTTAATAAAATTCCATTTTATTTGTATAGTGCTTTTCACAATAAGCATATGTTTTTGTACAATCAGCATAGTCCAAGTCTTCATAAATGCTGGATTATTTGAGGTTTATTTAATATAATTTGTGTACTGCATGTGTGTGTTCAATGTCTCAATCAATGTTTTGATGAGAGATTTGGTTTGAAAAGACTAAAAACATTGATACATCAACCTTCCTAACAGATAACCAATAAAGTCTGACAAAATAGGAATTTTTAAACTAAATAGCTTACTTGGCAAACGAATGTGTGGAATATCATAATCAATTCAAACTGTGTTTAAACACTCAAGAATCAGTTTGAGAGAGGGTTACAACACAGTTATGTGTTTACATAATGTGCGAAGAACCAATTAGGTTTGACATTAGTTGATGTTTGAGGTTTAAATTGTCATATTTAATGTAATTTGTGTATGTGTGCCTTCTAAATATAACTTTAATTTTGAGTGAAATCTTCATGAGAGGATAGAGACAGCAATAAGGGAAGCAGAAAGAAAAAGAAAAGAAAGCAAACCATCTGAGAGCACCTTTACAATCCTGTGCGCAGGGGGAATTTAGTGAATTATACAGAGCTAATTTATGCTGGTCAGAGATGAAACCCATGTGCCAAGATTTATAATGAAGTAGGAGCCTGCAGAAAATAACAAAAACAAAAAAAATAGGACAGACTAAAAGCTCAAAAGTGACTTTTCTGCTGATGAATTTTGTAAGCACACACAGGTTATAAATAAAACATTTACCAAACAAACCTTTCCAAGTACTTGAAATATTTGGGGTCTTTTGAGCAAAGCAACGCTACTGTGACTTGCCTTGACTCTAAGCTCTATATCTCTGCTGAGTAACCCATGAGAGTTTGTGAATGCAGCAACCTTTTCAGTTCCATTCTTATCCCAGTCATGTTCTCCTCTGCCCATGTCTGAAGAGAAACCCTTGGCCCCTGAGAATATACGCTTCTGCTGCTCACACTCCCTGAGAATCTTAAGTGGCTGTACTACACTGTTTGACTGACACGCTTTTGTCATTCCATCACCTGATTTTTTCGCATCCACATGAAAGGAGAAATGTCATATAATGCAAACGGAAGGCATGAATTGTCATGACATTGACAGTGAGAAGGATATGAAAAAAGTGACAGTGAAAAGATATGACTATGAGCCATTTTACACACTGCTTTTGTGGATGTCATGGAAAGAGCAATCAATTGAATCTAAATGTAGATTAAAATGAACATGTTGCCCGTGCTCACAAGGGAATTACGTCATGGAAATGCTGATTGGCTAATGGCGTAGTCCCAGGCTCTTTACTAAGAACTATTTTTATTTTATGACTACAGAAAGATAGACAAAAAGTGCAAATGTAGTACACTCTTAAAATAAAGTTGCTTCACGATGCCATAGAAGAACCTTTTTTGTCTAAATTGTTCCATAAAGAACCTTTAACATCTGAAGAACCTGAACCTGTCTGTTTCACAAAAGGTTATTTGTGGCGAAAGAAGGTTCTTCAGATTATAAAAGGTAAGAAAGAGATGGTTCTTTAAAGATCCTTTGACTGAATTAATCTTTGTGGAACCAGAAATGGTTCTTCTATGGCATCGCCGTGAAGAACCTTTTAAGCACCTTTATTTTTAAGAGTGTACTGTATTAAGAGCCTTCCACAAAACTGAGCTCTCATAATTCTGTCAAAATGTGGAGAAATTGAGAAATATGCCTTTTAGAATTATATGATGTGAGCAGGAGCTAACTGGACCATGCTATCAAAACATTACAATCAGTGGTCATTCTTTGAGGTTTACCTGTACGGAAATCATGTGGAAAAAACTCAAAGTATGAAAGCATAAAATGTGGAGGAAATATGACATTGATCGCTGATGGGAAAAACAAAAAATAAATCACTGAGTGGCAGTTATGGGTAAAAAAAAAAAGAAAAGTTGTCTGGCAGGAGGGCAACAGTAACTGAAATTTACAAATGTTACAATAGTGCTAGACCTATTGTACCTGTTAATGCACAAAACCATCAAACCTTGAAGTGATTGTGTTATAGCAGTAGAGGATCACAGCAGGTTCTATTTATGCCAGCTAAGAACTGGACACAGATAATGCACCGTGTCATAAAAGCACATACCATCTCAAATTGGTTCCATAAATATGACAATGGGTTCAGTGTACTTCAGTGGCCTCCGGGCACCAGATTTCAATCCAATAGAGCAGCTTTGGGATGTGATGGAACAGCAGATTCACAACATTAATGTGCAGTCAACTAACAAAAATGGTATGATGTTATTAGGTCAATATGGGCCATAATCTCTTCAGTACATTGCAGAATCCACGTCACAAAGAATTCATGCTGGTTTAAATAGGATGTAAGCTTAATGACAGCTTATATTAACCCCAACATGCTGTCATAATTTTCTCGCCCTCATTTTGGTAACCAAAACTTTACATTCTTCAAAATATCTTATTTTATGTTCCCCAGAAAAAGAAAGTCATACAGGTTTAGAGAAGCATGAGGGTGAGCAAATGAAGACAGAATTTTGCTTATCTATTTAAAAGTTTTTCAATTTTCTCTTTCTCAGGGGACACCTGTTTTGGTCTCATATTAAAGATACTTACATAAGTTACATACAGGCTTATATTTATGGGCTCTAGAATGTACATACATTAGTGTCATGTCTTTCAGTTAATATTAATATGAATATGGATTATTATGTTAAGTAGCTTGACCACTAATCTTATTCAGAAAGCTGTATATTAAATCATCTCAGAGGGGTTAAATTCAATTACGCTTTACTGCTCTCCTAATATATTCACTAATATCAATGTATGAAATGTCAAGCACGTGCTCGCATGTAAATCAGACCATATGACAATAATGAAAAATTGTAACTGCTACGTGGGTGTAAAGAGGAGCCCATCGTGATTCCATCTTACAAACTGTACATTGACTCCATGCAGATAGATATAAAACAGAGGGACAAGAAGATATTAGAGATGGATGAATAAATTGATAGAACAGAATCCATTATGCAGAAAAAGATCCAGACTTCAGATTGCATGGATTTCTTAGAGTGAAGAGGTTGGTGTTACACCATTGGTCACCAGGGAAATCACACATTCAACAAATGCAGAGGGGTCATTAGAAATGGAAGTAACAGAATCAAAGATAGCTACCACTGTGTTAAGCAATGCACACCTTTACACCTATACACACATAGATAAGCAATGCAGGTTCCGGGCTACAGATGCAAGAAACACTATTTCTGATCCAGCCATTTTAAATGACTTTACCTAGCAATTAAATGGGAACATTATCAAAGCAGTCAATTAAACTCTGGTCTTATAAGGTCAGACAGGATGAATGTTTCATTTTTTTTAGAGACTGAGCTTCAAAATGATGTTCAAAAAGCATTTCTGAGGTACTCAATATCTGCTTTAACGAGGGACAACTGACTTATTAACAGGTTTTGTTATCTCTAAGGTATATATTAATTATTTTTTAGCATTGCATACATACTATTCCATTCTTTTATTAGAATATATACACTTTATAGTCTGTTATTATCACTTGAATTTATTAACAAAAAAGATAACTGTTATTTTGAGCTTTCTCCTTCATCAATCTGTAAAATTAATATAATAAACAATTTTCAGGTTGTATGCATGAATGAATTAAAATAAAATATAATATTAAATGCAAATATAATAAAATAGTTTTGTCTATTGCATATATTTTACATAACTAAACATACTTTGTGACAAACATTTAATTCTCATTTGTGTTTTGCTCATATATATCAGACACATTGTTTTAATAATATTTTCCTTACAATATTGAGATCACCTGGTGAGAATGAATTTTCTCATGTTATTCCAAATCTATAGGACTGTCATCTTTGGGGACACAAATAAAAATATTTTTCATGTTTTCTCGTTATTTTTGTCTATCCATACATTAAAAAAGTACAAAAAGACATTGCAGAAATAATCCATATAAATTGTGTTAAAGACATGGATTAAACTGCTCAAATCATTTACTTTTAAATTGTCAAGGAACATTTTGGTTGCATGGGCTTTCAATGGAGTGACAGAAATCTCTCAGGTTTCATTAAAAATATGTTCATTTGTGATTTGGAGATGAACAAGTTTTATTTTTTGGGGTGAAGATTTAAATAGAAAATGGCTCCAAGAAAAAGTGGTGACACTGATGATAGATTTCATACAATCATAACCACATTCTGGCATGAATCAAGGACTGACACCACAGTGCTCTGATTCAAATTTTAAAACCATTGATTGCTTCAGAAACCATTAATTCCTCCCATTAATACAATACAAATTTATTGCAGATGGAGGTAGAATTACAAGTGAGATAATATAGCTTCTAAAATATTTACACTGAACATTTTTAAATTCTTATGTGGCAAGAAACACTGGACTAATTCAGGTCTCAAATATACAGTAGTTCAGTAACCTGAAACATCAAGCATGTTGTGACATTTTTTAAACTCAACCACAGTAAAGACATTTTTAAAAGCCTACATGTGCCATTGTGGATGTTTCTCCAAATTACCAAGACAGGAAATCCTCGGGAGGTCCAATCAGAACACACTATCCTCTCCCTCTTGCTTCTACCATGGCAACAACATAGTGATAGTAAGGACTGGTCTGTATTTCTGGGAAAACTTAAAGGGGTTTACTGCTGTATCAGTGTAGTCCCTATGCAAGACCAGCCATTGACAGCATGGTGAAGATAGATTGCTATTCCAACTTTATTGTCCCCCAAAGCAGTAATATTTTCTCATAAATAAATGTGTGGGGAATATGAAAAATTCATGTATGGCAGGTGGAAACAGTGCGACATGCAAACACTGATACAATGTTCGCATTTACAGGGTCTTGATTTACATATCTGCAGCAGACATTGACTTCATGCTATATAGCTGCCTGTACTGAAAGACATCATATAGGAAATGAATTAACCACACACACACACACACACATCTCCATTCTTGAAGGTTATTTAGCAGCTGCTTGGTAAACAGCACAGTAAGCAACACATTTATTCCGCCTCCATTTGTTTGTCTTGTTCATTGATTAACCCTGATTGTTTTCTTCTGTGGGTTAGGCTGGGATTACCATGCATTTAAATACTGCATCTAGACTGCGTATTATATGTACGCAACATTCCACAATTTATAGACACCAAAAAAACTTTATTCTGCTGCTTAAGGCTTTATTACTAGATTAATTCTGTGTTTCTGTGCACCGGTGCAGTGGGTGATATGCTTGTGTTCTGAGATTATATTAACAATCTAAACCAGTGGTTCTTAATCCTGGTCCTGGGGACTCCCTGCTCTGCACATTTTGTATGTCTCCCTTATCTAAAACACTCAGTTCAGTTCATGGAGCTTTCTCATAATGAGCTGATGATTTGAATCAAGTGTGTCAAATAAGATGGGGTTCCCCAGGACCAGGATTGAGAACCACTAATCTAAACCTGCAGTCGGTTAAAAGAGTCATGAACTGGATTTTCAGATCTTTATATAACATTTCTGGAGGTTAGCTTTGGAAGTTTTTTGCACCAAAAAAGTTCAAATATTAGTAAAAATTATATTTTTCCATCCTCATTTTTAATCTCTGCAAAAAACACTCTATTTAAGGAGTATTACTTCTTTCGAAATGCAAGTAAATGGCATGTGTAATAGTATTTGTAACACACCAACAGTGACATGAACAACACCGGCATATTCAACCTGACTATGCTTTCTTCACACAATCTATTTATATTCAACTTTTTAAAAAAATGTTACTTATGCATATGTGCTGATTTGATTAGCATCACTCTAATAATGATACACTTGTTCTCTTGGCTTGACGTTTATTACAAACACACTTAAAGATAATGAATAAACATATTTAGAGATGTTGCTTCCAAGGACAAAATACTTGGCTCTGCCTTGGCTTTCAATAAAAGATATTTAGAAAAACCGGTAGCGTGCTGAGAATAATTAAGAAAAGAGTCTATTGTGAAATTAGACAAACAAAGAAAAACATTCTCGTTCAATCCCTCAGGCATGTTGTTAAAAATACTTTTCAGCCATGCATTTCTAATAGCTTGATCTTTTGGAAGATGGTGCACAGTTTTTGTTGGGTCTACACCCAGCACAAATTTGGACAGTCTTGTGGTTGATGGACAGAGATGAGTTTTTATGGATACACCTGCTTGATTTATATAGCCTACATATGTTAATCTGTGTGTAGAGAAAAGTCGTGACTTCAAATCCTGGTGTGAGAAAACACAAATTTCAAACTGTGGAGTTATGAAACTTGCAGCATGTTGCAGTAACTTCTTATACACTGAAAATAAATGGTGTAGAAACAATTTTCACTCAAAAATTTCCAGTAAATTTAACAAATATTTACTAAAAAAGTCAAGTAACACACTGAAATTAGAATTAGACATTTTGGCCACATTATCAAATGAGAAAGACTGAAACAGTATTGTAATGGTATTCTTGTAAAACATACTCTAATAATCCTTGTTTTATTTATCTTCAAAAAAAAACAAATGTATATATATACTGTATATATACAGTATATATATATATGTTCTGGTGTGTGAGTTTAGTGTCCATGTGCTCTAGCTGCTTAATGAAGCTCATTAGTTGTCATTACTGGAATGAGATACAGATGCCTGTCACATATGTGTGTTTTTTACAGTGTATGTGCAAATATCAAGGTTATTTTCACAAGTCAGTTCACTATTTCAGGCATACAAGACCATTTCCTATCTACCTGAATAGTGGAAAATCAATATCTCTAAAATTGCTTGCTAAGCCCACAATAAAAATAAATAAATAATTAAATCTAGACCAGCAATTAAACCTGACATAAACTGCATCATAAACTGTTAAAGTTCAAATTGCACTAAAAACTCAGTTTTCCGAGTCGCTCCAGCTACTGCTCATGAGCAAATGTTGGCATAAGACTCTCCTAAAGAAAAGGCATAGTCTTTACAATTGGACGTTTAGCCAAGTGTGCTTCACATGTCTTGAAAAATAAAGCCAAAACTTTTCACCCCCCTGGTAACTGGCTGCAGCATAAATCATAAAACCTGCCCTCTCCATGTAAATGAATGAGATATGATAAAAAAATTACACATTATTTTAGGTATTTCTTATCCCGCTGATGTATGTTCAAGTGTTTGTTTTTCTGATAAGTTTGCTTTTGGTTAGATATTTGATGCTATAATACTGGGGTGTGGCATCATGATTGTGTGCTTGCGATTGGGTCTGCAGAGGTTTGGACGGTACTTTGATCCCGCAGCTCAAGCTCATGATCACCACTGCGCAGACTCGGGCTCCAAATGACGTTGTCAGTGAAAGATGACTGTGGCCATACCTGGGACAATTTGTCTTCATTTTCTACAGTGAAAGTGAAGATGTATCGTCTACCTCTACCTTTTTTTTTTTTTTTTTTTACAGTCTATGCATTCAGCACTTTTTATTGAAAATGTGATTTCCTTTGCTGGAGTGGCCATATTGAGCATTGAACTTTCTCCTATTCATTTTAATATCTCTGGACTGTCTCTGTGTAATATTGTCTTTGGTAATTCAATAAGGATCAATTTGACAGTGGTTTCCTTTTAACCAACTACAGTACAAGTCAGTTAACAGCTACCCTGAAGCCAATATTTCCATGCTTTCTCTTAGATTTTAAGAGTATAAGTTTTATACTATTAAATCTTCACATTTATTCCAGTTCACAATTATTGAATTCCTTTAGCAGATTATCTGTGCTACATAATATCACAGTGAGAGCTGAAAATCTGCACAAAAAATTGCAAAGATGCAAGGTCACTCAAGTAGCCTCCAATGCTATAGTCTCCCTTTCTTTATGTAGTTTCAAGAAAAACTCAAAGGGAGACTGACCTTTCCTTGACATAATTTGTCACTCATTTAAGCTCTGAAATAGCTGCCTAGAGCCCAATCAGCAGGATTGAGGCTCATGTCCTTGATTTGTTTTCCCATTACAGTCTGTAGAGTAGCAAAACTCAAAAGACAAGACTCATTGCACACAGATGCAAGCCAGTTTTCTCTGGCTCTAATAATGCTTTAAATACAAAGTTATTTTCTCACAAACAGTTTGGCTCTAAGACAGAATAAGGAATTAGATGTAGCAATGTTAGCATTTTCTTAGCTATTAGGATTTCTCAGAGGAAATGCTCATTTATATCACAGGGGCTGTCAGTCAATAAAATCTTGCTTTCTGCATACTGAATACAAAAACTCTCAATATTTAGAGAATAAAGTTGTAATGTTAAATAAAAAGAAGATAAAAGACAATATAATTACATCTAATGCCATTTCATCCATAATTCTATTCTCGTGATGTTATGACTTTCTTGTACAAAGTATATATGAGATTATACTCAAAACATAGCAACTTTATTCTCAAAAGACCTTTAATGAAAATATTATCCTTGTATTGTTCATTCTCACTTTGTTTTTTATTTTTTTATTTATTAACATGGCACTAAAATGCTGTCTTACTGTAGAATGTTTAAATAATGCATTTCACGAACAGAGATGTTTAATGGGCAGACAATGAATGCAAGTGAATAAACATATCTGCTTGGGCACAAGAGTGTTTCACAGCAATCCCAATCTACAAGGCCAACAGCATTATTAGAGCAATAACAATGTCTGGCATTGCCATGGTAACAACTCAGTTCTAATGCCCAAACACTGTGCATAGTTCAGGTGCAGATGCAGTACCTCTGAAACATAAGAACAAATCCATATGTGACTTATGAATAAAATTATGCATATCAAATAAAAATATTTTTATAGAAAAGACAAAAAAATAAATGGCAAATATAATGAAGCTTCAATTTCAATGTGATCAGTTTTGCAGATTACCCTCTGTAATTCTGTAATTCTCACTGAACATCAGAATATTGCACATCACAACATTTCAGACTTGTTATAGCAAATTAGAGTGCTTTGTCTAAACTTGGCTCAGAATTAGACTTTTAATGAAATCTATTATAAGCTAAAGAATTTTATCCTTGACAGACCACATTAAAACAGGAAATTACCACTAAAGAAATTAATATCAAGGGAAAAGTGATGTATGCATGTTTTTAAAGGCTCATATATCCTCACGATTAAGAAAGACTCAGAAGTGTAATTACAGCGTTTCTAATCTGAGTGAAGACCACAAGGGAGTTACGTAATCTGAAATTAATCACGTCATTTATTCAACATTCAGAATCATGGTGGCAGTTGCCTAAGCACTTGTCCGATTCAAAACAACACCTGCTTTATTTATCTTTTAATTGAAACTGTACAGATACCACACTGTGTATCAAAGTCAGCGAGCTGTGTGTGCTGGAACAGAACGATTAATGATGATAACTGTAAATATGCAGTTCTGTCTCATACACTCCTCACTGGTGGATGCTGCTGAGACATCCGTTAACTAAAGGTGCTGTAACTCATCAGTTTTAATGTAATTTTCACTAAATTAAGAGCATATCTAAATTAATAAAACTAATTATGTAAGGATAGTGATATTCTGAATTTGTGACTAAGGAATGAGACAAGGTTCAACCCAAAATGGCTGCTAGTCTCTCCTCTTCCATTTATCAAAGTTCTGGGCTCCTGTTATTAGCATTCAGAGTCAACAATATGACTTTTCTATAAATAGTAGAAAGTGTTAAATAAACTTATCAAACATTTGAAGGATTAAACGTTTGAAGGATAAATAAGCAGAAATACACCAGTAATTAATAGTTAACATGACTTTTAGGCTTACACTTTTATTTTAATAGTTCACTATAGACATTCCATTAACTGTAAGCATCTTTACCACTACATGTCAACTAACTCTAATTACAGTATCAGTACAGCATTACTAGACTGTTAGGTTATGGTTGGGGTTAGCAGAATAAGTTGACATGTACTTGCAATGTTAGTCAGCAGAATGTCTAAAGTGGACTATCTAAATAAAGTGTCACTTATTTACAACTTTTGTGAGTGTGTGTTTGTAAGTGATTTACATAATGTTATATTTCTGTGATTTACCATCTATTAAGTAAACTGAACAATGTATCTTCATAATCTTTAATTAGTGTCAATAAACTGCAATGAACTGCTAAATATTAAACTGCTAGTAATAAACTGCTAAAATTGTATAATAAAGACAAATTGACACCCTGTTTGAAAGTGAAAACTACATCCACATTAATTATTGTCATGGCACTTATTGAGTCATGTTCAAGTTTATTCACCAGAATAAGCCAGTAATTATGGCTAAGTTGTCACCACAATACTAAAAACCATTTATGGTGTGTTCATGCTTAACTACTACATAAATAATGGCTAATATTCCTTTACTATATGTTGTAGTTATTCATTACATACAACAGTACATATCTTGACAAAGTTTTGGTGTTTTCATTGGAATTTTTTTTGACTAATGAAAATCTACTAATAAAATATGACTAATAAATTTTCTGACTAATGAATTTAAAGCTTTTCTTCAAAAAAGAAAAAAACAATGCTCCATCACATCATATGTTTATTAGAAAAAGTCTAGACTACATTTTGAATCAACATATTTATATTGTGCAAAGATTCCTGCTGTTTATTTTCTTTTATTTCCTGTCACTTTCAGATTTTCATCATCCCGGAGAGCAGTATTATTATGCTGATATGAGACTGAAACATGTTAGTTTGTGAATCTACATGAGGAGGTAATACACAGTGTGAGTCTAAAGAGAAAACTCACCACTAGCTGACAGCGTGATGATAAACAATAGCAGACAATCCATCCACAGCACTGTATCTGCTCAGCATTATTTCATTTTTTTATTTTATTTTATCTAAACCATCCATAACCATCAACCTCTAGTGAATAGTGAATCAAACAGCAGGAACAGACACATTAAGACCCTCTTATGGATCATTTGATCACTGACATGGAAGTACCTCAACATATTCTGTGGCTGTCCGCATATTTCTATGTGCTTGTGATAAATAGGGGCAAAAATGAAAGATGTTACAGTAAAACAGGCTACAGTTGCCACAATTCCAATTCAGAAATTGCAAATCAGTTCTATAAAATCTATATCTATAGAATCTCTATATAAATCTATGTATAAATCTATTGATGTATGAAATGATTCAGCGATTAAGATCAGTTAGATTAAATTAAACTGAACCAAAGGAGATGCAAATGAAAAAAGATAGCAACAACATTATGAAAGGCAGTTGGAAAACCAAATGTGAATTGAAAAGGATGCTTTGTGATTTTGTACAAACCTAACTGTAAATATGCTAAAATGATTGAAAAAATGTGTTTTGGTTGATTAGTTGTGACCACTTGCTTGTAAAAGTAGAAATAAAGCAATTGAAAAAGAAAAAAATATACAGAAATTGCTGGTCATAGCTGTAGGGCAGAGAATCAGGTCACTTCCATGAGGAACTGGTCTATGCTCATTTGTGAGTGAGTGAAGAATGAAGAGAGAGAGAAAAAAAGAAAATGTAAAAGCTTCTTTCCCATCCATTATACTTGATACAACTCATTGAATCACCCTGGGAGGTCTTTCACTCATGTGAACAAAAAAGCATAGCTTATCAAAAAATGTAAAACTACAGAGTTATGAGGCAAGAAGAAATCTGAAACCCAGGATAGCTGGAAAAGTGACCCGAATTCAGAAAAAAATAAAATAAAATGTCAGTGAGCTGACTTGTTTTAGCTGTATCCCTCTTCTGTGGCAAGGAGGGCCAGCTGAATTGAAAACTAATATGATTTGTTCTGCACTGACTGCCTCTGAGCTTGTGCTTTGAATCTGAAATTGACAAGAAGAGAGTTTGACAATCAAGGCAGAGACCTGAAAATGCAAACACAATTGTTTTAAAGACATCAGAGCAGTGGTTTCATTGATCTGGACCGTGTATAAATGTACAGTTATTCTGCCAACACATCACAGTCATAATTTCAACAGGGAACCAGAAAGCATTGTTATGGAAATTTCTAATGATAAATTTAAGGACCAGTCTTCCATCTTGGTGAGCTGCCCAGACATGATGAAAATATGACTGCTTGTATTGCTTTGATGTGAGAGAAGAGAAAACAACAAAGAGGGAGAAATAAAGTTGTCATTTATCAAGTTAATTAATGAGCTAAGATGGCCCGGTTTGTATGTAAGTTGTCTCAAAGGCAAGGAGAAATGAGGCAGAATAAATGTATTCTTTTTTCAGAAAGAATAAGTTTCTTATCTTCTAAAATAACAGACAAGCGTCAGTAAAACACAGAGATTTGTATTACAAAATACAAATTATGCTAAAAATGCTAAAGCAAAATATTTCCCAGAATACATTGTTTTTACCGTAAATTGCTATTTTAATTTTAATAGAGAGTGTTACTGTCAGAATTCCGACTTGATTTCTGCATAATTTACCTTGCAAGCAAAGGTAGCTCTATCTTTTACCAGCTAAGTCTTGCAAATTTCAGTATAAGAAAATCCCCAAACAACAGGTCCAAGTTGGGACACTTCTTTTTCTGTGCTCTCATTGTCACAAACTCAGTCTCTGTGGTTCCTCCCTTTGACTACTTGAGGGCTCCCTCGCCTGAGTACTGACTTTATTTCCCAGACTCCATTTCCCATGATCCCCGTACCTGGCACTGATTGCCATCTCCACCTGTTAACCATCACCTGGACTGGTTAAGCAGCCATTTCTCTCATGCTCATTGCCCTTGTTTTGCTGTGGCTAACATTACTGAGCATTCCTTCTGTTATTATTGCCTTGACTGTGTTTGACCTGGGGCCTGTACTATGAAGCCGGTTTAGCTGGCTAGCCAGGTAAGTTTCAGTTTAGTTTGCATCAATCCTGGGTTTTAGGTACCATGAAAGTGGCTTGGCTTTTAGCTGTGTTCATTGCAATAGTAACTTACACTGCACAGCTAACCTGGGGCCTGTACCATGATGGTAGATTAACAAATTCAGAGTTATAGGATAAGTTTTGAGTTGACAAAACCAAACCACTCCAATCTGGCTTTGTTGGTACCATGAAGCTGATCATCAACTTTCTCTGTCAACTCAGGCTTGATCCTGAGTTAATGGAGCGCGTGCACATGAATGTGTGACATCAGCGGCGAACAGCCATTCACAACACAGAGCAAGTGTGATTCACTTCTCGCGAGAGAGCCAGCGAGATTCAAAACTCTTTTGTTAAAGGTTAAGAGATTAAAGAATATGAGGAATTTAAACACATTTCCACTGAAGTACTTGTCCATGAAGGACAAATAAAGGAAATTATCTTGCTCTATCAATGCAGTCACAAGTGAAACTTGTGAAGTTTGTTTATATAGTTGATAATATATAGTGCTCAATCATGTAATAGAGACTCAAACATGTAAGGTCACATGTAGCCATTTTTAAAGTGTTATCTATTGATTCTACCACTTATTTATATTACATATGATCTCGGTATATATTAATATTAATTTATTTAAACAAATAACAACCAGGCTTTATATTAATCGGCTGTTAAACTAAAAGTGCTTGTGTGTAATGGAGTAATAATAATATAAATCATATTATAATTATATAAATCATATGCAAATTGTAATTATCATTAAAGCCAGACAATTTTGTTGGAATTTTTTTTTTAAAGGTACTTCATAGTGACCTTTCATTTGGGTAGGAAGAGAGACTGTGGGGAGTGACTTTTTTGTGTCAGACATCTCTTGTGTCACTTTGCTCACATCTGATTGGTCCAATTTCAGTTTGAGATCTCTAACTCAGAACATAACCTGCCCCGGAGCAGGTTAGCTGTGCAGTGTAAGTTACTATAGCAATGAGTTAACGCAGCTAAAAGCCAAGCCATTTTCTTGGTACCTAAAACCCAGGATTGATGCAAACTAAACTGAAACTTACCTGGCTAACCAGCTAAACCGGCTTCATAGTACAGGCCCCTGCTCCGGGGCAGGTTATGTTCTGGGTTAGAGATCTCAAACTGAAATTGGACCAATCAGATGTGAGCAAAGTTGTCACATGTCTGACACAAAAAAAAAGTCACTCCCCCAGTCTCTCTTCCTACAGAAATTAAAGCTCACTATATAATTATATATACTATAAGTACCTTATATATATATATATATATATATATATATATATATATATACACAACACTGTGGTTAAAATGTCTGGCTTTAATGATAATTACAATTGACATATGATTTATATAATTATAATATGATTTATATTATTATTATTACTCCATTACACACAAGCACTTTTAGTTTAACAATTATTATAAAGCATTTATTTTAAATGAATATTAATATATACAGATCATATGTAATATAGATAAGTGGTAGAATAAATAGATAACACTTTAAAAATGGCTACATGTGACCTTACATGTTCGAGTCTCTATCGCTATATATATATATATATATATATATATATATATATATATATATATATATAAACTAACTTCACAAGTTTCACTTGTGACTGCACTGATAGAGCAAGATAATTTCCTTTATTTGTCCTCTTTCATGGACAAGTACTTCAGTGGAAATGTGTTTAAATTCCTCATATTCTTTAATCTCTTAACCTTTAACAAAATAGTTTTGAATCTCGCTGGCTCTATGGCGAGAAGTGAATCACACTTGCTCTGTGTTGTGATTGGCTGTTCGCCGCTGATGTCTCACATTCATGTGCACGCGCTCCATTAACTCAGGATCAAGCCTGAGTTGACAGAGAAAGTTGATGATCAGCTTCATGGTACCAACAAAGCCAGATTGGAGTGGTTTGGTTTTGTCAACTCAAAACTTATCCTATAACTCTGAATTTGTTAATCTGCCATCATTTGCTCCTTGCTGCCTTTGATCTCTGCCTGTGTTACCCACTGTGATTGTTTGCTGCCTGCTCAGACCTGGGGCCTGTACTATGAAGCCGGTTTAGCTGGTTAGCCAGGTAAGTTTCAGTTTAGTTTGCATCAATCCTGGGTTTTAGGTACCAAGAAAGTGGCTTGGCTTTTAGCTGCGTTCATTGCTATAGTAACTTACACTGCACAGCTAACCTGCTCCGGGGCAGGTTATGTTCTGAGTTAGAGATCTCAAACTGAAATTGGACCAATCAGATGTGAGCAAAGTGACACATGTCTGACACAAAAAAGTCACTCCCCCAGTCTCTCTTCCTACAAATGAAAGGTCACTATGAAGTACCTTTAAAAAAAAAATTCCAACAAAATTGTCTGGCTTTAATGATAATTACAATTTGCATATGATTTATATAATTATAATATGATTTATATTATTATTACTCCATTACACACAAGCACTTTTAGTTTAACAATTAATATAAAGCATTTGTTTTAAATTAATATTAATATATACAGATCATATGTAATATAAATAAGTGGTAGAATCAATAGATAACACTTTAAAAATGGCTACATGTGACCTTACATGTTTGAGTCTCTATCACTATATATTATCAACTATATAAACAAACTTCACAAGTTTCACTTGTGACTGCACTGATAGAGCAAGATAATTTCCTTTATTTGTCCTCTTTCATGGACAAGTACTTCAGTGGAAATGTGTTTAAATTCCTCATATTCTTTAATCTCTTAACCTTTAACAAAATAGTTTTGAATCTCGCTGGCTCTCTCGCGAGAAGTGAGTCACACTTGCTCTGTGTTGTGAATGGCTGTTCGCCGCCGATGTCACACATTCATGTGCACGCGCTCCATTAACTCAGGATCAAGCCTGAGTTGACAGAGAAAGTTGATGATCAGCTTCATGGTACCAACAAAGCCAGATTGGAGTGGTTTGGTTTTGTCAACTCAAAATTTATCCTATAACTCTGAATTTGTTAATCTACCATCATGGTACAGGCCCCTGGTGGTGATCAACCCTGCCTGTTTACCTGTGCTGATTATACTTTTAATAAAGCCGCAAATGGATATCAACTGTGTTGACCCGTGTTACACTCATAACCAATCTGAAGTATGTTTCTGTATAATGTTAAAAACAATATCAGTTGTGAAATACTATATGAAAACTAGATTATAATTTCCTGAGGGAAATACCAATGGTCACAAGGCAGAAAAAGAACAGTGTTAGGGGCAAGCTTATGTAGCTTTATACAGTAAGCTCAGGTTTTATCCTTTGGTTCTACAAAAATGAAATACTGCATCAGAGACTCTTTGCTATCCGATAAGACCATGAGAGCTGAGAAGCCGTCAGATTTAAAAAGCTGAAAAATAAAATTGGTGGCCTTTTTGAACACTAGTTTAGATACCAAGAAAGATCCTTGTGGTTAGATTGTACTTATCAACATTCATATTATGTTGAAGAATGTATTCTTATTAGACATCTGCATAATGAAAGAATGTACTTCATCAACATTCAAGTTCTTCATGAAAAGTATAGGAATTTGGACATAAGTTGCAGAGCAAAGGTGGCTATGAAGGTTACATATATGCAACAAGACCAAGCATAATTTTCTGTCCAAGAAGTTAGACCAATCACAATTTAGCATGCAAATATTATGACGACAATTTCCGTATAACGTAAACAAAAAGTCTCAATGGAGTCAGAATTTTTTTGAAGTTTGGACACAATTAGTTTAAACTTACTGTCAGGGGTTTAACTTTAAAGCAAAGTCCTATCAAATGTTTAAAGAATATAAGTACAGCACTGCCTTGCAAGCAAATCATATTTTTACAGGGTTTAATGCAGGTTTTGTAGATGAAGGTAAATGTAAGACTTTGTAATGATTCAGTCCACTGGAGGCGAGCGTAGTGAGAACCCAAGTGCAGTTTATTTCAAAAGTGTAATCCAAACATCAAAACGTAATCCAAACGAAGACTTGACATGAAAAGACTTGGCATGGACAAACAAACTAGACTCACCGACAGCAGATTAAAACTTCAATACACGACAAGGAACAAGGCAACGACATGGCTACTTACAACAAACAAGGAGGGTCACATGACATGAACGAACAAACCAATGGGAAACAAGACACATGACTAATACAACCAATCAGAACGTGACACATTGAACAGAGGAACCAATAGCAAGGAGACAAGAGGGAAAGGGAAGCATGACACAAACAGGAACCATAACTAAACTTCAAAATAAAAGACATGAAAACAAGAACAAGACACAGAACACAAAACCGACATTACATGCCCCCCCCCTCTAAGGGCGGCTCCAGACGCCCTAACCACACATAAAAAAAAAAAAAAGTCCAGGAGGGTGGTGGAGCGGAGGCAGAACTGAAGGAGTCCAGGGTGCGGGATGGAGGGCCAGGCCCGTGAAGGGGAACAGTACCTGGAGCGTGGAACAAAGGCGGGCATGGAGCAATGGCAGAAAAGACAGAGCAGGGAGCCATGGCGGAGCAGGCAAAGCAGGCAATTCATGGGCGGCCTCCGTGGGCGTGACAGGACAGGCAGTGAGTTCATGAACGGCCTCCGTGGCCGTGACATGACAGACATTGAGTTCAAAAGTGGGCACCACCACCTCGGGAGGTTCTGCAGCAAAAGCCGCCACCTCTGGTGGTTCTGCAGTGGACGCCGACTCCTCTGGAGGTTCCGCAGCAGAAGCCGCCACCTCAGGAGGCACTGGAGTGGTTTCATGGTTTGGAGAGGCCTTAGGAGCAGATTCACGGACAGGAGAGGCCTCAGGAGCAGATTCGTGGACAGGAGAGGCCTCAAGAGTGCAGTGTGCAGCCCACACGCTCAAAATGGCGACCGCCATAACAGGAAGCACTGAGGTCAGGGGAACAGTCTCTGTGACAGCCAGTGCTGAGGCCCTGGGGATGCCAGCTGCTCGCACCGACATCAGTGGAGGGTCCATCACACTGGCAATCAGTCCTGGCCCAAGCTCCGCATCCGCAGGAGCTTGAGTACTATAGCCCTCCCAAAACAAATCCTTAGGGGAAACTTTGGTGACAGCCGTGACATGGCGAGGCTCAGGCGTGGCAGCCATCTTGGCCGGGGAATCAGGTATGGCGGCCATCTTGTGGCGAGACTCAGGACTGGCGGCCATCTTGCGTGAAGGCCCTGGCTTGGCCGACATGACGTGAGCAGACTCTGGCTTGGCAGGCATGACATGAGCAGACTCTGGCTTGGCAGGCATGATGTGATCAGGCCCTGGGGTAGCAGACATGACATTAGCAGACATGATGTGATCAGGCTGTGACTTGGTAGACATGACATGATTAAACTTTAACTTAACTGGCATGGTGTGAGCAGGTCCTGGAGTAGCAGGTATGACGTGAGCAGGACCTGGAGTAGCAGACATGACGTGAGCAGGCCTGGAGTAGCAGACATGACGTGAGCAGGCCCTGAAGTAGCAGGCATGACGATAGCAGGCCTTGGAGCAGCAGGCGTGACGATAGCAGGCCTTGGAGCATCAGGCGTGACGATAGCAGGTGTGATGATAGCAGGCGTGACAATAGCAGGCCTTGGAGTAGCAGACATTCCGTGAACAGGCTTTGGCTTGGCAGGCATGACATGAGTAGACTCTGGTTTAACTGGCATGGTGACTACTGCAGGATTGCAGGGTTCCTCATCCGCAATCCCCACAGTAAATGATGAGCCAGCCAAACGGAGTGCAAAGTCAAAGTATTGTTCCAGTGACCAGTGTGGGGTGTGATGTGGCATTAACAAAGAGACTTATTTTGTGAGGCCAAAACGGAAAATGTCTTTGAGGGCCACACCATTGAAGTCCACTATGTGGCACAAAGAACAGAAATCCTCCACATAGTCCTCTATAGCCCTGTCACCTTGACGAAGGCAGAGGAGGCGTGAAACTGCTGGGTTCATAGTACTGGTCGTGTATTCTGTTATGATTCAGTCCCCGGAAAACATCCACCTCAAACGCTGCAAAAGCAGAGCTGCAAAAATAATCAAGGACTCAAATCACCCCAGTAACCGTCTTTTCACTCTGCTGCCATCTGGCAAGCGCTTCAGGAGCATGATGGCAAAAACTGAGAGACTGAGGAGGAGCTTCTACCCTCAGGCCATCAGGCTCCTAAACGCAGTCTCATAACATCTACAGGACTCAATTTAATAAACTGTAAAAAACACCCATCATTCTCCATCATCCGCATTGCTGCTATGTGTACATACCCGGTACAACCTGTTTGCACATTCCTCTTGCACATCCCTGTTTATATTAATATTTATTAAATCCACAGTAGACTGTATTGCACATTTTAGTTCATTGCACATTTTACTCCTTATTTTATTTTTTACCTTATTCCTACCTATATTTATATATACTCTCCTGTGTTATGTTTCATCTTTATTTTATTTTTTTGCACTGTCCATTGAGCGGACCCGTCCTGACCTACATTTCACTACTGATTATACCCTGTATGATTGTGTATGTGACAAATAAACAAGAACCTTGAACCTTGAGTCCACTGGAGGCGAGCGTAGTGAGAACCCAAGTGCAGTTTATTTCAAAAGTGTAATCCATGGACAAACAAACTAGACCCACCGACAGCAGATTACAACTTCAATACAAGACAAGGAACAAGGCAACGACATGGCTACTTATAACAAACAAGGAGGGTCACATGACATGAACAAACCAATGAGAAACAAGACACATGACTAATACAACCAATCAGAACATGACACATTGAACAGAGGAACCAATAGCAAGGAGACAAGAGGGAAAAGGAAGCATGACACAAACAGGAACCATAACTAAACTTCAAAATAAAAGACATGAAAACAAGAACAAGACACAGAACACAAAACAGATATTACAGACTTTTTAAGTAAAAAAAAAAAAAGGAATAAATGGAAAGGAACACAAATATTTTTTTTTTTCAAATTAAGTGAGTTTATGATTAAAACACGAACAAATATCTGCCAGTGTGGTTGGAAAAATTGCCTTTTCTAAAGGGAAAACAAGTTTTCATACTCCATTGGCAGATAATTGTTCTTGTTTAAGCCTAAATTCACTTCATTTTGTTCAATTTCTCAGACATGAGATCTTAATTTTGTCATTTTGCATCTCAAGTAACTTATATTTTGATTTAAGGAGATTCAGATATTTGTACTAAGAGACAAAACAAAAATACAGAGGAATATATTCATTTTTTGCAATGCATGCAATATTTAATGCCATATGAATTTAAGACTTTCTGCATCTATTTTAAGACCTTAATTTGTGGAGGTACAAATTAGGATGTTTTAAGACCTTTTATCACCTGTTTCACCTAAAACCCTGTTTTATACACAAGATAAATACATTTATGAGGCAAGTTGGCTAAATGTAATTTCTAAGTGTCTTATTGTCAGGGTTCTGTTGTGTGCGTCATGTGTTCCCGCCTCATGTGTCCATATTTGGTTTGTTTCCTGTCCTTGTTTCATGTCATTATGAGTTAATCCTTGTCCAGCCTTGCTTGTCTAATTATCTATGATTTACCTGTGTATATTAGTCCTGTCTTTTGAGTTTGATTTAGTCTGGTCTACTCGTTACTTCCCGGTGTATCTTGTCTGCAAACCTTGCCTTGTCCTACCTTGATGTCTGATTAAATACTATTATTTGAGTTTACGTCCTCGTCTCCGTGTTTCTGTTCCTCCCTCGTGTGTGCACCGTGACACTTATCTAATTCAGGGTTAATCACCAGCTAAACTATTTATTTATTAACTTACAATTTATTTTCATTACTTTACTTTGACAAACTTTAATTAAAAAAATTATAAATAATTTGCTCCCACTTTATATGTGTCTTTAAATACAATGCACTAAATAAAATAATGAATTGTTATTCATTGTACCTTTTGTGTTCATGTTGAATTACAAAACACTTTTGCTGCTAATGAGGTGGAATATGAGTAGGGTTAGGGGCAGGTTTGGTGTTATGGTTAGTTTTAAGAGGTATAGGTAGGGTTAACAGTGTAATTATAGATGTAACTACAGAAATTAATTATTTACAGATGTAATCACAGGACAGTTTTTTCAAATATAAGTACAATGTAAAAACATGTATGTGCACAATAAGTCCAAGTATCAAATAATTGCATAAAAAAAGATAATTCAACTATATAATCACAACAAAAGCTGTGCAGTTCACTAGATAAAGGAAGTGGTTTGATTTCCCCACTGGCACATCTTACCCCACTTTCACTTGTTCAGAGAACAAAAAATAAGTGCTTTACAGCAACTGCAGCTGTCACTGCAGCACAGACTCAAATACTAGATGACAGACTTTGAGAATAATTTATGCTTGACCCTTGACCTGGGCTAATAGAAGGCCACTGTTTCTTGTGTATATGTACATAAACCTATTAAAAAAATGGTGTAAGTTCTTTTAGTGGCAGCCGAGCCCCTAAGCACAGCTGTGCTTCTCTATTTCCAGACGATCCATCCATTCATTATTTACACTGCATCAGTTTCTTACATAATTCATTGGAACCATTAATGCATAATTTGGCAGATTAATGAGTTTTAATTAAGCGAGTGTTTTATTGTGCTGTTGATTAGGCTTGCTGGGGAATGAGGTGGGGGTGTGGCTTGTGTCTAATCACTCTATGCCTAATTAAATGAAGTAAAAATTGATTATATGGACACTAGAACTTACTGGCACTATAGGGCTACAGGTACGTGTGTGTGTGTGTGATTATAGACTTTCTTACATGTTGATATACAGCTTATACAGTACTGCTTACAGTATGTATTTATTGAACACACAACATAATAGCAAATGGCATTAATAATAAAAATATATAAATACACAGTTTAAAACTTGCATTGATAACTACACAGTGCAGAGTAAAAATCATGTTGTACTACACTGTTGAACACAATAGCAAAGTTGACATTATGTGTTTTAGCATTCCAAAGGCCATTGTGTCAGATCAACAAATGCACAATACAACTCTATTTGTTTATGTCTGAACAGGAATGTGCTGACCTTATAAGCGAAATCATGAGAAGCACAGAGAAAGCATGCAACATAAAGGTCTTTCCTGTTCTGGGATGACTGTTGCTGTGAGACATCTTTAGATCAAGAATCAACTGTCAGACCTTGTAAATGAGATCTGCAGCAACTGACTGACTAAAAAAAAATCACTTAGGTGATTCATGACAGTTAATGTATGAACTACTGGAGCTATCACTTCAATAACAACTATCAGATCATTCACAGATCATTCAGTCATTTATGGTTGTGATATATTTATCATTTGAATATCTAAAAGACAGGTTTATATTATTTATTCAACTCAACTGTCATAAATCACAAATTCAGAAAACCTCTAAGGCATATAAGACAAGTCTAAATATATATGGTCTATAAGTCTATATATAAATATAGTCTATATACTGTATATGGTTCATCGTTATATATTACATTATGACTAACCCCCAGCCTGAGCGCATCTGGCAACCGTATGGTGGTTCATGTCAGAATGGGATAAGCTGCCGATTTATCAGTTTATCATTCTCGTACCAGATACCTACGGTGGCCTACAAGTGCAAAACAAATCACGATTCAGAAAACAAAATAACAAATTACAAACGCAAATGCAAATATAAAAAACAAAATAACAATTAAGAAAACACAACAACAATTCCGAAAACATTATAACAAGTCAGAAAACACAATGACAAATCCGAAAACAAAACAACAAGTCAGAAAACACAACGACAAATCAGACAAACCGGAAGAGGCAGGTATAGTTTGAGACAGCGCCATTGGTTTGGGAATAGATTACTCACCGCTGACTGGACGAGACATCTGTCAATCAAGGTAGAGGAAGAACCAGAAGAAGCACAGCAGAGTCTATTATGTCTTCAGCTCCAGTGGCACAGGTGGTAAATCATGTGTCATGTCTTTTTGACGCGATCGACCAGCGGTTCGATCCCACCTTTGGCCGATCTTTTTTTTTCTCTCCCGTTTCAAATCTCATATCGCATCGTAAAGGCATTTATTTTCAATAAAAATGAAGGAAATAATCAAAAAGTTGAAAATAAAGTATCGGGTAGGGTTTTACACTATGTTAAAATAGCAGGATGTTCTGCTATGTATACTAACGTTACTTGTTGCAAATAGTGGCAATTATCTGCACTTCAGTATTGTAGTACATTATAAAACAGTATGCAATTATGAGGTATTGAGTGTAAATTATAATTTTAATTCAAATTATTAAATGGATGCCACCTTATTGGTACAATATAAAGCCCTCTCTGCACCTACCCTAACCCTACCCGATACTTTATTTTCAACCTTTTGATTATTTCCTTCATTTTTATTGAAAATAAATGCCTTTACGATGCGATATGAGATTTGAAAAGGGAGAGAAAAAAAAAGTTCGGCCAAAGGTGGGCTTGAACCACTGGTCGATCGCGTCAAAAAGACATGACTCGTGATTTACCATCTGCACCACTGGAGCTGATGTTTCAGTTCACTCTGCTGTGCTTCTTCTGGTTCTTCCTCTACCTTGATTGACAGATGTCTCGTCCAGTCAGCGGTGAGTAATCTATTCCCAAACCAATGGCGCTGTCTCAAACTATACCTGCCTCTTCCGGTTTGTCTGATTTGTCGTTGTGTTTTCTGACTTGTTTTTTTTTCGGATTTGTCATTGTGTTTTCTGACTTGTTATAATGTTTTCGGGATTGTTGTTGTGTTTTCTGAATTGTAATTTTGTTTTTTATATTTGCATTTGCGTTTGTAATTTGGGTAACACTTTAGAATACTGTTTCTTACTTACTGCATAACTAATAAGGAATTATTGAAGAACTAACGTGTAATTATACATTAACACTTAACTCACTACTGTTAACTACTAAGGAAGATGTGTTAACTATAACTATATATATATATCAAAAGAAAACTCTTGATGAGCACCTTCTACTGACAAATCTATCCATGAGTGTACAAATTTTTATTATAAACGATTGAAATTAGTGCACAAAGTCAGATCAACCAATGGTAAATTTTTGTTTTGGCCCTCCTGTTAAGTAGGTGAAATGTCACTTACGCCGTTCTGGTTCTCACCCCTTATACTTTTGCCTGTATCTTAAATAATTGCATTGTGCGCATGTTCTGTAGGAAATGTGCTTCGGAAAGGAACCCCAACTCCACTGTCTTGCCATAACTATCCAACTTAAAGGTTTCACTATATTTTCACTTTAGAAGGCCTACTGTTCCAGGTTCGAAATAAGTCCTGCAGAAATATTTGATAATTATTTATTAATTACTAATGAGTTCCCTATATTTTCACTTTAGAATACTGTTTCAGGTTCTAAGTAATTCCTGCGGAATTATCTGATAATTCTTAATTAATTACTATAGGTTTCACTATATTTTCACTTTAGAATAGGCCTACTGTTTCAGGTTCGAAATAAGTCCTGCAGAATCATTTGATAATTCTTTATTAATTACTAATGAGTTCCCTATATTTTCACTTTAGAATACTGTTTCAGGTTCTAAGTAATTCCTGCGGAATTATCTGATAATTCTTAATTAATTACTATAGGTTTCACTATATTTTCACGTTAGAACAGGCCTACTGTTTCAGGTTCGAAATAAGTCCTGCAGAATCATTTGATAATTATTTATTAATTACTAATGAGTTCCCTATATTTTCACTTTAGAATACTGTTTCAGGTTCTAAGTAATTATTGCAGAATTATCTGATAATTCTTAATTAATTACTATAGGTTTCACTATATTTTCACTTTAGAATAGGCCTACTGTTTCAGGTTCTAAGTAATTATTGCAGAATTATCTAATAATTCTTTATTAATTACTAATGTGTTCCCAATATTTTCACTTTAGAATAGGCCTACTGTTTCAGGTTCAAAATAAGTCCTGTAGAATTATTTGATAATTCTTTATTAATTCTTGTATTTTCATTTTCCCTCAGTCCTTACATACAGGAATTGAATTAATGGCAATGTGGTATATGCTGAGGAGGCACACATACAGTACTGTATATAAAATATAAAAACTAAGTTAAGTTATCGCATGGCACTGGAGTGGTGGTGGGGTTCCTATCTGAAGCTGATTTCTTACAAAACACACTCACAACAATTCACTACACAGGGAAAACCTCTATAAAATTTATTGCATTTTCACACTACTACTACTACTGCTAATAACATTTATATGAGCGGGTCACAACACAATGTAATTGTGTATGACTGTTCATTAGTAGTTAATTAACTAGTAGATAATTAATAGTAGTTCTTAAGGAGGTATGAAAGAATACATTAGTTATTGATTAGCTAACTGTTACTTAACACAATCATAAAATTGTATTACATACTGATTAGTTAACACATCTTCCTTAGTAGTTAACAGTAGTGAGTTAAGTGTTAATTATTAATTACCTGTTAGTTCTTCAATAATTCCTTATTAGTTATGCAGTAAGTAAGAAACAGTATTCTAAAGTGTTACCGTAATTTGTTATTTTGTTTTCAGAATTGTGATTTGTTTTGCACTTGTAGGCCACCGTAGATACCCCATGAGAATTATCGCCACCTTATCGAATTAATACCTCCCTGCGTGGCTGCTGTTAAAGGAGGTCCTACAGGTTATTAGATATGTGGTCATAATGTAATGGCTCATGGTGTATATTCAAAATCTGAATGCAAACTTGCAGTGCATTTAAGAAAGGGTTAGTGTTTAAGCGGACTCAATGATTGAAGTCCGGCATATGTCACCAGAGAAGTCAAAGTTATGACATTTTGATTTAAAATATGAGCTCAAATTTAGGCTCTGACCCTTTTTTACAATCCACTGCAAGTTTGCATTCAGATCTGCCTTTATCCAATCATCAACCGATAAACAGAGCTCTGCCCTACATTCCTTCTTTTTTGATATATGTCATTATATGGAAGAAAAGAATATATCGCTACTTCTGTTACATCATTACCATCGTTACTTTTTCATCTTTTAGTCACCTTCATGTTGTATGCATTTTTGCTTCTGTGGAACACAAGATAAGATATTTTGAAGAAAGTTTCAACTGTTTTTGAGCACACATTGAATGTCAATGTTAAGAAAAACAGACAATTTTCAGAATATCCTCTATTGTGTTCCACTGAAGACAGTCATACAGGTTTGGAACAACTAAATCATGACAAAATCCTCTAAAATCACAGCAAATCTTTATATTTTTAAGAGACGATGACAAATGAGAAAGCGAGAGAGAGCTGTGACTACGTCTGAGACATCCGACATCCCAAACCCACTGTCTGTGAGCTGGCAATCCTGGTGCTCACAAGCGTCAGTGGGCGGGTCATTGGGGTGAGTGCGGGTAGCGGGCGAGTGTCTTGCTGGAAAAACCACACGGACTATATTTCTGTCTGTGTACGTCACTGTGCAGACCTAGATTATTTATGAATAAGCTTAAATGAGAGACTTGAAGAAACTCTCTGGGTGGGACACAAAACCAACAGGCCCAACTGTTACATAAGAGTGAATAGCCAAATGATCTGTCAGCTCAAGATAAGGGAGGGAGGCTGTCTCAGAGTACCTTAACACAACTTCCAATTCATCTGACAGACAGGCTACACTGAATATATGGCCGCCATAAAGCACAGCATAACAACGTGACTAGGAGTGAGGAAGGAGGGGGAGCACTTACTCCAGTAATGGAAGGAACGCTTTCTCCAGCATTTTAGAGCAGCAGGGGGCTTTTCTGATGTGTTAATATGTTGACGGAGACAAATGAGGCCGTGCGGTCACGAGGGGACATGGAACAAGAGCCCTGTTGTACACAGCACAGCCCAGAATACAGGAGCCCCTGCCTAGCCAAACAACAGCACAGGAAGCCAGGACTGCCAAACACAAAGGCTGTTTATTTACCCTCATGTCAACCAATCATGAGTACACAAATCAATAAAGTGTTAGACCACAAGAGACAAGCCAGGTTAAACAGAGGCTGCAGGTTAAATAATGACTGCTTTAAATAAAGAAGTCATTATAACTACAAAGATGTTTACAGATTTTTTAATCGGATGCTTTTCAGGCCACAGTATGTGGCCTGCTAGGGATTTCATAAACTATAAATTATATCTACAAGAATAATTCACCCTAAAATTCTAATTTTGCCTCGATTTAACATACCTTAATGTCTTTCGCAACTTATTTGACTTTTTTTCTTCTGTGGAATAAAAAAGAAATTTAGCACAATGTCTAAACCAGTGGTTCTTAACCTTTTCGACTTGAAGGCTCCCGGTTGTCCAAAACAATATTCGGAGCTATTTCTAGAACTTCTGCTATATTATGACTTGTAATTATGAAATATTATGACAACTTTTAAATTGATATAATGCATAATGTGGTTAATTAATTTAATATACTGAATTAATATGGTTAATTCATATATTAAATTCACCTCAATTCATTTTGTGACTTCAGAAGTTAAGCTTTGCATTACAGAACTGTCTTTTCCTCAAACAAAAACAATTTACAGTTTATATCTTCTTTTTTATGGGTTTTCACATTTTAGCAGTTTACTTGAGATTATTTTAATACATTGATAATATAAAATAAAATAAAAAATTATCTAAATCATTCTTCCATACAAGATAAATTGGGTCCCACTTTATATTTGGTGGCCTTATATAAAGTATGTACTTTATAAAAATATATATATAAAAATAAGTACAATGTACTTACTGTGTTTATATTGTATTGTATTGTAAACACTTTTGCTGCTATTGAGGTGGGATACGGGCAGTGTTGGGTGTAACGCGTTACTGTAATTAAATTACTTATCCACTGAAAAAGTAAAGTAAGGGATTACTGTTCATTTTTAGGTAATTTAATTACAGTTACTTATAAAGTACTTGCGTTACATACAGTAAATAACTTCAACAGTTCTAAAATCAATATTGAATTTGAAATGTAAATGTACCGTCTAAAGATCAAATTGAATGCAGCGCTTTAACCCTCCGCGCGCCAGCTCCTTCACTTTCAGATTATCCTGATTCACAGAGAAACCTTAAATACTCAGATAGCCTACATATGAGACTAAAATCAATAGAATCTAAAAAGCTTGAATTTTACTTTTAAATGAACGAATTCAAATCAAAATCTAATATTTCTGATTATGTAATCCCTATGAAAGTAAAGCTAGACCAGTCTTTCACATATCTGAAAGCTTGACGTTTCTTTTTTTTTAAATGAAGGAATTCAAATCGAAAACTAATATTATCTGATTAAGTAATCCTTATGAAACTAAAGCGAGGTAGTCTTTCCTGTATCTGAAAGCCTGAAGTGTCCACTTTTAACTGAACGAATTAAAATCGAAAACGAATATTATCTGATTATGTAATCCGTATAAAACTGAGGTACAGTCTTTCCCGTAGATACCTGTCAACCCTCCCGTTTTTCCTGGGATTCTCCCGTATTTTACCATTCTATCCCGCTGTCATCCCGTTTTAAATATTTTCCCGTATTTCTCCCGTATTTTTAGTCTTGCTATAAAAATAAAAAAATCCCACTGGGCGTATTTTATATGTTTGCTACATTCACCTCCGGTAAAACTCCCGTAATTTGTTTGGCCCAAACCTCATTACATGAATCAAGTCAATATATTCAAAGGTTGTCCGGTTGCAGATCTTGTATGAAAAGCATCCTTCTCACACAATCGACATACAAATTCCCTCAACTTGGCAACTTTACAACCCAGTGATGCTGTTGATATCTGCGCACTGTGCGCAGTAGTGATGCGCGGATGGCGGTTATATCCGCGGGCGCTGTGGATAATCCGCGGGTCGGGTAATAAAAAAATGCATTCTGATTATTTGCGGGTGACCCAGGGTGGATAAGATAAATCATTAATGATGCAAATATTAACTACATTTTCTAAAATATGAACGCGTTTTAAATATATATTTTTTTCATCAGGCATACGATTTCGTTTGTGTGTGTGTGTGTGTGAGCGCTGCAAGTTTCAAAGTCAGGTGCAGCCTTTGTTTACTCCGCCCCCTTCCCCATAGACACGCACCCAAATCATTTCTGTAATTTATTCTTGCCTAGTTAACATGTTATTTTTACATAAATCTGTACGGATTTTACTAGTTGTCCTGAACATCTTGCCAAACTGAAATGTATTGTTTAACGTTTAAGCTTTTTTGTTCTGTTTGCTAACCAAAGAAGGTAAAAAAAAATATTTAAAAAGTTTAAGTATTACAGTTGTTTTAAAGCTAAAAGGCTAAACTATTCTATGTTTGACTCAAATTGAAAGAATACAGAGTTTAATTTCTATTAAGGTTTATAGGGATTTTAAGATGTAGCCTAATTAGCAATTTGAATAATTAAGTTACTTATTGAGTAACTAAGTTACTTTTCAGACAGAGTAATTAGTAAAGTAATTTAAATACAATATTGATGAAGTAATTAGTAACTGTAATTAATTACTTTTTGAAAGTAACTTACCCAACACTGGATACGGGTAAGGTTAGGGACAGGTTTGATGGTGTGGGTAGGTTTAAGGGTGGGTTAAGTTGTAAGGGATGGGTCAACAGTGTAATTATAAAAGTAATTACAGAAATTAATTACAGATGTAATTACATGCAGGTATTTTTTAATATATAAGTAGAATGTAAAAACATGTATGCACACAATAAGTGCATTGTATCAAATGATTAATTTAAATGTACAGTAAGTACATAGTAGTTAAGGCCACCTAATATAAAGTGGGACCGTAAATTGTGACCGTGACTGTCAAGCCAGCAATATGAATTGAAGTGACCAAGTATGGTGTCCCATACTCGTAATTTGTGCTCTGCATTTAACCCATCCAAGTGCACACACACACAGTAGTGAACACAAACCCAGAGGAGTGGACAGCCAATGCTGCGGCGCTCGGGGAGCAGTTGGGGGTTCGGTGCCTTGCTCAAGGGTCTCACCTCAGTCGTGGTATTAAAGGTGGAGAGAGAGCTGGTTATTCACTCCCCTTACCGACCTGAGACTCGAACCCGTGACCTTCGGGTTACAAGTCCGACTCTCTATCCATTAGGCCACGACTGCCCTATTATAATATTTCCAGTGAATAATGACTTAAAATTTTGACCATCTACTTTCATTGTAAGGAAAAGAACAGTCTTTTGTGTTCCACAGAAGAAAGAAAGTCATATTTTGAAACAAGATCAAGTTGTGGTTTAACTGTACAGACATGCTGTTTCCTTATCACCCAATGTTGTCATCTCTGTTTACACTCCTAACTATCAATAGCCAAGACCACCACACACAGTCAACAGACATGACCTTCTTCCAACAATAACATGTCTTCAGCTTCCCGTCAGTCTGATAAACTCCACGACTGTTCCTCTCAGTAGAACCATCACTCTTCAGCCGGAAAAAGAAAAAGAGAGAGAATCATATGCTTTGCGATGCTGTGATAAGAATCAGGAGCATGTGTCTCTTTCAGCTTCTCTGAGCGTGACGCCAAGGGCAGATCGCAACTCTCCACAGGTGACAGAGAGGAAGTTCACAGAGCTGCCACATGACGCCTCCAGTGGATCACTGTCTTGCCTCTAAAAATGGGATGTGAGATAATGACCTGCCAGTCAAAGAATTGGACAGGTAAAAAAAAAAAAAGAAGGTAAGGAAGAAATAGATATGAGTCAGAAAGAGAGAGAGGGGGTAGGGGAGAGAGAAAGAGAGAGATTCATTGAAAAACAGATAATTGGGGCCTGAAAATTGGGACAGCTATGTACTGCAAGACTCACTAGTGAGTGCCGCTGGTACTTGAGAATGAACTCATCAGGGAATAAAATGGCGTCATGATCTACCGTAAACATAACACACAATCCAGGGCCAAACACAAAACAGGGCATGATGCAAAACGATAAACACACACAAAATCGGAAACATTTTGTTTGCTTCTGCTCTCACACTCACAGCACAGTCCAACAGCATAGGCTTACCGTGTATTTTTATGACTTCTGTGGTAGTTTACCACCAGATGATATGCTTTTTTACAGGTTTCCTTTTGGAACTTCTCATTTATATCCTTATTTATATGTAATATCCTATTCTAAATTTACACAATCAGTCTCTGCTTCTATGTTTGTTTTTCGGTATATGTACATGAGCATAGATACTTTGGTCCACTAAAATAGCATAGATACTGTGGTCCACTGGAAATATCTTATATGAATAAATAATATATTTTAATAAATAAATAAGAACTTTATAATTAATATTAGGGGGCCGACACCATTTCATTTTCATGCATTTGAAATAAATCAATGGATTGAGAAATGAAAAAATAAAGATGTTTTAAGTCTGATTAATATTGACCATGTCAGCTTTCCATCTCATCAAGTGTAGCAAGCACAAACAGGAGAAGTCATTTTTTTTTAAGGAAGTGTAGTGTGTGATCTTATACCTGAGAGACTCAGAAAAAGGTCAAATAATCACTTGCTGAGATTGAAAAAAACTTCAGCATTACACTCAGTGTATGTGAAGACACAGCAGTTGAGTTCTTATAATGACGTGTCAGCACAGAGAAGTTGTTCGTTTATGGTTTTGCCACATGCATTATTTAAAGATGGAATCAATATTGCAGATTGTGCCGGTACTGTGAGGGAGAACTCACAGAAGCACTGTATGTGGCTTTCCTGCTTTATCTGTATGGTAAAACGATGTGTTCCTGTGCAAACTTTGTTTTCACTAGTGAGTATGTCACTAACTCAGATGGCGAGTGACTCAAATGTTTAAGATTCATTTCTGTAACATGACTGTCTTGAAATAAATTAATCTCTAGTTGTGGTAATACAGTCATGGTCAGGTGTGTCACTGAGTATCAAGCCCCTTATTTAACAAAACCATGTTCTAGAAAGTCAGGTCCTATTCCTTTTGGCATTTTGATATTTAACAGCTAAATATCAGCTAGTAATGAAAAGGTGAAAATTGTTGCCCCAGCAACCTGGAGTTGAACCACACCACAGGCAAGATATTATCATTTAATGCACTGAGAGCAGAACAGACCTCCGACCTTCTATGAAAAGATGAACATTTAACACACAAACATAACCTCAAAAACCTCCAATCCATACGTCAGTCGAACCATTCGATCATGCCACTGTGGTGACATTTCAGCAAAATGATATGATGCTTGCATCACCATAGTGACAGTTGATTACCCCTGCTGCTAGGTTTTTTTATATATATACTTTGGATTTTGAACATTTGGTTTTGTTTCCAAAGCGCCAACACAGAACAGCACATGCATCTATTTGTCACAAATATGTGATGCAAAGGTTCAGAAGAACATGAACTTCAATTGCTGCTAAAGGTGAGCAGAAAATACATAAATTCTCACTGCTCGCAGTGTGTCAGTCATGCTTATCAGGAAAGTGAGTGAGAAAACATAAATATACAGTTTGACCAATTCATACGTCATCAATATTGGTACATTTCTATGATTTAATACCAAAAATACCTCAGTTCGCATGAACAGATCACCCTTTTTAGGTGGAATCAGATACGCCTCCAAGGTGCATACCCAGGTTCAGAAAACAGTATTTACATTGTCTAGATCAGGGATGGGCAACTTTGAGAGTGACGAAGGACAGGATTTCTTATCCTTTATACCAAGGGGACAGATTACTAATCCACGTCCACACACCTTTTACACCGTCTTACTCAGTTTCCTTTTTATTGAAAGAAATGAGAGTATAATTAATGTAATTTGCTTTTAAAGATTTTATTAACTATAAAACTTGTGCAGTTATGCTAGTTCAGAAGGGAATCTTTGTTGTCAGTTAACAGAAATATTACCCAACAAGTCAATGTAAACATCTCAATTGCATTGTCTGTAAATTTGCAACAAACAAATATACAGAGGTCCTTTTTTTATTATTAGTGGCCTACAGAACATTCTCAAAACAAACTAATTAGGACAGTTAAAAAGGGCTTATTCAAATAAAAATAAAAAAGTTATTCCAAATGGTACCATAAAATAACCTGGGGCATGTACCATGAAGCCGGTTTAGCTGGCTAGCCAGGTAAGTTTCAGTTTAATTTGCACCAATCCTGGGTTTTAGGTTCCATGAAAGTGGCTTGGCTTTTAGCTGCGTTTATTGCCATAGTAACTTACACTCCACAGCTAACCTGCTCCGGGGCAGGTTATGTTCTGGGTTAGAGACCTCAAACTGAAATTGGACCAATCAGATGTGAGCAAAGTGACACATGTCTGACACAAAAAAAGTCACTCCCCCAGTCTCTCATCCTACAAATTAAACGTCACTATGAAGTACCTTAAAAAAAAAAAAAAATACTACAAAATTGTCTGGCTTTAATGATAATCAGAATTTACATATGATTTATATAATTATAATATGATTTATATTATTATTACTCCATTACACACAAGCACTTTTAGTTTAACAATTATTATAAAGCATTTAGATACAGGTCATATGAAATATAAATAAGTGGTAGAATCAATAGATAACACTTTAAAAATGGCTACATGTGACCTTACATGTTCGAGTCTCTATCGCTATATATTATCAACTATATAAAGTAACTTCACAAGTTTCACTTGTGACTGCACTAATAGAGCAAGATAATTTCCTTTATTTGTCCTCTTTCATGGACAAGTACTTCAGTGGAAATGTGTTTAAATTCCTCATATTCTTTAATCTCTTAACCTTTAACAAAAGAGTTTTGAATCTCGCTGGCTCTCTCGCGAGAAGTGAATCACACTTGCTCTGTGTTGTGATTGGCTGTTCGCCGGTGATGTCACACATTCATGTGCACACGCTCCATTAACTCAGGATCAAGCCTGAGTTGATAGAGAAAGTTGATGATCAGCTTCATGGTACCAACAAACCCAGATTGGAGAGGTTTGGTTTTGTCAACTCAAAACTTATCCTATAACTCTGAATTTGTTCATCTACCATCATGGTACAGGCCCCTGGTCTCTGCAGGATTTTCAAAATCAATTTTAAGACCTTTAAAGACCTTTTTAAGATCTGCACTTCACATTTCAGCCTTTAAACAATTTTTAAGAAAAGGGATGAGTCAAAAATATCAATGAATTGTTATATTAAATAACATATAACTATATCTTAATTGTTTAGATTTTTATAATGCATTAGCTTTTTGCCGATCCACAGGTTCACATTTAAAAATATGTTGCAAAAATAGCAAACGGTCTTATTGAAAAAGCATATTCGTTCTCTGGCAGCAGGTTTCACTTTCAGAGTGGCAGAATATACCAGTTTCCCCGGTAACCGCAGAACACAAACAGCAGCACCTGACTTTAAAACGTGCAGCGCTCATATTTATTTTGAAATCATAGCCTTTTGAAGTATTATCGTCATATTAATCCATATAGCAATTCATGTCTTTCCGTCCCCAAATTTAAGACCTCTTATAATTTAGACTTTTTGTAACATTTAGGAGTTTTCATGGCCATAAATGTAAACAATTAAACTGAAGACATTTTAAGGACCCGAAGAAACCCTAAGAACATAGTTCAGTACAAACATTTCTGTCATGCATTTGGCAAAAAGCTTTTGTTGACTATGCATTGTTTTACCTTTGAAATTTGAGGCAAGTGCAACTCTGGCGTCCCGTTGTCTGTGAGCAGTGGTGTGATGGCGATTTAAATAAAAATACAGATTTCCAAACAATCCAAACATATCCCCTTGAACTTGTTAAAAAAAGATAATCTGTTAACCATCTTGACTGGAAAATACTGTTTTCATGGTCTGTTTTTTTCATTTATTATTTGCTAATGTTAGAATGTTTACACTGCGCTGAAATTAATACGGGGAGCGGCTGGAACTAGCGACCTCTCCTGTTAATTGATTTAATTGATTAAAATTGATCATCCCAGTGTAATATAATCCAGCGGGCCGTACTAAAAGACACTGGGGGCCGTATACGGCCCGCGGGCCGCCAGTTGCCCATCCCTGGTCTAGATGAACCAAACTCTGACATCAAACAAATTTCGTTTATGGTTTTTGTTGCTGTCATGCAACCTGTCCAAATTAAAATCCCAAAAGGTCCAAAATACTGTCAAATTTGATTGGATGTCAACAACAAATAATGAAGGGATCACCTTCTCTCCTCATTTAAAAGTTTAAAAAGTTTATTTATCAATAAATGAATTGATGTTTTATTGGTTATTACTTAAGTTGCATTTTATTATTTACATTTATCGCTATTTTTTTCTCTCACTTTCTGTGAACCTATCGGAATAGACATACAATACTTTTGGGTTACAACCAACCAGTTAGGAACTACTGATCTATATCAAAATTGTTCATTTAAATCACTGATTTACTTATAATGCTAACAGGGTGGCATAGTGGGTAGCACTGTAAGAAGGTTTTTGATTCGAGTCCCAGCTGAGCTATATTTTTCTGTGGGCTTTTTCTGGCTGTTCTGGTTTCCCCCATAATCCAAATACTTGCAGGACAGGGGAACTGGAAACACTAAATGCCTGTAGGTGTGAATGTATGTTTAAGCCCGGTGATGGACTGGCTATCTATTCAGAGTGTTTCCCCCTCTGGGATAGGCTGCAGGCTCCCTTTGACCCTACACAGGCCAAGCAGTTTGCAAAATGGATAGAAATGCAAACATCTCTGGCTCTAAACAGCAGACATCAGGTGTCTTTGGAATTGGTTTTAATAACTCTGTTTGTTATCACACACAACAGAAACCTGTCATCTGGTCAGACCTCCTCTATAATTGCTTTGCACGAGGCAAAACAGTCTTTTCTGTGAGTCTGTGGGTTGTGCAGCAGGTAGAATAGATCAATGCTGTCAGAGCAGTTGTCCAGAGGGACTGCTGACACTGTCAGATTTACTGCCTGCAGGGCTGCCCATTGACTGCAGACATTTCAGCACACACAAACTCCTTCCAGAAAAGATGTGCCTCACACACACATACTGAGACTACAGAACAGGTACGATCTGGTCCAGTCGGGGCATGTTCTCAGGTCATTATTACTGAACAAGCTGTGTCTTGAGATCCAGACTGAACTTCGCCCCTTACACAAACACGCGTGAAGTATGTGTTTGGTTATGCTTTTTAGGTTTCAACAGCAGAACATCTTCAGATAATTGGACGTGGGTTAATTAGTAAAGACTGAAGTGTTGATTGATTGATGTTACAGATTCCAGAGGAGTAGCCACAGACTTATGCAATGGCTCTCCAATGGGTATGTTTTTGCATTTCTAAGGCAAAAAATGAATCATCATCTCTTATCATTTTCTACGTACAGCTTAAAGGACAATCAAATTATTTATAGGCCTACTTGATTTATATAATGATTTATGGTTCATATCTATCATATCGTATTTATAATCGAAAATATGTCATGTTATTTGATTTCCCAGTAGAGCAGAAACAAAAAAGTAAATTCACATTTTTAAGTGAACCTTTCAGTGCTTATAAAAAATATATTGCAAATGTAATGAAACCAAGGTGACTGTTAAACTCATATTCCTCCATATTATCTACTGTACAGAAGACTTTAATATAACACAAGCTGTCTGAAGTTCTCATCTAAAGTTTATCTAGTTTAGTGTCATTCTCTGGCAGCAGTAATCCTTGGGCCAACTAATAGAATATTGATGTGATTTTATTTTTCCAAACATTTCAGACAGACAGGCTAAATCACAGATAACTGTTCTTTCAAGAAATACAGAGTCAAAAACAAAACCCTCTCAGTCAATTTGCATTTGATTGTTCTAATGTTATTTAATCAGGCTATTCAATTCAATAAAAGGCTTCACGGTTTAGAGGTTAGCTAGTGAATCATGCGAGTAATTTCCTCACACTTAGAAGGTGCTTTTAACTGTGTGTATGCAGAATATTAATATGAAGAGGCTATGAGTTTTGATGCTGGTGTTGTTTGGTTTATTAGAGGGAATGTGTTCAAACTTGACAGTCCTAAGTCTCTGAGAGCACACAATTTTACCATGTAATCATAACAGCGATTGAGAGAGCAAGCAGCTTTGAGAAGATATAGTTATTTGAATAGTCAAGAACCCTAACATCTGTTTTAGATCTTATTGTGACCTACAAAATGTACTGCTCAAATCTGATGTGGAAGGAAAATTTATTTTATGTTTTGCCTCCGTCAACCAACTTGAATGTTAACACCAGACCACTAGGAAATCAGCCACAGTTTTATATTCCTTTTCACATCCCTTCTCATGCTGTAATTTTAAAAGATATGAATTCCTCCACCTGGAGTATGTTCAGATTTTATTTATATTCTTTGGAACTGTGGTAATGAAATATAGAGAAAATTACATTTTCCCTTTAAATATTTCCTGTTGTTGATGTATGTGCCTTCCATAGCAATGATTTAGTCTAAGAAAACATGACAGTCATCTTTTGATTGACAGTCAAAGGCAGGCCGCTTCTGGCCTGTCCCTGATGTTTCTTCTGAGAATGCTTTGATCAGCTCCTATAAAAACACATTATTATGCAAGTCATTCCACATGGCCAGAGGCAACGATGTTATCGCAAATCATCTGTAGCTCCTTCACAGACTTCAACGTGACCAACAATAGCAGCAGGGCTTTTATGTGTGCATGTAAAACAGGGTAGAGGAGAATGTCAAAGGTGTTAAAAAGCATCTCTTGTACTTTTTTAATTATGTTTTATGGGGGGTTATGTGTTCCTTCCTAAAGTCCTGGAACCTTTTGACTCTTTGCTTCAATTTAATTTTGATAACCAGTAATGATAAAAACTGTGAAATTTGCCTCTCATTTGTAATAGCACTCACATTTTTTGAGATACTGACGTCCAAGATCCTGAAGTATTATTTTCTTAATGCATGTTATTGATCTTATTGAAAAATACTCATACATGTTTGATTTTATATAATTTTTTGACCTTGTAATTTTAAATTAAAATGTCATCACTCAATCGTCCAGTGAAACATATCTGCCTCCATTCAAACAACAAATGACTATAACCAAGTCACACCTAATTTTCTTTTTCGATAATCCATTTCACACAAAAGAGCAAGATCTGTAATTACTTCTGTTACATTGTGACTTTAAAGCAACTGAACTGCTCCAAGTTTATACATATGAAGACTTTACTGAGTCAAGTTTCTCATCCATGTGTTCAAAAACTGGCCATCTTTTGACTAAATATTTTTTACACACACAACACAGGAAAATCAAGTGGACCCCTTTTTGCAAAGGACATGAATCATAAAACAGTTCAAATGAAAGTTGGGTAATGTCTTGTTTTAAATAGGAATTTGAAGACAAGCCAATTGAATATGCAAACATTGGGGTATTTCTCGTTAACTCTGAATTACAAGTTAATTAAATTACTTTTGATGACCCCATTAATCAAGTGAAGCCAGAAATTATGAGGATGGTGATGGTCTCAGTATGTAAAGTAGAACAGCTCAAATATTTGACTAAACACAATGAAAAACTGTGAAGAAAACCTTCTATTTATATTTGTGATAGATATTTTTGTTAAAAAATAAAAATTCTATGAGACACCCATCTTAATAACACTACATTCAGATAGTGAATAGTTATATAACTGTTATACACAATATATTGTATGAAAGGATAAATATATTCATAAAAAAATATATAATAAAATCTATTCAGAGAATAGATTGATTCATTATTCACCTTTTAGGCAACTTTTCTGAACTTTGATCTTCCAGAGGCACCTCATAAGAGATTTGATGAACACCAGTGAAATTCTGTTTCTATGGTCACCGTGGCATAATTTAGTTTAATACCTAAAGTCATCACTTAAAACCAAACAGCACCCATTATAATAAGTTGTGCTCAGTACTGAACACTCATCACAACATTAAACTGCAGTGTTGCATGTGAAAACACTTGATGTGACACGTTTACAGATCCCAGATTAGTATGTGGCACAATAATCAATTGTGATTTAAGTGTTTACATTCATATTGCCTCTATTGTTCTGTAAAATGAAAATGGTATTTTACAATGACCGGCACTTTTGATGAATGAGTTGATTAAACACATAGCTGTGGTTCTTGGTGACTGCGCACTTCAAAAACAATTAAACAAAAGAAAATGAAATATCATTACTATGCCAGATCATTTTATTTACTGGCCCACATCACACAGCATTGTCTAACAGTGGCTTGCAAAGTTATTTGAGCATCTCTGCCATAAAGTGTTTTTCCTAAAGCCGGATAAACCCTACACATATCTGTGTGCTGGTTGAGTTTCATCTCTAACAGTGTGTACCTGATATATTTTTCCTGTCTCCCACTTTTGTTTTCTAGAGGTGTTATTGAATTTAAAGGCTCAGCCATTGAGTAGTATTGATCTAAGAAGGGGTTGAAGCATACAGCGGCCGTGTGTATGCTAGGGATACTTTGTGGAGTTTATCAGCATTAAACAGAAGAGAGAAAAGCAACATCAGTTCAGGTGTTTCAGGTGAATGTCAGAGAGCTTTTCTGTCTTGAGATCCACTTCCCTGTGGTGTTAGTCAAGGATTCTTGCACCAGACACTGCAATGCAACTGTAACATTATGATTTAGTTTTACAGTGATAGTTTTAAGCTTGTTATAAACTGCATGCATAAGCAGCATGTGAGTGAAGATGCAGTATAACTACAATAAAACTATAGCTCTTTGTTTTAAGTGATTTCTGGGTTGAGTATTTCCTCATCAACTATAAATTATAAAATGCTTATGTCATTGCAAATTAAATCAAACTTGATTGTCATGACATCTTATTTAGCTTATTTTACATGAAGAGGGAGATCACATTTACATCCAAACTGTAATTAATTTTCATGCAAAAGGAAGCTTTAAACTTCTTAAATCATCCAATTTTTTTTTCCAGATTTACAGTTCAACAAAATGTTGAATATAGAAATATGTGTTGCTTAGAGATGTGCAATAGTTCTGCTTTGACTTTGTTTGGACTATTTTTGTTGGAAAAATATTGAGTCTAAATGTAGTCACTTATTAACTTCTTGTTTAAAACTGTTATATAAAATCCATTTCACATTTAAGTGAAAGTGAGTGACGTGGCCAAGTATGGTGACCCATACTCGGAATTTGTGCTCTGCATTCAACCCATCAAAGTGCACACACACAGCAGTGAACACACACCGGGCAGTGGGCAGCCATTTATGCTACGGCACCCGGGGAGCAGTTGGGGGTTCGGTGTCTTGCTCAAGGGCACCTCAGTCGTGGTATTGAAGGTGGAGAGAGCGCTGGATATTCACTCCCCCCACCTACAATTCCTGCCTGCCCAAGACTCGAACCTGTGACCTTTGGGTTACGAGTCCGACTCTCTAACCATTAGGCCACGACTTCCCCTTCATTTGCAATAGTACTGATATTAGGGAAAATATATTTGCTTAACTATATTATATGTTATACATTTAAAAAAATACAAAGACAGGGATTTTTATTTTATTTTAGCATCATTGATATACTACTACAGTTTTTGTTAATATTTTGAGTAAAAATTTATTTTTATCCTTTGTTTTCATTTTAATTTTAGTTAAAGTTGTAGTACTTTTTAAAAGTATTTTTAAAGTAGTAATTTTAGTTAGAGTTTTAGCTAAAGATTTTTTTAAACATTACATATATACAATTCTATACAGTATATAATAATTATGGTTTTGTTTTAGTGGAAAAGTCAAGAAGAAGACTTCTCCACACCAGTGAACACATATCATTAGAATTAAACAGACTCATTCTTTCACTGTATCTGGGAATGTGATGTGATTATGATATTCTGGCACTCTAATTTCCTCAATTATTACAAAACCAATTCCACTTACCCCTGAAATATGTGCTTTGGGTTTATGTAAGTTTATCATTACCAGGTTATCACATTAAAATGGTTGACATTTTTCTAGTTTTTACAAGATGTTTGGTAGCATTCTACTGGAAGAATATAGAAGGTCCATCCATTGACCAAGATCTGGCACATTATATTGTATTAGAAAGAATAACCTACAGTATAAAGGGCAAACTAAAGGAGTCTACCATAAAATTTGGGATCTGTTTATACAGTTTCTGGAAAATAACAAAATAATGGCACAGGCAATAAATACCTCTCACTCTACTGACTGATATGTGTATATATGTATGTTGCGCTTTTGTAAAATATGTGGTTATGTCTGTCTTGGCCTTTGTATAATAACTTCTTTACCTTAAAATTGAATTTTTGGATGCTTTGGAGGGTGGGGCATGGGTTTCATGTTATCTTCCATGTCTTTTTTACAATAAAATTAGTGCTGTCAAATGATTAATCGCATCCAAAATAAGTTTTTGTTTACACAATATATGTGTGTGCGCTGTGTATATTTATTATGTATATAAATACACACACATGCATGTATAGATTTAAGAAAAATATGTTACGTTTATATGTTAAATATATTTATATATGATATAATTTATATGAATATAAATATATACATTTAAATATTTTCTAAATATACTGTGTGTGTTTATATATACATAATAAATATACACAGTACACACATACAGTATATTATGTAAACAAAAACCTTTATTTTGGATGCGATTAATCACGATTAATTGTTTGACAGCACTATATAAAATATGTTTTTTTAAAAAGAATTAAACAGGCTATTTTTGCTAGTGTACCAATATGTAAATGAACACTGTTATGATTGCAGACTAGCGTAGTTCACACTCTCTTATCAGTCCCTGAATACTAAATAGGTGTTGAAATGTACAGTACATGCGGGTAGCCATAACAGAAACAAGATGTATTCTACACACTCACTGTGATATACAACCACAGCAGCATTTGTGTTTAGCTGAACCAATCAGAGGCCAAGCTCTCCTTCTAAGAAGTACAATATCTCCACAAACCTCTGAATAACTTATGGGGAAATAAACAGAGCTTGTGCATTTTATATGGGCAAAATAACTGGAAGTGACTCTGCCTGCTGCATGGCTGACTATAATCATTTGCATGCTCTGTAAAAAGACGGAGGTGGAAAGAGAGCATTGAGCTTCCTTCCCTCTTGGGTGAGCGGTGACCATGCCAGTGTAATAACAGAGCTGTCATGGTAGGCAACATGCTGCAGATCTGTTAGATGGAGGGTGTAATTACTTGGTGAGTCTGGCCTGCTGCTATTTGTGATAATTGCTTGTATATGCAGCCTCCTCCTCTATAAACCATCTCTCGTCAACTGGCCTGCAGAGGCGAGCATGTATTATGAAGCACGGCTGGTAAAAGTGTAATGTAGTGATGACTTTTGGGGCTCATAACATGCAGTTGTGACTTAATGTTTATCAAATAGATCCACATCTGAGCAGATGTGGTAAGCAAAATGACTGAACACACTGAAAAAATGGTGTTGGCAAATAGGATTGGTAAAACACAGGTTTGAAATAGACATCTGAACCAGTGTAGTCTGATTACAGAACTAATTACACTTATGATCCTGTTCTTTTTAGTCAATCTAAAACATACAGTGCAACCACAGTAGTATGACTCCCAAACAAATGAATATGATTAGTCAGTTATTTTTAAATGAATAAAAAACAAACAGCAGTCAGACTCTCAAACAAATGACACTCATGAGCTGGTTCTCTTTAGTCAATCAAAAACATACTGTACAGTGCAATCAGAGTAGTCTCAAAGATTGGATATTTTTATTTGCTTCTTTTCAATCAGTCGTAAACTTTTGAATAAATTACATTCATGAGCTGCTTCTCTTTAGTCATCAATTGCATACTGTACAGTGCAATCAGAGTAGTCTGAAATCTTGAATCAGTTAAGTTCCAATTGACAACGTGCAGTTAAAGATACACAATGAGTTTTATCAGTAGTATTTTATCAAATTTGATGAATTAAATAATGTTACCACATTTTGTATTTGTTTAGTATTGTGGACTAATATTTAATATTGTTAATTAATAGCCTAGTTAAGGCCAGTTATACAGATTTTTTTTATAGCACCAAAAGACTTGTGTACAAAAAGTATGTGTAAATACACAACTTTTGCAATAACAAGTTTACATGTATTTCAGGTAACACTTTACTGGGTGAGTCTTTATGTATAATGCATTATAAATGTAGTTTTAATGCATTAATTATGTCTTGTAATGCACCTTATAATGCATTGTACAATCTAATAAATAATTGTAAGTACAGTTAATACATTATAACACTAATCAATTCATTGCTACACTATGCACTAATAACTAATTTGGTTATAATTATTTACGGCCAGATATATAATAACCCTTTATAATGCATTATACAACCCGAATTCCAGAAATGTTGGGACGTTTTTAAAATTTGAATAAAATTAAAACTAAAAGACTTTCAAATCATATGAGCCAATATTATTTATTCACAATAGAACATAGATAACATAAATGTTTAAAGTGAGAAATTTTTTAATTTTATGCACAAAATGAGCTAATTTCAAATTTGATGCCTGCTACAGGTCTCAAAATAGTTGGGACGGGGGCATGTTTACCATGGTGTAGCATCTCCGCTTCTTTTCAAAACAGTTTGAAGACATCTGGTTACATCGAGGTTATGAGTTTCTGGAGTTTTGGTGTTGGAATTTGGTCCCATTCTTGCCTGATATAGGTTTCCAGCTGCTGAAGAGTTCATGGTCGTCTTTGACGTATTTTTTGTTTAATGATGCGCCAAATGTTCTTGATGAAAGAGCTGGACTGCAGGCAGGCCAATTCAGCACCCGGACTCTTCTACTATGAAGCCATGCTGTTGTAATAGCTGCAGTATGTGGTTTTGAATTGTCCTGTCTCTGAACCTTTTGATGATGTTATGTACTGTAGATGATGAGATTTGCAAAGCCTTTGCAATTTGACGTTGAGGAGCATTGTTTTTAAAGTATTCCCTTTTAGTGACGTGACATACGACCAAGTATGGTGACCCATACTCGGAATTTGTGCTCTGCATTTATCCCATCCTAAGTGCACACACACAGCAGTGAACACACACACACAGCAGTGAACACACACCCGGAGCAGTGGGCAGCCATTTATGCTGCGGCACCCGGGGAGCAGTTGGGGGTTCGGTGCCTTGCTCAAGGGCACCTCAGTCGTGGTATTGAAGGTGGAGAGAGCACTGTACATTCACTCCCCCCACCGACAATTCCTGCCGGCCTGAGACTCGAACTCGCAACCTTTCGTTTACGAGTCCGACTCTCTAACCATCAGGCCACGACTTCCCCCGTCATGATTAGCTATGGTTATAGCTAATCATGTTACAGACCTGATGTCAATTAACTTAATTAGTTGCTAGATGTTCTCCCAACTGAATCTTTTCAAAATGTCTTGCTTTTTCAGCCCTTTGTTGCCCCCGTGCCAACTTTTTTGAGACCTGTAGCAGGCATCAAATTTGAAATAAGCTAATTTAGTGGATAAAAGTGTAAAATGTCTCAGTTTAAACATTTGTTATGTTCTCTATGTTCTATTGTGAATAAAATATTGGCTCATGTGATTTGAAAGTCTTTTAGTTTTCATTTTATTCAAATTTATTTAAAAAAGTCCCAACATTTCCTGAATTCGGGTTGTACTTAAAGGCATTAAGTAAAGTGTTACCGTATTATTATACCTTATTGAAATCATTTAACAGTGAAATCACATTTATTTAACAAAATATATGTTTCATACAAGTAGCTACATTTTTATTCCCTCTCCCTTTTTTCACTTACACTTCTTGAAAGGGAATTGTTGTGGTTTATTAATACATCAACACCCTCAGTTTCTGTTAATAAAAAAAGTTGGGGAAAAAGCAGCTTTGGCATAATTGCAGTTGAAATACTGGTGGACATACCTTGTCTCATAGAGGGGCCTTTGAATATTTTGTTGAACAATGGGACCTAAAAGGTTAAGAATTACTTAAGGAAGAACCAGACACCAGTAAATTATTTTGGATTCTCATCCCTACTGAAAATCCTCCCTGTTTTGATGTAATTTCCTAAATATAACAATTAATCACTCAATTAAGAGAATTATGTTTCTATACACGGATTATAGACAATGATCTTATACACTGACCAAACAGAACAAGCATTTATGTCATATAGTAATTTAGAATAATTTCCAAGAATTAGAGCATAAATGACTTTTGAATGCTATGCATTGTTTAAAAGCATCATAGTCTGTGATCCAGTTGTTAAGTGGCACAGATCAAGCTGTGCAATGAGCAGAGTAAGTCCATGAAACAAAAGACTGACTGTGTTTGACTCGCATCATTGAGCTCTTTCTGAAGCAAATGGACAAGCTGGCTTACTGTAGTGCACATGGGGAAAACAGGCGTGATTTAGAGAGCATCAGAGCTTCCCTGGGCACCAAGCTGGCAGAGCAATAACCAATAGTGCCCCAGCTGGCAATAAGCTAACAGGATTATTCTAAAACAGGTCACAGTGGTGCAGAATGCCAATGTGCTCAAATGTCCCATCCCTCAAGAGCTAAAAGGTGACTGAAAATGTCACTCATCTTTAGGTGCAAATCATGTCCCAGGAAATTGCTAGGTGGCATGGGTCAAGAGTTCAAGTCATCCTCTGAAGAGAACAAACATGCCAACTTCAAATGTTACAAGACTACAATATTAACACATCTGTTATACAATGGTATCTTCAACCAAAACAGACAATATTTTTATAATTTCAGGGGTGTTTGATTAGGCATCGTAGTTAAAGCCAACCCAAAATGAAATTATGATCCTATTAACGGCTTCAGTGATCCAGTAGCAGCAGTTAACAGCTTACTGAAGATTCTTAGTGAATGTCCACATTTCGCTCTGTTTCTCATACATTGTTTAGCTTCAGAAGACTTGAAATTAAGATGAACTTTATTATATACATTTATGGTGGGGGTTTTTTTTGGGGGGGGGGGGGGGGGGGGGGGGGTTGCATTCTTTTCTGAAGCTTCCGCCCAAACTGATTGTAACTGCACTAAAACAACAGATGAGCAAAGCATCCCAAATTTCTCCTATTCCTCCCACAAAAGGAAGTCACATGATTTTTGAATCACAGATTTGTGAGAATTAGTGTGTCATGTAATGGTGGTCTTTTAGTTGTTTGGAAAAGCTCAGAATTTTGTCTGTTACTTTCTATAGTTTGGGGCCAGTGAGATTTTCTTTTTTGAAAGAAATGAACACGTTTATTGAGCAAGGATGCTTTAAATTGATCAAAAGTGTCAGTACAGACTGTTCTTTTTAACTTTCTCTTCACCAAAGAAGCCTGCAAAAACTGTATCATGGTTTACACACACAAAATAATAATATTAAATAAATAAAATAATTATACCAATGTTTTTACATGAAGAAATGGTTCTTAAACATCAAATCAGCATATTAGAATGATTTCTGAAGGATCATGTGCACTGAAGACTGGAGTAATAGCTGCTGAAAATACAGCTTTGCCATCAAAGGAATAAATTATTTAAAAAATATATTAAAAACAGAAAAGCTATTTTAAATTGAAATAATACTTCAGAATAGTGTTTTATTGCATTTTTTGAGCATATAAATGTGGCTTGGTGAGCATAAGAGACTTCTTTCAAAAACACTTTAAGGGGTCATCGGATGCCTATTTTCCACAAGTTGATATGATTCTTTAGGGTCTTAATGAAAAGTCTATAACATACTTTGGTTAAAGTTTCTCAATGGTAGTGTAAAAAACGTCTCGGGTTACTCGCGTAACCCTTGTTCTCTGAATAGGGAACGAGACGCTGCGTAAGCTAAGACGCTTTGGGAACGCCCCTGGGCGTGCCGATTGTCTGAAGCCCTTATAGAATCACGCCAATTCATTGGCTGATGGCGCGGACGCCGTCTTCGACATTCTTACGTTGCCTCCTTATACTGGCGAACACGCCGTCTGCTCCTCAGATTTCTCTGCCGAAAAGGCCCCTGTCGGCAGCGTGAGGAGCTTGGCAGCAAATGCAGGGTCTCGTTCCCTATTCAGAGAACAAGGGTTACGCGAGTAACCAGAGACGTTCTCTTTCATAGGTTCACTCGACGCTGCGTAAGCTAAGACGCTTTGGGAACGATATACCAAACACGCCAAGCTAAAAAACGCTGCCCTATCTGGCCCGTTTACGAACCAGACAGCCTACACGGCTGGTTCAAGCAGATAAAACCTGGGAACTCGGAGCCGTGTCAAGATCCAAGTTATAGAACCTGATAAAAGTGTGCGGAAAGGACCATCCTGCCGCCACACAAATATCCTCTAGGGGAACCCCTCTAAAAATAGCTTGAGAGGAAGCCATGCTCCTAGTAGAATGCGCCCGAACGCTGAGAGGTGAAGAAAGACCACGCACCTCATAAGCCAGCGAAATAGCATCCCTCACCCAGTGAGAAATTCTGTGCTTCGATGTGGCAAGCCCACGGCGGCCAGCACCAAAACATACCAACAACTGGGGAGATTTCCTCCAATGGCTGGAGCGGTCCACATATATCTTCAAAGCTCGGACAGGACAGAGCATGTGAAGCCTTTCATCCTCGCCTGAAGCAAAGGGAGGAGGATGGAAAGAGTGAAGTATTACCACCTGAGAGCGAAACGATGCGGATAAAACCTTGGGAACATAGCCAGACCTAGGCCTTAAAGTCACCTTGACCAGACCCGGGGCGAAGTCCATACACATCTCGCTGACAGAGAGAGCTTGCAAGTCCCCAACTCTTTTCAAAGACGTTAGCGCCAACAAAAGAGTAACCTTGAGAGTCAGAATCCGTTCCGGAGCTGACTCTAAGGGCTCAAATGGGGCTACCACTAGACCCTCAAGGACAACTGATATGTCCCAAGAAGGAACTCCAATGGGGCGTACTGGTCTCAGATGCCAGACACCACGCATAAACGCAGAGACCATCCGATGCCTCCCCAGGGGAATCTCATCCAGCTCTCTCCGAGCTGCAATGGCCGCAACATAAACCCTTAAGGTGGTAGCAGCTGCCCCTGCCGCAAGTTTCCCTTGCAGGAACTCCAGTACTGGACCAATATGGCAGCTGACTGGGTCCACAGCGTGGGCTAAACACCAAGACTCAAAGACCCTCCATTTGGAAGAGTACAGCTTCCTAGTGGAGGGGGCTCTGGCACTAGCGATAGTCTCCTGAACGTCAGCAGGAAGACCAGAAATCAAACCCTGTGGCCCTGGATGGGCCACACCCACAGTTTCCAGATCTCGGGTTGAGGGTGCCAGATCTTGCCCTGAAGCTGAGAGAGCAGGTCCTGCCTGATCGGAATCTCCCAAGGGGGCCGATACAGAAGAGGAATCAGCTCAGAGAACCACGTCTGGGACAGCCAGAACGGGGCTACGAGTAGGAGACGGGCACCACTCTCCTTCACCCTGCACAGAACTGCCGGAATCAGCTTGACGGGCGGAAATGCATACAGCCAAGGGTGAGCGAACGCATCTATGCCCAGAGGTGCCGGGGAGCTCAGGGAGAACCAAAGTGGGCATTGGGACGACTCTTGCAACGCAAAGAGGTCCACTTCCGCTTTGCCGAACAAATCCCAAATCTGGGCTACCGTTCGACGGTTCAACATCCACTCCCCCGACCTGAGCTTCTGTCTCGACAGAAAGTCGGCTGCGAGGTTCAAGGCTCCCGGGACGTGAACCGCTCTCAAGGAGAGGAACTTGTCCTGAGCCCAAAGGAGGAGACGGCGTGCATGCCTGTTTAGGGTGCGCGACCGTGAGCCCCCTTGGCGATTTATGTGGGATACTACCGCCATGTTGTCTGTCCTGACAATCACATGACACCCCCTGAGTGAGGGGAGAAAGTGAATCAGTGCCAGGAAGATGGCTCTCAGCTCCAGGCAGTTTATGTGCCAGGAGAGGAACTCTTCTGTCCAAACTCCGCACGCTGGTCTGCCCTTGAAGACCGTGCCCCAGCCTGTCAGGGATGCGTCCGTCGTGACCATTTGGCGACGGTGAATCGTGCCCATTCTGACTCCACTCTGGAGAAAAAGGGGGTCCCGCCACATTAAAAGGGTGCGAAAGCAAATGCGCGACACCCTTACAAGGCGAGTGGCAGGTCCTGTGGAGCGGACCCCTGAAAGTTTCATCCACCAAAGGAGTGGCCTCATGTGGAGCAACCCCAGGGGCAGCACAGGGGAGGCTGCGGCCATGAGGCCTAAGATCCTGCGACAAGTGCTCACGGAGACATGATGGTCTAGCTTGAAGCGGGCCAAACATGTATTGAGGCTGGAAATCTGGGCAGGAGCCAGACGGGCCTGCATTTGAACGGAATCCAAGTGAACTCCCAAAAACACAGTTTGTTGAGAAGGGGAGAGAACACTCTTATTGGTGTTCATTCTGAGGCCAAGAGCATGAATGTGGCGAAGGACGACATCCCTGTGACGGCTCACTAACTCCCAGGAGTGGGCCAGAATGAGCCAATCGTCCAGGTAGTTGAGTACACGAATGCCCTGGAGCCTCAACGGGGCCAGAGCAGCATCCATGCACTTTGTGAACATCCTCGGAGCCAAAGCCAGGCCAAAGGGAAGAACCTTGTATTGGTAAGCCTTCCCTCCAAAAGCGAACCGAAGGAAGTTCCTGTGCCGCCGAACAACCTGAATATGAAAATAGGCATCTTTCAGGTCGACAGTGACAAACCAGTCTCCCACTCGAATCTGAGACATAATAGTCTTCAACGTCAACATCTTGAACTTCCCTTTGTAAAGGGAGAGGTTCAGATGACGCAGGTCTAGAATAGGTCGTAGACCGGCATCCCTCTTTGGCACAAGAAAATAGCGACTGAAAAAGCCTCATTCCAGGTCCGATTGAGGGACCTCCTCTATTGCCCCCTTGAGGAGGAGGGAGGACAGCTCCTGCTGTAGCACAGAAGCCTTTGAGGCACTGATTACTACTGTCAGGTGAGCCCCGTCGAAAGGGGGGGGATTGCGGCCAAACTGAAGTGTGTAGCCGGACCGAACTGTGCGGAGAACCCAAGGCGATACCCTTGGTAGACGCTCCCATTCGTGAAAGAAATGCGATAGAGGGAGCAGAGCGTTGCAGTCTAGAAGACATACCTGTGTTGGGGTGTCGAGAATGTCTGGAGGGGGTGACGTCATCCACCATGAAGGAAAGCATATGTTGTCCTTGTTCAGGATGAGGGAGTCCGGTATGGGGCCTGTAGGCTGTGGGAGAGAACAGAACGTGTCTCCTATCACGCAGGCCGTGGGTGTCGAAGGAACAGTTAGTAGGGGGAGAAAGCCTGATGCGTCGCCCGACTGCCACGCTGAAAGGGATTGAAGATGATTGTTTGCTGCACACCGAAACCTGCTGGGTGGATGTGACAGATTTGAGAGAGGAGAGTGTATTAGAGGACGGCAGAAACATTTGAACGGTCTGGCCCCGCCTCGAAAACTCTCCTCATCCTGACCTGAGAGTCAGGAGCGATTCGATGGAACTGAAGTGGCAGGCCTGTCGGGCCGCTTCAGATCAATCCGCCTGCGAGGTCGCCAGTGGGGCAATGGTCGGCCGCGGGCTCCCCAGACCGTGGTTGGAGGGGGATGAGCCGGGGCGCTGCTCCTACTGGTGTTCTCTTTCCTGGGCAAGGAGCGCTCTCTAGACAAGGAGGAGGAGGGGGTAGCGTGGTCCCTCGTCCTCCTAGGCATAAACTGCCTGAGGGCAGCTGACTGAGATTTGGCGGACCGAAACTTCTCCACTACAGAGCTGACTGCCTCTCCAAATAGACCAGTTTGAGAGATGGGGCATCAAGGAGAAAAACGTTCTCCTTCTCACGAATCTCTGTGAGATTAAGCCATAGGTGGCACTGCAGCTACTGAGCCCGCCATAGAACGTCCTACAGCACGTGCAGTGTGCTTGGTGGCTCTCAGGGCCAAGTCCGTGGCTTTACGGAGCTCTTTGACTGCCTCTGGAGTCAGGCCGCCACCCTCATCCATCTCCTTAAGGACATCCGCCTAGTAGGCTTGGAGGATGGCCATAGTGTGGAGGGCCATGCCTGCCTGACCAGCTGCAATGTAGGACTTCCCAGTAAGGGCGGAAGTGGTCCTACATGGTTTGGTTGGAAGGAGGGGGCGGGACTTCCAAGAAGGCGCCAAAGATGGCGAGAGGTGAGAGGCTAGCGTGTCCTCGATCACTGGAATGGCGGTATAGCCCTGCTCCACAGAACCCACTAGGTTGGTGAAGTCAGCGGCTGCCGCGTTAGTAAGGCGGGAGGAGAAAGGCTGTTTCCAGGATCTGGAGGAAGATTCCAGGATCTCATTATGCAGATCGCTGCAAAATGGTAGCTTCCTTCGTTCAGGCCTTGAATTTGGGCCACTAAGGAACAACTCGTCGAGTTTAGACGACTGAGATTTGCGGGGGTCGTCGGGCCAATCAATGGAGAGCTTTTCAGTGGCACGCGAAAGCACGTCCACAAGCTCTGAGTAGGCTGCGCTTCCTTGCCGCTAGGCGGGAAAGCATCGGCTAAAGCAGACCCGAAATCCTCAGAGTCGGACGCTGCTGTGAATAACACATCATCTAGCCCGAAGGAAACGGCATTGTGTGCCTCCGGGCTAGGACATAAATATTCATGCGCGAATTCAACCGGAGAATGCAAGCGCACGGGCTCAGGCGAGAGAGGGAGAGAAAAGGCCCGTCTGCTCGCTCTCCATCGCCTCTAGCTCCACATCCGAGCCCCAGGTCGTGGATTCGTGGAGGGCCTCAGCGGCCTCCGGAGCACGATGGGGAAAAACGGATGACTCCCTCTCAAAAACAGCGAGCCTAGTGCGGAGGGTTTTGAGACGGAAGTTTTCGCAGAATTTGCATTTCGAGATGCTGTAAACCGCCTCGCGCGCAAAAAAACCATACATTTAACACACTTACTGTGCGGGTCGTCGCTCGCGATGACACGAGAACACGGCGGTTGACAGCGACGATACTCCATGGCACTCGCAAGGAGAACAGAGTTCCACTACTGCAGTCGCCGAAGTGCAAACGAAGAAATCCCAAGAGAAAACGATCGAAATCGGGCCAGAAAAATCGCAACAGAAGGGCTAATATGGCCGCTTCGTGAAGGCAGAGAGATCTGAGGAGCAGATGGCACGTTCGCCAGTATAAGGAGGCAACGTAAGAACGTCGAAGATGGCGTCCGCGCCATCAGCCAATGAATTGGCGTGATTCTATAAGGGCTTCAGACAATTGGCACGCCCAGGGGCGTTCCCAAAGCGTCTTAGCTTACGCAGCGTCGAGTGAACCTATGAAAGAGAACACCCTTTACCTTGTCAAAATCAGCTATGTTTTCAGGAACCTGTTTTAGTGCATGTCCCTTTAAATGCTAATGAGCTCTGCTCACCCACCTCTCTCTTCTGTGGGGTGACATTTAACACTTAAAGTGAGCAATGCATCATTTTCATCTTTTCAAATTCATGATGACTGTTTACTTTAGCTGCGGAACTGGCTAATTCTAGCACATTATTAGGAAATGGGGAATCGAATCATGACTTAGCAGAAACGAGTTCATTAAGAATGAACTTTTAGAATGCGCAAGCTGTTACTTTATTTGTCTACGTTGATTGATATATAGAGTATCTGCAGTCTTGTTTATTGACCTGGTATTTAAACCAATATCACGCAAACTCCCTTAATATTATTAAAAGTCACTCTCTTATGCGATCTGTGGGCTCACAGAAAATGAAGCTCGCGATGATTTGCGTGATGCACGGAATGCGGGAAAGTATATTTTTTATTAATGAATCAGTTCTGCTCTTGTGTTCTTTAATACCCGGTGAAGATGTCGGCGGTTGGTGGCGGGATGATTCCCATTTTTGCCATTAAAATCGCATAATTGCCTAATCCTAACCCACCCCTAATACCAACCCTCCCCCACATCTAACCCTCCATCTGGCAGGGGTCAGTATTGGGCAACACACCGGCAGAACAACAACAACAGCGCGTGCTCAAGATGGTCCCTGATAACTTTTAAAATGGAGTGAACACGGGCAGCAAGTGGATCCAGAGCTACAGCTAGAGGAGAGAGGAATGCTCCACTTTATTATCAGCAGGCGGAATACATCGTCCACCTACAAACAGTTCAACACTATTTGATCTAAGCATATCGCTTAAGGAGGGGAGAACCCTGTAATTCTTGTCTACTCCTGCTCCGGTATCGAAACAATGGTGGTCGGACTGTTACAGCTCACTCAGGGCGGGTCTAAGGTAAAACACCAGTGTCAATCAACAATCGTGGGAGGGGCCTGGGTCTGTGTGACGTCACACAGACAGGCATCTGAGAATTGACAGACAGACAGCTTGATATGAGAAAGGGGAAATGATTTAACGAGATTTAAAAAAAAAAACACTGGGTAGATCTTTTATCATTATAGGGTGGTTGTGTGTACACACACTGCCAACACACATTTCAGTTCAAACAACTTGTAAAAGTGCATGTCGCATCCGATGACCCCTTTAAGGATCTTACCAAACCTAAACCTTTGAATGGTAGTTGTTGATGTTTGCAAAAACAGCCTTATGAAGCTAAAAAGATTGAACAATATTCTTCAGTTATCTTCTAACTCTTAGAACCACAGCTCAAACAGGCCTGTTACTTAATTGGTACATTAGCTGTTCAGCAATATAGCAAGTAAATGAGGCATGAAGCAGTAATACAGCATCCTCAAATGCTCTGCCTGTGGAATATATTTTATACAGGAAAACATTAAAAACCATACAGAATCTTACCCATTTCCAACCGTTTAAAATGTACTCTCAGAGACTTAGTCTACATATTCATTGGCATTCTTCCAAATTAAATGTTTCATTGTCACAGCTACATCAACATTTATGGACAACAACTATTTGCTTCTAATTATACAGAGATTTTGTGTTGCAAATATCAAATGTTTTCCTTCCTTGAGCAAAATGTATGACTGGGTTTCACTCTTGGGTAAGATTGCTTTGTTTTGTTTTTTTTACATCCCCAAGATTATCACAGCATTGAATATGATTGTAGATCAGTTATCTATTGTGGTGCCAGTAGTATCAGACTGTACAGACAGGATTCTCCCATGGAGCGCCGCTCGTGCTGAGAGGCAGGATTACAGGAACAAAGAAACCAGGGTGAAGAAAAAGATCCTAATACTTTATCCCCTCCTTTCCACTTTTATAAATTCCTCATCTCTTCAATATAGGCCTCCCTTTCTTCTTATCATAGTAATGATACTTTTTTTTCTCTTTCATATTGTGTTTGACTAATAGATAGGGCTCTGTGAACTTCTGAATCAAGCTCATCTACTGAGGGATATTTATTCAAATCAATAAACCGCCTGAATATGAAAAAAAGAACAAACGTTAACGAATGAGTGAGATTTCACAAAACTTTTCTCAGTGAAAATGGATAAAATTTCTGATATTCACATGAACTAAAATTGAAAATGACTTGCCAGCATCTAAATAAGATTAGTGAGACAAGTAATTTCAGAAGTAGATGTGTCAAAGGTGAACCATATAACAGCAACTGACATCCAATCCCATGAAAGTCCACTGTGATTAGTCACTGACTGTCAAACGAGTCAATCTTCAAGTTCAAGTCTTTAAGATGCCAAAATGGAGTTGAAGGTCAAGAATTAGAATTCATCTCTCACGGGCTCTGGCAGATTTTTAATACGTTAGTCTTCATTTTTGAGAAATGAATAAAGAACCATATAACCAGAGCTGACAGAGAGGGCAGATGTCTAAAGGCTTTTATAAAAACAACATGATGCATAAACATTGCTGCATTGTATAGACATAGATGCAAAGTATCTTTCAGAATTGGTCTTAATATTTAATATATTAAAATATTAGTATTAGTCATTATGTACTGTATATTAGTAATTTTCCTGATATCAAGCTTATGTAACACCTTATTTTCAATAAAAGAAGCATTCATTTGGTGTCTTTTACTACTACATTTGACTACAGTTCATGTAATGTATTCATTCATCCTCTTAATAGTTAGAAAATATGAACAGAAATAATGAAAGGATCCCACTGAATTTCAGGTAATGGTCTTTAATCTCCGTTGCCAAGTTTGAAATGTTTGACTAGCAATAAATAAATACACTTGGGTTTTTTTAATTAAATGTTATATCTTTAACATATCTAAACATGTTTCATAACAAAATAACCAGTGCCTTTGGCATTTTTCCTTTTTTATTTTTTAAACATTCCCACAAGCAAAGCCAACTTTAGTATTAAAATTATTTCTGTCTTAAGTCTGTTTTTGTCCCCACACAAAAACGACTGTAAAAATGGCAAAAAAAAATAAAGAAGTTTAAGTTTAACTTCACAATTTTTAATTTTCTGCACAATACGGACAGATTTTTTTTTATTATTAATTACTACATTGATGGTGAAAAACAGTAAAAGGACGTTCCTAGAATCCCTGCGTGAAATCACATGATTATATTGTATTGACAGTTTTATTTTTTTATCAGTAATGAACATTAGGGTGTTTTGTGTTTAATTTTCTTGTTGGTTAATGTTATTTTAGTCTGTAATCTATTGCCAGGTGGTCACCCTCTCTGCGATTCCACGCAGTTGTGAAATCCAAGTTGAAAGGTTCTGAGAATGTTCAACATCTGTATTTATTTTATTGTTTACATTTGTTTTGTTTTCATTAGGAATCCAGCAAGAACTTTATATTTCATTAATACTAAGCAGATGTAATTTTTTGTTCAGATCAAAATGTTATGACATTGTATATTACACTTAAACTGTGAATGTGGCATTTAAGTTCCTGCAAGCACTTTATTTTACGTTATTATGGTGGTAATCAGTATAAATATTAAGGAAAAAGCGTATTTTAATAGTTCAAGTAGTAGTAGTAAAGTAGTTTTATAACGATGAAATATATAGTTATGGCATATATATATAGTTTTCTGGCAACCACAGCTGCTTTTTTAATTAATTTTTTTATTTCATGCAATATTTTTGCAATGCAGAGAACATAATATACAAGCTACAGTAAGGCTTTTCTTCCAGTACTCATTCTTGACTTATAGTAACAATTATTCAAACTCTGTAGTAAAGATGCAGAACTGAACCATTGCTAGGCAACAGGCTGAACATCCTGTAGCTTTAGGCAGAATGACTCTGCAATAGATACAGAAAAACACATCTTCCCTCAGCTGACAAACATTCGGTTACGTCTAAGAACTCAAACTTACATTCTCTTGATGACGAAGGTTTGTGAACACGGAGGCCTAAGTTCCGTAAAAAGACTACATGATACTTAAGAGTTGCAGACTCTAAAGAATGACAAACAGGGTTTGTCAGATTTAGAAGGATTACTGATCTACCCTTGAGGAATTTCAGCCAGATATTTTGTGATGATTCATCAGCGGTTCTGCAGGACACACTGCAGTGTAACTCAAGCATCTGGGCCTTTAATGAGAGAATGAGATGTAGGAGAAGAAGAGATGTCATCCTGTGTAGAAGACTTGAGAAGACAAGCTATTCTGCCTTGTTAAATGAATATCAGATGAACCAATAAGCTCAATGGCTGGAATGTTTTTTTTCTTAAGCAGAACAAACTATAGAAGCTTTATTGGACAAATGAGACACTTTCACACATTGAGAAAAACACACAACCAAAATCGTTTAAATGAACAAAGAAAAACCCACATTTTATTGCACTTAAGTTATAAGAAAATAAAAATTCTAAATGAATCAAACAAATACACAATCCCTTTAAGGTTTCTTTTTTTATCTGTCTGTTATGCCAGGCAGTTTACATAAACTGAAAAAATAAAACAGCTCCAACATCTGATTTCTCAAACCAGATTATAAATTAAACGGGAAGGAAAAAAAACAAAAAACAGGAGAAAGAACAAGATTGTTTTTTCTTTTAATATACAGTGTTAAACCACTTTCACAGTTCAGCTTGAGTTGTGTGACTTGGAGGATGAGACGAATCGTTTGGCTACGGATGCGGTTACGTCCTGTTTATCTATGAAGCTGCTTTACCATTCAAAAAAACAAAAAACAAAAAAATAAATAAAAAAAAACACGAGAGCGTCACCAACGGAATCAGGTTAGCTCTAGCACTTAAAATGTAATCAGATGTCCATTTCTGTACACTAAGACCACCTTGTTTCTTCGGTAACATAACATCGGTTCCAACAATCTCATTTTTCAACTAATTAAAAACAAGAACGGTATTCTTTTTCGTTGAAGCATACATTTCCCACACAGAACAGACTGACAGAGCTTTTGTCTCAAGGAATGTGTGAACAATTTGCTCAAACACACACCCGCACGCACACCCAGTCATGCTCACAAACACGCGCAAAATAGTTTCTACACGTCCGTCGTTTCATTTCAGCAGACAAACCCGTCTCTTTGTCAGACATTCTCCCTCCTCTACGCCTCGTAGAGGCACATTTGGCTCAAGTTTCAGTGGCAAAAAAAGAGAAGCTGTTATGTCGATATCTTGCTTTTGTTGGTACGTTTGTTTGTGTCGTTTTTACAAGTTCAAACTCTACAAGTTACTTTTGTTTAGAATTTCGTCTGGGACTAAAACGTCACAGCCAGTTAAAGTTCCACCTTATTTTTCTGTGAGTCTAGCAGCATAAAATCCAGTTTGGCCACTGGGATGGACAGTACTGGGGGTGGGGGGGGGGGGACATATTCCCAGGAGCTTATGGGAAAACATTCCCATTTCCCACAGAGCACCAGCACTGATGAGCTAATGAAACCAGACTGGTTGAAAAACATAACAAACGCAGGTCATCTCTGAGCCAGAGAAGCACTGCTTATGGAGTACTAAATTCAAAAAAAGAAAAAAACAAATACAAAATAAAACCCCAAAAACGTGTGAAACAGCAGAGTGGGTTTAGCTTAATACTGAAACCTGTTGTTTGAACAAAAAAATAAAATAAATGCTGAACTTGAAAAGAAAGCACAAAACTTTAATTCACAGCCGTTGATGCGAAAACCAAGACAAGTCGTGGGGAACAAAGGAAAAAAAAGAACTGAAAAAACGGATACAAAAGAAATTCAACACGTGAGGAAGAAAGGGATATTTGGCGTGTGCTGAGGTTGATGAGGACTGACAAAACTGGCTTCCTTTGTCTCTCATGCTCAAATCACTCCCACAATACAAGGCTCTTCAAATTCTCATCTTTCTCCTTTAAAATTTAATTTGTATACACTATTTATCATTCCGTGTCTGTGTTGATGCGTTAGGGTCTCATGTATACAGTGTGGACTGTTTTGATCAAAAAAATAATGTTTGTACATATGGGTGTGAATTTCAGTCAGGCTTGAGCGAACAAGTCTCTGTGCAAGGTCGCCTTGAGTGGTAGGAAAAGGGACTATCCTGTTTTCCCAAGTCCTTCTTGTCAGTTTTCTTCCCAGAATGCTGTGGTGCATGAGCGTCTGCCCCCAACCCCCCCTTCGGAAGGTGAACGGAACTGTGGCGGCAGTCGTGGACCGTGGCAAGATGGGGAGAAATGTTGGCGGCAACATATCGGGGAAGTGAGCGATCGGTCCTGACGCGGAGAGACCCGGAGCAGGTTGCTCTCCCCCACCCTCCCCGTTTTCCAAACAAGTCCCCTTTAAGTTCACCCCCTTCACTTCATGTCCACGTCGAAGTCCAGCACCAGGAGCTTGGTTTCCTCTGTGCCGTTACGGCTGCCCACCGCACAAACGAGTTTGGTATTGGAGGCGCGGATGCGCCAGACCACGCCGCCGCTGCCTCCGCTCTCCAGTGTGACCAGGTTGCGGATAAACTCGCCCGTCCGAAGGTCCCATAACTTCACCGTACCGTCATCGGAGCTGGTGACGACAAAATTCTTGTTGAACTGCAGGCATGTTACTGCACTCTGGTGCTTGTGGGGACCTGAGAGCAAAATAAAAGAAACAGAAGTTAAAAAAGAAGTGCACTAATTTGTATTGAATGAACACTTATAATGCATTTCAAATCTTAAAAGCATATAATTTTTATAAATAACTTGCAAATATAATATCGCTGAAATAAAAGCCAATTAAAAGGACAGGTTTCAAAAGAACTTTGTGTTCAGAATAGTGTTGTCAAAAGACCCGGTACTTCGGTACCAAGTCGGTACTAAAAAAATGAAAACGTCACGGTACCAGGTTTCTTTAAGTACCGGTGGTACCGAGTACCCGGTCAATCCGGTTCTTGCTGCGCGATCTGAAAGCTGCGCAGATGCGCTCTCTTCATAAAAGCACTGAGACGTGGCGACATCAAAAGGAGGAAATGCATCAAACTAATAAAACACTTTAAAGACCGACACCCGGATCAAATGAAAGAGTTCAAGCAGGTAAGTTTTAATTTAATATTTAGATATTCTGTTATGAATATTATTCCATATTTTAATTTGAATGTCGGATTAAAATAAACATTGCCATTATAGCGGAGTTAATCCTTAGCATAAGCGCGGCTAACGCTAATATAATGAGCATTAGAATGAAGTTTCTTTATTAACTAATGCGCCTATAACCTTTATTAGGGTAAAAACAACAGGAGGACATGATGGTATTTACTATTGTTACACACCAGAGGCTTTTAAATGAATTGTGAATCTAAAATATGCGTGCTGGAGAATGTACAAACAGTTAACCGTGTTTATGTATCAGTCCGTCAGAAAAAAACTGTTCTGGACTTTTTTTTTTCTTGTTAGTTAGTTACTAGTTGTTATTCTTGGCTGGATAACTAGCAGGTTTAAAAGCCTTTTAAAATTAAATATGTACACAGTTTGGATTAAATGAAAGTACAGTCAAATTTGAGTGAACAATATATTTTTACAACATTAATTCATGTTTGTGAATGTTATTTAATACGAACACTTGATCATTCATGTTTGTTCATTGTGCATTAAATAATTTTAACAGATTGAACTTTGATTGATTGATTTTATGTATTTGTAAATTTTGAAATTAACCCTAAGAAGAAGAATTGCAATATATAACTATTGTTTATGTGAGAGGTCATGTTATCTAAAAAATGGAATCTTATTGTAAAGTGTTTTTAATACTACAGTTTTCATCTATTTGATATACACTTGTCTTAAAATATATAATCTTATCTAAATTTATTATAAAAGCTGAGGTTTGTTATTTACTGAAATGTTATATTTTAGCTGGAGTCAATGATCTAATGTTGCATTTGGTCAGACTCAGCCCACTGCTTTACTAATATTATATTTTCCTTTTACAGCTGCAGGAAGATCATGAAGCACCAGCAAACCCTAAAACAGACAGTTTACAGATGTGTTTCAGCGGCAGCAGAAATATGACAAAAACTTTTGGGTGGAACTTGGGTGTTTACTTTTCTCATACATTTATTACTTGATTAAAACTTGAAATAATTTTAAATAAGCATTAAGAATGGCATTGATTTTTGTGCAGTTTATTTTTGTTTAACTTTATTAATAAAACTGTGTTTTTTAATTAGCATATTTTTGTGTTTTGCTTTGGTACCGAGAACCGTGGATTTTCACTGGTATTGGTACCGAATACTGAAATTTTGGTACCGTGACAACACTAGTTCAGAAGACTAACCAAAATGTTATGGGTTTGGAACGACATCCAGAATTCATTTTTTGGGGGTGAACTATCCCTTTAAGTATATTTATAGAGAGTACACTTTCATGAATATGCTTCTTAAGTACTTTTAAAAAGAGCACTTTGTAATAATGTCAAATCAAAAGTCTCAAAGCTCATTTTAAATACTTGTTTTAATAATCTTTTGTTGTACTTTGATGTCCATTTTTGATCTGTTGACTAACATACTAAAGTACAAACTAAAGCACATGTAAAATACTGTTATTCAATATAAAAATAAATTGCAACTTCAACATTACAAATGTGTAGTAAATGCATTTAAAATACATGCCACACAAATTTCGGTAAGACTTTAAGGTGTCCTTGTTACACGTTACATGTACTTACTATTATAAAAATAATAAATTATGCATAATTACACGCAAGTAACCCTAAGCCAAACCTTAATCTTAACCCTAACCACATAGTAAGTACATGTAGTTAATTAATATTACTCAGTACTTAAATGTATAATTACACTGTAACAAGGACACCTTAAAATAAAGCGTAACCCAAATTTCATTAGAACTTATTTTTTTAGTTTACCATAAATGCTTGTCTGTATATTTGGCAGTGCACTTTAAACATATTTCAAAACTCATAAGTAATTGTTAAGTTACTTACAAAGACTCACTTAAGTTTTATTAACTGTTAAAAAAAACTCAAGTTTAACTAGTGGCTCAGTGGTAGAGCATTGCGTTAGCAGCGCAACAGGTTGTGGGTTCGATTCCCAGGGAACACACATAGTGATAAAACATGTATAGCCTGAATGCACTGTAAGTCGCTTTGGATAAAAGCGTCTGCTAAATGCATAAATGTAAATGTAAATGTAAACTATCAGCATTTAATATACATTTCAACTAAAATGCATTTATTTATATGCAAATAATAAGCATTTAAGTGTTCAAAACATTACATCCAGTTCACACTTAAGTATATTCTTAAGTATATTATTTTCGTAAGTCCTTTTTTTTAAAAGTGTACTAAAGGAATTCCAGATGGAGACACTGCAACAGTGAAATCACCAATAGACAAGAAATCGAACTGCAGCTACTTGCCACGGCAGAGAGAGCGAAGAGAGAACGTGTAACTATGGTTACGGGAAATACTGTGGCATAAACGGCTTTGATTCTATGCCCTTGAGGTATTGAATTGAGCCAGTCTTTCTGATAGGCCAAGAAACATGCGAGTCTAAACAAAAGTGCTAAGACTGCTGTCAGCGAGGAATAGAAAGCAAAAAAGAGATGCGCTACAATGGCTCCTGTTACTGCAGAGGGGTGTGGTGAGCTATTACAGCAACATCACAGGCAATCCACAAAGTCAAATACGGAAAATCACATTATCAAACATCTAGACCTGAGAACAAAGACAGACTGAGGTTTGTGAGTGAATGAAACTAAAAATATCCATTTCAAAGGCATGAATTTGTTCATGAATACCCATTAGCAGAGTACTAAGTCAACTGTGTGAATGCAAATGAGATGGCCGCTCTCTATTGATGTGCAAGACACTACACAGAGTGCCACAATAGTCCCTTTTCTTTAATGAGTGACTCTGTGTTTGAGCATTCGCACTTCAAAGCTCCGCCGCTGAGTTGAGCATCTTGTCTGGGGTTAAATGTGTGTTTTTGTGTATTATGTCAAACGAGAGTCATTAAGTGATAACAGGAAATGCTCAATGACCTAATTAAATGACCTACAAACTGATATATGATCCATCCCCCTCTTTAGTACCCTCTGGGCACCCCCAACAACACACCCCAACCCCCTCCAATTCCTTTCATCATGTCATCCATCCCTCACCCTTCCAGAAGAGCAAGGCTCAAGATGCTAAGAGAGGCTGGGAATTATGAAAAACACATCTTTGGAAACACAAAAGCCTGGGAGGTAGTGAAAAATGTGATCGTTTCCCTCTAGACTGACTATAAATTATGTGTTTGTGTCTAAAATGGATATTCTATTGTTTCAAGCATAAAGTGCTTGAGGCAAATAAAAATGTGATACTTGAAACTGAAGAACACTATCAAATTAAATAACCACACAACAAGCAGTCTGATTATTAATTCATGATCTGAAGCTCTTAAAAGAATGGTTCACCCTCAAAAATATATTTTTACTTTCAATTATTTACTCATTCACGTTGTTCCAAATTTATATGCAATTATTTTTTTTACAAAAGTAGAATGTTTTGAATGATATTTTTATAAATAAACAGTTCTAAGTGGCTGTCAAGCTCCACAAAAGGACAAAATATAGCATTATGGTACATGTATGGCAAGTTTTCTGAAGCCATATGATAAAGGAGTGAGGAAAACCTGAAATTTAAGTATTATGTTGGTTTTGAAGTTGGCAGAAATTGTGATATTTTCTACCCTATCGTGACGTATATTAGAGTAAAACATCTTGTCAAATGAGAAAAAATAAATAGGGTGGGACTATGAGGGAGCATTAATTTAAAAAAAAAAAATGTTCATGGATAAAGCATTCGATCAAATTTGATATCATGGTGATTTTAAATCACTGTTGCATCATTGTCATTTTTATTGTCATTAGAACTATTCCTTTGAGTTGCGATCAGTCAGACTCTCTCTGCTCACCTTGCAGTGTCTGTAGACACTGGCCGGTCTTGATGTCCCAGATCTTGACGGTGGAGTCTGCATTTCCAGAGACTAGGATATTATCTTTGAGCTCCATGCCGCTGGTGAGAGACTGATGACCTGTGAGCGTGTGAATACAGTTTCCAGTCTCTACATCCCACACCCGAATTGACGTGTCCAATGAACCGCTCACCACGTGGATGCCGTCAAACTGCAGAAAGAGTGATTTAAATGAATCATTGTGCAGTAATTAATAAATGACATGTTATATAAGAAATGACTGGCTAAACATCCAGAGTAGTCATTTGGCTTATTCTCTGTCTAGAATAAAAGCCAAGAACAATTCAATAAAAGCTTTAGTGAGTATGGCAGGGATTTGATTCATTTCACAATGAGATGCAGCACAAGCTGAATTCCAGATATTTTCCATTCTATTGTTATTGTATTAAATGCCAATATGTTTGATTAAATTTTTTCTAATGTAATTACCGCAAAGCTCTTAAAATTATGGATATATGAACAAATCAGGACAAATGCGGATTAGTACGGACTACAGCCCAAATGCTTTGTCCCACAGTTGCTGGGTCAATGACAAGACAAAAATAAAAATAATCTTGTTTAAAATGCCTTGACCAAGTTCTTGTAAATCCCGTTGAATGTAATCTTTGCATTCATGTTGGTTTCATATGGTTTTGAACTTTAATACCATTTTCAACAATAGTTTAATGACTCACTAATGACATAAAATGTCATGTGGTGTAACCATTTAAAAAACAATACCACTTTCAATACATGTGAATGCACATATATATATATTTTTTTTTTCATGCTAAAAAATTATTTTGACAATTACTTACTCATTTTTTTCCCCCGAAAGTTTTTATTCTTTTATTCCTAAAGTTTTCTGGGGGTTGTAGCACATGACATTTTACAATCTGAGCTAATCTTGCTATGTCAAAAAGGTCAAATCATCCAATTCTTTTATTTTCAATGTTTTTGCATGTTGGTTGTACCACATTACTTTAATTTGGTGGACAAAAGTTTTGCAAATGTTTATAATATTTTAACAAATCAGCTTGACTCTGAAGTTTAAGAACTTCATATCACCCAAAAAGTACCAAAATGAATCATAATTAAAACAGCATCATAGATAAAAAAAAATATATAACAAAAAAAAAAACAGCATCATATAAGAAGCATTTTCAAATCGATGTATTTGTATGTATAATGTATGAATAGCAATTTAAATGCACTTTTGAATGAGTCTGATGTTACTGATTATGAAAAAAATGGGCAATGACACATTAGCTTAACAGTTTTGCAGATCCTATTACTGTTACACCTAATAACACTCTCTGAGTCACTGAAGGCACGTGGCTTATGTAAACGTCCTGCAGTTAGCAGTAGGATGGGTCATGAATGCTTTTCAAAAGAACATGTAGAATGATAGTGCTTCTTATTCAGACAAAATATCCCTTTATCCCATGCTCTGCAATGAGTGATGCTTGAGCTTTAAAGATCTCTTGCCTTACTGCTGAAGAATTAACAGAGCAATAACCCGTAGAGGCATTTCATTTTTCATTGAGCAAAAGGGTAAAGTGGCTTGATTCTTTTTCTTGCTTTAAACAACTACAAATCCATCAGCTATTAATCTGCCATCTGAGAGGCAGCTGAAGTGGTTGAGTGATAGAGCATGTGAGTCAGGTGTACGTAAACGTTTGTTTACCTGTAGAGAGTAGACTCTGTTGGTGTGACCCTGGAGTGTGTGTAGGCAGGTCTCGGTTTCAGGATCCCACACTTTCACCATAAAGTCATAGGCCCCGCTGACCACCCTACGGCCGTCATACTGTACACAGCGAACGGCCGCCACATGACCCATGAGCACGTGCAAACACTGACCCGTCTCTATGTCCCAAACCCGCAGCGTAGCGTCCCGGGAACCGCTCACCACCCTGAGAGAGAAAAACAAACCGGTTTACTTCAACACCTTAAAGTAGAGTGTTCACATCAAAAGTTTTATATAATACAGTTTAAATGATTTCTTTCTCAACTTATAATGGAAGAACTTAATCAGGCATTAATTCGGCAGTCTACGACAGTCTATTTCTTGTACCTCCAAGGGATGTGTTTTCTTATAGCATTACATAAATCAAAGGAAAAATATTATTTGCTTACAAAACCAGACCCCTAGGACACAGGTTTGATAAATATATTTTTTTTAAACAAGCAAAATGAACATTAAAATGGGTGCTGGTGAAGAAAAGAGCAACAAACAGAAACTACTATTGTTGCTGAATGAAGCCTGAGGTCACTGCACAAAATAAGCAATCATGCATGGCACAAAGGGAAAATATGCACACCAACTGGCCCAGAGGCATTGAAAACACTGAGAATATTGTCAGGCAAGCAATTGTATAATTCACAACAGTGCATAAAGAAGCAAGCCTCTCAACTTTATGTGAATACTCCACACGGTCAGTATGTACAGCTGAAACCAGATGGGAACTGTGTGGTTTAACTAGCACACAATCATGTATTGTGTGCAGCTATTGAGAGTAATTATCTTTAAAGTATTATATAATATACAGTACTTTATATAATACTTTAAAGTAAATGAACTCATGCATGGTAGTTGTTTATTTAAGGTTGATACTCTACATCAGTGTTTCACTTTCAGTTTATTTTAACCAAAAATTATCATTAATATTCAAGTTAAATTTAAGATTTTTAAATAATTAGAAAATAAATAAATTAAATAATTAAAAAATTATTAGAAAATATACTAATTTTAAATATTTTGACATCACAAAAAAATCTATAGTGAGTGAAAAATCTATTGAAAATTGTATAAAATATGCACTTTTTTGATCGTCCCATAAAACCTGGGAAAACCTATTTACTTTACATTTTATTTAATTCATGTAAATCTGTTAAATTCTGATTAATATGTTTAAAGCAAAATTATTTAATGGTTTATAAAAGGCAGTGCGGTATTCTATATGCATCTTAATGTGGGCTTTGGAAGGCGGTAGATGTTACCTTTTCTCATGCAAGTGCATACAGCGCACTGTTGAGGTATGACCGTACAGCGTGTGGATACATTCTCCCGTCTCTGCATTCCAGACCTTCAGCGTTCGGTCTGTGGAGCCACTGATAATAATGTTGTCTCGCATCTGAGAGGACCAGACCCCACCGGTGTGGCCGACTAACGTCCGCAAACACTGGTGAAAAAGAGAACAAATACAAGGGTAAATCAATTGAATTACAATGCCACATCTAAACCCCAACTCTGAACAAATGGCCAACAAAAAGATTTCAAATGAATTACCCAATGCCTGCACTAATTAGAAGCACTCTGATCCATCACTTTGACCTTTACCCAAGACATAACTTCTGCTTATCAACATACATCAAATAACTTTACAGTCCATTCGAAGCAGGAAGCAGCGTTAATGGAAAAAGAAACACTCTTTATTTCATATGATATATTAGATATTGATCAGCTTGATGAGAGAATTCCCTTAGAATAATCCATGAGGCTAAGGGCCATTTCCTCTAAATATAATTAAACCAAATTCAATTTCATTTCAGAGGCAAACACTGAATCAAAGGTCATTTCGTTGCGTTATGAAGCGAGTGGAAAGCATTGCAAGTGTCAAAGGCGCAACCTCTGAACCATGACCAATAAAAGCAGGGGTGATAAACCCAGGAGATGTGAAAGAGGAGGTCTCAAGGCTTTTAATTCATAATGCAGCTGCTCCTATTTCTGTCTCCATCTCGATCATGATCAACCGTAATGCATCATTAATCTTTAGAAGCGGTGACCAACCTCCAAGACACCCGGGGCTTTCGAGTGTTTTAACGCGTCTTGCTTTGTTCCATCGCCGTATGTGGCAGTTGATGGAACAAAAGAGCAACTACTGAGGAAATCAAACCAATTAACAGTAATTTAAAACCATTACTGTATTAGCAAAAAGTGACAAATTGGATGGTAAAACAAAGGGGTTAAAAGCAAGAATGGCTCTTTAAGGGAACTGGAGAAACAACAAAGATGTCTCCTCTGAACAATCCGTGTTAAAACGTGCCCAAAGACAATTTCTTATCATCTTGTGATCAAAAGCTACTCCGCTCACATTTGTAGTGTCCATAACACGCCAGAGAGAAAAGGGAGGGGGTTAAATCATGAATATTAATGCACTTCTTACTGCATTATGCATGAGGTGTTGTGTTCCATAATGAGTACGTGTTACTAAGGCAATGGATCTTTCCCATGGAATGTTGAGGTGGTTTAAATAATGCCGGCGAGCACAGAAAGCTTTCAGGCCGTGTTCTCAGGCGATTACAGCCTGCTCAGGCTGTGTCTGTGAGAGGACCTTTGAAACCAAATGGCTTAGGTGTCTGTTTATCTGCCCGTTGAGAAACCATAAAAGAGCAAGTCTGTGGCACCCACGAGGCATGGAGATTAGCATTCCGTTTGAGTGGCTGGTGGGAAACGTTTGAAGCCAAGGATCGAGGTTTAAATCCATTTGAGTAACCCCTTCCAAATTCCACTCATTTTACAGTCCACATCTAATCTTAGCGAAGAAGATACCGTGCAAATTGCGGCCAGGACGGTAAAGTGCCAGTGCTTATTTTGTTTAGTCTCCTTCCAAAAATCCACATCGTCCTCGTCGGACTGAAGCGGCTCGCATTTCAACACCCTCGTTCTTGTGTTCGAAACCCACTGCATCTCTGAATGGCCAGGACTGGTGCACATATTCGTGTCTCAGATGGTGAGCAGACTGTTTGGAGCAGCTGTTTTCATTGCTAACCCTCCTATTTTCATACCAAAAAAGTCCTCTCCCATCTGGAAGAGCACTATTAGTAAAGCTTTTCATTATCAAACCACAGACTACAATGGTTTGTGGGAACTGTAGTTTGAAGAACATCTGTCTGTTAAATACAGTTAAGCTGTTGAGCCTGGGCTCTGTAAAGGAGTTAAAGGAGGGTATACAAGGTAAACAAATGAAACGATGGTGTGCGGAATGGTTCCCGTGAGCACAAACGTCTTCTAGGACCAATAAATATGGGTAAAAAGAGTTTTTGAGTACAAACCCTAGCATGTCACCACCATATTACATCACTAAACCAAATTAGAACCAAGCTTTCTGGGAAAGACAGACTATTGTAAAAGTCATAAGAGGTTAGACCAATGTTGTTAATGTTTAACTTGAAATTTTCAAAAAGTTGAAGTACTAAAACTACTAAAACTGAAATAAAGCTAAATAGAAATATTCAAAAAATAAAAATAACAGAAGCACATAAAATTACTAAAAATTTTTATTAAAATGCAAAAAAGGCTAATTTAACAACACATAATAGTGTACAAAGGTCACTTTATTTTAAGGTCAAATTCTCGCTATTAAACCATTAACTACGACTTTTGCCTCAAACTCTTAATTTGCTGCTTATTAATAGTTAGTAAGGTAGTTGTTAAATTTAGGTATTGTGTAGGATTAGGGATGTAGAATATAGTCATGCACAATATGTGCTTTATAAGCACTAACAAACAGCCAATATGTATATGTAATAATAGGCATGCTAATAAGCAGCTAGATAGTGTGAATTTTTTCCTTATACTAAAATGTTACCTGTATAAATAACTAAAATAACACTGGGCTATCCTCATTACATATGAATGGCATGGAGCTAATTATCTAACTACAGCTACCATAAAACCCATTTAAATATCTTAAGCAGGGGTTTTAAGACCATCAGGCCATAAACAAGAGGTTTGCACTGATTCAAGAACAGATTTAGATATATTTTCTATAATATATGATTTGCAAGATCAGCATAAGAATGTAATCTCCGGCTGGGTGTGTTTGTTTCTCTGATGCAGAAGTGGGTGGAGGGTTTGGGCAGGAGTGCTGCAGTCTGCATGTTAAGGAGTTGGTGGTCAGCCAAAGGTGCAGTCTGAGTCATGGCTGGAGAGCGGGAGGGGGAGGAGAGAGTCACAGGAAATTAAAAGCAGAATAAAGCAGCAGAAATGATGGGAGAGAGCGTGAAATAGAGCCAAAGGCTTAAGGATGAGTGAAAGATGTGATGAAAGAAATAAGTAAACAGGAGGATGGAGGCCGGAGGGCTGTTTTCACAGTATGAGCAAACACATATGCTCATACTCTCCCTGTGACCTCCTCACTCCTCTCTACAGTATGTCCCGTCACACCCAGGCCTCCTGCGACAGCATAAACATCTCCACGAAAGGTGACCTCCAGAGGCAGAGAGCTGCTTTTGAACATTACATCTCATGGGCTTTCGGACTTGAAATTGTTGATCTAAACCCAGGGTTTCACACAACTTATACTTGGGTTAGTAATTAATCCTGAAAAAGTTTTGAGATTTCACACTGTATATTTGTAAACACCAGATTAACATTCATGTTTGCATATTCATCAGGGTACAAAATGCAAGTAGCTGCATTAATACGTCCTAGTTCATCTGTGGAAATTGGCAAATCAGCTCATCATTTGAAATCTTCTGAAATATAGTACAAACATAATACAGTTGCTAATTTATTCCAGTAAACATATTTGTCGCCACTGTTCAACATTAATTTTTTCCCCTCAGGTGCTGAAAGTAAATCGTACAAAAGCTTATGAATATTTAATGAAGTAAGCACTGAGGACGTTTATGATCAGATGTTTGTTTCCAAATAACTTGCTGTAACTTTTTAGCAATATTTTTTCCAAGACTTCTATCTATCTATCTATCATACGGATCATGCAGAGAATTTTAAGCAAATATTGTATAATGGAGCATAAGAATATTTATATTAACCACTTAGCATTTTGTTAATTTCCATGACTTTTCTAAACCTGGAAATCACACTTTTAAAAGACATGCAAACTAAAGAGTGACTGTTTTAAATCAATTAGAATTTTTAATATATTTTGCTAATACTGCTCACCCCTAAATGAACCCTAACCTTAGCCAATAATGCATATCTTAAAAACTGTTTTGCTGTGCATAGATATAATATTCTTTATGTATTTATTTTCTAGAGATTACACATACAAGAGAAAATTTTTAACCAAATAAATATTTTATAACAGCGCATAAGAAACATTTCTATTAACTACTGAACGGTCTGTGATTTTATTCATTTTCATGACCTATCCAGGCCAGGAAATCACACTATTGAAAAACGGAGCTAGCCGGGGCAGGTTTCCCTTTCAAAATTACAAGTGAGAAATGCAGCTTTAAACCCAGTGTGAAAAGCCGTTTACTATTTATTTAGTCTTATTTCAAGGTATCCACATAACCTTTTGTGCACACCAAAACTTTCCACGCCACTCATCACTGCACAGGTGAAAAGAGCTGTGGGTAAATCCTGTCGACACATCTCAGAGAAGCCAGATTAAATACGTTTTAGCCCTGGGCTGGTTGTGATGTGACAGAATGAGAGAGATGTTGGCCAAGTGTCACTGACACTATATAAGGAATATTCCACAGGCATTTTGAAACTGAGATGTCAGGCATGTCCATATAGCCGGCACAGAGGAAACCTGGTGAGCATCTCTGAAGTTTTAGGAAGAATCCTCTTCGTCTCAGGGAGATGAGTCTGACAGCTCCCAGTGAAACAGAGAGAGAGTGCTACATATAATCTGTGAAGTGGTGCAAATCTCTAAAACACCTCACTTATTAACCAGGTAATCTGAATAGTGTAGTTTTTGTTGGTCATGTCATGGCGACAACATTAAAACCAAAGACCATAGAAGCCCCTATTCTTAACTTGATCCTAATCCAAAACAACTCATCTCTTTGCTTATGTCTCAGTCACATTTCATCCCTCATCAGACGTTTATCGTGCTGTACACATCCTCAAGCATGGCACACATTCAAATGAGCAGGATGCTGCGTTACAGCCTAATCTTCCCTCAAAACCACTTCCCTATTACACACAGCATGAGGCCCATTCATTTACTATGGAAGGGGGCCAGTAATAGCATTATCAAGCTAGCGCGGGTGAAGATGGTCTATAATCCACAGCACGCCCATCAGATCTTTATCTAGCGTTCATATCAGGCGTTGCTCAGACATTTACTTATTTTCATGTCTGGCTTATGATGCTGGGGAGAGCTATAAAACAATAACTGTATGGTGATATAAGTTTGTCAACCAGTATACACTTTCTAACGTGGTTATGCTAGTGCTTCCTGCACAGCTTTTCAGATTCAGCGGTAAATAAAGGGATGTGACCACTAAATAATGGCAAGAAATCATGTCTAGTGAATTATTCTCAAACAAGGTTCATGAAAACTCTCAGGTTCATAACTCTTATGGGTAAATTCTTCTATTAGGTTACAAATCTGGGTAGGATCGTAACAATTGAAGGAGTGGAACATGATGCTAAATTACAGGATCAGTTTCCAGCAAACTTATAAAAATGTATTCCTTTAATGCAGTGTAAGATTCTTTGGTTAACGCATCTGCCAAAAGCATAAATGTAATGCTGCCTTTAATTATGAAATGTGCGGGTCAAATTGGGCTGCAAACATATTTGTAAGAGTTTGTTCTGCACACATTTACAACACATCTGTGTCAACACCTTTCAGTTATGTCCATGACCCTAAATGAGAATTTATAGAAATAGGCATAGATAGAATATCTTTAATTAAAAAGGTACTTTTAGCAACCAGAATTTCTCTATAAACTGTTCTTTTCCACCCAAGTTATTCATGAATGACTTCTACAGAAAGAGGGAACCAGCCCATGGTGGTGGCGTTGCCAACTCCCAATAAACATTATCTATTATGGGAAAAGCTGTTAATCTGGTCTCAGATCAGCAGTGAAGGGCACCTTCTTACCTACACAGAAAGAAACCTGCTGCTTCCAACAGATGGACTGCAGCAAAACGGCCCCTTTGGACAGATTTTTATTTTTTTGCTTGTGGAAAAGAAGCGAATGGCATTTTTCTGTTTTAATCTATAAACTCAAAATGGACTCCAATATAATGAGTGAAAACAGTGAAGGGTGTTTTAATGAGAACGGAGCACTTGTGTGCTAAGGAATTCCAACTATTCTCTCACCATGACATTCTTTGGCCGGCTTTATCTTCAGACAATATCAGAGCAAAGCAAACAAAGAACGGAGAGAAACTTGGACAATGAGAAATCCAACCACCATACAAAGAGAAAGCAAACGCTTTCATTTTTTAGTGAAAATGGAGGTCAAATCGGCAAAAGAAGTGTTTGTGTGAGTATGTGTGTATATGGGGGTTGGTGATGTACAAAATTGGGACCCATGACCCACAGGAGCCTATTTGTCTAGATCTGCTATCGATCCCAACCCGAGAAGGTTTTAGTCTCAGAGGGTGAGTATCTGCCTGTGAGCTGCTTGCATGAGCTCCTGGGGTTCACAGCACTTAAATGGTGAACTGAAGTGTAGCGAAAGGAAAAAGTAAACAGACCCAAGGTCAAGACAGAGACTCTGTAAGAGAAGCGGAAAGAGATGAACGAAGCAATGAAACAGAAGGGAGGGAGGGCTACATCCATAGATTCAGAGAGGCAACGCAGCCGAAATAACATTTGCGGCTGTGGCCATGACAACAAGACTGCAGACTGCTGATCAAAAGTGAGTGTGTGGTGTGGAAAATGCAAATGTTTAAAAACATGAAAATAATGTATATTGGACGTTATTAATGTACTCAGTTAATAGTTTACAGCTGAGTGAACCACAGAAAGGAATAGAAAGTAGGAAAGAGTACAGTAAAAGAAAAGTAGTCGCACTAAATCCCATCATCTCCTGCCTCACTGTTCCACTTCCTCTGACAGGCGCTTCAAAGGACACAGCATTTCCTGTTTAATTGTCCACAGTCAGGACTCTCTAAAGTACTGCATCAGACTTAAGACACTATTCATCCAGTTATATTCTCTTTCATATTAGGGGTGCACAATATACTGGCACCATATCAATTATCGGCTGATATCGGCAATTAAAAATACACATAATAATAATTTAACTATATTTAAATATTGAACTAAAATAATGTATACATTTAACTACTTTTAGCTATTTAATTAATTTTAGAAGTTTATTTTATTAGCCGATATTAAATATTTATCGCCGATATTGGATATTGCGCTTAAGAATACGTCTGCAATCTTTTACAAAGGATTTGTTTTTACAAATATTTTTATGACTATAAACATATTTTTATACTTTCATATATATTTTTCATGGTAAAATGGTTTGCTCACTCTCTGATTGGCTGAATGCCTGTTTTAGCCTTTTTTGAAAGAATTTGGATATAATTCTGCATAACAGAAGCTGATCCAAGCTTTACAAGCATTTTCAAGCTGGTGCTTCTTTTCGATAGCTCCGCAAACAGCATTGCATGATGGGAACAAAAAGGCAGCCTGCCATATATGCGGCGATGACCCTAATCATGGCGCATCTGCCATCTGCTACCATGATGTCTCTCATCAGACAGCATGTTACTGCTGAACCAATCACGTCTCTGCTGTGATAAGAAGAGAGACAATCAATGCACGCTAAATTTGATTACAGAAGCTCAAAGGCTGATAACCTTGGGAATGATGAGATCCTCTTCTGTGAAAAGCGGACTAGTGAGAGACACAGAGGATGGAAAAGAGAAAAATCTAACAAACGTGGAAGATAATGCCTGTGTTAGTATCTGGTATGATAGTGAACATTACAAGGAGAGATTTCATTAGACTCTGGATGAAAATGGAGGTCAGGATGGAAAAGGCAGCGCTGCATGATGAGTGAAGCGCACACACATTTTTTACAACTGCCATAAACTTGCAGCACAAGGACCATGTCACAGCATCAGCTAGTGCAATGAATCCTTAAAGTGCACGAGGAGGGGAATAGCAGAGAATGGAGGTGAGAAAGAGAGAGAGACAGTCAGCCAGAAAGACATGCTGTTTGTAGTTAGTGATCATCTCAGCGTTCAATAGAACATGACTCCTCACGTTCTCACGTGAATAAGTGATGAATATGGTCATGTGCAGGTTTTCTGGATGAACTGAAATGGTGGTGAGTGCTGCTGTACAAGCATGTTCAATGAAAACACACCTCCCATGAGAGAGAGAGTGAGAAGACCAAGAGAATGAGAGGAGGACAGAGAGGAGAGAGCTGCACATCTATTGACATATGTCAAAATGGATACCTCAAATATCTGAAAACATTTTGAAAATTCAAGCAAAGCCACCATACATTACAGAAAATGGTAAAAAGCCAAGTTGCATGATATTTACCGTGACCAATGTATTATTCAGTCATAATTAGGAAAATTAAGTTATCATCTTTGATACAGATAGTGGAATTAAAGGCAATTATTTTAACCGATAATAACAGTGTTAGTGTGTAAGTGTGACCCAAATAGATACAGTATTTGATTATTGTGTTTGGCTTCATTTTAAGCAGAATCATCTGCTGATATTCAACAGAATATTTTCTTTAATTTGTGAAAATACATGTATTCAAACATTTATATATTATAATTTATATACTATCTATATTATTATATATTACTCTATAAAAGGTCCTTCAAATAAATAAAAATATAAATAAATAAAAACTCACCTTCCCAGTAACAGCAGACCATACTTTGAGTGTGTTGTCGTCTGAGCCGCTCACTATGCGGTTTCCACAGAACTGGAGACAGGTGATGACATGGTCGTCATGGCCTTTCAACACCTGAAAATAGAGGAAAGCCAGGAGAGAAAAAGGAGTAATTACAAAATGAAAAGAAATGCTAGTGTTTCAGTGATGTGCGAGAACGATGTGATGCTGCTGATGTGGCAAATGACACAGCAGCTTTCAATAACATGACAGAGACAAGCAAGAACCAACAGATTCATGGTCACCATGGCAACAAAAGAGTCAGGTAAAGCCACTGCTGATGCCAGTTGGTCTGGTGCAGCTGAAGCATGTGTACATGGGTAACTGAAGATTACTATTTTTTTGGCACCTAAATGTGCCTTCAAGAGGACTTTAAGTAGTTATTTACAGGCAATTTCTTAAACATTTCTGTTCCAAGCCTGTGTCCCAGGTGACAGGCTAAGGGGTGTCTCTCAACAGGAATTCCAAATTAGATGGCCAACAAAGAATATAAAAAGCAATATAAATCAGTTTTAAGTGCCAATTCTGCCTAAGTGAGTAAAGTGATTTAATATTATGCCTAATTTATTCCTGTAATGGCAAAGCTGAATTTTCAGCAGCTATCTTAGACCTCACATGATCAGATATTATTCCAATATGCTGATTTGGTGCTCAAGAAATATGAATTTTGAAAACATCTGTGCTACTTAACATTTTTGTGGATTGTTTCACGACTCATTGATTAACTGAAACAACAGGATGTATTTGAAACAGAAATCTTTTGCAACATTACACATCTGTACTGTTACTTTTGATCAAAATAAATAAAATAAAAATATAAAATGGAAGAAAACAATCTCACTGAACCCAACCTATTGAATGGCACCGTATATATAGTTAAAATCTTATATTTATAAAATAAAGATTAGATTCTATATTTATTTTTTTCCCTGGATATTAATACATACTTCCCTTCCTGTGATACATCAATGTTTTTGCTATTTGCAGTGCCTTTCAGACTGGGCATAAACATTTGGAATCTCTTTAAAAGTGGGTGTGTATCTTGAGAAGACCACTTTGTAGGACACTATCAGGGAATGTACCGGTGAATTAGGAGTGAGAATAAGAAGTGAACAACATGCTACCTTAGGTGATTTGAGGTCTCCTCTCCTCCAGTTGGTGTCTATTCTGTGTTGTCTAATGTAGGCACTCTTCCAGGGACTGTGTGTGAACCCTGGCTTGATAACCTTCCTTCTCTTTATGTGCAAGGGTTCGTCAATACCTGCAAAACAGATGTTTTCTATGTTGGTGACACTAATTCAGTGCATGATATACAGTATAACCATATATTAACAATATACATGTGGTTAAGGGATGAAGTTCCAAAGTTTGTGAAAAGCAGTAAAAATCACCTTCTTCTTTGCATTTTTCCCTCCAGAGCAGGTTATCCTCTGCTAGAATGCGCCAGTAACGACACGTCTGAGCTGCCTGAAGCAGATCCTTTGGCTCCAGAAATGACAACACGTGTAAGGCCAACTACAACAAGACAGACAGAGTCAGACATCAGGAGAAGGTGAGGATAGGGAAAAAGTAGGCTACAACGGGATAAGGGGTAACGGGATAATTTAGACCAATTAACCACATTAATTTAAGGTCTTCACTTGATCACAAGTAGTGGAGTGACAAAGCACAACAGATTTTGTTCTGTTCTCCCATTTTCCAGAGCGCTGCGATTTGCAAGGACCTCAGTAAAGACAGAGCATGTCCAAACAGTTCCATCATTCCTTATGCAATCTGATATGAAGTTTGCAGCCTGAGATTCCACAGTGTGTGTACAGTACTAGCCTAGAGGAGCCTTTTCCACAATCTGTTTCAATCAGGCAGACAGACACACCCTGAATACTACTGCACTGACACAGAAGAAAAACAACCTGATGGGGAGGAGAGCCAGGAAAGAGGGAGACAAGATGACAGGTGATGGAGAACAAGAAAGGCAAGCTGAAACCGTGACAGGAAGAAGAGAGGATGAAAGGCAGAGAGGGCTGCTGTTAAAGAAAGAAAAAGAGCAGAGAAAGGGAAGGGGATGGAGGAGCTTCCTCTCTATATTCCTGAATAGCAGCTGAGAGTTGTAACATCTCTCTGAAGAGGTGTAAGAGAGGACATGCCTGTCAAATGAACTCCAGCACTTACTCTGCTCTAAAACCACCGTCAAATCTCAGAGCCATAAAGTGCAAGACTGTGTTAAAATTAAAATTAAGAGAAATGAAAAGGCCCTTTTCAAGATCTGGGCTTTAGTAGTTTCATAGTGAAATGTACTGTGAGTTTTAGAAAATAAATAAGAATGAAGGTCCATTCCTAAACCTAACCTATAAATGAGATATAATGCATGCAAATTAGCAAACAGTACAAATACATACAAATTAGTAATTTTTTTGTTTGTTGCCAAAACGAAACTGTCACAAACTGCCGTGAGAGTGTGTTTGATGAATACAAAGTTCAAAAAAAATTTCAGCTGCCTTGGTTCCAGAAGTATTTTTCTTATTAATTTTCCATTTTTATTTACTAAAGAGATATAAGCCACTAATGAGCTGGAAGGTGAATCACAACATTACAAATTTTAAATTGAAAGGAATTTTTTTTTGAAAAAGACAAAGGTAAAAGACTGCATACTTAACGACTTAGGTAAAGAACTACAATCCCATGAAGTAGTGTGGACGACAATCAATAAAAAATATATATATATAAAAATAGATTTAAAAATGTTAGATTCATTTGGTGTGATTTTGTAGCAATTCTTATGCTTGCCATAAATTCTTTGTAGAATTATGGGTAATGTACTGTTTTTCATAAGATATTCCACTGTTAAGCCCCGTTCACACCAAGGACGATAACTATAAAGATAACGATAAAGATATAGTTATAAAAATCATTCTCAATGTTAAAGAATAGCAGAGTCCACACCACAACTATAACGATAATGGCACAGAGAAACAATATTGCTGGAATCACTTTTTTTTCCAGCTGATGAACAATAAAAACATTGACACCCAATCAGAATCCATCCTGCTATAATAACGAGCTCGAGAATTTAAAGTGGCAGACACACGTGCACCAAGAATAAACAGACGATATTCGTTCGCTGGTGTGGACGCTAATATCGTTATCTTTATAGTTATCGTTCTTGGTGTGAACTGGGCTTTAGACATGATTATTAAAAAAAAAAAATACACTGAAAATATGCAGGTTGATATCTTCAACAAAAGCATTCTTTAACAACTTCTTTACTCAGAGTAGGTATGAATTTAACGGTTTGCAAGTTACCATTAAAAATCAATTCGTCTATTGAGAAAATTGAATGGGATTTTTACTTCTGGAACCTGACTGTTGCACTCTACTGGACACAAATTTGTCTTAATCTGGCCATATCTAATCTGATTGACTATGCAACTTCTACACAAAGAGCACATTATTTTAAACTGCTAGCCTAAGTTTGCTATGTTAGTAGCATCTAAACGTTGAAAGATATTCAGTGTTTTGTTTTCCTTAACTTCAGTATTTCTGGGGAAAAGAGTGTATTTGATGAAGTTCCTGAATATTAAGATGACTGTGTGAGCGATTTTATATACAAATTTACCTCTCTGGGCAGGAGTGAGATGAAGTCTCTCTGAAACTGTGGTTCGATCACCTGCATCATGTGTTTCACCTGCGTGGGCTCACAGCTGTCAATCAACTCATCCAGCGCAAGCAGCTTCTCTGGGCCACTCCAGCTCTGTAACACACATCAGCACATATGTTACCAAGAACACAAAGCATGTGCACATTCAAGAGCCATCCTTTTACATTTAGAGCTTTAGATTTACATTTTAATTAGGACTGGCGATGCTTTTTCGCTGGCTATACAAGCAGAAACTTCTGGCATGAACATAACCATGAAGGTTCTCGTAAGTCAAATGGAACAGACTTAGTGTCTTGGGGCTGCTGGAAACTTCCCAGGGTTCGTTCTCCAAAAATTAAGCTGCGGTCAACTTCATCCAGTTGAATAAAATGTTTCGCTGATCTCATGGTGCTCAGAACTTAATTCGCTCTCAGTGAGGATGCGCTGCACCGGAGAGATTGTGCCAAAGTCATTCCGCTCTGAAGCGCATCAAATGAGAGAGGAGGATTGCTCAGGGATGTTTATGATGGAAGAGGGATGTACAGAAGAGGACTATGGGGAGGCAAAGCACCCATAATTTACTGCTGAAACGTTTCAGCTGGGGGAACTCGGCGTTGTTGTCACAGGCTGGTTTATGTCTATATGTGTTTATGAAAGCATAACTGCCTCTTTTAATCAGATTCAATGTTAAATTCTGTCGATTCTTTAATTGAAGCCAACAAATTAAACTAAGCACGAGATACATACAGGCTTCCCAAACTTTATTAATGAATTTCCATTACTTTTCAAAGACACTGTCATTTGTGATTAATTGATAAGGATTTTTTTTAAAACAATTTAATAGATAATGCACTTACAAAGAGCACGTTTAGATAATTTAAGCAAGTTTAATAATAATAAGTATTATTATATTTTATACATTACCATTCAAAGGTTTAGAAAACATTGTAAAAAAAAAAAAAAATTTCTAATTTTTAGTCTAATAAACACTGTTCTTCTTTCTATTATTCAAAAAATAGTTTCAATTAATCAAAATATGCATATTTGTTTTTACCATCCCCAAGCAAAACTAGAGACAAAAATATTAATTGTAGACATTTCCAAGACTTTAAGGTTGTTTTTCTTTTCCAAAATCACATATTTAACATTCAATGCCAGAACTCTATGTACAAAAATGACAAGGTTGCAATCTAGTGCCCGACTTCAACCCTGAACACACAGAACTGCCACTAAGATATATCACCACAGGCTTCCACTGTAGAATGCAGAAATGAGACATTTAATGTGAATCACGTAAGCGATACTGAAGCAGCGAAGCTGCTGACTCATAGGGATGCGGGGTGTCATTTGCACCTCCTGAAATAAGCCTTACAATAACTCAGGACAGAAACAAGCAACTCATCAAGCACTGACTGAGCAAACAAGCAAAACAGTTTCTGAACCCATTGCATAATGGCGCAGACAGACCACTACTGAAGGAATGTTGTACCTGACTAATGATTCTGTCTGAGACAGCATCTAACAACTCGCCTTTGGTGTCATAAAGGATTACGCGCACACTTTTATTGAAGGATTTGAATGGAAGTATTGAATGGAAATTAAATTCGGAAGAAGCAAGAACATATCTTGGGCGAAACTTTACTTATTAGATGAAAGCTTATTCATCCTTTCAATCAACACGGGTATCTGCGATTTCATGCCAGAGCAGCTTCGTTAAGCCCGAGGACTGATCAAGCCTGTAATTATCTGCAACGCAGAGCAAACACCGACTGAGGTGGAGCCTCTGCTTTCTGTTGAGGCTTGAATTGTTATTCTAGTAAGAGGGATATGACATGATGATATGAAGATCTAAATAGTTCCAAACTTGTGGCATAACGCCCACATGCATTTAAATATCAAGTTTAGATTCAGTTCAAAAGTTATGTTCCTCAGCAGAGGTTCTGCACATGACATGCAAACAAGGAATGAAGAAATAACAAGTAACAGAAACAAATTCTCAATTCAAGGCCACAATATCTTGCTTTTTTCCCCTGCATGTGACACATGGGACTCTCTAGTAATTGTAATAAAGGCTCATTATAAGCGCAAACATTCTGATTGTACATTTTGTTCTGACTGCCTCATTTGAAGCTGCTGTACAATAGCCAATATATCCACATCTGTGATTTAAATTCTACATTAATGCTTGGTGAACTTTATATAATGTTCACTGATAACCATAAACAGGCTACAGTTAGGCTAAATTAAGTTAACCATGGAGTTAATCTGTTAAATTAATAAATTAATCTGGCAAGTCTAGTCACAAACTGAATCAAATAGCTTGGTTGAACTCACCTGAAAGGTGCGGAGCCACTCCTGCAGGCCTGTGGGGGGCTGGATGGATGTGATACGTCGTCTCTGCTGACCCTGCCCATTGACTGCTCGAATGTCCCTAAACGTGGTGGGGGTGGCTGGGTACGGCAGTCCTGTGGGACTGTTCAGTGAGGGTTAGGGAGAAAAGGATGAGAACAGAGGAAAACTAATTAGACGTCAAGAGCGGGAAAGAGACCAAATAAGATTTAAACACACATTAAATGAAAACATTTGTTTCAAAATATTTTAAGGGCATTCTGGTGAGACATCTGACAGGAGACATCTGTATTGTGGTAATTCAAGAATATGAGAAGGCCAGTGCAAGCTTGTAGTTTATGGAAGATTTCAAAACAAAATGGTTCTGTGGATGAAGCTACTATGAAAATCTGAGGCTTTATTTCAGAACAATAGCTTGAGAATTGCAGCCAAAACCAAAGTGGTGAGTTAGACTGAATCTGTGCCAGATGAGCACTACAGTCCACTTGAGCCGCTATTGTGGTCCAACATTAGACAACATGACCATTTACTTCAGCCTCAGAACTCAATCAGGCAGCATGGTTTTATTCAGCCACCTGCTCCAAACCGATTCATTCAGATGTTTATCTTCATCTTTGTTTTATTCATGGAAACCCTTTTCTGTTTACCTTTTTCACTATTTTAGAGTCCTTCTAAAACATGCTCAAAAGCATTTAATGTATGCAAGCTATTAAGAACTGAAGCACATTCCCTTTTTCACTTGTGGTGAGAAAGGGACACAGAGAGTTGTCCCATGTCAGCAGTCCTTACAGCACTTCTGTGTCTCTGGGGCCCTATACTAACACCAAAAAGACGATTCAGCACTCCTTCCTTGCATTCTGCTTATCTACGGATACCTTCTCCGGTGCAAGAAATGCTCGGATGAGAAGGTGAGAGGGAAGAGTGCAGGCGAGCACGTAGTGAGGTCTGTTCCATAATGGATTCATATTTAATGGGATTTGAGACCAAGATGCTTCAATTACCCAGCGCGCAACTGCCGCCTGGTTGGTCATGTACTGTTCTAATATGAACCACAAGAACACCTGCGTCTTGAGAATAAGGCATGAATACTCGTCAGAGCTGACTGCTGAGCTTGGGTTTGCCGACTAAGGAACCTCTCGGGTGGCGATTCCATGTTTAAGGGGTTTCAGAGTGACAGTGTCATTTCTGAACCATTAGCAGGATCAAAATAAGACAGATTTGCATTTCCTGATGTATATATTACTTCTTGCAAGGTAGCAAAAGAAAATGATCATAATTCTGTATGCAAGTAAGTGTTAAAAAATGTAGAAGTAAAAACAATTTATGAGTATAGCTAAGTTTTTAACCCATGCGTTCTAAAGTACAACATTATCATTTCTGTGGAAATTTATGCAAAACTAGGAATACTTGTGGTAAGACCATGCAGACAAAAAAATCTGATGGACACTGTGCTTGTTAGCAATCGAAGTGGGGGTGGGGATTGAAGCCAAACATCTGAGCAAATTATTCAAGTCACATGACATTTTGGATGCAGGAATTTACGTAAAATGTGTTTTTGATAGTTTATGTTCATGTGTTACTTTTTTCATAATTTCCCCCACCTCACTTTTTATTAGCATCTTAGCGTTTCCATCCAGCATTTTTGTGATATCTTAAAGAATTGTTGATGGAAAGCAGGCTAATGGGGGATTATGGGGGACACAACTCTTCCAAAGTTTGGGATCGATAACATTTTTTTAATGTTGTGAAAAAAAAAAAAACTTATGCTCAACCAGGCTGTATTTATTTGATCAAAAATACACTAAAAAATACTGTGAAATATTATTACATGTAAAAGCTGAAGGAACCATTACATATTGCTGATTTGGTGCAATATATTAAATACTGGAAAAAGGTTGTGCTACTTGTTTTTATAGAAATCGTTATACATTTTTTTCCTGTGACTTTTCTGTGATTTTTCTTTTTTCAAAAGAACTTTCTTTTGTAACAAAAATTTCACTTGTAATCAATTTAATGCATCCTGGTATTTGTATTTTTTTAATTACATTTAATTTAATTAAAATCTTAAATATTATTTAATAAAATAAATATTTAATAAACTAATAAATTAAAAATAATAATAATAAAATTAGAGAAAATCCATAAAGAGGGATATATCTCATACAACTCTGTTACTGTTCAACAAGGTAGATGTGCCCAATAAAATTTAATGCAACACAGACTCAAACATTTTGCTGGTTTCAGGTAAGGTAGCAAAAGATTTACCTTGGACAGGGCTTTTTTCCTGAAGGGAAAGATCGAACCTCGGGGCCATGGTCCAACTTCCTCTTCATCTGCAACAAAGAGTAGGGAGAGTGCTGGTTAGTTTGGGTTCATAGAGGACTTAACAATAATGCCAGCACAAACAACCAGCAAAGCAATTTGACAGTAATGAGAGGGTGGATGTCCAAGAAACATTTCTAAAACATTCCTCAACCTGTTTAAAACCACATGCCACTGATCCACCTGTGATCTTTCCTGTGTTAAGAGGTGACTGAGCGAGAGGGTATTGTACTAGAGTGTGTGTTGGGTATTGTGCTAGTTCTCTCACCACCAAATGTAGGCCAAAGGAAGGAAGGTCATGTCCACTTTATAGTGACATGGTACAGAAAAGAAAGTCTGACAGCTGATGCTAACGCTTGTCATGTGAGTCTTCAAAGAGGTGTATGTGGTAAACACACACACCCCTCATAGGAATTGGAAAGGGGAGCACATACACACAAAAACCCATCTGTGTGGGCGTGACAGGCACTGTGCTTTCACAACAGTTTAAATTTATATGGGCATAAAGGAGAAAAAAGAGCCACCCTATGCTTCACTGTCTCTTTCTATGTCACCCACCCCCCGCACAGGCTGAAATGGCCCTGGTTTTGCTGCATAGTTGGTGCCTGGCTACGGAGCATCTACTCTGGAAAAACAAGGGTTCAGTGTCCTCAACACAATGAGGTCCTAAAGCACATTTGAATAAAACTATTTTAGGAGAGTACAGGGCTGCCAGTGAATCTGTGTAGTTCACTTTCAGGAGGAGCTCAGTGATAGACTCGGAGTAATGAATCATTGTGCCGTGCCAAGGATTTGTGAGTCATTAAGTATGTAAGCACAAATTAAGAGTGATGAGTAAAGACTTTCACTACTGAATTAAGCCCATACCGTTTACAATGCAGTCATGTATCATGGTAATTAACAGGTCTGAAATTATTCAAATCACAATAACATTATGCTTGTAAGGAACATTCAGTACTTCTAGTTATTAGTACTGTATACTAATAAGAATAAAAAAAAGTCATGTCAAAAAGTCTCTAAAATATATGAAAGACTTCTTTAAAAAAAAAAGTGTACACTGAATAAACCACCAGAATACTGGTTAAAGCGTTTAAAGAGTACATCTGATGTAAAAGAGCATTATTATTCTACAAACAGTATTTTGTAGCGCTCAAGTGTTTATACATACACATACTGATATATTTAATACATATATTCAGCAATTATGCATTACATTGAGCAGAAGTCAGTAAAGACTTTTACATTGTTACGAAAAATTTAAAATAAATAAAGTTTTCTTCAGAAATAATTTTGAAAAAAAGTTATTTTTACTGTACAAATTTACTGTATTTTGTCAATATAAATGCAGACCTTGAGTATTAGAGACTGATAATGACAAATCTTAAAACAAACATTCATTTTTCATACTGTATTGCATGATGTGATGCCTAAATTCACCTGTTGCATTTTGAAACAGACTCTATAGTATTTCATTTTTATATAAACATAAGAACATGTTTATAAGAACATACTTTTCATTTTGTTTTATATATTTTCAAAATAAATACTTTTAATTTATGCCATTTATCAGTTATTGGCCATAACAAAAATAATCACTGATGTCTCACAGTTTTGCTTAAAGCACTCATGACATTTCCTGGAATTACCATACAGATTGCCAGGTTAAAATTATGCATGTGAACGTGTTCACGGTTGACCTTTTTGTGGCCAATTTAGAGTTTTGGCCTACAGTAAAAATTCCATTCATTGGTCTTGATATTCAAATGAAACCAATAAAACACTCGCATGATCACATTTGCTGCGATTGAGCTAATGTCAGAGGAGCCAGGTGTTTGATACACTTGAGTGAGGTCGAGCTGAAAGGTGTGTCTGATAATGAAGCTCTGTATGGATTTCTGAAGGGACCACACTCTGTGAGATTCACAGTAAATGAGGGCCGGAGAGAGAGAGAAAAAAACAGATGAAATACAGCAGAAACGTCCATAAAATGTGAAAATAAGACCAAATCAAAAAAAAAAATTAAATCACAAAAATAATTTGATTCAATATATATGGGCTAGTCTTTTTCAGAACATAGTCCCATTTATTTAATCAAACCAAGTTTGTTTTACAGGACAGTTTGGCAAGGATCAGTTTAGACCGAACTGCAGCTGATTGCTCAGCCAGTGATCTCACTGCAAAGGTAGTCCAACAGATAGGACAGGCAGGGTGTGTGTGTGTGTGTGTGTGTGTGTGTGTGTATAAATACGTTCGAATGAAGATAGTAAAAAGATGGCATGACACTGAAGATGCATGAAAGTGTATGCCTGTAGCTGTGTGTGTTCGAGAGCATTGAGACTCTCTCACATTACTCCACGAGAATGTGTAACAAAACACACAGGCAATGCCACAAGTACTAATCACTGCTAATAGCTAAACCTGTCTAGCCTACTTGGTAAAAAGCACTTAACACAAAATAGTGTGAACGAAGTAAAAGCATTAATTTGCTTAGTTATACATTCATTTCACTGAGTGGATTAGACTGTCACTTCTCTCTTGGGTTCACAGCGAGAAACATCTGATTTTAGATGAGTCACTGTGTAATCATTCTCCATGTCTGACAGCACAGTGCAGAAATGGCTTGGTCTGTGGTTAACAGGAATGCCTGTGTTCATGGAAACCGGTGCAGTCTTGGCAAATAACCGGTTTTAGTGAATAAATCCTGTGATTTATGAATGAACAACCTTGCTATGTATTTCAGAAGCTTCTTAGATTGGTAATGACTACATATTTAAACTATGCAAGAGTGCTGTGCATCACAACCCTAGCAGTCATGAATTACTAGAAGTAAAAAATTGAGTATCATGAAGGTTGGTAATAAAATTACATGATCCATTTTTACATTTTGTCCATCTAAGAACATCAAACATCCTTAATGAGCTTTGTTTTTATAAGCAAACAATTAACGAGTTTGCCTGGAGCATCCGTCAACGTCACTGTACTTCACTCGATGTTGTTCTGATCAGAGGACACCCTGAAAACTGCAGTGACTGCGAGCTTCTGATAAGCTCTCCGCTTTAAATGCTCATTTCACTCAAATTTACAATCATAAAGTGTGAGTTTCAGGACAGATGTGGCTCGGTTTCCTTCGTCAAATGCAATGACACAGTAACCCAATCACTGTAGGGTGGTCTGATGCCACCAGGCAGAGGAGAATATACACACCCTTCAACAGGCAGCACAGAAACTGATGCTTTACCACACTGACACGACTCAAAATCATTACAAAATCATTCTCATATCACAACACTGAAGCTATAGGACATTCGTGACTGTAAGTTCCACGTTAACATGACCACAATAACAGTGAGAGAGTCCAGATACTGTTTCTGCTCTATACCAGCCTACATGACTGCAAAGCACAAATTAATATTACCAACAGGTTTACTCTGAATGGTGCAGTAGATGAGTATCAAATACGATAGCATAATACTAATTTGAACTATCAAATAAGAGTCAAGCAGTTAACTCGTATAAGATCAAATAAATCATCTATAAAAGTACATGAGACTAGGATAGATGCGGTGATGGTGAGATGTATGGGATGGATAGATATGTATGATGTAGGGATCGCAGGTGCAGTGTGTGTGTGTGTGTGTGTGTGTGTAAGGATGGGCAGATGGTGGAGAAATAGTGATGGAGCCTCTGTTCTCCAAACCAATTCCATATTTAAGCGCATCACATCCTTTTCTACATATGAATTTATTGTCAAGAAGACTCAAAGTAGGTTCACGTGAATGAATATCTCGAAAGGTGATTCTCTATGTCAGCTGGAGATTTTTCCGCAGTGGCCGTATATAAGAACAGTCGCATATTTCACCGACGCACCCTTAAAGACGAGCACTGAGATCGTGTACGCGTTCAGAGCGCGACGCGACAAACCCGAACGCTGGCATAATAATCAACCAAGATGTGTACATTACAGTCGCGCGCATCGTATTTGAATATAACACATCGCGCCGAGCGAACCGACATCGCGCGCTTGCAGTGTACACCGCTTCTTTGATTTATAATGGGAGCGTTCCTGTCGCGTCAGGGCTGATGGGGGTATTAAAGCGAGCCCCCCGAGAGAAGGCGGATGTGCCGTATGGATATAAAAGCCGCAGTGCACCCAACACGAATAACGGCGTGTACTCACTTTATAGAAGATCATCTTTAAAGTGCCGTAGAAACCCATGGTGATGGTGATGACGATAATCCGGGTGTGATTCACTGAGAGTCGATGAAGAATTTCTGGAAATATATCTGCGTGATAAGGGCTCTATTAATCCCGGATAGATCCGATAGGGACATACTCATCCATGGACGGATGCATATGAAGCCGAACGGAAGAAACCAACGACTCGCCCGTCTGTCTCATTGACCGTCCTCTGAGCGGACTGACTGAGCGAACAGAAGGAGAGAGACGGGAGGGGAGGAGAGATGAAGACAGAGAGAGAGAGAGAGAGAGAACGAGACCCTGCCCTCTTCAGAGCCCCTCTTCCTGACACCCAGTACAAAAACCTGGACTTTTTTTTACTTTCTATTAGTAGGGACTGGAGTCATATAATACTATTTTAAATTATGTTTCTACATAGTAAAGCACTCAAGATTCTGTGAAATATATCTAGAAAGCTTTTGAAAACATATACATACCACACACACATATACATATACATACACATATATAAAATAAATATATACACATATACATACATACATACATACATACATATATACATATATATACATATATATATATATATATATATATATATATATATATATATATATATATATATATATATATATATATATATATATATATATATATATATATATATATATATATATATATATATATATATATATATATATATAAATAAAATGAAAGAACACTTTTAATGGGTTTATTGACAACTGTATATTATTCCATGTTGTATGAAATTAATTCATTGCATGAGAAGACAAAAGACTGCAGTGTTTTGAAGGAAGAAAAAAATCTCAGCTTTGAGTCCTGATGAACCTGGTGTTTATTTTGTAATAATGACTGGCTGATGGTACATATCCTGCTTATTACACGGCTGCTTAAATAAATGGACATAAAATATTGATTTGAGTTAAAATTAATTTATTAGCTTACTTGTAGAGACAGCGGCGAGACAGAACACAAGCACTGCCATGTATGAAACAGATTTCCAATAGAGCGGGTCAGTTACACAGCGTTGTCCTAGACAACTGTCATTATTCAGAATATTTGACCTCTGAATTCTGCGACTGACAAATCGGAATCAAGTATTCCAGGGAGCCCTGCAATAATTGTGTTACATTATTAACAAAACAAAAATGGACAGCAATGAATTGCTGGCTCTCAGGAGGATACACTGTGAGCACACAAAGGGATCAAATGACAGGTTTTCTGCAGATGAGGAAGTGAATGGTGCAGCTCAGTGAACAGGGCTGTGCATGCAGCCAGAGGACGAAAGTGGAAGAGCCTGAGATTATATTCAACCGAAACCGGGTGGTGCACGCCTTCCACTTGTTGCGGTTCCTGAGCCCGCCCCATAGCCGCTGAAGAGATTGCCGGCCCCTCCCAGTGTTATTTCCATCAGACTGAGCAGGTGGTATTTGGCACTCGGGGTGGTTTTGTGTGTGGACTGCATGATTAAAGATCGCCCAAGCATAGACAGACATTCAAGGGTTGTGTCAAAAAAAAAAAAAAAAAAACTTAAATATATTTAAGGTAATATATACTGAAATACACAGAGGTGTGCCATTTAGTGAGCAGTGGAGTAAAACCACAACCAGAACAAATAAGTCATGCAATTACACTGAGATAACTGTTGAAAACAAGCAGTAAACTAGCGAAGAAAATTCAGTAACACTTCACAATACGGTTCCACTACATTAGTTACTAACAACATTAACTAAGAATAATAAATGCTATAGAGGTATTTTTCCATTAATGTCAACATTTACCAATACATTATTAAAATCAAAAGTGGTATCTGTTAATATTTAATGGACCTGAGGTAACATGAACTAACAATAAACATCAGTATTTTAATTAGCTAACATTAACAAAGATTAATACTGTAACCAATGTATTGCTCGTTAACTATAACTATAAGCAACATTAACTAATGGGAACTTGCTGCAGTGTTACCAACAATTCTGTTTGCCAATTAAAACAAAGGGACAAAAAAAAAAAAGATTTCCTACAAATCAGATACCTTGCCTGTGGTGCTCTCTTGTTTACTCAAGATTTCATGATCATTTTGAAAAAATCCTACTAAAGATATAGGTCACATAAAGAGGTGACTGCTCCTCATCTGTGTTGTTCCTGTGACTCACTGAACAAGTCCAGACATGTCCCACAGACACCTCAGTGATGTCTATACTGAACCACCCTGCCTTTTAAAGGAACACTCCACTTTTTTTGAAAATAGGCTCATTTTACAACTCCCCTAGAGTTAAACAGTTGAGTTTCACCGTTTTTGAATCCATTCAGCCGATCTCCGGGTCTGGCGGTAGCACTTTTAGCTTAGTATAGATCATTGAATCGGATTAGACCATTAGCATCTCCCTCAAAAATGACCAAAGAGTTTATGATATTACGCAGTGCCTGAAAGTAGTCCCCAGCTACGTAACTAGTTATGATATAGCTGGGGACTACTTTCAGGCGCTGCGTAATATCATTGCGCCTGCTGCACCCATGGTACGGCAGCAAAGTTCCTTGATTACTATGCTGGAATGAGAGTATAGTTCCTAGCCATATCGGCCTAGAAAATCGCAACTTTTCATTTTCCGTCGGTCTTCGTACACGATGTAACTACAGAAGAGTCAAGCTTTAAATAGGAAAATTATCGTAACTCTTTGGCCATTTTTGAGCGAGATGCTAATGGTCTAATCCGATTCAATGATCTATGCTAAACTAAGCTAAGCTAAAAGTGCTACCGCCAGACCCAGATATCGGCTGAATTGGATTCAAAAACGGTAAAACTCAACTGTTTAACACTAGGGGAGTTATAAAATGAGCCTATTTTCAAAAAAAGTGGACTGTTTCCCCACAAGAAAAGGGGGTCATCATGATACATGTTAAATTGTGTCCTTTAACACTCTTAACTATACTTTCATGACACAAATTCAGATTTGACTTTGTTTAATAGAATATAACTTGTTTCAAATGTATTAAGTACAACTGAAGTTACTTTCCTTATGTACTATAATTATGTCCAATAAGTATTTTTTGCAAACCAATTACTAATTGACTTAAAGTCTAATGACTAATCATCCTATATAATGCAGTTTCAGTAAAAGTCAACCAATCTAAAACTCATTAGACAAAAGACAGATCCATTGCGTCAGACAAACTTAGAACAAACAGTCACTGAAGCTTAACAGCACACAAACACCCCAAGTTGCTGTGTCATGGCTTTTGTTCAGAGGTAACAAGCCATGTCATGCATCTATAAGCACAGAACAGCCATGATCAACCAGAAAGAAGCTGCCATGCTTCAAACCCAACCATTTCATTACACTTTACCAAAATGGGTTTAGATCAAACAAACCGGCAAGTGTGATAAAGCCAGACTAAACAAACCTCAAGGGATTGTGGTTGGTGTTACAATGCTCATTAAAGCCTAATCAAGGCAAATGAAAAGTGGGTATGGAAGTGTTAGTAAATGTGATCTCTGCCATTTGCCTGACATTCATTAGAAAGGAAACAGAACAGGATTAATAGGGCATCTACTTGTGAAACAATCAGCATGGCATCAAACACCTCCTATTGACCACCTGAGGCTAGATGTAATAAACAACAAACTACATTAAGGCTGCAAGTAACCAAGTTGTTAGTTGAGTTAGTAGTTCTAGCAACCACTTTCGAATCAACGTCCTAATCTGCTCCTCCGAGTAAGACTGATTCTCAGAGAAATCCATTTAGGGTATAACATTGTTGCCTCATCCTGATAATGAAAGTGCAGGCATACGAAATTGTATTAATAAAACAACGTGTGCGGTTGCTCAGCATTGCGAGGAGTGAGAAAAATCTTAAAAAGAAGGTGAGTACTGGAAAACAACACTTGTGGGTTTAGACTTGCTGGCACAGGTTCCTTAGGTTCTCTTTGCACTTAAAAATATAAATAAATAAAAACAGAGTTAATCTTTTCAGCTGCAGCGATACTGTATTCTGCAGGGAGAGGACCACACTGAGTTACTGCGACCAAGCGTTAGGGACAAAATTGCACCTGTCAAAAGTTTCCAAGCAATTTGGTGATGAATTGCTAGGAAAAACTCTTCATCTTACACAGGTTCCAATGAATCTTTGTCTTGAAACCAATGAAACTAGAGAGCAAGTGAACAGCTATAAGGAGCCGTTACGCCAATAACCTTGGCAACAATTCCTGTATGAAATGGTGAGCAATTGTATTGAGGTAAACTTGGGATATTTCTTTGAGTAACACTTATCTGTCCTTCACCAATTGCAAACACTGTAATTTGGTTGGAATTCTTCTAAAAACACAGGTGTGATGATGACTCATCTCTCAACTGTTAGATCATCACTATGGCAACCCCGAAACAAACTGGTGTATGTATGTTAGGGGGGGGGGGGGTCACTGGGAGTTTGTGTATAAAGCGCTCTCTCTCCTCAGACAAAACCCCTCCTAAACTTTACACAGTGGATAGGAATGTGTGGCATGTGAGAAGGTCCTGCCTGTGTCTTTTGAAGAGACTCTGACCCCCCCATGTTCACAGTGGAGAATTAACAGACTCTATGGAGAGAGACTTTCCCCTGACATGCAACCGCAAAAAACAGGTGCTTTCCTGGGAACGCTTGGGTTGTAAAGTCCATTTTGTTATCTCCCCATTTCATGGATTTTAGAATGATATAGATATGCTTAAGGCAACAAGACCTGCCAGACACATGATAGATGGCCCACAACAATGTTATATTGTTTTAGCGATGCAGCAATTCAAGTTCCAAGAAAATGTTAATTCCTTAAGACACTATCACAAATCAAGCAGGCAAAACGCCAAGAACATGCTGCAAACAGGAGGACAGCTTGTGAAAATTTGTGGATGCTAAAACAGCTAGTGGATGAAGAGTCCAATACCATAATGCCCATTTATTTTTTTGCCTGGATCTATTAAATTGAATTCATTTTAGGAGCATAAAGTCAGTCTTAACATTGTAATGAGGTAAAAAAAAATGCTGAAGAATAATTAAATTCTTAGAAAATAAATCATTATTGCATAGTTAGGCATACACTTTATTTTATTTATTTAAAAAAAAAAAAAAATTAACATCAGAAATGTTTTTTCGCCATGATCACGTGGTGCAGAAATATGAACTAAAAATAATGACAGAGAGGACCCTTGAAGACCAACATTACTCTGTCAAGGTCAATACATTTCTTAAAATATCAGATAATTTGAACTTACGACACTGGAGATCAATTTGTAAAATGTCAACTCAACATGAACACAAAGATTCCATAAAGAACTTGGCACATGCATTTTAAACTAGGTTTTTTCATTTTAAAAGATTTTCCCCCTTTTCTTTCATTTTCCATCTTGGAAACTTTTTGTCATTGACCCTGAATCATTCAAAATTAAAAATGAACATTAAAAATCAAGAAACTTGCATGAATGAAACAAATTGCTAAAACATTCCCAAACATTTAGGCATTGAATATTTGACCTTTTTGAAAAGAAAATGGAGGACAGGCAGTGTCCTCCCTATGAATGGGCAACCGGTGCAAAGCAAGAAAGCGCACATTCCAATCGGGCAGATGACATCGAGGTTAATGAATTCGCCTGCGGACTGCGATGTCCTACCAAGCACAATGATACCATCTGCTCCTGACCCGAGCATTTAGCCTCCAACTTGACAATAAACACCTGATCCATCACGTTTGATTGGGTCATGACGAATGACATGTAAGCAGCATCCCTCATGGCTAGGTGAATGATGAAGATGAAATGATACACAGAGACATCGTGGGGTCACTGTCCAATTTAGGAATTGGATAAACAACAATGCTGGGTAAATTAAACCAGATGTGTGTAAAGCATAGAAGAGCATAGGGAAATTACTTCAGTGATGTTAGGGAAAATCGATTCACCTGAGATGGAGAAGCAAATGCAAATTAAATGTAACAAATAGTATAACAAAATATCCTCTAAACAGGATCCAGAAACTGCAATTTCTTACAATTTTAAAATTACTACAATCAGGATGAACACAGATGGGCCTTAGTCTCTTAACTCTTTCATTTCTTTATGAGAGTTGGGAGAATATCACCATGGTCTGATGTAGGGATGTCAACGATTAATCGACGATCGATTAATTGTCGCTAAGAGACGTAATCGATAAAAGCTATCGATGGTCGATTAAGCAGTTTCATTTTGGGGTGCATGCGGCTCGTGCGCAAAACACGTGCAAACGGCTGTGAGACGGTGAAGGGGCTGGATCTTACAAGAAAATAATTATTTTAATATGATACAAACTTTAAAAGTACATTAAAAGAGATACAATACAAAGTTATTTTGTATTGAAATGTAGTAATAAGTCATGTTCAATCATAATTTCCCTAGATAATTATTGCATATAGGGCACTTCGCTTTGACAGGGCGGCGCACGCGAGCAGGACAGTCTATTCATTCATACAACTTGTTAATTCGTTCCTATGACATATTAATTTGTGGCAGCTGTCCATGTTTCATTAATTTGTTCCCTAGAACAGGGGTTCCCAAACTTTTCCATTCCACGACCCACCTAGACAAGTATAATCTATTTCAAGACCCACCAAAATATTTGAGATAAAAAAACAATGGACATTACTATAAGCTTAATCATAATTAAAAGCATAATATGGCAGAAATTAAGTATTTAAGAAAAATAACCATTTTATTTTATAGGCTAGTACCACTGTAAACATTCACTACTAATATTTACGTTTTAATTTCTTAATTTACAGACGTTAATGAGTCTATAAATATGTCCATAAAACCTGGAAACGCGCTCACTCCGGTGCGGCTATGAACTGTAATCCGCGCTGCGAGTGCTATAAAAAAAAAAAGTGCCCTCACAACCCAACACTTTTTTATTTTATTTTAGCAAAGCATAAGAAGCGAAGCAGAATTCTCAAACAGTTTAGAGATTAAAATAATTTTGAAATAATTGTAAAAATAATAAACATATGCGTCTCATTTTAAATAAACACTAAAAACCGAGATGACAAATGTACTTCAGCCAGAAATTTACTTTTGCAATGGTTAAATAAATGTTCAGCTATATCTTCAAAAGATTTTTTTACATTTTTTTCTCTAAATAGTGATGATATGGCAAGGAAATAATAGGACATTTTGTAAATTCTGTTATGCTAGCATGTGGAAATGTTTGTATAGTGTTACAATTAACCCCGCGTTTGTGCCCCGCTCAACCCGTACATGTGAAATGCTTTTTACGGACAGTTTATGGATTAAATGCATGTGAAGGAACGAAAACAACAAACTCTTTACATCTCTCGGAAAGATACAGTGCAGAGTTCAAACAGACGATAGAAATTAATGAACAGCCTACCTGATACAGTTTTCGCAACATTTGAATTTTCCGGTGTATGCAATCTCATGCAGAACACAGCGCAGTGAAGTGAGAGAGTTTCTTCTCATTAATAATGCGGACCGAGCATTTTAATAATGAACCGTCGCTCTGAGACCCTCACTGTTATTACAACTTGTGCGCGTCCGCGCTTCAAAACACGCAACGCATGTTTTAAATCCCGGCCTTTGCGATTCGAAAATCGCACTGAGCAATATCGCAATTCGTAATTAATCTTTGTATATCGTCCAGCCCTAGGAACTGTGTGTGTGTTGTGTGTGTGTGTGTCATTTAGCTGCCGCCAAGTAGCTTTGTGCGACCCACAGTTTGAAAACCCCTGCCCTAGAAAACCCATGATTTAACTTAAATGTGGGAACAATTTAAGTCATAGTAACGAATTCTTAATTCATGGCCACAAAATCTTTCATTTCCCCCCCACACGTTTACCACAGTAAGAGATGTGAAGACAGTGATTAAAAGTGAACAACAATAAAATAAACCTGCGAATCTAGAGGGTGAGACAGTGAGGATTTGGGAAAAGAAGCAATAAATAATATTAAATTCGTGACCATCCGGAAAAACAGAACACAAAGCCGCGTTTGGCTTGATTTAAATGTATGCGCTCGAACGGCATGAATCAAAAAGCATGGTCGCGATGTAACATTTGCCTGCTAACCAATTATTTATCTTACTAACAAAGCTTTGTACCTCACTTGTGTCATAATACTCACATTAAAATGTTTCAAATGGGTAACAGTGTGTTTGTAGCAACGCCGGTGGTTCTGGAAGCGGATCACTGACCGCGCGTCACAGCCCCACGCGCCGTACTTGTGTTTGGGATCGTTTTATTTTAAATCCCGATAATGTCAATTGCAAACATTGCTATGATGTTTTAAAAATAAAAAAACGAGCACCATGAAACCATTTAAAAAGGCACATTCAGCGGTCTCCATGACAGGATATGAAACAGCACACAAAGTATAATGATCCCGTGCGTAACTATGGCGCGCTCTCTTCCTTTTATCAAATGATCATAATCACATCCATTCATTTTACCATCCTGCCACTAGCCTTTTATTTAGACTAAAACCCTTTTCATTCGGGTGAGGAAGCTGGCGTTTTGAGTGGCATTTGCACATCCTGTCATGCCGGTGACTATATGCCACTGCAATAGACGCATTTTGCAGTAGTCAAGGTTAATGATTAATCGATTAATTGATCGTTAATTTAAAGGACGATCGATTATGGAAATTATTGAAAATTGACATCCCTAGTCTGATGCAAAGGTTTTTCTCAATTAGCCACAGTGCCATTTAGTATGACATGTGCACCCAACATAGGTAGAAATAAATAAAATGTCTGGGGTCATACATGCAAATTTATTCTTCATTTGTTCCAAGAACTAAAATATTCAAGCATACATGCTCACTGACCCTTGCACCCTGATTTAATCTTGCAATATGACTGTCATAAATTCTTTGCAAACATACTGACTCATATGTTGCCTATCATGGAGTAAAATCTAAATAGAGATTTTTGTTGGTAGCAACAGAGAGGCGAAGGACTTCTCTTTATTACAATGCTTTTTCTGTTAAACCCCAAAGAGTTGTTCCACTTCTACTATCGACAGAAGAACTGTAAAGTATTCAAGCAAAAGAAATGTCCATAAGTTTGTGAAGGGAGGTTGTGGACAAACGTTTTAAAACCGCAGGAAAGAGAACTACAAAAAACTCCAGGTGTTGTTTTCCTATCTGAGGACTGTAATTTTACCCGGCCTGTAGTGGTAATGTACGGTAATTAGTGGGGACAGTGGCTACTGCTTTATTTTTCCAGCTGTTTGTGAAGTTCAGCAGCTCTGCATGTTTTAAGTTATAGTAACTGTTACTGACTGCTTACAGACTGGTTCCTCAGCATTCTTAAGGACAGAAAAAATAGCCTAAGGCAATACCTTATACTGTGAAAGATTTAAATGTTAAAGCAGGAGTGTCCCATCCTGCTCCTGGAAGGCTACTATCCTGCAGAGTCCTAATTATCCTAAACCTAATTAAACACATCTGAAAGAACTAGTCAAGGTCTTTGGGATCACCAGAAATTTCAAGCTAAGTGCGTTGGAGCAGCTTGGAGCCAAACTCTACTGAACACTGGGCTTCTAGAAGCAGGAATGGACACCCTTCTTCTAGAGAACCTGACAAAACTGAGGTGGTGACCTTATAGTAATTCTGTGAGCAGATTTGATAAGTTATCCCCTCCCTTGATAGCTTGAAGTGAACCATAACAGGAGGGCAACAGTCAGTCCTGCACAACATGAAAGAACAAACTGTTAAAAGCTCCACTTTTGACCCTCCATGTTGCAGTGAAAGACAGGATTCTTCAAAGGTGCAGTGACCTTTAGCATAGCAGATTCCCACAGAAAGTCTTTGCCCTGATCTGGTTTCAGATGATAATTTTCAGACCACTCCAAGTGCGTTAAACGTACACTCTAAAAAAATGCTGGGTTAAATATGGACAAACCCAGCGATTGTGTTGTTTTCAACCAACAGTTGGGTTAAATGTTTAACCCAACCTTCTGGGCAGTAACCCAACCGCTGGGTCAAAACAACCCAATCGCTGGGTTTGTCCATATTTAACCCAGCATTTTTTAGAGTGTAGGTAACATGAGGAAAGAGACTTGAAGAGCTAACTGGCAATGTCAGCTGGAAACAATATGAAAGTCTGAAAGTTTAACATTTTTCCTTTTTGAATAAAGTTTAAAAGCCAAACTGTATTACTTATAGCCTACTCTGAAACTCTATCAAGGATGTGAAACTTTTACATCTAAGTCAATCTTGTAGCCAATACAATTAGTGAAGAAATGTCAATGCATGACAGCAAAATCCCACATAATGTGTGATGTATGATGTTTTATCTTAAGACAGTTGCCTAAGGTCTGCTCAGAGCATGTGCATATAGATTTGTAAACCGATGCAATCTAGTGCCACTGCAGCTATTGATATTCTAGCTGAAGATTTTCTTTCATCTCCCACTTTGATGAGTCACATGGTGCAGATACGGCAGACAAGTCCAGATATAACATTTCTATCCTTATTAAAAAAAAAAGGTCTCATTAAAAGCTGACCTTTCATAGACTGTTTGTTTTTGTGGAGACACACTTGAGAAGTGACCATTTTTTTTTTAAATCTGTGACTGCAACAGTGTGTGTGTGTGTGTGTGAATGAGAAAGTAGTCAGCTATGGAAGGTCAACTAACACTATGTAGAAAATGATGATTACCACTAACATATAAAAATAGACCCAGATTACAGACCTGGAGCTCCACTAACAATGTTTTGTACTCTCATGAATGCATTTAAAACTGAAGAAAGGAGACATGAAGTCTGTGGTCTTGAAACCTCTGTGTGAACCAAACAACATGGATGGGAATCTTTAGGCACCTCACAATCTGTTCCAATTCTGATTCTTGGAATCATAATCCAATTCCAAAACGATTCTTGATCTACATTTTTTTTAAATTAATTAAAAGTTTACCAACTTTGAACATCAGATGTATTTGCACATTTTCATTAATTTACTTATAGAAGTACTTTTTAAAATAATAAAAATTTATAATAAATCAAAACAATTGTTTCCAGACAAGCGCAGCGATAGATTTTTCTATTTAAGAGCATTATTGCTGTTTGATTTTTACTGATAACATTTATAGACAGCGGCAGATCTAAGAGGCTGCATTCCTGCTAATTATTTTAACATATCAGATGTTTTGTCCTGTCCTTAAGACATAACTGTTTTCTCATTCAAATGCATTTAACCGCTGTTGTGTATTTGTGTGTATCTGGCAGCGAGCAGAATACAGCCGTCTCTAGTGCACAAAAGTGTTATTGCACATATGCAAGAAAATAACCAAGCTCAGAATCGATTCTGAATATTTAGTTGAATTGTTGAAGAAAGACTCACAGTGCATAAGAGAAGGACATCTATTTTTTCTCCCACCCCTACTGAACAGGGCCATGCTGCTCACAGCTAAATGAAAGAAATACCCCCTTCAGCAGCTACAAGTTCAAACACAAGCGCTCTCAATGAGGAAGATAAACTTTATGGAGGGAGGTGAAAGATAGTTCCATTAGCAAATTCACTGTACATCGGTTGTACTTTGTCTTCTCCAAGGAAACTCTTGTGATGGATTTAGCGTATCCAGAGTTGTATATACCTGAGCAAAATTTTAATGGTCTAGAGTTTGTAAAAGTGGACAAATTGGTGGAGTACAGGTCTGGAGAAGCTAGAACTTCAGTAAAGTAATCTCAGGATCTACAAGCCAAAAGGCTGTGCTCTATGCTGCATGTTTCAGAGTGATATATGGCCTCCACAGGTGAGTTAGAGATGCTCTCATGTGGAAGAAATGCAGGTGGAACAGATCTTTGGTAAAAGCCATGGCACACTGTCCAAAATCAACAGACTTTTATAATCAGCCTGTATGATACACATCACAGCCAAGAATTTAGTCGTAATTGACAAACTGACAGAACGAAGGAACAGTCACATGTCATGACTATCATGAAAAACATTTCCAGCTATGAGGGCGGAATGGAGAAAACTGACTAACTTGTGTACCCTAATAAGAGGTTTAACCAATGGACAAGTCTTCATCCTGTCCTTTAGCTTGAAACATGTAAACCTGCTTCACAGCAGAGGGCATGTTCAGTCTTGTTTCTGCTGTCATTAGGTGTTTCCTCTTACACTAGCTCCTGCTCCAGACGCTCCAGTCGAGCTGGTATAATACATCGTTTTCAGCGCTGAGGGAGGATCTTAACCATGCGGTTAGACCACAATTGCAGCTCTTTCATATCCATGTACACTGGCGCTGATTCTGAACCAGTTTCACCTCTTTAAATCTTACTCCTCCATGAGAAAGCAGTGCCAAAGCTGATCAGATAGTGTCAAACTTACACCACAAGGTGCTTTTCATAAAAACAACAGCCAAGCCTTTGAAATGAGGAATGGAAGAATACATGAAAAATCAATCACAACTAAATGTACTACTGGTTGCTGTCTTCCAGAAATAAAAAAAGAAACAGCTTGGCAAAGAAACAAATGGTTTTTGACTTTTGTTTTGGATGGTGTGTGTCAGTTGAAGCCAGATGATGTAACACAACAGCAACGCTGGCCTGTCTCAGATGTTACGTGAAAGACATTGCAACTTTCACACTAGACCAGTGCTTCCCAAACCTGTCCTGCAGGACCCCTAGCCCTGCACATTTTGTATGTCTCCTTTATCAGACACACCCAATTCATGTCTTGCAGTCTCTACTAACGAGCTGATGAGTTGAATCAGGTGTGTTAGATAAGGGAGACATACAAAATGTGCAGGGCTAGGGGTCCTCCAGGACAGGTTTGGCAAGCACTGCACTAGACAATTAAAAGAGGAATATTATGGTGTTCATGATCATTTTTCCTATTTGGAATAGAATCATGCTCTGGTTGGTTGCACAAATATTGACAAAATGTTCTTCTACTGACTCAAGTCCAGTCAATTTAGCTGTGGACAGCTGTCAGAGCTTACATCAGTGTATAAAAATATTTACCAACAAACAAAACCTATAACAATGACTTCATTCAAGTGCACCAGATAGAGTAGGCGCGACTCCAAAATAACAGTAAGGATCCGATTTAGCTCAATTATGGAGCAGTGCCTGTGGCGGAGGTTTAAAACGCTAACCACACACGCAAACAGAAAGAGTAAACATAAGCAGGCTCCTCAAGAGCCTCAGGACAGGCCTCAGGGGTTGGAGGAGCTCTTGCTCTCTCAGTTTTCTCAATAGGCTTCCAGAAAAACAACTAAAAGTCTCTAAGCACATGTTGTTAAAAATCGGTGTGACCTGCTAAGAAAGCTGGTATCTGAAAGACACAAACTTTTTAATTGCACATAAAAGGACTTAATTATACAAGATTTGAATTTGGAGCGAGATTAATCACTTGAGGCACAGAGGCACAAACCGTTGTCCCATGGGATATAAGAGAGACCCGTGACTCTGGGTCAAGATGTGAGAGTGTGATGAAGTAATTACTCTTAGTCAGGCCCTGTAGGACAAAGAGTGACAGTTGCTAACAGGATGATATCAAGTGTTTGGTTACATCTCCAGAGGGTTGAGAGAGCAGTCAGTCATGAGCAGAGACACAATCCTCTCAGCTCTTCCTGTCTGTGTGTACTGCAAAACAACAAGAGCAGGTTCTCCCAACCTAATACCACGGGTGATGGTTTAAGTAAGGGAGGAACACAATGTAGTGATCAAAGAGACAGAATGAGGTACTGAGTCAGAGAGCAAGATGAAAATAAGCAATGATGAATAAAGATATTCAGCCTATGCGTTATTTAATACTTTGTACATTTGTTTGACGTGTTGCATGACACTCCACAGACTGTGTGCAGATCACACAGCCCTCATTTGGGTTGACTGGATGAATTTCATGGTTGCAACATTCTCAGAAATAAACAGCAATGCAGAGACAACACTAACTGAACCAGCCAGAAACAGGAGTGAGTAGCTTGCTGAACTTCAAGCAGGTTACACTGGCTACCAATAGCCGCTCGCATCAAATTCAAGGTACTGATGTTTGCCTACAAGACCACAACTGGCACTGCACCAATATACCTAAACTTGCTAGTTCAAACTTATGCGCCCTCCAGAAGCTTGCGTTCTGCAAGTGAACGACGCCTTGTGGTGCCATCCCAAAGAGGTACCAAATCACTCTCACGGACCTTTTCCTGGACTGTGCCCAGCTGGTGGAATGACCTCCCGATCTCAATTCGAACAGCTGAGTCTTTAGCCATTTTCAAAAAACATCTAAAAAGACACATCTTTTTCGCCAGCACCTGACTAACTAATACTAACACTTACGTATTCTATTTAAAAAAAAAAAAAAAATATTCCTAGCTACGTGTACTGTGCTAGACTAACTGAGACTTGTCATGGCACTTGTATACTGTTGCTCTCTCGATGGTCTGATTGCTTCTATTGTTCTCCTCATTTGTACGTCGCTTTGGATAAAAGCGTCTGCTAAATGATTAAATGTAAATGTAAATGTAACTTCATTTACGTAGCCAGGTAAATAATTTTTTTTGCTGGTCAATGATCATATGAAATAGGTGGACACATTTATAATGTATTAAAACCAGTTACTCTGTTCACATATGAATATGTTAAGAAATTCTTTCTTTTTGTGCTGTGCAAAAAATTATAATTCTACACTGTAAAAATGACTGAATTTAACGGTAAAAGTCTGTAAAAATGTTAAATGGTTACCGGTACAGTAAAAACCTGTTAAATGGTTACTGGTAAGTTCCCCTACTATATACGGTAAAAAACTGTATTGGACATTACATCTAAGTATACCGTTTTTGGAAGTGAAAAAATTCTAATAAAATTACAGTGAATAACTTCACAAATAACTTTTTTGTTGAAATGTTTCATCTTCAGTTTTGTACATTAGAGTTGTATGTTACATCTAATGTTGTTAAATTAATGTTTATTGCATTATTTCAGTTTCATGTGTGTTACCATGTGGTGTTTAGTGTTTGTGTGAATGAAACTGTGCACCTATATATATGTTAATATTTAAAAGCTGCTTGTGATGGGTTTTGGTTCACCATGTGATGTTCTCATCACCCCCTACTTTTGGTGGTTATCAATGTATTACAAAGGTACAAAACAGATTTTAGTACTTCAATAGGTTGGTATATTAACATTATATCAGTTAATGAAATTACAGTATTTAAAATGTAAATTTAAGTTAAAACCATATTTTTTACGGCAAAATACCACAGCTGCCGTTTACCTTTTTTTTTTTTTTTTTTTTTACACACAGTAGACATATTTTTGGGTAAATACTCAAAGTTCAAAATATGGTTTGGAGATTTTTATTATTTTTACAGAAGGTAGTGGTCAAACTCTCATGCCTTTCTAAAGAGGTTGCAAAAGGCAATTTCACTAAAAACCTTGATGCTTTACAATGCCTCAAATGTACCGACTCAGCTACTTTGACCCAACTTCTTTTGAATTTGTCCAACAGGACCAAATTGCAATGTTAGAAAAAATCAGAAGTGCACAACCATGCAAACACATCCTTAAAGAAGCAATGCACACTTCCATGAGTGCCTCAATGACATCACGTGCACATAGACCCTTGCATAAACCAGGTTTTAGTGAGAGTGTGGAAAGAGGGCAATGTGGGCCTCTGAAACAAAAAAAAAAAAAAAGTGTATGGAAAAAAGCTCCATCACACCCTGCTTCAGGGTGTTTTTGGAACTTGATTATCATTTTTGCTGAATTTCATGCTGAAGGAAACAGCTGGACCACAGGCATGGAAATTCACTAATTAAGACTGTTGTGATATCCATCTAAACAGTCCGTTAAACCACCCAGGACAGACAGTTTTTACATATGTGGAACATC